>LR990132.1:21262500-22462500 GCA_905147285.1 Hypena proboscidalis | reverse complement strand
ATATAATGTGGAGTTTACGTAAGGTCGGCCACGTGCCGTTTGGGTCAGCCCCTTGCCCACAGAAATAACACAAACTATACAATATAATTATTGTGTCGTGTGAAACAGTGAAAACCCACTGTAACTATTTGGGTTGTCGTTTGCTTTGCAACATAAGGTGGGAAAGTTACAACCCATTTTACTACGAACATGTTGACGCGGGAACGTGGACATATCGACGATATTTTTCTAGATTTCTTTCGATATGCTAGCTCATTCTAATATCAATCCTTCCAATCAGTGTACGGTTGGCGTAGTGGTTGAAGCGGTCGCCTCGGGCATCGTTTAAAAAAAAAATCAAAAAACAATGAAATCCTTACTATCAAAAAAGTCGTACAAGTCAAAAATGTTAGTGTATGATATATATACATACGAGTTTGACAATATATCATAATAATGATATTATTGAAAATATTGATATATCAAATCAATATTTTTTGCCGGTTAATTTAGTTACTCAATACTAGTTCGTTGAAAGTTATTAGTTAATTGAAAAGCATAATACTTGTAATATGCGATCATTATTTGGGTACCGTTTTTGTTTTTTTTTTGTTTTCCTGGGCGGTATCCGCACTTAGTCCTCCTATATTATTTTAATTATTTCATTTATGACATTCTGAAAATATTTATTGTTTAATTGAAATAATGTTAATTTAACCTCATTTTGTATTTTTTTTGACACTTTATTATGATTCTCATTAATTTAATTTTGTATTCATCACATTAATTTAAATTTGACATTATAACTATTATTTCAATTTTAGTAATCGAATTTTGTTATTTAATAAGCCTAATTATTGCATGAATTTATATTATTTTTATTATATAATTAAAACTATTTCCATTTCTATGGCTGAATGTGGATGAATCAAACAACCTCTGTACCATCTTTATGTACCCATATTCGCAAATGAATAAATAAATAAATAAATAAATGGGACCGTTGTACGTGAAAGATTTTCCGTTTACTCCAGCCAGCCTAAATTGGTCCTGAAGGAAAGCAGCCTCCGAGGACTGCTGCAGGCTTCCGGAAGCGATATTGGTGACTGAAGAATTTGTGCCCGTTGGTCGGCCACGCTGCTACATTCCATGATGACATGCTATGGCGTTCCTTCTGCCTTCATGCATCCTCTGCATAGAGGGCTGTCTGTTATTCCTATCGTGTGTAGGTGTTTGTTCATAAGACAATGACTGGTCAAGATTCCAATGACCTTGCGAAGTCTGTCTCTATTCAGTTTGATGAGGGCGCGGGCAAATTTCTTATTAAGAGCTGGAACAGCATTCTTAGCTTGCCGACATCCTTCACTTGTTGTCCACACTATCAAGTGTATTTTCTGGGTTCCTTCGCGCAACCATGCTTTAATTTGTGCCCGAGGGATGGGCAGCAGTGGTTCCGGTCCATACACTTTTGTGTCTCCCCTCCTGGCTTGCTCGTCTGCGGCGTCGTTTCTCAATGGGTTTCTATGTCCTTTTATCCACTACAGAGTTACCATGTTGGTTGTTGCAATGGACTGAAGTACACTATGGCATTCCATTACAAGGACCGAGTTTATTGTGTTGCTGCGGAGGGCTTGAAGCACTGATGCACTATCAGAGATGATCTTAATGTTAAGGTCCCTGATGTCTCTGGCTGCAACCGCCTGTGCCGCTCTCTATTTGGTTTAGCTTGTCTAGTGTTGTTGATATTCAGGTATCATAATTTACCTAATCTCATTAACAATAACATCAATCACTTATTGGTTCCTTTCTTGGTATTAGATGATAATTACACACATTACCTCTTTTAAATTGTCTATGTAACCTTGACTGGTATAATATATTACCCTTATTTTAATGAGCTCACTGGGGCCTATCGAAGACATCCGACCCCAATATCTCAAAGTAATGTGGACACTAGATCGCATGGTAGGACATTTTTTCACTATAATGCTCACCTGGCTTTCTCCACAAAATGCTGCGTCCATCCTTATCAAACTTAAAACACTTTTAATCACTAAATTCAATATACACTTATAATAACTACATTTTAAGAAGTCAAAATCCAAAAATTCCCTTTGGAACATTTTAATCCCGCAGCACGCAAATGGTTTCGGACAGTTTGAAGATACCCTGTGTAGTCGCAGTAGACCGGGTGGAAGCAAATGAATCAGCCATATGGGTGGCCACCACATCTCTGTGCCACGAACTCGCATCGGTATAGGCAATAGCCTGTGGGTCAGGCCGACGAGGACCTGTGTCCAAAGTTTGCATATCGATGGACCCACAACTGCACAGTTCTCCTCTGTAAACAATAATTTGAAAATAAATACCGAAATCCACTTTATAAAAATATAATACATACTTAAAATATTAATTTGGATCACTTACCGAAATGTTTAGACGTTTTGGAAATTCACTAATAGAAATATTTTGTTCATGCAGAACAATACTTCCGCTCTCAATAGCGTAGGTGACTATTATTTATATTGTAGTAGTCATTAAACAAAAAAATCGAGTAAGTAATCTATAAGATCTAAGGTATGACAACAACAGTCCGTAGCTAATAAGTTTCGTCAGTAGATGCAATTTTATTACCGATGACAAACTAAAATAATTAATAATAATGAGGGTAGATTCAAACACTATATATTATATCCTCCTATATATCCTAACGCAATAAAAGTTTCATAAAAAAGTAAAATACAAACAGATGGATTTCGCTTAGGTTTAATACTTTGTATGAGTTTAGAAACTGGAATAAAATAGGTCAATTATACGAGTATAATAATATGTGCGAAAAGAAACTTTAATGAGCACGATATAAAGACTCAAATGAATTATTTCAATAAAATCTGTCGACCAATGGGTCAACTTATTGTGTTTGTGTGAGTGGAGAAATAAGTAAAGGTAGACGTGTGTAGGTAAGCAAGCATTAATAAAACATCTGTGCAAAAATAAAATTTAAAATAAATCAAATAAAGATTACTTTACATTGCAATTCATGTAACTCAAAATGAATCGCAATATAATTGAGAATCAAACGAACTTACCTAGTGAAGTTTGATGTCTAATTATACGAGTGTCTTGACCGAAGATGATTACTGATTACATGCAGCAGCACGCAAGATGATGCTGTCCTTATCACACTTTTAAAGCTATAAAAATGCTTTTAAAATATTTTTTACTAAAAAATAAATAAAAAGTATGTTTATTAACTTATTTCGCCCGCCAACGGCTCACTGTGCGCTCACGAACGCCATTATTAAGAGCCTATATATTTTTTTCCGATAACATTTGGGAAATTTGGGAGGGCGGGAACGTAATCATCTTCGGTCAAGACACTCGTATAATTAGACATCAAACTTCACTAGGTAAGTTCGTTTGATTCTCAATTATACTTCGTATCTCTCCCGAAGATGATTACTGATTACATGCAGATGTTAAGAGCATCGAAAAAAATTCAAAACAATATAGAGAAGCGATCAAACAATACTTTACTTAAATTTATAAAGTAAACACAATAAACAATTTCTTTTCTTACTATTATCAAGTGAATAATGATTCTACAAATCATTTTCAGTAGTATTAGTTAATTTAGACCAACCCGCGGCTTTTCTAATTATTGCCAAATTAACGCCTGCTCTGTGGGCAGCAGATGTTGACGCGTGTCTTGTACTATGAGCACTGTATGTATTTATATCTATCCCACTTTTTTCCAAAGTTTGTTTTACCCAATGCGATAAAGTTAGAGAACTTTTTTTTTTTTTTTTTTTTTTTTTTTGAAAACGAATAAATAAAGAATCTTTATGGACGTGTAAATCGGTAGTTTTTTTCTATATAGTTCTTAAGTGTTAAGGCTGGACAAAAAATAGGGGTTTCTTTGATGTAAGGCAATGTAAATAGTGGTTGAACAGTACCGGGTCCAGAGGTTTTAATATTAGCATCTATTTTAATTGTAATTTTATCTGATTGAAATATTATATTTGCTATTTTAATAAAACTAAGAGTTTGCATTCTTTGAACTGATGCAAAAGCGAGCAAGGTAACCGATTTTAATGATAATTCTTTTAATGTTATCATTGTCAAATCATTAGGATAATAGTTTTGTAAATAATTTAAAACTAATTAAGGATTTCAGGTGGTATTATATTTTGACAAAGGTAGATTCATACGGTAAACACCTTTGAGAAATCTTTTTTTTTTTTTTTTTTTTTTTTTTTTTTTTTTTTTTTTTTTTTTTTTTTTTTTTTTTAGAATCATTACATGTGATTTCCTGACCTAACAAAATTGACAATGCTGAACGATAACTATTAAGGGTACTGTAACTAGCACCAGAATGAAAACGATCTGTCAAAAATTCAATTACTTGATTAGTACAAACAATAATCTGTACCCTTTTCATTACAATACAACCACCATAATCTTAACGATGTGTGTTGTATTGATTTAGTGTATTAGTGGAAAATTATGACGTCATTAAATCGAGAGATGCCTCAGGAATTCCACGTCTTAGCAATGATTGCCTGATAATCGCCCTGCCATCTATATGCAGGGGATGCTCCTGTCTAAAAGGAGAAAATAACATATGCTTATCAGGCCCAAAAAATAGCTCTTCCGACACGAGCAGATTTGACCATGTTTTGTGTTTTTATTATGTTTGATTTTGCGTAGTACTTTTGGAATTTAGCTAAATGGTGGAAATGCGTTGAATTGTATATTCTTCCAATTAAACGTAAACGCGTCAATAATTACTGAATTTGGATCTAATTTCCACGAAGCGTAACAAGGACACTTGTGATTTTGAATGCTTGCAAATAAGTCAAATTCTGGTGTACCAAATGACAGTGTTATATTATGATATGCATAATCAGCCAATTCCCACTCGGTATCTATGTTGGATATTTGTCTATACTCGAAATCTGCAACAACATTGTTGCTGAACGAAATATAGGATGCAATAATAATAATGTGGCGTTTTTCACACCATTGCCATATGTCACATGCAATGTTGTTTAAATGTGCAAATTGTATGACGCCCATTTTGTTAATGTAAGCAATGGCTGTTATATTGTCAATCCTAAGCAAAATATTACAGATTTTTAAGTGTGCACCAACAATCTTTAGCCCATAGAACGCTGCTAGTAGTTCGAGGGTATTTATATGTAACGATATTTGCGAACGGTCCCAGTGCCCGTGCGCGGTTTGGCTGTTACAAGCTATACTAGCTACTATTAATTAATCTGTGAACTATACCTCAACCTGTGTTTGAAGCGTCACTGTATATTTCAAGGGAATAGTCATTTGATTGAAAATGGTAAAAGGACAAATCAATATGATCTCTCCACCATATAAATTCGTTTTTAATATGATCTGGTAGCGTAATATATTTATTGTAGTTATTAAAATAAATCAATGTTGAAAAAATTTCTCTCTCAAGTAACGTTGTATACAACCAACCGTATTTGACGGCGCGGCGGCGGGGCACGCTGACGTTAGTAGTCCTATATACCTAGCTAATTCTTGAATTGTGCATTTCTTTGTATGTAAAATTTTATCTGATAATAGTTTTATACGGTTATTCTTTTCACTAAGTAATGTTAAAAGCATGTTAACTGAGTCAAATTCAAAGCCTAAAAAAGTACATTTTTTACTTGGGTGAATTTGAATTTTAATGTCATTTATTAAACAACTTAACGTGGTTAGCAATTCTTTTGTTGTTCTTACATTATTGTAGCAGCTGTTCAATAAATCACCAATAAATAAAAAATCATCTATAAAATTAACTGACAGATATCCTTGCGAACGTAGATTGTGCAATACAGGTTTCAGTAACTTTGTAAACACATAATTATTGGTGTGGTACAAAGTCCGAAAGGTAGTACGTTAAACTCAAACAATTGTTCAGGAAAGCGTCTTGAGTTCCAGTCCTTTTAGCTATGGGTAATAAAAAATAAGCATCTTTTAAATCTAATGTAGTATTTATGATCGATCAATTTGAAAACTGTACGATAATCTTTCATTTTAAAGTGATTTATTATGTACGAATATATCAAATGCGTTTCTTCGTGCATTGCTCGATGATTAACCTGTTAACAAAATTTTATTAAGCACCTACCAATTTTTCATCAGTATTTTTCTTCTGGTATGATCTTTAGCATGCAGGTTTGTCTTGTTCCGGTTAAAATATCTGTCAATTTTTAAATTGAGTATAAAGCGATGTTTTCGATTAGATTTAGGAACAGTGAAAATGAGTGAAATAAATTGATTTTTGGACACATCGAGAAACAAAACCAGCTTCTAATAATTCAGAAATGCACTGATAATTATATTTATTTTCTTATTAAATTAGTAAAAGGTTTATTTTTATGACCTGTTTGTATAGGTACGGTATGAAATGGAATCTGATAACCTCTGATCCAAGACAAAATAGTTTTGTCACTTGTTATATTAAACCATTCGTTAAAATAATATTGAAGCCTACCGGCTACAGGTATATTGTTGCCAAATTGTACCTGAGGCAAGGTAATTAGCGCTGCTGTGGCGGCGCGCGGCGCTGATCCCGCGGCGCAGGCGGCGGCGGCGGTGGGCGCCAAGTCTGGTTGGGGAACACTCGCGGCTCGGCGGCTGGTGCCCGCGGTGGCGAGGCGTATTTGCCTGTACACGCTGCTGAGAAGGCTTGCCACTGAATCTGAGTTCTGCAGCGGATGAGGATATAGCCTTATTAGATTTTAAATAGTCAGATAAATTGGACCCAAATAACCGTTCGTCTATTTTAGTGTTTTTAATTAATTCTCGTTTTTGTTTGCTCAGAGAATTTATAATCGTGAATCTTCTTGAGAGAGATTCTCTGTGATGTGTATCGCATAGTAGGCGTCCTGCATCACTCAAAGTTTTTATTATTTCTTGAGGGATATTCTCAGTGTATGACAAAGCCAAATTTAGTGCTTTACCAATTGCAGAAATACAGCTGGCCATTCAGTTTTGTTTTTGTTTACTATAAGAATCTCGCTTCAAATTGATTTCTGAAAGCGCAGATTTAATTTCAGGATTTATCAAGGGTGCCTTCATATAGGTACAATTTTCGGCAAATAAATACTGCTTAAAAATATCAACTTTTCATCTTTAGGCAAGCCGTTAAGCAAAATGTGTTTCCATCTTGTTACTAGATCCTTATTTATGTAAATTATCGCCAAATGGTCTATTTTGTGTAGAATCTGAGCCCAACAACAGCAAAATATTTGGGTCTAAGTCTCGATTTTCTTCGACTGCTCCTTCGTCTTCAACTGGTAACTCGACAGTTGGGATCTCGTCTGCAGACGTAGAAGGCTATGCTTTATGCAAGCAGTCAAGCGAAACAGCATACATAGGGCTAGCAAGCGGTCATAGTATCCACACACGATATACGTCGGGATAACACAATGATTGAAATCATTTTATGACCTTTATAAGCATCCACACACGATATACGTCGGGATAATAACTATGTGCAATAAATGAATATCATTTTGATGTTGTACAAGAATCCACACACGATTTACGTCGAGATTCTATGTTTGAATAAATTTTAAAATTATAAATGTATTGTGACGGTAGATGCAATTAAATTATGTATTTGCGCTGCGACAGAAAAATGACTTACGTACCGTTAGGTTCTGGATCACTAGTGGAATCGAGCGACGTCGGCGGCGGTTCACTCGAATGCGCGGGTAATAACGGTGGCGCGTCATCATCGAAAGATGACGAGGACGACATTCTCCTACGTTTTTGCATACAATTTTTCACTTTCTTGAATATTTTATCCACAACATCACGTTCACTTTTATCGGATCGCTTCCTTTTTCCCATTTTTAGACGAAGTTTAAATATTATTGCAGAAAAATGATTTTACGTGTGACTCGGACAACACAAAATCACGTAATGGCGTTCGTGAGCGCACAGTGAGCCGTTGGCGGGCGAAATAAGTTAATAAACATACTTTTTATTTATTTTTTAGTAAAAAATATTTTAAAAGCATTTTTATAGCTTTAAAAGTGTGATAAGGACAGCATCATCTTGCGTGCTGCTGCATGTAATCAGTAATCATCTTCGGGAGAGATACGAAGTATAATCTTTATTTTGTTTACATTAAAATTTCCTTTCGCATATATAATTTACTTCTATATACTATTTATACGTTATTCACACAAGTTTGTATAGAAGTGTGCCCTGCCCAGCGAACTCGTTGGCCGCCTGTACATTACGTATTAAAAGCTAGGACAAAGATGTTATTTATGTTGCTAGATCTATATTATACATTCATACTAATAATGTCCCTGCCTCTTAAACTAGGTAGCCGATGTATTAAACTAATTAAACTAATTACAGAATGAAATAGTGCGTCAGTTCATTGTTTCTGTGCCTACTATGGAAATAAAATAATAAAATATTTTTTTTTATAAAATTTAAAATAAGGGTTAGTTTGTGTGGTGAGATATGTGAGTATGGTGTGATGCGTGAGTGTTGTGTTGGAGTTGGGTATGCATGTGTGAATGTGCGTGCGTGTGTGTGGGTGTGTGTGTGTGTGTGTGCGCGCGTGAGTGCGTGCATTGTTTTTATCTACCGTTTGCTAACCTAGGTGATTAGGGCTTCGGTCGCGGTATAATCCTGCTGTAGCAGCCACACGCAAATTTTATGTTTTAGCTTGTGTGTAGTTAGTGAACTAAAGCGATTAAGTTAACTTTAATAGTTCAAGAGCAATAAGAGCCCAAATTGTAAAATGCAGTTACTTTAATAATTTCGTACATAATAGAAAAGTTACTTTAATAATTACGTTAAATCAATATGTTTTAATATTATAAATGTTCATCTTAATGTCACTTGTTTCCTGTACTACGACAAGCGTGACTCAGGACTAGGGCCAAAACGAAATTTTCGAGACAATGCCCCCCTATAAACGCTAAATTTGGCTCTGACCATAAAAAGAGCTAAACCCATGATTCATTTCACATGTTGAAAGTCTGCGAATGTAATCAAATAGTGGAGTTCCCCATGGCTAGAATAACACATTAGCTGCTAAAACACGCGCGAGTGATGTCTAATTTTGTAGGTCAAGGGAACCACTGGTATTTATTTTACACACACACCCAATAGTCTTTTGCCTTCTTCGATATGGTGCGGGATTTTTCGTTTTATGTAGAAACCGACATGGTAGGTGTAAAACGCAATCATCTTAAATCGGTCGCCTTAATGTATTTGAGGAAACGTCGCAGTCATACAAAAAAAATCAACATACATGAGGTTATGGATACACGAGGAAATCCCTTCAATGTAAACTCGTACTGCATCACATTATATGCGTAAAGAGTATTTAATTTGTCGTTTATGGCATGTTCTTTTGAAAAGCCCTAGTTGCCGAAGTCTTTGCTTTGTTGAAGTTAAATGAAAGAGTGGACTGTAAATACGTAAAGTTATATTGCTAGATTATTAAATACAGCGAGTGTCGCGGGTGGGTGCGCGATGCCGAGTGAGGTCTCGATGCCGAGTGAGGTCTCGATGCCTCGAAGCGCTGCTCGCCGCGTTGAAAGGGACCGGCTTACCGCCGCCCCCACGTCTCCTCCCGTGCGTCGGTGAGGCGATGATGGTCGGGATTTGCTCCGACACTAGTTTTGTGGGCTAGTCACATTAAACTTTCTGTTTTTTAAACTAAGTTTTTGGCGTGACTTAAATGGTTCATGTCACACCTTTGACTACACTAACGAGTCCCTTTGATTTAGTGACAATGAGTATCAGGGGTTTCCTAATGGTTTTACTAATTCCTACACAAAAAGGCCACATGAGCTTACAGGAGGAGGAAATGTTGAATGTTTTCTTTTTAAAACTGGTACTCGTATCTATGTATCAGTCTTTATCAGTCTACAAAGTTTTCACCGTTTATACACTTTTCGGTTATTTTGGAGGACCTTTGAGATGGTAGATCAACTAAAGGGTTGTATAAAATCAAAGAAGAGAAAGCATCAAGTAAAGTACTTATATTATTACAAAATATTTCATGTAATTCACGAATGCTCCATTAACATAATATATTTTGCCGACATCTGGCGCATTAGAGTATAAACGGATACATTGTGTTAGTTCAAATAAATAAATAAAACAGGACCGAGGGGTAATACCATAAAATAGGAATGTAAAACTAATGAATAAACGAGGGGTTTTACCAAGTGGAAATTCTATAGCATTATCACCAATGGATGCAATCAAACATAGATAAACGAAGCTAATTCTAAACAGTAGAATTGCATGGAGCGATCATAAATAATGTTTCTTTCACTGTTTCGCAGATTCGATAAGTTCTACATAAAACATTTCAGAGAGCTGTAAACGTTTAAAAAACTTTAATCCGACCACGAAAATATCTGGAACTACTGAAGCGCGCAAACTATATGACATTTTAAATATAAAAATATGTTTTGATATAAACAGTACTATGATGCACTTAACCTACCTCTTTTCATTCTACACTCTTAGATTCAAACACATTGATGATTAGATGTCTATTTTTTTTTCTTGACGAGGTTAGAAGCCGAGTTTAAATTACGTCATACGTATACCTAGTATTTCCTAAAATACAATTTAAAAACTGAAGAAATACCTAACAATATATACATTAGATAAAAGAATATTATTATTAAATAAAGTAAATCTCGTAAAAAGTTCAGGTGTTAGGTCGATGTCGACCGCGGGTAACGTGCCCAGGAGGCTGGCGGCATTGCCACGTTGTATGGCAAATATGGCAATGTTGATCCTTGGTCCAAAGTATAAGCCAGCTTTATGGTCAAGTGATGAGTCAACTATTCAATAATAAGAGAACGGGCGCGAGGACCCAAACCACAGAGCCCAAACGGCTCAAATACATAAATTCAATTTTTTTTTAATGTTGTTTCTAAACAATTAGATACTTCATAAAGATTAAAATCTAGTCTAGGTATAACATTAGAGACTAAAGAGAAATTTAATTTTGACTTAAGCTACTAAATTAATTTATAATTTAATTTATTATTTAATTTCTAATGAGATAATTGTATTTGTCGGTATCGATATCTCTCTTCATACCATCGTAGAGCTAGTTTTTGTTATTTAAAAAAAAAGCTTCCATTAAATCAAATTGTTCTTGATACGCTATTTTTATCGTGAGAATGAAATGAATTGTAAAAACAATCAAATGTGGATCAAGATATATGACAATCTATTTTCAAATGTAACAGTACATAATTGAACTACCTCATACACGCAGTTATGTCGCATCCAAGAAGGATGCGACTAGAGGATGAGCATTACAAACACGTGCAAATTGCAATCGTCAATTCCTACTTCCAGATTTCATGGTTTTCCTTTCATTTAATTAATATACTTTGTTAGTGAAATTACTTTCTTATAATTATTCATCCTTATAATCTATGCAATAAAAGTACAGTATGTAATTTTTACAGATTTTAGTCAGTTTGATTCCCAGGTGTGGCAAGCGATTTCCATTATTCATATTAAAATATTCATAAATATATTCATAATAAAAGAATGTCTTCTTTGAGTTAAATTTTCTATCTACAGTATTAAGGGTACTTTTCTTCCAGGTGGATTACAAGATTCCACCCGGTATCTACATATTTTTTTTGATGTTAGACCACGCATAGCTTTTTACTGAGTGGTCCGATTTTGATAACTCTAATTATTCGAAAGAAGATATTTTGAGGGGAGTCCCATGGCAAGGATCTCAGGCTCTGATGGGGATCCTAGGGCAATTAAGGGAAAACTCGAATGTTATAGTAAATTAGTGTTGTTCATATATTTTCTGAAATTATCTAAATATTTGCGTCTGGCAGACATCATTTCACATTGCTGAGCTGATGATAGAAGGTTCGAATCCTAACGGTTAGGAGTAAGGTGATATTTATTAATCATAGGCACCTTTGGACGGTCAGTTCATTATTTTAAGGTAAATTTAGATAAAACAATTATGTAAAGTGCCTATGAAAATGGCTTACAATTTCGAAGATATTAAATTGGCTTAGACTTATTAGTTGATTAGTAATTTAGCTGCCATAATAACGGCATAGAGTCTCTATTATATTTGTCTCTTTTTGCCAAGTTGTAGTTTCTTACATAGATACAATAGCCTTAAACAGTCTTATTAAAATGTAATTGCTATAATCATAATTTGCTTATTACAGTCATTATACCAAAAGGCAATGCTATGACTAGTAGCTAATCTATATTATTATATATTGAGTATAATGAGTATTTATATCACCTTAGGTAGGTCCTAAGTGTCCTTACTCTTACATTGATAGTTAAAATAGCCTTATCAGTCTTATTAAAATTTATTCACAATAATTATAACTTATCTATACAACACTAATAATAATAATACTTCCTCGACCGATTTCGGTCACGGCGGCCACTTCAACTCCCTAGTTGACGTTCGTGTGCTCGCATGTGGCTTGTGTAGCCAATCTTATTGATGAAAATCCGCGCACAGAGCGGGCATGTAAGCAAACCATTAATTATATTGTAGTTGAAAGCCACAGGTGGGCGAGCCTTCAACTCATCGCGCCTGACATCAAGCTCAGAGCAGCGATTAACTTCAAAGTCCTGGATGTTCTCTTTCACCATGGATCTCCATTGTTGCCGGTCGGTTGCCAATTGCTCCCATTTTGACGTGTCTATGTCACACTTCTTCATATGACGCTTTAGCACATCTTTGTACCTGAGGAGTTGTCCGCCATGCTTACGCTTGCCTTCCTCAAGTTCCGAATTGAAGATGCGCTTAGCTACACGGTCGTTGGGCATCCGGCTGACGTGTCCGCACCAACGAAGTTGTCGCCGCATGAGATAGGCTTCGATTCCACTCACATTGGCTCGCCGAAGCACTTCTGTATTGCGAACACGATCAAACCACCGGATGTTCATTATTTTCCGGAGACAATTGAGATGGAATTTGTCAAGTAAGCGAATATGCCGGCGATATACGGTCCAAGTCTCAGCGGAGTATAAGATGTTCGGTAAAACGATTGCCATGTAGACACTCACTTTAGTTTTAAGTTTAAGATCGTGTGACCTAAAGACCTTGCGATCCAGTTTGCCAAACACTGCAGCCGCAGCCCCAATCCTGCTATTGATTTCCGGATCCAAGTCACACTTAGATGTCAATGTACTCCCTAAATACCGAAACTTATTTACTTGTGTTAACAAATCGTCACCGAGTTTGATGGCCAGTGTCTCTTGACCATGGGCATCTAAAGACATCACCTCCGTCTTTTTGACATTTACTTTTAAGCCAAAAGCTCGGCACGATTCGTGAAAGGTGGACATAAGCTGCTGCAGGCCTTCTGGAGATTCAGTCACGAAGCACAAATCGTCAGCATACATGATTTCTGAAATCAATGCATGGGACACCTTTGTGCGAGCTTTAAGTCTTGACAAATTAAAGAGACTACCGTCGTTACGGAAGCGAATGCGGATTCCTTCTGGAGTTGCTTGTAAAACCTCACGGACAACGACTGCAAAATATAGCGCGAACAATGTAGGTGCAAGTACGCAACCTTGCTTTACCCCACAGGTAACGGGGAATAAGTCTGACCGATCGTCGTCGACAGCAACGGAAGCTTGCATATTGTCGTGCAACAGTCTTATCAATTTTACAAACTTCTCCGTGCATCCAAGTTTCTCCAACACTACCCAGAGAGCTTCACGTGGCACACTGTCGAAAGCCTTTTCGAGATCAATAAAGCACAGATACATCTGACGACCTTGCTCTCTGCTTTTCTCTTGCAGTTGACGCACCGAGAAAATTGCTTCACAGGTACCGCGATCGGGTCTGAAGCCAAACTGAGTTTCCGGTAGAATCTTTTCGGATAATTCCATGAGGCGGTTTAATAGTATTCTGGCAAAGACTTTTCCAGGGACTGATAAGAGGGAAATACCGCGATTAGAACCGCAATCTGCTCGATCACCTTTGTTTTTATATAGGGTCCGAATAAGGGAGTATTTAAAAGAATTTGGGACTTGCTCTTTTTCCCACATATCCACAAAGAGTTCCCACATCACAGAATGCAATTTCTCACCGCCGCACTTCAACAGCTCTCCTGGTATAAAGTCAACACCAACCGCACGTTTGTTTTGTTGTTGTTTGATAGCAAAAACAACCTCATCAAGTGCCAGTGGATCGTCTAGTTTTTTGACAACAGTAAAAGCTGGTATAGATACTATATGTTGAATATCTGCAGTGTTGATCCTATTGAGCAAGGTGTTGAAGTGTTCCGCCCATCGCTTAAGTATTTCCTCTCTACTTTTAAGAAGTCCTTCGCCACAAACTGGCTTCAGTGGTACTTTTGTAAAAGAGGATCTACCAAGCAACTTGCGTACCTCACTATAGAACTCACCCATCTGGTTTGTGTCATTAAGCCACTGTATCTGACGAGTTTTGTCTTGCCACCATTTATTTTTAGCTTCTCGTGCAAGTTTACGCAATTCTTGGTCACTCTGGCGTATGTCGATAGCATTTTGGTTTTGGTGTTTACTTCTATGCTGTCGTAACAGGCTACGGTGTTTGTCAATCGCCTCTGTTAGTACCTTGTTGTTTGCATCAAACCAGTCTTCATTTTGCCGGCCTTTATGACCTACAGTGACCGTGGCTGCGTCCAAAATACGCGATGATAGGTACTCCCAGTCTGTATTAACTTCACCAGTCCTTTGATCTAAAGGGGAAAGCGTACGTTTCAAAGTTTCTACATAATTTTCCCTCGTCTGCTTGCATTGAAGTCGCTCTATATTAAGGTGAGTTTGTTTTGGTCTTTCTGACCTAGAGAGACGTCTGAGTTGAAGTCTAAGTCTTGTGATTACTAGCCTGTGGTCAGTCCAGCAGTGGGCACCACGCATGACACGGGTAACCTGGACCTGCGGCAGGTCTCTTTGCCGCACAACAACATAGTCAATCAGATGCCAGTGTTTGGACCTGGGATGCATCCACGTTGTCTTATATTTAGCAGGTAGTCTAAACATGGTGTTAGTGATTGCGAGACTAAATTGCGCGCACAGACTCAGCATAAGTTGACCATTGCTATTCATATTACCGACTCCATGTCTACCCAGAACTTTTGGCCAAGCGTCGTAATCACGTCCAACTCGGGCATTAAAGTCACCCAGAAGAAGTATTTGCTCTCTTGGTCGTACACCTCCTAGGCATCGAGTCAGTTCCTCATAAAATTTGTCCTTAATTTCATCAGATTTGTCTAGCGTAGGAGCATAGACACTGATGACATTGAGGTAATTATCACATTCCATATGCAGACGCAATGTGGTAATACGGTCTGATATGTGTACTGGATACTCGTGTAGCTGTTTTACGAGATTGTTTCTAATAGCGAAACCTACACCTGATCGACGTGGTTCTGAGGAAGCAAGCCCTTTCCAGAAAAAAGTATAACCACCACCATGCTCTTCTCGCTCACCTTCGTCAGCAAGATGGGTTTCGCTGAGTGCAGCAATGTCAACTCTATAACGAAGAAGTTCTCGAGCTACGATGGCAGTTTTACGTTCAGGACATAGATTTTCCTCACGATCAAGGAGTGTTCGTACATTCCACGCGCCGAAAGTCATTTGTTTTGATGATTTCATATTATTTTTACTGAAACGTCGACCGCGAGTAAGAGATGCGGAGGCAGCCGCGGTTACTACTCTCCTGATTGGTTGGGGTGAACATTTGTTTAGGGCACCTTTTCTAGCCCCCTCCCTGACTGAGCAGGGAAAGCAGTGTCTCCCTTAATAGGGCTGCTTTGTCATTCTGGGTGCTGCCGAGCTCACTCTGTCCCCCCGGTGCAGAGCAAAAACGACCACGGTGTCAAACACCCCCAGAACCGCCTATGTGCAGGCCTCAGACAAAGTCCGATCTGCATCAAATCGAACCTCTCTACCTCAGCCCATCGCCATAGGACTTTCACAATCGGAGTCCATTAATCGGAAGTAGCCAGATGCGCAGGATATATTAAGGTGCCCAAGCGTACGCGCAAACGCAGGAGCACACACTCGTCCTCACTTTCCTTGAACCAGCGGAGCAGAGAACTGCTACAGCTGAAGGAAAGATCGGATGATGTGTCTAGCCGACAATAACTATATGCCTTCTACTGTCGCCCTAGGCCATCCACCTTGCCTTGCTGTACTGCCGAGTCCGCCAAAACCCGTTACATATCTGTGGTGGGTTGCCTTTCTCGCCAGAACAGACTTTGTATGTTAAGTGGGAAGGATCCACTACTTTTTAGTAACAACAACAAAAGATGTTGTACAAAACATAGGTCTACGGTATAATGCCTTGTAAAAACCCTTTGTCGCCTTTTACGACATGCGCGGGTAGAGAAGCAGCAGGTGCATTCTATGTTTTTCTTTTACTCCCAGCCCAGCATAGAACAGCATAGAACAACACTAAGAGCTTTTTAAATAAACTACTTGATATTATCTAGAAAATATTTGTTAATATGTATAGTATTTGACTGCAACTTATTTCGTCAGATACAACCCTGGACGTTTTGTGAAAGAAACATTACATGTTTTTAAAAACTTAGCGAAAGTGGCTTATTATAAGTGATAAAAACAATTGTAAAAAAATATCATGTGGTCGTCTGAATATCACAACGCGACCACTGAGACGTTGCCATTTTATGAGCCCGGACAATAGAAACATTATAGAAGACAATTTCAGAGCTAACCCGGATAATCTCACCTGTCTCATAGGCACGCAACTTCGCGCGACCTTACTATCGACTAGCGTCGCAGATTCAATTTAGGTGGTCGGTTTGCCCACCGTGCGTGGCTACTAGGCTGGATCCGCGCCTGATGCAAGTTACTGCAACTTGCGCAATAATTTAATTTTATGTGACACTAGGGTGTTCCGCTGATATATCGATACGGCTGACTCTAGCACCGCCCGCTTGCCAACAGCTCGAGATAATAAAAAACCGGCCAAGTGCGAGTCGGACTCGCG
Organism: Hypena proboscidalis; assembly: GCA_905147285.1. Classification (NCBI taxonomy): domain Eukaryota; kingdom Metazoa; phylum Arthropoda; class Insecta; order Lepidoptera; family Erebidae; genus Hypena; species Hypena proboscidalis. Next base: position 22,445,474 of record LR990132.1, on the reverse strand, counting down.
CACGTAGGGTTCTGTACCACTATAATATACATCTAAATAAATGTTTTTCTTTATTCTTTATTATATTGGAGTTGATTGAATGAAAGGTAAAATGCGGTTTACGATTTATAACTCTTTAAAACCAATTTTCGGTGGAAGTTTGCATGGTAATGTACATCATATATTATTTTTACATTTATCATTCCCTTATTTTAGAAGTTAAGGAGGGGGAACACACATTTTTCACTTTGGAAACGTCTCTCGCGCAAACTATTCAGTTTAGAAAAAAACATATCAGAAACCTCAATATCAAAAAAATATTAGAAACCTCAATTGAATACCTATCCATAGATAGCCCACACGTATGGGTTTAATGAGTTTCAGTTCTAAGTATGGGAAACACCAACATTTTATTGTTTTTTTTCTATTTTTGTACGAAAATCTTAATGCGTTTCACCGAATACATCTACTTACCAAGTTTCCACAGTATAGCTCTTATAGTTTCGGAAATAAGTAGCTGTGACATACGGACGGACAGACATGACGAATCCATAAGGGTTCCGTTTTTTGCCATTCGGCTACGGAACCCAACAAGATTATACTGCGACCGTTTTGAAAAGCTGGGTAAAGCTGTAGCCATTGTTTATAATGTGAATGATGCTTTTGTATGACTACCCCTCCAGGTGAATGGGCGCAAGTCGGACTCTAAAAATCTAGCGCCATATTATTCAGATATCCTATTTAAGATTAAGACACAAACTATACAGGTAAATACTACCCAATCCTATTTTTCAAAAACGCTTGTTTTAAGAAACCGAATATATTTCCTACTAGCTTCTGTCCGCGGTTCCGCCCGCGTGTTAGATACGGCAATTAAATGTAGCCTAAAAGGATGGATCCTCAAGTCTCCAATCTCCATACGAATTTTCATCAAAATCGGTTCAGTAGTTAAGCCGTGAAAGCTTAACAAACAGACGAAGGTTCTTTCTCATTTCTAATAATACTAACTAAGGATTGTTTAAACTGAAACGACAGCTGTATAAACAATACTCCAGGATGTTTTATTCAGTGGAAATCAGTGGAATCCTCCTTGGTAGTTGTCATTTCCAACCTGTGCCTTTCATTGTTAGCACATTTTTATTCCCTTTTCGAGGAGAGTTTAAGTTTATTTGTATCAGCCACGTGCGGGTCCCCGCCTGCCAGCGACAGTTGCTAGTCTGCAAACTTCATTATGTACAAAAAGTCATAGCTTCCTAGGACTCAGGAACAGGCTGGTGCGTCTCAAGAGGCGCAAATATAGTCTTCATGACAGTGGATATATGTTTGTGACTTTTGGGGTACAGACATTGGGGCTGTGGGGACCGGAAGCGCTCAATATGTACAAACAAATTTTTCACACGCCTGTTTGAGGCCACGAGTTCTCAGAATGCTCGTATTTATTTCGGTGACTCTTAATTACTACCTTATTCTCACTTTTGAATTGTTTGATTGATTGAATGTGTTTGTAGTGTACAAACACGTTGAATGTCGAAAAGGATAGTGTAAGCACAAATAAAGAAATCAAATATAAAATAACACATTTATTTTAGATGTAGCCTCTAAATAGCTTAGTCTAGTACTTATATCTTTTGTCATGAGTAGATAGAGTACTAAAGTGGAACGTTGAACTGGGAAATGTTTCAGTCTTATAATGTTTTGGCGATATATAACTAGTCATTAATTTCGCACAGATTAAGAGTGTACGAGAGTTAACCAGGAGGTTCAGTGTATAGCTAAATAAAAGGAAGTTCGGCAGATACACATTCGCTGAGGCGTCAAGTAACTATACTTTCACTGCGACAACTGTGACTGAGGAATCTGCTTTTCGCCCTTTGCTACATGAAGTAACCGTGGTTTTTGGCGTTTTGGCACTCGGAGCACTTATGAAACCATTCTGGCACGGAAGAGCCACAGGTGTGAAATCTGGCGCTCGTACAGGCTCAGTTTTCTTCTGTTCAACAGGTTTCTTCACCGGCTGAGGTTTGCGTTTCCTTAATATCGTTGGTTGGTCCCTGTTCCTTAAATATCTTTGATGTTCTAATTCTGCTATATGTTCTCTTTTCGCTTTTCTTATAGTACCATAAACGAAAAACTTGTCCATCTCCACAATGTTCGGTATGGGAGCCATGTTCCGTCTTATCTGGACAGGTGGGGGAGGTATGTGGTAGTAATTGCTTGTGGACACATATTCTGAAGGCTGTGGTTGTGACTTTGCCTTTTCAGGCTCGCTGTTTTGATTTTGTGATTTCTTTTTGGTAATATGTTTTTGGTTAATTGGTGGGAATTGATTTTCATGGCCTTGTAGCAGACTTAGATTGCGTGTATCTATGCTTTCGAGTTTTGGATTCTCCGGTGTAACTGTCCTACCGCTGACTATTACTGTTGATTTGGAGTTTGAATTGATCGTGTTTTCTGTTTTGACAGTTTCCAACTTTGAGCTAGTTTTCCTCTTCTTTTCTTTCTTTAGACTCTCTGACTTATTGTTGGCTATATTCGTCTCATTCTCCGACCCCGACTTGGTACTCTCTGGAGTAACTTTCTTCTTAAGGAGAGTGAGTTCAGATTTCAGCAAGGTAATTTCTTCAATCATTTTCCTGACGCTCATATGGTCGATGTTTGTTGGGACATGATCCGTCGCTATGTACTCGGGGTACACTTTCTGCAGATCTTTTTCGCTGCCACAATTTCCGCGACCGTTAGCTTGACTCTTCTTTTGTTTCATAGTAATATTTTCCATGGTTACGACCAATTACTTTCAAGACAGGTGTAATTTAATATACGTGTTTCACAACACAGTTAAGTCTGTAATATAGTGATCAGTATATTTTAACATGCAAGTCTCCGAAAATTGCAAGGAGCGAACTGTTCCTGCTGGCAACACTTGTGCAACTGGTGGATGGGATACTGGCGATCGCAACTTTATACCCTGAATTTCATAACAAAGAGAGGAAATTACAACGGATTATAAAATATTGTGCAAATTATTTATACAAATTGCACAATGTTAGACAATTCCAAAATAAGTAACATTTTGCTAGTTTTCTTGTCTTTTTGGGATATTAAGTGTATTCAATACACAAGGTATCACCTTGCCTACCTTCAGTAATTAAACTAAGTCCAAATTTGTGTTAATTCATAATGTTGGATGAAATGTGTGAAGCTAAAAAAAGTTGCAATGAAACTTAAATATCTTTGTATTGCGGTTCGCAGAACTTGATATCGTTAACACTGACAACAGTGATTAGACCTCTATACAAGGACTGCGCATGTCGTTAGACGGGGTATTTATTATTTCAAACATAGATGTATGATTGTCTTTGAGACTAACCATACATGGACAACTGACGTAGTTGATATCTGGTAGACTAAACATTGCTCACTGGGCATGCCACACACGAATTTGCTGCAGTGTGTTAAGGGTCGGTGCACACAATCATAAATTACCTGCAACAAGTAACAAGGAATTTGTTTTGATTATGTTATTCATGATCTATCATGCATCTGTTAAAGAACATTAGAATTAGACCAGCCGTTCTCGAGTTTTACGCTTAGCAATAAGTTCATTTTAGCCATCCAGTCTTTATAAACAGCCTAAACTATTAAGTAAGAACTCCACTAGTTTATCCAATGTGCAATGATCTTTAGGGATAAGGAAAATTTAAAAGATATTTTTACAACTAGGAATTTCCAGTAGATAACAATGGACGGATTAAATATAATATAATGTGGAGTTTACGTAAGGTCGGCCACGTGCCGTTTGGGTCAGCCCCTTGCCCATAGAAATAACACAAACTATACAATATTATTAATGTGTATAAAAACTGAAAGTATTGCTGGATGCCGTAGTACCTACAAAGAACTCTTATAGTTTCTCCATGTTGCATGAATATGTATATTAACAATGTCAAAAAAGTGGTAGAATAAAATTTTGAAAATATGTTTTTTTCATACGCGTTCTCCATAGTGTGGTTATGTTAGGTAGGTCTTTTAAAAATTCTGAGGGTTAGCGAATTTGTTTTTTGATATAGATCGTTGGCGAGAAATTTAACTTTGAAGATTAAAGTTTTGCTCGAGAAGTTCGTCCACCCCCTTTAAAAGCTATAATACCATTGGTTCGATAAATTTGAAAGAAAAGATGGTGGCAGTATCTATTATGTTATAACATTTAAAGGAAAACTATAGCGGCTAAGTTAACTTTATTAGTTTAAGAGTTATAAGAGCCCAAATTGTAAAATGTAGTAACTTTGAAAAGTTCTTATATAATACAAAAACCTTTGAAAATAATGACTTGTTGTCATGAATTTGTTCCTTGTTTAGCACAGATAATAAACCTATACTTACCACTACTAGTACTCATTTTACAAATAGATGGAAAACATTATAGATACAGTTTTTCAGCTATTTGTAAAATTTGGCATGTTATCTAAATAAGAGGTCTTCAGTAAGTTCTGACATGACATATACAACATATATAAATAAAATAAAATATGTGATATGACCTAAGCTTTTGATTACGTGGAATTTTCAACGTAATGAAGCCGTATGGGATCCGAGGTATCTGCATATGATCTCATTAAATCATATATTTTTGGTACATCACCAGTGACCTGCATAACAAGAGTCGATAAAAACGAAGATTGAGGTAACATATCGCTCCGAACCACGACAGATCTCCTATGGGATTCCCCAAGGTAATGTTTTGGGCCCACCGTAGTTCATTTTATATATAACTGACCAATCAAAGCACAAACCACCCTATCTCTCTTTTTATCGATGACAGTACCGTAATAGTATACAGTGTAGAATGCCCGAGATGTACGAAGGTGAGATAAAAAACTGCCTAAAATCGATTATTTGGTGGACTGTGTTCAGTGACTGGACAGCAACAATCTCAAATAAAATTTTAATAAATCGGCAAAAGATAAAACCACTTGATCTTATAATTAGTTATAAGAATACTATGCTCGAGCTAGATACGGTAAAATTCCTTGGTTACCATAGACAATCGAAAAAGGTGAGTAGTTCCGCATATATGTACAGTACAAACTAGCTCCAATTGTAAATATTGATGCATTACTTACAGCATACCATGGTCTAGTATTTCTGACAATCACAATCTTTTGGGGTACCTCAACAAATGTTTTTAGACCGCTGTCGAGACTATTTTGTGAAATGTAACACTCTAACACTTTCGTCCTTGTATGTCCTTGAAGTTTCATTGATTGTTCACAATAGCCCTCATTTGTTTCCGCGCAGATCAAAATTTGTACAGACAAATAGGCGGAATAATTTCAATAACAACAATAACATTGTGCTTACAGTGTGCCAAAACTGACCTGATGTGGAAAAGTTTGTAGTGTGAGGCACCTAATTATTTTTATAAAATCGCAGATAGTTTAAAAGTTCACGACATTAACAAAAAAAAATATTAATTACGTTAAGTAAGTAAGTTACTATTCCATTAATGACCTCTTCCATGATAAGAATGACATCTTCATGGTATTTAATAATCAAACAATTTATATAATACCATTCAATTTAATAAAGATAATTTTAAGTCAAATGTAATAATGATATTAAAAACAATAACATGTATTTTATTTGTAATATTTTAAAGCAAATTTTAGCTTTGCTATGCTTTTTTGTAATTTATAAAATATTAAAGTTGAAAAATTAAGAATCCAGCAGGACTCGAACCTGCACCCCCTGGGTATACGCCCGCCCCATAAAAAGAGTTGAGAAATTTCGAGTCCGGCAGCATACGAATCCATAGCTGAATTGGCAAAGCACTTGGGGCGTATACCCAGGGGGTGCAGGTTCGAGTCCTGCTGGATTCTTAATTTTTCAACTTTAATATTTTATAAATTACAAAAAAGCATAGCAAAGCTAAAATTTGCTTTAAAATATTACAAGTATTTGATAAAAATGCGTCATCTCTTGACTGTAACAGCGTTGATCTTAATTCAAACTTACAGTATGTGAATAGTGACTTATCACATCACATAGATGGCGCTAAAACCAAATAAGGTTCGTCTAGCTAAAAGCTGGCACAAAAAGATGTTTTATTGTTTCTTTTTAAAACAACACCCGCACTAGGAATAACTCCTGTGTCGCTGTGTTGTTTACAAACATACATTTCACACAAACAGAGCACACCCATCCCTACATGTACTAATGTCATACGCCTGTACGGGCAAATTTTGGTGGATCAATTCTTTTAAGTGACATCTTGTAACTACCCATAATGTTATGAATAAATGATTATGATTATGATAAATTTGGCTCTAACCATAAAAAGTGCTACACAACACATTATTATATGACAAATCTTTTGTTGTCCAAGCTGTGGAACAAGGCTGTGGAATGCATTGCCAGTGAACATCAGACGCGCCAAGTCACTAAATTCGTTTAAAGTATTGGTTAAAGAATATTATTTTTCTGTAAAACCATCATCACAGTTTTTAACACGCTTATATGTATATTAGCTTCACATGTATGTATGTATGTATGTAACCGACTCCTTTGGACTCGATTTTGACCCACTTTAAACGGACAGATTTCATAAAAATTTTGCACACCTGTCAAAGATCGATGACAATGCAATAATTCGATAAAAAAAAAAAAAAAATAAACATGGTAATGAACAAAAAATACTAGTATTATTGTGAAAAAGCGTGAGGCGCTCTATGCCATATTTTTCGTCTATCGAGCAACCCACGCTTTTTCACAATAATACTTGTATTTTTTGTTCATTACCATTTTCAGCGTATATTAGAAATTATTTTTTTCTTTTTAGTTAGAAGTACTTTATAAAGCGTGTTTTTTAGTTTTTTTTAAACTATTATTTATTTTAAACAGATTTTGAGCAGATAAAACTGTATTTTTCCTATCTTATTATATATATGTGATTATATATTTATTTATATATTATTATAATAATATATTTAATTAGTATTTGTGTAAATGTTATTATATCTATTCTATATGTTGTTTATAATGTTTATAACTATTGTAACATATGTGTAAATATTGCAATTAGGATATCTCTGTTTTTGTAAATATAAGCTATAAGACTTATTTCGACTTAATTTTTATACACCAACTGCCCTATATATTGCCTGCAACAAAAACTATATTTTTATCCATCCAAAGTTTGCCTGTTAGAAATCGATTTGTCAAACTGTATATTTTTGGTGTACAATAAAGAATACTCTACTCTACTCTACACCCATGATTAATTTCACATGGACAAAGTCTGCGAATATAATCAAGTAGTGGAGTTCCCCATGGCTAGAATAACACATTAGCTGCTAAAACACGCGCGAGTGATGCGTCTATTTTTGTAAATCAAGAGAATCATTGGTATGTATACACACACACCCAATAGTCTTTTTTAAGTAAGCCTACAACGAGGAAATAAACTCCTTACATTTTATGCGTAACTTTTTTTTTTTTTTATACTACGCCCACAGCGAACGAACGTGTCCACCTGATGGTAAGTGGAGTACAGCCGATGGACATCAACAATCCACAAAAGCAGATTGTAGATGCGTCGCTGCAGCTGAGGACTACGGTGTTATGCCTAATGTGCCTGTAATTTCAGGGCCTGATCTCACCTCCAAACCGGAACACAGTAATGGAAGCACTACTATTTGGCGGCAGGTTAAAGGTGAGACGGTGGTGCTGCCGCCCTCGAGCTCATTCACAAGAGCTCTACCACCAGTAACTTGTATTTAATTGGTCGTTTATGGCGTGTTCTGTTGAAAACCCTTTGTTTTTGTGGGCATTAAACTTTCTGTTATTTAAACTAAGTTTTTTGACGTTAGTTAAATATGGTCCATGTCACACCTTTGACTACACTAACGAGTGCCTTTTATTTGGTGACAATTAGTGATTATCAGGGGTTTCCTTTTGGTTTTACTAATTCCTACACAAAAGGAGCTTACAGGAGGAGGAAATGTTGAATGTTTTCTATTTAAAACTGGTACTCGTAGTTTTCACCGTTTATACGTTTTTCGGTTATTTTGGAGGACCTTTGAGACGGTAGATCAACTAAAGGGTTGTATAAAATCAAAGAAGAGAAAGCATCAAGTAAAGTACTTATATTATTACAAAGTATTTCACGTAATTCACGAATGCTACATTACCATATTTTTTCGACATTTGGCGCATTAGAGTATAAATAGCTACATTGTGTTAGGTCAAATAAATAAATAAAACAGGACCGAAGGGTAATACCACAGAATAGGAATGTAAAACTAATGAATAAACGAGGGGTTCTACCAAGTGAAAATTCCATAGCATTATCACCAATAGACGCCATCAAACATAGATAAACGAAGCTAATTCTAAACAGTAGAATTGCATGGAGTGATCATAAAAAATGTTTAGCAGATTCATTAAGTTCTGCGTAAAACATCTCGGAGATATTTTTTACATCCATGTACAGTTTAGGAAACGCTGTAGGTATACGTTTCAAAAACTGTAACCCGACTACGGAAATAACTATAACTACTGGAGCGCGCGAACTATATAGAGAAATAGGTTTTGACTTAAACAGTACTATCATGTACCTAAATACATATTTGTAATGTGCTCACCAATAAAAATACCTATCTGCAATTACTTTGGATACAACGAAGCTCAATACTCGTTCAAGTACTACCCTATCAATGCTATCTTTTTCTAATTGCTACAGGCTATATTTCTCTATCTGTATAAACCACAAAGTTCTTTATTTGGCGATATATTTTTTTTTATTCATAAAAGTGAGGAAGTTCCGTCTCCCTCAAGCTTTTCCTATTGATCTTTATCTTGACTCTATCACATACATGATCTTTATTTTGACTCTATCACATAAATTTTGGTGCTAACGTCTGTTACCTCTTGGTTAGGCTTATCCCGGTTAACCATAAGTATGTACAAATTTTCGGATAAGTAAAAAAGAAGAAAAGTTCTACAACTAGTGCATTTTTATTTCACCCAACAACGTTAACATTAACAGCCTACTTTATGCCTGTCGTCCTATGCAAATGTGTGAGTGAGCAGGTAAATAAGTGACGATAAGATACCTCACATACGGGTATGCAAGAGCATAACAAAACAAAACAAGAAATTCAAGGACACGCACTCGTTATCGACTAATAAGGCTTCGGAAAAACCTGAAGGGGTATGCCTATCTTAGCACGTAGCCTGTCAAACGTACTACACGATAGGGTAAGTATGCTGATGTGCACCGATGAAGTTGGCTTTAGATAGCTTTATATACTCAACCAATATAGTTGGCGATTTAGGAACAAAATAGTTGTTTGGTTTTCAGTTAGTCCGTTTAAGTTAGTCAGTGAGGAAGTAGCGTCTTTATAACCTATATATTTATTTTTTATTATAACCTTTATAACCTCTTTATATGCAGGACAGGCCTAGCCTAGTGCAGGAGATTTTTGGCCATTGTCTTTACATTTTTTATTTTATTTCTGTAAAAAAAATAATTTGTTAAATTAGCATAAGTTCCAAATGTAAAAATGTGTTAATTTAAATGGTACTGAATAAATATTTTATTTTATTTTTTATTTTAATTTTATAGTAATAACATAATGATTTGCTGTATAATAAATTACTATCGTTACTATCTGGTTAACGTGACGTATGTAGTAAAGGATGAGTCGAGTCAGAATTTTCGCATGAGTATAATCTGAAGCCCTATAAATAAGGCGTCGGAATAACATCGAATAAGGCATGGTTATAAAGATATCTCTATTCTAAAGAACTATCGACGTAAAATCGCCTGACAGTAACTGTAGATTAGAGTTACGGCAGCTTATTTTATTCCATGTACTATGTTTAATGCTAGTTTATGAATAAGAAAAAACATTATCATTATTCGAAGGATATTAATAGATCAGCCATGATTGGGTGGACGAGTCCTGAGTTTATTTCAATTTATACTGACGTACTCAGTACGTCAGTAAGTACAGTCAGCAACTACACCCAAAAAAACCGATTAATTCTGAAAATCGTTATTGCTTTATGATTGGATGAATTGTGTTATAGATTATATGTGCATTTTTTATAAAAGGCATATTTTTAATGGGAAACATTGTCACTTGTATACAAGATTGTTTTTTTTTTAAGTGTTTAGTTGTTGCTGACTGAACATAAATACATCAATGTTTTAATTAGCTGAAAATCATTGGTACCGCATGGAGACTCTTCAGATGAGCATTAAAAAAAAAAATATTTTTCTTTTATTAATGAGCAATTAATCTGTCCAAAGTATGACGTCGAATAAAGTATCATGTCGAAAAGCCGCCAAAAATAAAATACAGGATATCAAAGTATCGGCAATATCGTATAACAATTTCACAAAACTACATTAACTACTGTTTTCCTTAAATCATATTGCATCTCTCTCTCATTCAACGTTCGAGTGAGAAAAGAAACCGTAGTTCAGCGTTAAACAGGTTGGTAAAATTGGGGCTAAACAACTCTACTTCTTGTGGTTGGTAAAACGCACAAAAAATAACCTCTTGAGGAACGCCCTGTTATAATAAATAAGGATGTGGTACGTATGTGTTGGATTCCGTCGTATGCAATGTTCACCTCTAGGTCGATATCCTATGCTCAAGTTGAAGATTGACCGAGCTAAGCACTAGTCAACAAAATAAGTTAAGTTTTTTCTGTTGTCGCGAATTTTTGCTTAATATCGTTTTTTAGTGATATTATATTCTATTTAAATATACCATCAGAAAAAAATGTGCGGGTTTTAATGAAACTCAAAAACTAGACCTACAAATATACAATTATAAATATATATGTATTTGAACTCAGTACATACTGTGTAGAAAGCAACAGTTTAAATTTGCCCGGCAACAGATTCACGTAATCAGCTGTGTTCCATCACACGTCTTGATGTTCACGTCACTGGGGTTTCCCAACCTCGCAAGTAATTTACTAAATAATGTAAGTAGAGATAGGTAATCATTTATTGTTGTCAACATTGTGATCGATTGTGATTGCGGTTTGCACTTTGATCACCCTTGCTTGACTTTCTGGTAGTAGAGTATACCTACTCAGTCGCACACAATATTGCTCAAAAGGGTATGTAGGTGTATAAAACCCAGTTCACCTGTTATGTATTTTGTAATAGAAATGCATCACACCACTTTTGCTCAACGGGATACGAACTACGTTTGGTCTCCCCTGATTAATTTTGCCATATTCTTGGTCATTTTTTGCTCAAGACTGTCAGCCGGAGAGCAGGCTTGAGTATATGTACAAGTTGAGGACTTAATGAATGCTGTCGTTTAACAAAACAATCTACCTACTTATTCTGTGCAGATACGCTAAGGCCCTTTTAAGCTTACTCGGCGCGGGATCAGTGTGATAAAATATTCTCTTAGAAAAAATACCAAAACAAAAATCGTAAAGTTAAAAATACGATAATGATAAAAAATACTAGAAATTTTGATATTGACTGGGAAATACCTTGCGCTGCAACTGCGTGAATTTCCTAACATTTATCTGCCCAAACCATATAATGATGTGGCCAATAGACAGTGACACATTTAATGGAATGCGACCATTTCACGATCTTCTCATACATCATCTTTTGTAGATGCTAAACTGGTAAACTTAAAATATGTTTGTTAAATATAAATACTTGCATAGATGCTATTTTTACTTGTTTCTAATACACGAAGCGTGGGTTTTACCCATCTATAACTAATATGTCAGCATGAATGAAGCTAACTAGATCGCATATAAAGCTATTTGTTTATCAGTTGATAGTTGTTGCTTCTTCCGGATGCCATATGCGCATGTTGATGTTTTTTTGTATGTCACGATTTGGAAAATCCCAGCTCCGTGGTGCTGACTCCTTCAACGATAAATAGGCATCGACATTACGTCACATTATTTAAGTTTTCATTGCGTAAACAAACTTATCAAAGAAAGCATTAAAAAAACCCGAATGTAATAAAAGATTGCTGAATTTGTGTCTGGTCATAATTTTAAGAGTCTACTCAATTACGTCGGTTATCAGACCTCCAACATAATATATATTTATTGAAGGTTCGTAAATTTGTATAACTCAAATTAAAATGACAATGTTTTAAAGATGAAGCATGAAGACGTAAAACTTGTTTATTTTCTTCGATCTAATTGCGAGTCATAAATCATCCGGAATTTGTGGAAAAACCCCGAATAGAAACAACACGTGCTGAACCTGAAAATAGAGTTTGATGGCGCCGAAGACTTCACGGTGACGGGTGTTTATTTACATGGGTATTTTAAAAAACCAATTAGTGTATTTTGTTTATCGTAATGGGGATTTACTACAGCGTTTCTTAGAAAAAGAGTTTAGTGAATTTTCCAAAACGGTGTAACAATCAATTCGAAGAATTGTGTTTTTGTTTTGATAACGTGTGCAGCAGCTTGTTTACATCCAGAGATCGAGACTAGTCATTCAATTGATGGATTTTATTTATATGCCAGCGCAAAGTAGTAGCTCTATACTACTTTTAAGGGCACATAAGTTAAATCTTAAGCTATTATCATTGAAGATATTGAATAATTTTCGTCCATAGCAAAATGAGAGAAAATCTTCTATTTTAATTATTTATGCCAAAAATTACGGTAAAATTGCAGTAATTCTTGGTAACGCAGGGATTTTCTATGCATTTTTTAGGGTTTCGTACCCATAGGGTAAAAACGGAACCCTATTATTGAAACTTCAATGTCTGTCTGTCACCCGGCTGTATGATGTATCTCATGACCCGTGATAGCTAGTCAGTTGACATTTTCACAAATGATGTATTACTGTAGCCGCTATAACAACAAATACTAAAAACCGAATAAATTACCAATTAGGGGAGGCTCCAATACAATAAACGTGATTTTTTGTAGACGCTCGATAATCATAAAATATTTAATTATATATTTACTCATTATAACTAAATAATAAAATAAAAATAAAATAAATACTAAAATAAATAAATATCTATTTTTTACATTCAACAAACATGTTTTTTTGCCGTTTTCCAAAGATAATGGTGCGGAATCTGTCATGCCGGTTTTTTTCGCACTTTAGTCGGTGATCAAAAGTGTGGATTGTATAATTCTATTTAGTGTATATTGCCGATATAATTTAATATTTATTACTGCGTTACTCAGATACTGCGTTACTATTCTAAGTAACGCAGGTGTTTTAAAGGTTAAGAAGTTAACTTTACTGGTGGTAGAGCTCTTGCGAATGAGCTCGAGGGCGGCAGCACCACCGTCTCACCTTTAACCTGCCGCCGAAAAGTAGTGCTTCCATTACTGTGTTCCGGTTTGGTGATAAGATCAGGCCCTGAAATGACATGGCACATGAGGCATAACACCGTAGTCCTCACCTGCAGCGACGCATCTACAATCTGCTTTTGTGGATTTTGTTGATGTACATGGGCTGTACTCCACTTACCATCAGGTGGACTACACGTTCGTTCGCTGTGGGTATAAAAAAAGGGAAAAGAAAGAAGGATTTTTTTAATAATAATAATACATTGTTTAAAGCTAAAATATTATGTATTTACCAAAACATTATTTTACTTTAAAATGCAAAGTTGATATAAGCTAAATTTAAAAGCGACGCCCTTAGGACTTGCTAAAGAAAAAAAATAGCTAAAGAGGTATCACGTGAAAAAAAACTTTTTTTACAACGCATTTCGTTTATTATTTGTTTTTTTTTTTATAATAATATATACTCGGTCTATATTAGAAAGCACCAATTACTGTATCTAAGATACAACTATGTAACTAAGATTAATTACTGTGTTACTCATTATCCCTAGGTTTTATCAATGTTTACGGTACTATCAAGGCTTCTAATTGGTTCAAAATATCCAAAATCTATATGTACCTAATGTACGTGATTGTTCTAAGGTTTTGTCACTAGTTTCAATTAAATATTATAGAGATTCATTTGTCAGCAATATGAAAGTAAAAGTTCTAAAATTGGGGGGTTTAACGTCAATCGCCTATTTCATTAATCAATCTCAATTAACTACTTATTTACTAGTTCGCAGAGTCCGAATCACAGTATGTAAAACGGCACTGATTATATTTAATTTGGTTCGACTGTTTTGCTTCAAGTTCCAAACATTTCAACTATTAAGAGTTTTTGTACACACAGATTTAATTAATTTACTCTTGAATGAGTTTAGCTATCAAAAAGCTGAGGGTTTCTCATCGACTAAATGTCAGGTCACCTAACTTAAACTTTGGCGCCTGCCAAATATAGTTCAAAAGTTAATTACTTAGTGAAATATCTTTAGACCGCCGTCACTACCCTTGGAATGGAATGGAATGGAAAGTGGACTCATTTTTCCGCACTTAGACTCTCATTTGGTCCATTGTGCGTGGAGAGTCCTGGCTAACATAGCCAGCCTAACTCCGCCCAGAAGCACAGAAGTTTCCTGGGGACTTCACAGGCTTCGCGGAGTGACCTCATTGTTCCGAGGATTTGTTCCCGTTGAGAAGCAACGGCCCTACATTCCAGGACTACGTGGGAGACCGTTTCTTCGGCGTCAAGACATCCTCGACAGAGAGGACTGTCAGTGATTTTTATGGTGTATAGGTGTTTGTTCAAGGGACAGTGACCCGTTATTGACCCTATCATTATTTTTAGATTTGTTCTGTTTAGTCTTAGGAGGTTTTTAGTGAGTCGATGATTCGCTTGCGGTATTGCAAGTTTGGCTTGCCGACACTCAGCGATCTCTGACCATCGTTGGTTTTGGGTCTCTATCGATCTTTGGCGGATCCAGGTCCGGTATTGCGTGAAGGGGATTGGAAGAAGAGGTTGCGGGCCTTGTACTGTCGTATCTGATCCCCTTCTCGCTAGTTCGTCTGCAATGTCGTTACCAAGAGATCCACTGTGCCCTTTGATCCATTGCAGGGTGACCTGATTCCTGGAGCAAATTTTTTCTAAGGCATCGTGACATTCTATGATTAGTTTGTTGTTGGTTTTACTGTTAAGAAGAGCTTTGAGAACCGCTGCGCTATCAGAAATGAGTCTGATGCCTATTCCCTCTACTTGCCGTTTGTGAATGGCTTTTGCAGCGAGTGTTAGTGCAACACATTCACATTGAAATATTGAGCTGTGATTACCCAGCGGAATGTGGATGTTTATATTGAGGTCAAAGGAGTGTACGCCAGCACCTGAACCACTATCCGTTTTGGAACCATCTGTGTATACGCGTACTTCGTTGGCTCCTGATTGATCCTTTGCTTCCTCAATTAATTCTATGTTGTAGTTTTTGTTGAAGTTGTATACAGGAAGAGTCCTATCACATGGAGCAGCAATGAGTGGTTGTATCTCGATTGCCTGGTTCAGGATGTTCGTGTGTGGACTCGTGTGGTTTTTTCCCCATAGACCTAGGTGCATGAGCCGAACAGCAGCTATTGCTGCTTCTTGCTGTATGTAGAGGTCTAGGGGTAATATTTGTAGGGCCATCTCGATCGCTGTCGTTGGGGTTGTTTTCATACAGCCGCAGATGGATGCACATGCTAGCCTTTGGAAGCTTCTTAGTTTTGATATAGTGGTTGCTAGGATTGTCCTAGGCCACCATACTATAGCACCGTAGGTCAGCATCGGTCTAATTACGGCTGTGTACAGCCATAACGTAATTTTTGGCGATGGTCCCCAGTTTATGCCTATCATTTTCTTGCATTGGTAAAAAGCAATCGTGCTTTTGTTTATTTTGTGCTCGAGGTGCTTATTCCAGAGTAATTTGCAGTCTAGTATTACTCCCAAATACTTGACTTCCTCTTTGAGCTTAAGTTCGGTATTGAAGAGTCTCGGTAGCCTGTGTGGACCAGGTATTCTTCTGTTAGTGAAAAGGATGAGTTCTGTTTTAGTTGGATTAACCGAGAGTTCATGTACCGAGCACCATCTTTCGATTAATTTGAAGGCTTTTCTCATCAAATCGCAGAGGATGCCCTCAAATTGGCCTGATATTAATATTGCTATGTCGTCCGCATAACCTACCGTGTAGAGGTTGTGATCATTGAGCTCTGTGATGAGTTCATTGACTACCATGTTCCATAGCAGAGGTGATAACACACCCCCCTGCGGACATCCTCTTCCTACGATGCCTCGAGTGGTAGTATTTACGGTGAACTGAATAGCGCGTTGTTTTAGCATGTTGTGTATCCATTGCACGAGCGTTGGTGCCACTCCGTGTGCGGTTAGGGCTCGGTTAATACTGGTGAAGTTCGTCTTGTCAAAAGCTCCCTCAATGTCAATGAAGGCACCCAGGGTTGGCTGTTTTGACTTTAAAGAATTGCCAATACGAGTTACCACGCAATGGAGTGCTGATTCAGTAGATTTGCCCTCACTATAGGCATGTTGATTGGGATGCAGGGGCTTGTAGACTGTCAGTTGGCCTCTGATCTTTCTATCGCATAGTCTTTCCATCACCTTTAGTAGGCACGATGTGAGACTAATTGGTCTAAAGGACTTTGGCTGCGTGTAGTCGCCTCTGCCTGGTTTGGGGATGAATATGATTTTAACTTCCCGCCATTTTAGAGGGATGTAACGATGCGCTAGGCAGGCCTGGAAAACCTTGATAAGGTAATCGATGATTACGTTCCCGCTCCATTTTAGAAGTCCTGGGAAAATGCCGTCCAGCCCAGCTGCCTTGAATGGCAGGAATGTGTTTAGTGCCCATAGGACCTTTTCCTTGTTGATTACTTGCTTTGCTACGTTCCAGTCAGTACTAGTGGTGGCTCTTTCTTCGTATGGCTGCCACGATTGTTCATCAGCAATCTGGCAGCCTGGGAAGTGAGTCGTCAGAAGCAGTTCACTGGTTTCCACGTCGTTTTTTGTGTATGTTTCATCTGGTTTTTTAAGACAACCTATTGTATGTTCAGTCTCTTTCGAGAGACATGATTTCACTTTGATTGCCTGATTATTGTTTTCTATGCTAGAACAAAATCGTCTCCAGCTGTCTTGTTTGCGTTGACGTAATAGTTTCTTATAGGTTTTTCTCGCTGCGTTGTAATTGTCCCATAGCTCTGGGGATCTGTTGTTCATAGCTCTATTGAACAGTCTCCTCACTTTGCGGCGGTGCCGTTCTAGTTCTAGGCACCACCAGTGTCTCCCACCTCGGCGTCTTGGCATCGAGAGAGGACACGACTGTTCGAAGCATGAGATAAGCGTGGACGTAATGTTGTTTACCTGGTTTTCTAGTTCATTTAAAGTTAGTTTGTCTGGCAAGGGGGGTTGTCTGCCCAACTCTGAGATGACCAAGTTCCGGAATTTGGTTTGGTCAGTCTTACGAGGCATCCTTCTCGGTTGCGGTTTGGGCAGGTCCATGTCAATGTTATAGCGTATCCATCTGTGATCTGAGCATGATAGTTCATTGGATACATGCCAGTCGCGGATGGATTTAGCAATATTCGACGTTGTTAGTGTTACGTCAATTATTGTTCTTGATCTACGGTTAGTAAATGTTGGTTCGGCACCAGTGTTAAGTAATATAAGATTTTTGTTTAAAATGAAATGAAGGAAATCCTCACCTCGGATGTTTGACTTATCATTGCCCCAAAGGGTGTGGTGTGCGTTAGCATCGGCCCCGATGATCAGCTCCAGTTTTTCCCTCTCGCAGTACTCAACCAGCTGGTCGAGTTCCGGGGTTGGGACGTCTTCGTCGCTTGGTAGGTACGCAGAGGCGAGGACGACGTCTGGAAGCTGTTGGTGATTCCTAGCTACTATGACAGCCGTCAGATCTCTAGAGCAGAATTCATTGATTAGTAGTGTTGGTGTGTGTTTGGGTGTATGTATGCAGGTTCTAGGGTTACTTACGGAGGGATCCACAAGTAGTTTGCCTCCAGTGTTGCCGAGCCCGCATATTTTCCCCTTCCTAACCCACGGCTCCTGGATTAGGGCGATTGTATGGGTGTTGTTTTCCAGCACTCTGCGTAATGAAGCCGTCGCAGTTTGGCTGTGCTGGATATTGCACTGGATGATCTTAGTCATCTCGAAGCGGGGAGGAGTAGAGGTTGCTCTCGCTGAGCTCGCTCTCCCCTCCCGCCTCTCGAAAGAACTCCTCATCGGATGTAAGTGCAGGTGATGGGGGCGGTTGTGTGTCCATCTCCACTGGTGCTTCTGTGAGTGCTGCCGCGATCACAGTCACCTCCGTCGAACTCGTCGGCGGTGGATTTGCAGGCGGCGTATCTATTGCTGCTTGTGGCTGTGTCACCACAGCAGCGGGGGGCGGTACCGTAGACGTCGCGGGTGCCAGTTGCCTGGCATCCGTGTCCCGGAACCGCATGTAGATCAGCCCCATTTTGTAGTGGATCTGGCGGTCTTGTTTCTTGAGTTGGGTTGCCTCAGACTCTGTGATGCGCAGAAGTAGGTTGGTTCCCGGAGGATCCTGCCTAACTTTTTCGTGCACCACGGTCCAAGACTTAATGTTCAAATTCCTGTTTTGTCTTGACAGTAGCGTCCGCAGCTTATCCAGTTCACCTGTCCAACCTGGTACGAACAGGGTGCAGGCTATCTTCTTCGGTATTGCTGCCTGGGGACGTACTATCAGGGTAGTGTTTGCGATGGGTGACACCAGTTTGGCCGTTGTTCGGGTGAGCCACTCTCGCGTGAAAGTGTCAAAGCACCAAGCTTTGAGGACACCATCCGCGAAGTGCGCTTTACCCTTGAACCTGATGTCGTTTGGTTCTTCTTCGAGGGTGGCCTCAGGTGTAGCCCACATTTCCTCGCACAGTTTGTCCTCGATGGCCTTCTGAACTACCTCTGCTTGCTGTTGCGTCATGTCCGCAAACGGCTCGGTCATGACGGCAACACAGAGATCGTTTGCCAGGTATGAAGCCGCTGCCTCGGCGTACGTTGCAGCGGAACCATCCGCCGCTCGGGGTTTGACAGTTTTGGTTTTCTTTCCCACCCCGGTCGGCGTAATGGAATCCTCCGGTCGCGTACGCTTTTGCGCTCTTGACTCCTGCCTGGATCCATCTGTGTTTTGATGTTGTTGTTTGTTGGGCTTTTTATGGCCTCTGGGTCTCATGCTGCGCTTTTGCGGGTCGGCTCGAGGTGCTGCGTTTGCGCTGGTGTTTCCAGGAGTCTTTGTAGCGGTAGCCCCCTTGGTGGTGGTGGTCGCCGCCACAGACTCCGGACTCACCAGGCGCCTCACAGCGTCTGTTGCAACAGCCCGTTGAGCAGCAGCTTTTGCTTTAGCTTTTAAGCGTCGTTTCTTTGAGGACGTTAGCTTTTTGTTGTGTAACGTCCATGGTTCTTCTGGAGGTATGGCATCTCGCAGGGAGGTCATGTCCAGTGTGGTGGGTGTTGTTAATGATGCAGTCCCTGGAGGAGCATCCCCCGCCACGGTCTCAGTCAGCTTCACCGAATTCGCCACTGACAGCACGCTCATTGACGCAGTCAGGTTTGACGCTTCTTTGAGCGTTGCTGTACTCGGTTGATCCGGATTAGCTTTCCGAGGCGCGGCGGTAGATGCCACTCTTGCGGGTGCATCCTTGGACCCCGACATAGATGTGGCCGTTAGAGACGCAGCCTGGTTCGGCGCGCCTCCAGCAAGCCCCATCCCTGTCGTGTCCTTGGACGCGACCGTTGTGGGTGCAGCTGTGTGTACATGACTAGGGGCATCAGTGGACGCAGCATTCCGCTGTTGTAGCGTCAGCGCATCTAGAGACGCAACCCTAGGAGTGTGTGTAGTTTTTGGCGCATCTTGAGACGCAGCCCGGATTGTGGTGTGTCTAGGCGCATCTTTAGACGCGGCCTTAGTTGTTGCTTTTGGTTTATGTTTATTGGTCTCATATGAATCCATAAAATTTGATTGTATACTTCACCTCATGAGCTCCCCACCCTCCATGGAGCCCTCACGTCGGGGACGCCATGCGTTCGAACGCATGGTCGTCAGGGATACTCACTCGGTATAGGTTCAGTTTGCTGGTGGCACAGACGATCCGCACACAATGAGAACGATTCGAGCCCGCTCGCAGCACGAGACAATGCCGCAAGTAGGAGTCGACCCCCCTTGTGTCGATCATCCGCTTCCAGCTCACCGAACCTCGCTTGACAGCCCGCTTATGGGATGTCGCAGCCGATTGATCGCGGTTAGCTACTCCACGACCGCCCGTGTGAGTGGAAATCCAGACCAAAGAGGTGTGTTGTGTGCAGCGTGCAACTAATTGCCGGCTCACTACTCCACTCAACCTCCAGGACTCCTTCATCCCACCGTACGGGTCCCCGCGCACGGCACAAACACGCGGGAGATCACTAACTATCCAGCATCGGGTTCAGTCCGATGATGAACACGCAGGAACGTGACCTCGTAGCCCCTGCATTCTACGGACCTATATATACATAAATTAAACATATATACGCACATATACATATACATACATTTTTGGGGCAAGGTAGGAAATGGAGGATCGTGAGGGTGAGTGGAGTGGTGATGCGCATCGCAGAGGAGGTATGGATCATAGGATGAAGGTTAGGTTTGGTAACTCTTACATGGGATATAGGTGAGAGCTACCCTTCCTTTGTCCGGGGTCCACACCTTGGACTTTCCCCATAACATGCTAAAATTGCATGGTATGGGGCGGGCTATCCGCAACCTGCCCACCCGCTCGGTAGCTTAGGAAGATAGCTCCCCCGTAGAAAGCCATGCAGTGCCTACAAAGCGTCAGGAAGAAGCAGGGTGTGCAAAGCAAAACTTAAAACGAGACCGAGCAACTACCCTTTAAAAGTTCGGTGATATAAGCTGCTCTTCCTGAAATTCCTATTATGTTTCAATATACTCGAGCTTGGAAATTCTTGCAAGAAGCGACGCGAAGCGACGCGAAGTGAAGGTTGAGCTTAGAAGAGGTTTCGTAGTCTCAATCCATTCACATTTTTTGGTAATTGGATAGGTTGATGAAGAATGATCTTCCAGCGATTATAATGTTGCCCGCTGTAAGTATCATACAGTTAAATTGATAGAATGAATTAAAAGTAAATACCCAGTTTCATCGACGGGTTTTTTGTGTTTTTGATTTATTGTGCTCATATAAAATAACAAGAGCTCTACCTCATATTGTTAAAATATGTTCAGCGATAGGTTTTTAATTTTATTTTTATAAGATTCAAGTTTCCTGTTGTGCTTTTGCTCGCTGGGAAACCCCTGACCAGCGGCGACCTGCCTACGTCGTGTCGCGGCCCATCTGCCTAACGGCTAAATAACCCAGAGCATATATGGCTTTAACTAAGTTCCCCGCATACTCGCGATTGTAGGTATAGTCGGCTTGGGCTGTAAAGTATGCACACTAATGCAATGAAAATAAATACCATACTATGTAAGTACTATAGTTTGAAAGCAATCATCTAGTCTCACTACTAGACTAACTAACTTTCAAAGTTTATTGTCGATCACGCAAAACGGAATAATGTGCACCATTACCATACATAATAAAATAAAAGTAATAAAAATTGGTTCAGTTATATTCTTAATTATTTCCAATATTCAATCTAGGACTATTATACTCGTAATGCTAAGAAAAGTGGAATCGACTAAAATATTATGTTATGTTCTTAATAATATTTGGCACAAATTAACATCTTATAAATAAGTTAACCACAAACTTATATAGTTTTATTATTAGTCATTATTTATTTTTCTGTAAATTCCTATAATTTATTAAATAAAACACGATATTAAATAAATAAGTTATATTTTAAATTAGAGTAATTAGTTATTTTTATAGCATTAAGCTATGCTTAGCAAATTATACTAAGAAACAGTTGAAAAAGATTATGGGACCGGCAGGATTTGAACCTGCGACTTACTGCACACCGGGCAGTCGCTTTAGCCATCCAGCTACGGTCGCCTCTTGCCAGTACCCTAATTTTCTCAACTGTATGTTACGTCATTTCGTGACGTCACGTTCATCCATTTGTCCCTATCTTAAGTAGGATACAACTGCCCGGTGTGCAGTCGCAGGTCGCAGGTTTAAATCCTGCCGGTCCCATATCTTTTTAACTGTTTCTTAGTATAGAATAATTAGATCAGTATTGTAAAATTTTTAAAAATGTACAAATATTGATCAAAATTATTGTTAAATAAAAATCTTAAATTAATGTAAAATTAGATTCTTAGATTAACTTTTAAACTTACGCGTTGCATGTTTAAATAAAATCTTACGGGAATTAACGCGATCATGCAGTTATTACCTTTAAGACTTGACGATTTAGTTTGCATGCGACCACGGCCAGTGTAATCTGTCTGCCGAAACGTCAAGCCTTAAAGGTAAATAATACATGATCGCGTTAATTCCCGTTAGCTTTTATTTATTAGATTCTTAGTTCTAATCTTCTCATAAGATATTCTGTTTAGTCGTAGTTCCAGAGTAGTAGTAGGTTTTGGACTTTCCGTTTACATTCATGATATGATAGGCCGGTGAGAGGTCATAGTTTGTATAAATTGTTTTAGACAAATGGTTTCATGTACGTACAGAAGCGATTCGCGAAAACAGTTTTTACAGTAGGAAATGGGGGATGAAAGTTACATCTTCATACCGATTATGGATCAGACAAAACTAACCACCGATCTAGTCAGTAGTCTGCGGAAAGCTTAACCGCACTGTAACATGTGAAGTCCCCTTTTTTGAATGTAACTACCATTTGATTTGGTACTTTACTACCTACATTTATGTTTATGTTCTTGAGGCAAACTGTCAAGGAAAAGGGCAAATAAAGACGTGTTTACGGACTATATCAGTCTAATAATTACCATGATTTAATATATAATAGGAATTGAAAAAAAAAAAATGTTTTTGTTATATAAAAAACTAGCTTTTGCCCGCGGCTTTGCTCGCGATTGTAAGTTGTCGTAAGTTGAGTTATCATTATAAATAAATACCCAATTAAAGTATTTCTTTGTAAACAATATTTGAAGTCTTCCCTTCAGGTGCCAACAAAACCAGATCTCGAGGCGAACTTACTCTCTCTCTACTAAAACTTTGGTCGAGCAGAAAAATGCGCCGGTCAATTCCAAAACAATCAGGCATCCTTAGGGTCGGACCACACGGCACATTATAATTATTATGAAAATCTTTAAAAAAATACATGAAAATGTGAAATTGAATTTAACATTAAATTTAAAAAAAGTTACTGTATAAAATCAAAAACACGTTTAACATAATAAAACACATGCATAAAGAAACAAAAATGTCCAACTAAAAAAAAAATCGTAAAAGAAATAAGAACATAAATAATATCAGAAAAAGATCAAATAATGCAAAACGTAAATCATTAATATCATAAAAGAACATAAATATTTTATTACATAAATAATAAAAAAAATAAAAAAAAAAAAACCTATTGCTAAAAATTAAAGCGAACATTAAAAAAGTAATAAATACAATAATATATATCACTGAACGAATCAATTCCAAGTAAAAATATCACGACGGTTCATCCATTCGCGAGTTACGATGCCACAGAGAGACTCATACACACACTTACAGACACGTCTAACAAATAACACCTAGTCGTTTTTATGTAGGGGATTAAAATTTAATGTCGGTAAGAATGTCTAAATGTTTTGGAATTGACCGTGGCAAAAAGTCACTCGTGTAGAAAGGCCCTTATACCTCGGATTTGAATTTATTCTATTTTTTTTTTGTATGACCTTTTTTTTCATAATTTGGAACGTAGTATTAACTTTTTAAATATTTTACATCGGACACTCAAGGAGACCGAATGACTACCAAAAAGTTTATACTCACACAATAAATAACATGACATGACTGGTGACGTTCTCCTTTTTAGAATGATTAAAAAAATATTTAATAATTTAATAATAATTGAAGCAATTCACATGAGATTCGGACAGAGTTCGGTCGAAGATGTCATTAAAGTCTATCCGAATCTCATGTCAATTGTCTTGACGGATATAAAATGGATATAATGCGTCTTGCAGCTTGGCGCTTATTTGTGATGGGGTCTCCATATTTTACTATAGGCTGACCCACAGATATAGATCTACATAGATAACGCATTGCATGTACTTCGCGTGTCCGAACCCAGACCAAGCGTAAAGGTTGGTCGCCGCTAACTTCAGTCCACGCGCGTCTTTTGTTAGAGAAAATCATAGCGGACGGCCGTTTGAATCGTACTGGGCGGATGGGCATCGCCGGCATCGGTGTCTTTGAATCGGTTTGGCTTTCCCGTCACAAAATTTCGGCTGTGACGTCACAATAGGTATTAAAAAGTCGGCACGCTTGGTTTCAATACAAATCGTGATACTTGCGTTATCTATGTAGATCTATATCTGTGGGCTGACCGTTTAACTGAGTCCTCGCCTGCGCGGTACAGGGGCGCGGGGGTATGACGACAAAGGGGACTGAAACAGGTGCGTGCGGTGGGCAAATTTTTGTAATTGTTCATTTCGTTCGCTACATGGGTAGCGATCGCATGTGTTGACTGTTGCAGACACCTTGTGAGAGGTACACATGTAATAACTATCTCAAGATGAATCGAAAAATCTTCGGACATAAAGTAAACAGTCAGTGCAAGCAAATGGCTTTTAACGTATACGAATATTTTAGAAAAAAGAAACTGGACCCAAAAAAAGTTTTAACTTTCTTACGATTTAATTATATGTTTAGATAACAAATAGTATAATAGTTTATTCCCAATTATTTTATTTACGTTTTTTTTTTTTTTTTTTTTTTTTTTTTCCACTGAGGTGGCAAACAAGCATACGGCCCGCCTGATGGTAAGCAGTTACCGTAGCCTATGGACACTTGCAACGCCAGGGGCATCACGCGTGCGTTGCCGACCCTTCAAAAATCTATTTGCACTCTTTTTAAATAACCCCATGCTGTAGTCTTGAGGAAAAACCTTGGCAGGGAGCTCATTCCACAACTTTATCGTGCGTGGGAGAAAATTCCTTGCGAACCGCACTGTGCGCGACGATATTTGTGCAAGCGTGTGAGGATGAGCTCGCTGTCGATGGCGAGAGGTACGGTGGTAGAACGTAGCCGTAGGTACCGTATCAAACAGTTCTTCAGAACACAGCCCATTGTACAGGCGGTAGAACACACAAAGGGAGGCTAGGTCTCTCCTCAGACTGAGAGGCTCGATACCGTCTGTGAGCTTGGGATCGTCGACTATCCTGATAGCTCGTCTTTGAACCGAGTCAAAAGGCCCAAGCTGGTACTCAGGTGCTCCAGCCCATAGGTGGCAGCAGTACTCCATGTGGGGCCTGACTTGTGCTTTATAAAGCATGAGTCTTTGCCCCGAGGTGAAGTACCACTTGGCTCTATTGAGTACACCCAGCTTTTTAGAAGCCAGCTTGGCCTTATCATCTAAGTGACTGCGGAACTGGACATCACAGGATATGTCGACACCCAGAATCCCAATGCTCTTAGCGATGTTAAGGGCCGTGTTCTGAAACTGTGGAGCCACAGCAAATGGGGTTTTCTTTGCGGTGAACGCGCAAACTTGTGTCTTAGTGGGGTTAAATTGGACTAAGTTTAGTCGTCCCCAATCGGAGACCCTTGTTAGAGAACTCTCAATTTCAGACACAAGTTTTTCTCGACTAACCTCAACAGCAGACCGAGGGATATTCGCATGGCCCGTATAATATGTGTCCCCGGTACTGTCGTCCGCATAACAATGAATGTTGTCAATGGACATCATATCATTGATATGCAGCAGAAACAGGGTTGGGGACAGTACGGAACCTTGTGGGACGCCAGCATTAATGTCCATGCTATCCGAGCAGCTACCATCAACGACGGCGCGAATGCTTCTGTAGGACAAAAAGCTAGCAATCCATGCACACAATCCCTCGGGCAGTCCGTAAGCTGGTAACTTCGATAGAAGACTCCGGTGCCAGACCCGGTCGAACGCCTTCGCCATATCTAAGCTAACGGCTAAGGCCTCACCTTGACTCTCAATGGCCGTTGCCCATCGGTGTGTGAGATACACTAGAAGGTCACCTGTGGAGCGACCGTGGCGAAAGCCATACTGACGGTCGCTTATTAGGTCGTATTTTTCTAGGTATCTCAGGAGCTGGGAGTTTATAATGCGCTCCATCACCTTGGAGAGAAGGGAGGTTATGGCGATAGGCCTGTAATTCGACGGGTCCGATCTATCGCCCTTTTTGGG
Source organism: Hypena proboscidalis (assembly GCA_905147285.1). Classification (NCBI taxonomy): domain Eukaryota; kingdom Metazoa; phylum Arthropoda; class Insecta; order Lepidoptera; family Erebidae; genus Hypena; species Hypena proboscidalis. The sequence continues at coordinate 22,419,295 of LR990132.1, read as the reverse complement.
CACCGGGTGGACGTGAGCGGTCTTCCATGAAGACGGTACTTGCTGGCTGCTGTATGACAGTTCGAAGAGACGCGTTAAAACTGGACACAGCTCGGGAGCACACTGCTTTAGAACCACTGCTGGTATGCCGTCAGGCCCACTCGACTTCCGAATATCAAGAGAACGCAATTCCCGCCGGACCTCTCGCTGAGTAATTGAGATTTCCGGCATGGCGATACCACAGAGCGGGATAGTAGGTGGTATGGCGCCTCCATCATTCAAAGTGGAGTTAGAGGCGAAGAGATTGCCCAAAAGGTCGGCCTTCTCCTTGGCGCTATGGGCCAAGCTACCGTCCGGCTTTCGCAGTGGTGGTAGGGACGACCGACAAAAGTTGCCCTCGGCAGCCTTAGCCAGCGACCAGAAAGCACGACTCCCAGAGGGATAACTCGCTAGTCGCTCGCCAATTCTGCCGACGAAGTCGAACTTTGCCCTGGCAGCCGCTTTTTTACTGGATCTTGAGGCAGCGTTGAATTTGCGTTTCGCATCAGTGACATTTGGGTCTTTGGTGTTGCGAGCCGTGGTCCAAGCCTTGTATGCAGTCTCCTTGCAACGTCTGGCTTCCCTGCGTACATAAGTACGTACATAAGTTCATTAAAATTTTGTATCTTCTTAACTATTTTTTATTTGATAAATCACTATTTCTTTTTTCCTATGATGTCACATATCTTAGGAAATATCTTAGTGCATTTCATCTCCTGTATATTTCATTAAAGGCCCCACCGCCCGCACCTGTTTCAGTCCCCTTTGTCGTCATACCCCCGCGCCCCTGTACCACGCAGGCGAGGACTCAGTTAAACGGTCAGCCTATAATGAATAATATGGTTTAAGCCGCCGCCGGACATCCTGCCTCTGCGATCTCATTGACTGACCATTTTGGTATGTGAGTGAACGCACGTTCTGTCGGAGTTATATAATGTGAACGCTGGCCGCCACACCGCCGCCGGCAGTGAGACTGGGGCGGCGCAGTGCCTTTTTTGATTCCCAAAAAACCCATCTTATTATGTTAACACTGTACTATTTTAATGGAGAATACCGATGATTCAGGCCTAGTAAGACCTTCAGCATCGTCAAACTTAAATAAACGCACGTGTCGGGCTTCATTGTAGATTATATTTAATATTAATTTTATTAGTCCATCCGTCAAAAGTGTATGTTGTATAATTTGCGCAGTTGATGCCCTAACTTACCATCAGCTAAACCTTGGGCATGTTTGCCACCTGACTATAGCACATCAAAATGATAGTTTTAACCCTATTTAAATATTTTTTTATAATTTACATCACACACCTTCCATTAGATTAAAGTTGGTTTCTACTAAACAAAACAATTACTTCTTAGATATATAAAGAGGCCGAAATGACAATTAAAAAGTTTACACTGACATAAAATCCTTTTTTTATGAAACTTCATGTCAACATCTCATTGTCACACGATTGCTCAACAAAGTTCCATTTTTGAAATTGATCGAGCCTCATAATTACTACAAACGCTTTTCCATACAAACTTTCGTCCCACTTTTCACCCTGTTAGAGGTCGAATTTTCAAAAATCCTTTCTTATTGCACGATAAAATCTTGTAAAGAATACACCCTCCAAATTTCAAGTCGCTACGACCTATGGTTTAGGCTGTGCGTTGATACTAAGTCAGTCAGGACAAAGCCTTTTATATATATAGATAATAGGTACATATAGTTTTCAATCGGTCTGTCTGAAATGAAAAAATCAGTGTTCGCTCGTGGTCCACCTGCATAGTTCACCTGGTTGTACCACGGGTAATATTTTTCTCCCGTGGTCCACCGCAGTTTAACTGGGTGTACCATGGGAATTTATTTTTTTACCGCAGTCCACCTTAGTTCACCTGGTTGTACCACGGGTAATTTTTTTCTCCCGTGGTCCACCTGTATAATATAATTATACAGGGAATACAAACTTCATACAAAATAATAAATGTCAGAAGCTTAATTATTGTTTATTTTATGTTAGCTTTAATATATATTGAATTATATTGTAATATTTATGACAATTTCTTTTAATGAAAAAAAAACTATTTTAGACTATTTTTAAAAAAATTAGTAGGTATAAATAAATATTTTACGACGGTCTTTTGTTTTCCTTATATAGGTGGACCACGGGCAATATATATTAAAAACATATAGTCTATAACAGCATAGGTGGACTGCGGTAAAAAAATAAATTCCCATGGTACACCCAGTTAAACTGCGGTGGACCACGGGAGAAAAATATTACCCGTGGTACAACCAGGTGAACTATGCAGGTGGACCACGAGCGAACACTGGAAAAAATATTTAAAAAGGAACGATCTTCATAGCAGTTTTCGATGTCTTTTTCTTATTCTCAACTATTTAATTCTGTGCTTTTTGTATCAAGTAAAGCATTGAAGCTGTTAATTAAATTTATATTTACGAGATTACAGTGTTTACTTATCTACTTTAAATATAAATAGTAGAAAACATAAAGCAACGGTACCTTGATTTTTGATTCGTATCGTATGGTCGCATAAAATGTTTTTAAATGCAAAACTTGTGTATTCAGTTGTGTTTTTTTGTCGCGCTGTTTGTAATGCGTTTATGTGACGTTTATTAAAACCGTTACCAGTTTGTTGATTTAATAATTCAATATATCACTCTGCGCGTTTAGCGTTGTATCGTAGGATGGTAGAATCGGCTCCGAGGCGTCGTAAAACCAAGTGCTATTAAGCTGGTGCAGGCGATTTACGAGCAGCGATGGTAAGCACCCATAAAGTTTATGGACCCTATTGTTCAATGTTAACTACAAACATTCTGCCTGGAACGTCCATCTAAGGAATGGAGTCTGCTTGCCTCTTTCAGATCTTTGGAGCTGCGGAATCAGGCTGCTAGTTTAATCAATGGCTAGCTTCATTCAGACGATCCGCCTAGGCCTCTACGACCGGCTTTATCCAACGATCGGTCTACGATATACATACAATGATTTCCAACTATACCCATTACCTATAAACAAACACACTATACAAACGAAACAATTAAAACATTCGTAAACAGTTTGCTGACGTATGTAGATAGATACTGATACAATACAATGAATCATCATTGACGATATTTGCAAGAAATGTTTGGTTATATTATTATTATTTTTATTTCGAGTAACGTCTAATCTCCTATTATGAATCAAGACGAATATCAAATCAATACAAACAGTAAAGAGATATAAATATACATTCTTGTAAGAATGATATGATAATGCTTGATCCTTCCTTTTAATTCTTTTCCTGATATATTATGATACAAAGTGACCGTGGTGCAAACTAGTTTGAATTCTAGCCATTACACCTCGGACGTGTACTTCCTCCTAATACAAGCGAATTAAGCTTAGCTGAGGGGGTTAGCAAGAATACTAGTAATTTGTATTTGCAAAGTACTAGTATGATTAAAAAAAAAAATGTTTTCTTGTTCCAGTTTTTAGCTATGTTTGGTATAAATCAGTTCAGTTCACAAGAAATGGGAGGGTAAAAGTGGGACGAAGAATCGGATATTTTCAAATATACCAAAGTGGGGTATCAAATGAAAGGTAAAAATGTGTACATATAGAATTATAGAAATAGATAGATAGCACGATAACTCTTCCTCGTTAAAGTGGTATACCAGGTGAGGTACAGCAAAATTTTGACAACAATAAAAAAGTAAGAAGTACAACAACATGGGGGAACATGAACAGGAATGATAGATAACTTAATAGATAGTCATTGTAGGGACATAAGCGGTACCTCAACCCGCCACGACATTATACTATTATACTACCATTTTAACGAGGCAACGTTATCGTGCTATTAATCTCTTTCTATAATTATTAAAAAATACATAAAAGTTGTTACTCGGTGCAATTTGATAGCTCAATTAGAGGTAGACATTATTTATTACTATAAATATTATTTCGCATTATGTTAAACTTTTTACTTAACTCATTTGACCAGCTGTGCTAAGAAAAAGTTGAAGAAACCTCGTTTAAATAATTGTTGCTATGTTCACAATTCAGGCGCTTGTGCTCGTAATCGCACCTTCATAAAGTTGAAATCCTAACTTCATATTAGGTAATATTATATGCAAAAGTAATTCTGCCTGTCTGTCTCTTGGAACCGATCTTGATGAAAATCACAGCCTTTGAGGTAGTGTTTTGTTAGGAAGGTATTTAGTACGACGCACGTTAAGCATTACCTTTCAATCGCATTAGACGTAGGGCCCTGCTGGGTATGCAGACACCAACGAGGTAGTTTTTGTGTATTATACAGCAATGGCCGCGGGCAGAGTCGCGGGCAATACCTAGTTTCAAATTAACCTAATTCTGATAAGTAATTTAATTAATATGGGGATAAGGAAAGCTATACACAGACAAATATATTGTTGAAAACAAATATAATATATATTGAGTCACTATTCATAAAATTATTGATTACATAAACAATTAAGTTATATTCAAACAAACTGCGTATGTCTCTGTCTGCAATCAACCGCTACCTTGGTTTTATGAATGTTATTTTTTTCTGTAACCTTTGCCACTATGCGATTTCTTGTAATAGGTTATCTGTCACTTGATAAGTAAGTCCATCAAGTTATATATAATTATGGTACGTAAAGAGTTCGAGATAACAGAATATATTATAATAATAGCAGCCCTGTTTGTAATACATGTCCCACATGTCATGATGAGAAGGGTAAGGCCATAGTCACGCTGGCCGGATTGGTAGACTTCATACACCCTCGAGCACTTTTTAGGCACTCATAGGCATGCAGGTTTCCTCACGATGTTATCCTTTACCGTTAGCGAGCGATAATTTAAACATATCTTCGAAAACCCGACTAACAGAGGTATGTGCCGTGAGTTCGAACCCGAGACCTTTGACTTCATAGTCCTACGGTCTTCGACTCGGCTATCGCTGGACAGAATATATATTTAGATATTTTACACCAATTTAAACTGTGCCATGACCACTTCTATATAGAATGCTAGAAGGGCGCTGCTGGTTCGTATGATAAAGTACCTTTACATTTATAAAGGTAGAGTTTATTCGTCAAAAATGTTCGGTTTCGGTTCGGTCAAGTAGTAACAATATAGATATAAGAACTGCTGCAATAACATAACTCATGATATCATATCACTCAAACATGAATACTAATGTGTACATTATAATGGGCAAAACAATATTGTAGATAAGATGACGGTATAGTTTCCACGTCCCTTAACAGATTAATAACAGGAAAACTGTGTTCAAAATCCTTTACGTATTTAATCATTTCTTCAAAATACTAGCTGAACTACTTTTTCCTTATAGACATTCACAAATGACAATTTTATTGTTTTATTAGTTTTCCTCAAAGAATTTTACATTGTATTTAGTAGAATTTTAACAAATGTCATAGTGTATTTTCTACACAATAGTTGTATGAATAACTGCTTCGTTACAATTGTTGCCGCAAACCTCATTAATAAATACTTATAAATAATGTTGAGGCATTTTATTAATTAAAACCACAAAGATCTCGACTACCTAAGAACTTAAAGTTAGTTAAGTACAGTTACTAATGGACCGTTTTTAAACTGTACTTAACTAACGGAATGTTTTTTTATTTGTTATTATTGTCTACTTCATTGAGAGTTTTACTATTATTATGTTAGATAAATGTAGTGTGATGTGAGCTAAGTGACTTTTTATATAATATTAAACTTGAAAATTAAGAATCCACCAGGATTCGAACCTGCACCCCCTAGGTAAACGCCCTAGGTGCTTTGCCAATTAAGCTATAGATTCGTATGCGGCTAGATTCAAAATTTCTCAACCCTTTTTGTGGCAGCATCATAGGTATGGTAACCTTCCTTGGTTTTAGCGCCACCTGTGATGGGTGATAAGTCACTTAGTCACACACAGTACGTTTGGGTTTAGACCAACACGATATAGTGTCGAGAGATGACGCATTTTTATCAAAAACTTGTAATGTTTTAAAGCAAATTATAGCTTTGTTATGCCCTTTTGTATTTTATATAATATTAAAATTGATTTTTTTTTAATGCAGCAGGATTCAAACCTGCACCTCCTGGGTAGGTAAACATCCCAGGTGCTTTGCAAATTCGGCCGCAGCCGTTATTACTGCGACGTGGTGGGGCTGCAGGGGAACAGGAGTGTCGGTATGACAATGCGTCGCTCTCCCTATCCCTGTGACCGATGTGTAGTAAGCGGCGAGACCACCCATCTATCTCGCCGTAATGATCGGTTCGTCAGATATGGAGGGATATCTGATGAACATTGCACGCGGTCCTTGCGCTGGTCTGTGAGCCGTAAACCAGGAGGTGTCAGCAATGACCGTCCGCGGCGGGTTCGTGGAAGTGTGCGCAAGCATTCCAACGTTCCTGCCATTATGCGGGAGAAGGACATCGTGATGGTTTTAGTCGGTAAGCCGGCTTTGCCGGAGAGTCCCATATAACATATTCGGTGCCCAGTGTGGTATGCATTAAGCATTTAAAAAGAGAAAAAAAGGTTAAGGGCGGCCTTCCTTATTATTAAAAATACGATCATGCAAATTATGAGATACGGGTGTTACTCACTTAATTGTTATATTTAGTCAACCGCGGTTTCGCTTATACATTGTAAAAGCCTACATAATGTATAGGTGAAACTGCGGTTGTCTCAACATTTATAATAAAAATAAAAATACTTCTGTTAACTTTACCCGAGGCCGGTTCAGGTGTCCCGTCTATTGGAGAGACTTGACATTTTAAAGTAAAAATTTATCTACGCGTTATAAAAAAAATACAATTATGCACAAATGTCGCTGCTATCTAGTAAGGTACCTATGGCAAAAATTGGATAAGAAATTATGATGACATTTATTTTCGTTTTCTCTAAAAATAAAGTAGCACAACAACTAAATCTAGCCGACATGGTAACAAATGAGAATAAGTGAAGATTTCTATTAAATAATGCATCAAACAATGATCAAATGCGTTGTTAATGTTTTAATACCTACTAAAGAAGACTTTGGCAATAATTTAGTGGATCTAATTCCGACAGAAAATCGTGACTACCTATTGTACAAGCACTACTTTGTAATATTTGGTTAGTAAGGCTATGAAATTTAATAGTGTCTTCGATCCAACCCGTAGTCAGTTCCTATTTGCGATGTTTTTTTTTTATGTAAAGTACTATCAGTTTACTTACATTTTTATTTACTACCCAACTCTTGTATACTTTATTAGGTTTCCTTTACTACAGTCGCCAGCGACTAACATCAAGTTTAACCAATGGTAGGTAGAGGCAAAGTAGTCGGCGCTGGCAAGCCAATAGAGTTACTCGGAAACTGCTGACTCAGTCATGCCCAGCGCTGGAACCTCGCCAAACAAAAAAGCGAATATAAAGGGAATTATGAAAAGACGATTTTCTACTTTTTGTATGAAAATGCAGTACAGCATCATTGTGGCCATATCTGTCAAAGTTGTGAAGCTTTCGGAATTTTTGATGATAGGTCAGGTACTATATTGAAAGCCAAACTTGTTTTACATTATTAAAAAAAAGGAGATTCTGTATTTGATCCGTATGTATGTATGTATGTTATTTTTTAGTGTTTGCAATTTTATCGGAAACTACTAATGCGATTTAAATGCAGTTTTCGGTATTTCAATCATTGTGTTTCAAGAAAGGTATAAAATTCATCAGAATCTGATGGAAATTTTCGGTGACAGGCAATTAAACCTTATATGTATTAATATGTATTTAATCGATATTCAAATCAGTGTATATTTTTTTCTTTATCAGTATTATCGAAACGCACCTACCTTTGTTTCTCTGCACCACCCTAGGTTGACTGTTAGAGAATGCCACTAGGTATTAAGTCCACCTATGTACCATTTTGTGTGCAAAAAGTTAAATAAATAAAAAAAAAATCTTTAAAAACGAACAGCTAATAAACCGCGTTTTATGCAATCGTTATTCTGTAAATTATTTTACTATGACATATCATAACATTACGCCCGTGTATGCTTTTAAGGGTAAGTATATGTATTGCGTACAATTTAAAGTGCCGCGAAACCTTTTCAGATTTGGAGAGGACCATCTATATTTTCTAACAGCAAATCAAATCGACTACTTTTATATCGTTGCTAACCACTGAAAAGACAAAAAAAAAAATAAAAAAACAAAAAGACCAACTAAGTAGGCGCGACTTCTAAAACTTAAAAGCATTGAAATAACGCCAAAAATAGTTTTTGATGTCGGTGCTCTTAGATTGGCAATTGGGAAAAAAATAAGCACATTAACAACTATTTCTGGCGTAATTTCAATGTTTTTGAGTTTTGGCAATTGGTTAAATTTTTCTTAATAATAATTGTATTATTGTTAAAATACGGAAAGAAAGATGAAATCTAAAAAATATATTTTTTTATGATTTCTATGATATTAATTTTAAAGCCCTTTGCCCAGCAGTGGGACAGTACAGTACAGGTAGAATATTCTCGCCGTTCATTTTCAAAGTGCTTGTTAACTTTTCGATTAAAAACTTATAACAGACTGTCTAGTGATTAAAACTTTCCTATTTAGTGTTCAAGTAGTTTTACCAAATCAAGTCTTGGGTAGTCAAGTTTCGGATTTAATTAATTTGTGCATTTACGTGTACTTTTTCTAAAGACCAAGTGATCGATTCGTAATTAAGATAACTTCTTAGAATATGACTTGTGGATTGGTTCAAATATCAAGCACGAATGTAAGGCAATAATAAAGAGACAATACTTATTTACAATTTGATTGTTTAAATATATTTATGACAATGTTTTGTTTTTGAATATCAGGAAACTCTTATTACGCCTAACAAAGCTAATTCCTAAAGAGACAAAACACCAACAATCTACAATCAGAGACTCGTCACGAGGCGCCACAATACTCAGGAATTGCCCAAATCGTAACAGGAAAATGCATAATTAACACGTCTGAGGCCAGGAGGGAAGTTTGCATTTATTCAAGTACGGCTCAGCTGCTCTTTACAACTTCCAAACAGCCTACCTATTACAATCGAGGTCGATATTGGTTGAATCAGCTTCAAACGTCAAACCAAGGTAATGATTGATTCTGATTCATCCTGAAATAAGAGTCATAATAAATAATGCAATTTATGAGCCTCGACTTCAAAAACTATTTAACCGACTTTTTGCGTTATTTAATGCTTTATTAATTTGAAATCGGCTCTTAATTTTTTCAAAAAGTTTTTATTTATATCATTTTAGAGAATCTTTATATATTTATATATAAATAAAAACAAGAGAACCTCCGCCTCTTGAAGTCGATATGTGTAAATAGCACCCTCCGAAATACAACAACAGACGTTGATTATCACTTGTCATGGAAGAGGTAATTAAAACAAATCTAATAAGTTTAAACGCGATAGGCATACGTATACCAGAAGTGGAGAACCCTTGAGAGTTTCCGCCTTCATCATCAGACCCTAAACATCACTATTCACTTATCATAAAAGTGCACACTAGGAGATATCTAATAAGCCCAAGCATGTTAGGTTTATGTTAAACAGTATTGGAGAACTCTTGGACACCCTCTGGAGTACAACATCGGACCCTGAGCATCAGTAATATTTTCTGCCACACCACTTCCAGAGAGTCAGATCTGAAACATCGTGGCACGTTAGCCACAGTTATTTCTATTTAGAAACACTAGGAAAATACCCAACTTTTAAAAGGAAAGTGTATCTATAGAACTTATAACATTTCTGTGGTTTGGGGAAAGTTTAAGTCATAAGGTAATTAAAAAAAAGGATAATTTAATGCCCAGCGTATTTCCCGTGACATTGAACGAACTATGATTCAATCACTATTGTGGTATTTTGTGGTATTTTTGGTGGTGTAAATTTTCGAGTTAGGTTTTTATGTTTTAATTTTGAAATTTCCTAAGTCACAAATAAGTTGAGGTCCGTTTAGGGTTGGAATTTTGGAAAGAAGGTTAATGATATCGAGATATTTAATAAGAGAGAGATTTATAACACATGCGACTAACATTTTCTAGAAAATCATGATCTCATTTATATATATAAACTAATGTATTATATGTATATAGGTATTAAAGTACTCATAAAACAATATCCTGCACGAAAATACCTTAGAATGTTAAATGGTACAATACATTTTACCTGTTAGGGTAAAATCTTAAAAGTTGGCGTTCTAAGAAAACTTGGTGTGGTTTTGATAAAGAAGTGGGACTTGGGGCATATAACTATGAATGGTTTGTTTGTGGCGGGCACGAGGTGAGCGAGTGATAGCTTTATTAGAACTAATTCATGTTTTTGCAATAAACTGAAAATTAAACTTCTGTTTGTGTGTAATTAAATTTTAGGCATTTTTTAACAGTGTAACATAATATTATTTTAAAGTAATTACAATAACATAGTCTTATGATAAAGCAACTTTTATTCTAAATCTTGCAGATACTTCTTCCTTTTAAGAAGAGACGATATGACAACCTTTACGTATGTAGATAAAAAGTAGCCTTTATTATTTCTGAGGCCTTGAACTATCTCCACCAACTTTGATTAAGAACAGTCCAGTAAATTCGAAGATTTTTGGGTACAGACATATAAACAAAATCTTTTCTCTTTATAATTAGTAAAGATAAGAATGCATGTCTCATGGTATGTAACCGTGTAGGGAATTTTCATTACCCTTGAAAGATCGCAAAGTGGCGGGTTTTCCGTACGTTGACCTCATTTGTTTTCATAATAATATTAAAGAGTGAGTAGCTCGTGTGGATTCCCAGCGCGATGATTGCATTGTCCCAAGGTTTTTTCTTGAGAGGCGGGCAGAGGAGGAGGTATCTGCGGTTTGTGGGCGTGAGCTTGAGTCCTTAGATGTGGCTGACACCTATCAGAATAGTAAGTAGTTGTCCATTTCGATACATATCAATGATTAATCATATAAATTATCATAAAAACATAGTCAGCCCGATACGGCCGTCGAAGTCGCAGGTCTATGCCAATAAGCCACAATCAACCGTTGCCCTGAAAGCCAACTTAACGCAGGCTATTGCTCAGATTCAGCCGGATATAGTCATTAAAAATTTTTCCCCTAGGATTCGTGCCACCATACGAAGCCGCGGCGGATATTTGAACGATGTCATATTCCATCCATAATGACATAAATGGGCCTTTCAAATAAATAAATAAATATCGTTAATATCTTACACACATCTTGTTTTATTCAATTTTAACATCGACCCGTCCTTGTTGAAGGACCCTTTGGCTATGCGAAAAATTATATTTTTCGAAATTTCATTCTACCACTTTCTTGAAATATTTAACATAGATAGATAAATAAAATATTGTACGCAAAGAAGAAATTTATAAATCGTTGTGATACGGAGTCTAATTTAAACATGCACAATTGGCGGTCATGCAAAATTTTGCATTCTAGCACTAACGATTTCAACGCTATGCCTCGGACAGACGAACGACAGGCTGCCAGACGGACATTGTGAAACTAAAATGGTTTTTGTAGGTATTACGGAACCCTAATAGTCGTTATGCACTGTTAGGGTTTTTTCGACAATGTTGTAATTTCTGCGGTGTTGGGTTTATAGAGTAGTCACCAATATTACCTACAATCATTTATATTCCCTAGTCGCAGTTAGTTTTGCAATCATTTGCAGTTCTCTATCATTACATCATGTGTATGAAACATTGCGGTTTACCTTATACCTAATCATGTCTAAAATTACATTTGGTTGTATTATGCTATTCCTAATTTTGGAAAATAAGTAGTTGATACACATGGAAACGGCAGGAAATTTATTCGTAATTGGATTTACCAGAATTTAATTAAGTGACAACAATGTCTAAAATTTTAATAGATTGGTAACTACTATAATTAAGTTATACGCGATTGGTAAACAGCAGGAAAATGGTTTTATTATATTTTTTACAAAATTTAAATATTTTTACATAGACATGAAAAGTATTCAACTAAGAATTATCAAAAATATCCTCTCCTCAATCCCTCACATAGCGCGAGCTACTAAAATTGAGTTAGTAGATAGGTACTGTTTGCGCAACTGTGTTCTGGTTTAGCCGCGATTTTTTTTCCAATAGTGCATATTTCGAACTATTTTGACGCGATAGTTCATCATTTTAAGATACTTCCATCGAATAGAGTATCATCCTAATCGTAGCTCACTTTGATAAGCTACCAGATGCTGTCGAAAGATTAGGAACTCAAAATTTATTACTGTGTAAGTCTATAGAAATCTAGTATCTGTATGTATCTATAGTTATTGAACTATCCAGCGCTCATCCCAAACCAATATCCGAAAAACTTTGTAGTAAGTTAGACAATATTTTGTTGAAGAACTTGTGTCTCAAAAACATTACAAAAATTGAATGTTTCCAACAACGGCATAGTTCCCAACCCTTTTTTTTTTTTTTTTTTTTTTTTTTTTAAATCTGGGAAAAATCCGACCTTATGGATACCACTGGTCCGGGGGGAGCGGTGGTTATGTGGGGCTCTCCGCCAAAGGGCGGCCTACCCACTAAAAACCCAGAGTGTTCCTCATCACCAACTAAAGACGGGGGGCACGGGACCACTTGCGCATACTCCGCAGCCCCCATCGGTGTCGCTGCCCGCCTTGCGGCTGGCTCATCTCATGGGAGGCCTTCACATGGCCTCCCTACCACGTGTGATGCCCCGGAACACAGAAGGGGCATCTTCACCTCTCGAGGACCCATTGTTAGGAGCTGCCGGGTGCCCCCGCACCCGACACCCTAGGTCCTCGGAGCGGAGACGGGGTGCGGGCTCGATTTGCCCGTCCCCGTGGCCGCGCCCTCCGGAGCGGTAAATCGAGGGGATCTCTCTCCCTCTCCCGCTCCTCTTCCTCCCTCTGCGAGATGATCGCCTCGCAAAAGGAGGCCATCGCCTCCCATGACCTCTGCTCTTCGACCATCTTATAAATGACGGCCGATAGAGAGAGATCAGTCCCCACGACCGCGACTAATGATTGCCGCGGTCCAGCTCCTCCCGGGCAGGTCTCCAGCGCATGCTGGGCCGTGTCCTCCACGTGTCCGCATTGGTGACAAGCCGGGGAGTCCTCTCTCCGGGCCACTCGGTGCAGGTACCTCCCGAAACAGCCATGTCCCGAGAGAACCTGCGTCAGTCGGAAGGAAAGACCCCCATGCCTCCTGCGGTACCACTCCCCGAGTACCGGTTTAATCGCCTCGAGGACTCCAACACGACCCTACCCCGCGGGATAGTTCCCAACCCTGCCTAGACATATCCCCAGAAAAACGTCAAATTTTAAATATTGGTTGATATAGAGAAACATTACCGTGTACAAATTAATACTTGGTGACAAACGTCACTGCCCTGGAACATTTATAAAAATACATTGATACCTAATTGTGTTTGTACATTGTCCTCATTAAGATTCATTTTAATAAACATACCTACCACGCGGAGCAGCAGGCCAAAGGTAGAAGTATCAATATTACATAACCCAATACAATCAGTAGAACTAATAGAGAATGCCAAGGATAACTTAAATTTCACTCGGTATATAAAATTGTATGATGGAGTCCTTATTAGCTTATTTCTGTACGTTGGGAAATACCCCATAGCAATATAACGAGCGCATCCTACGGGAAATTCGAAGCGACAATGTAAAAAAAATTAACATATTACCTTCTCTGATCCCATTTTTGGGTTTGTAAAACCACTATTTATATTTTTAGCTACGTTTTATAAAGATCTTCAGGTACCTACTCATTTAAATTGAAATTAAAATAGTTCCGATAATTTAGGCTATCACTTTTATGTCGTAATCAGTCATATTGCCCACGCTAGGAAGTGAGCTAAAAAGTAATTCTTTGCTATATGCACTAATGTAGAGACAAAGGCATATAAACAAATGCTGTTGGTATTTTCTTTGAAATAAAGAAACAACTCGTGGTTTTCCACTCTAGGAATAAACCCTGCATAGCGGTAAAATACAATTCGCATGTCTACACGCAAAGACATCACACAAATATTTGTCTTTTGAAATCGAATCCACAGCAGTGGTGAGCCAACCTCAACACCAACCGTGCGTTTTGCTTTGGATAAAAATATTGTAAATATTTTCTACAATGTTATTGAGATGCGTCAGGGTTTAATTATTCTTCTGTTGGTTTAAAATGCATACATAATACCTACTCATAACAAGCATTTACGTGTTATGAGATTGCATCCGGATTGTTTGCAATGGGAAACCCCTATGTTACCTTCATTAAACATGTGAGCACATACATTACGTTCATATTAATAATATAAGAACCTTTTGTTTTTAGTTCTAAGTTAAACAAATAGTAGTTAATGCAGCCAAATGATTATTAAATTAGTATTTCACAGGATTGTTTTTATGAAGTAATATTTATAATATTGCAATGATCAATAAATTTGTGAAAACATTTGACACATCGTGTAATTTTTATGTTGCCTAACATTAATATTTTACTTACACTCTATATTTACTACGCTTCACTTCCTTTCTCGTCATCCTTTGACCATAGAAATCTTAATAATAAGGCAATAGAAATGTCAAAGACGCGTGACCTTGTCGCGCATCTGTCTAGTGATAGTCAAACACAAGTGCGAGTTGAGGAATTGTCGTCTTAATGTCATCGCAAAAAGAATAATTTTGTTTGCAGGAATACAAGTGCATCTGTCTAATCGAACACAAGTGCGAGTTGAGGAATTGTCGTCTTAATGTCATCGCCAAAAAGAATAATTTTGTTTGCAGGAATACAAAAAGTGGTATTTGAAAAACGGCGACATGCGTCCCAGTGTTAAAAGATAGTCGATAGCATTTCTATTGACTAGTTATTAAGATTTCTATGTCCTTTGACACAATACAAGTAAGTAATTTTTAGGTACAAAAAGAGTAAAAACGAAACCCTATTACTGAGTCTTCGGTGTCCGTCTATTTGTCAGTCACCAGACTGTATCTCATGAACCTTTATAGCCATATATAGGTACCTATATATAAAGCTGTTGTCGCTATAAAAAAAATAGTAAAGGCCGAATTAAAAAAAATGGGGGCTCCCATACAACAGACATATTTTTTTGCCGTTTTTATAGATAATGGTACGGAAACCTGCGTGCGCGAGTCCAACTCGCACTTGGCTGGTTTTCATCATTCATGGGGCCGCGTATTGAATCACCTATACTACCTCGTACTAAATGCTCTGCCATTTATAGCTTACAAATGAAAACATACTATCGCTTTATAAATCCACCCTCGACCAGTTACCTCATTACGATCCACATTCGAACCCGTTGGAAATACCTTCGAATCTTACACAGAACGGAAATCCGTCTCTCTACAGCAATATACTAGAGTTTCCTACTGCTTGAGAACGTATGCCTTTGAGTACAAGGAGCGCCTGAAATGGGATTTGTCCGTTCCATCGGAGCCGCAGAAATAGTATCAAGTGTCCCGGCACTAAGGGCTCAGTCTCTGTGCAATTCCACACGTACGGAATAACATCCGTGCTCTCATTGTGATACACATCGACGCGACGGACGTCGCCCAAACTCTGAACTGAACGGAGATTTAAAACAAATGCAATTTGGCATCGCGATATTTCACAAAAATGCTTTCAACGTTTGAACCCTATGTTTGTGAGCTGAGTATGAGATAATGTTTTATTTTGTTATTTGGATAGTTTTGTTATTAAATAACGAAGTTAAACCCATCACTCATTACCAATAAAATTAGGCATAGATATTAATAGTTATTTATGGTACAAGTGAGAAAAAGTTTATATTTCTGTTGTGAGTGCCAATTTTAAATCTTGAGCTTGCGAAGCAGTCTTAAATTGAATCACGAGCGTAGCGAGTGATTCTAATAAAGACTACTGCAAGCGAAAGATTTTAAGAGGTCAGGAACTGAAAATTAAATTTTTCTCACGTGTTACATACAAAACTTTTCACCTCTTCCAATGAGAAAATATTAAGATTTAAATAAACTCGTATTCGATTGCTTAACCTGGAATATTTCCATGAAATACAACAGTAATACCAATTCAGAATGCGTTTTAGGGCCTTTTGTAAGTCGCCACTAATTAAATAATTATGTCGTACGCTTTCAAATACTTTTCACGTGATTTTTCTGGTAAAAAAGCAAACTTCTGGGTTAGAAGCAAGTTGTCGCAACTCTTATGGAGTTCCACAAAGTTCTTCATCACTGAATTCACTATTTATTTTTTAAAAAGTTCCAGTAAACAATTAAACATAAACTGAAAAGAATTTAACTAAACGAATTTTTGACTGACACAGACCCAGAATTTTTTTTTTAATCGTGCGTTCGGCAATTCGTTCCGTAACATTTATTTATAGAGTCTAATATTAAGTACCTGATTTTAATTAATTTAATGGTCAATCACGAATGTAAAACTATTAAAATACTAAATAAGCGCGTATTTATATAATTTAAAATAATTAAAACGTATCGTATGTAGTTATTTAATAAAATTGATATCAATGTTTATTACAATTAAGGGCAAACTTCTTGAGCATTATAGTAGGGGAGACCACAATGCTAAATGGGGATTTATTCGAGCGTCGTAGAGACCTATTGGGTTGCAAAGCTTAGATGATAAGAAGAAAAAAATGTTATATAATATACACCTTTTCATCGGTGGGGGAAGCGGCTATAGATTTTTAAATATGTAAAAAAAAACTGTTGCATGGACATCCTCGAGCGCGTCAGATATTAGGTGACGTGGTAGGGGAAAGTTTGCGCATCGTACACTTACGAGCAAAATATTGCTATAAATATGATTAGTTACGTCGAGTTTTTAAAATTAACTAATTTATTTATTACAATTACTGTTTATTTCGGGATATTTAACATGTTATTTGTTGAGTTGCCGATATACAAATTATTTATTAATTAAAACTACAAGATACTCTCAGTATCTTACAAATTGTTATCAGTAAACTCACAAATTGTTATGTCAAATTGTTGTTACGGAATACTATAAGTACGGAGACAAAGCTTGTCAGAGAATGAGGGATAGTAAAACAATTTAATTATATATTTATATATTTATTTTATGCAACAGCTAGTTTTGGTGAAATGAAAAACTCAAAATTTTAAAACAAAAAAAAATAATCCTGAGGTAAAACAGATTAGGTTTTAATTTCCATTAGGTTAAATAGCCAAAATATAAACAATAGCCGATATGTGCAACATTTTGTATGTGCATTGTTTTGTCAAATTTCTCATAACTTAAACAATAGTTAAATCGAGAACAATGCTTGTCGGCATGTTTTGTTGAACTTCTTACGATTTAAAACAAAAGATAACTCGTTTTTTAATATTGGCAAAATCGCCGACAATATTCAGTGATAAAATCCGCTTTTAACTCAACAAATAACAACAACAACTAACGATTTATAACAGAGCACAAAAGTGAGCACTTTACTGCACGCACGTGTATTCGGGCGAGAGCGGAATGAAGACGCGGTGCGCGGGGCAAGGGTCGACTGATCAACCAATCACGCGCAGGTACGCCCCTTGCGCCTCAGCCTCGTAACCAAAGAGACCCAAAATTCGTTTCTGCGCATTCAAGGTCGTTTGCTCAAGATGTTTGCCCCGATTTATACTAACCTACATGGTGGCTGCTTTGTTTTTTTTCAGCGCCTATTCATTGGAAGGATTTTGTGTTTCGAAATTTGAATAACTTTGCCTCACTAGTGAGTAAAAACGGTTTTTACTCCCTGAATTCTGGCAAGCAAACGATCTTTTTCATGCTGGTGTGGTGAAAAAGCTTTTATTACGTTTGGAATATAAAGATGTATGTGGGATACAAACCTTGAAAAGCATTTTCGGCCTCTTCTAGTTGCCTGATCGAGCTAAAAATTGGCACACTTGAGTAAAAATGGAGTGACTTCTCAAAAGGGAACTCCTTGACTTCTAGTAGCTTAGATACGTAATTTTTTATTGTCGCACACATATTGAACAATTTAATTTATTTAGGCACAAATTAAAGGCGTTACTTATCGAAAAAGCTTATTATAATGTTCAAGATTTTTTATGTGATAAGTCTTTTTGAACAATGACTGATTATTATTATTATTTTAAGTATTTAACATTATTAATGTATAGATTTAGATTAATGTTATGTTTTATAAGGCTGTTTTAGAGTGTTAGTTTGTATTATTATTTCTCTTTATTTATTTCTTAACTTATTTTATATATTTTTAAATATGATTTATAAAAACCACAAAAAAATATTTAAAATATAAAAAACAGTGTCCCACCGACATCAGGCGCAGGGACCGAGCTGCCGATGGTTAGGGCTCCAGAGAGAGGAACCTCCTCACGATGCGTGCCGTGTCCAAAAGGACCGCCTTTTGCATCTGGTTCTTGGTCCAGCCGCCTAACGCGAGCCTCTTAAGGTGTTGGTCGAGGCTCTTTGCTATCAGTCCATTGACTTATATGACTATCGGTACAATGATGGCCGAATCCACATCCCACATGTCGACAATCTCATGTGCCAGATCAAGATATTTAATTTGTTTATCTTTTTCGGCTTTCACGAGATTTCCGTCATGAGGGATGGTGATGTCGACAATCACTGCACGTATTATTATTATTATTAGTTTTACTTTTAACCAAGTTTTTGTACATTTGACTTTTAAAAAATGACACGAAAATTTTGCATGCCTTTAATAGGCAAGATATCCATATCTTGCCTTTTAAAGAAACCATGTAATATTTACCTATATACCACCTTTGTTACCCATATTTTGCAAATAAAGAATTTTGATTTTGATATTAAGTTGTGTCAGGGGATGAAAAACATATCATAAAAAGTTAAATTAAAACATAAAAAACTATTTTAAACCAGCTTTTATTTTGATTGTACGTAAAATGTGAAAATCACATTTTTAAAAACAAATTTTTGTTATGATTGTACTTAAAAGGTGAAAATAAGCCTTCAACCGATAATTCAATGCAAATACAAAATAAAAGCGTGTTACTTGACTTTAGGAGATATCAGGAGTATGTAACATGCTTTTATTTTGGTTATAGATGTGATTTTCACATTTTACGTAAAAAAACTTTTTATAAACAAGTTTTTATATTAATTTTACTATATAAAAACTTGTTTATAAAAAGTTTTAAAGGCAGTCGTTAATGAGTTTGCTATTGTGGGGTCGACTATTGTGTTGTAAACATAGCTCAGGCAAAAAAAAGTTTTCATCCCTTTACATATATTTCTCAAGTTTATCTCCAACATGTGAAATGTCCAGCCCCAACCGTTTTATCCACGATTGATAGCAGGGAAATGTACTTAACCAAATCGCGGTGACCGATGTCAGCCGATTTTGTATCGAGACGAATCGAGTAGTACGAATCGATATCACGATGATGGATAACCCTCGCCTTTGAGTTAGTAATAGAAGAGCGTCCTTGGGACGCTATCTGATATATAATTGCTGTATTCAATTTCTGCATTTGTATTTACATTGGCTTTGTACAACCATTATAAATAAATGAATAAATAAATAAATTTGGATTTTTTACATTAGATAGAACGCCAGAAGCAATTACAATTATGTTGTTCTTGGACTCTTGTTTTACTACTCGTGCTAACTAACATTATTTTAGTTATGTACGTTATAAATATTTACAATTCGTAACTAAAAGTCATGAAAGAGTAATAAATAAATAAATAAAATAAAATATTCTTTATTACAGATTTTACAATGTATAACAATAAATAGTAATTCTCCATAGTAATACATAAAATAAGATTAAATTTTACATGTCAATTTTCATTAATTAAAATAGCTCTTTGACTTAACAAATAAACTTGTTGTCAAAGTGTCATTATATGACATTAATAAATGTAATTCGTAAAGATATTGCTATCTTTATCATTGTGCCAAAAAGTCTGTATCGTGCATATATACAACTTTGAATACAGTGGTAATTGTATTGTTGCTACCTATAAGTCGCTTAAGAAAGGACGTCTTAGAGCTACGGAGGACAGTAGGGCAAATCAGCAACCCTAGTCTCGGCAAATATGCCAGACGCGCTGCACCGCCACGGCAATAAAACGGTTATAACAAAAATGTTATGTTGCTAATGATGGTGGTAAAGCTCTTGTGAATGAGTTCGAGGGCGGCAGCACCACCGTCTCACCTTTAACCTGCCGCCAAATAGTAGTGCTTGCATTACTATGTTCCGGTTTGGTGGTAAGATCAAGCCCAGAAATTATTGGCACATAAGGCATAACTCCTCCAAAGGTATCCGCAGTTGGAGCGACGCATCTACAATCTACTTTTGTGGGTTGTTGAAGTTCACGGGCTGTAGTCACTACTTAACATCAGGTAGCTAATAAGTCTGTTTGCTACATAGATCGTTAAAAAAAGTCTAAATAATTGCACAGAATATTGCTGGAAATATAAAACGCTTTCGAAACTGTACAGCGTAATATAATCTTATCACCGTTGTGATACTTGTAATTAAACCGTTTCAGTCACCAATTTCATGCGCTTTTGCGTCATGAGCAGGGCTCGGAATTAGGTAGAGTTTTTTATGTACTTGCATCGAAATGTTGATATTAATGTGGACCTTCCCGGGATTTCTAATGGACAATCCCGTGTGGCCAACAATATTACGAATAAATAATAATAAAAACCTCAGAGATAGACAAATCAAACAAAGATAATTAACATATTTTTTTTATTAGTTTACACAATACAAATTGTTGAAAGTCTGTAGTAAATTTTCATACGCATATTTCACCTTTTTTATAAATACGAGCAAATACTTTTGCTTCTAGCCTAGACTCGTGAGGTTTTGCTTATTCAAACGGCCCATCAGAATCATTTTCCTTGTCCGATTCATTACCAGTAAGATTTGAAGTGTTCGCTTCCGACATTACTGTATAAATTTTGTGAGAATAAAAATATTTAAGCGCGCGTGCAGTAGTTTAAATTGTGTAAAAAAGTAAATAACTTTTTATTTAAAAAATCATGGGATTTCTTTCTGCTCTTTAAAATTAATCTCGGGATTTGAGGCATATCCACTTTATTCTTTCGCTGTATGAAATCAGTGTAAGTACATAAATAACTCTACCTAATTCCGAGCCCTGGTCATGAGTCTTTAAAGGACATGAAAGCTGGTCTTTGTGCTCATGCTGAATGGGAGGAAGGCAGATAACTGCATTGTGTGGAGGATGTCTTATACACACAAATGTTTTTATAAGTCTTTGTTGCAATATAAGTAAAGAAAGAAATAAACGTTTATTGTCAGGTAAGTCAGCAAGAAAACGACGTTCAGCTTTTGTGAAGGAGCTATCATAGATATTTTAATTATAATTCGGGCCATAACGTTACTCCTTTTTCACCTATAATAGAATGGCAGAGGTGTATTAGCCTCCGAATTTCACCAGATTCGATATATTATAATTCATATTTATGTGTCGTCATAACAATAATGTAACTATTCTAAGCATTTTCATATGTTTCTTTCGTAATTATTTTTTCTCTATGACGATTAGCAAATATCTAGAAGGTTTTTGTATATTGTCATTTAAAATTAGAAACAGCTTACTGAAAGGTCTGAGACTATATTATCATTTAATTAATTTAAAAAAAATGGTTGCCTGTAAAGTCGGTTTTACGGGCGAAGATTTTACGTGACAACGTCTTTTTCTCGGTAGAATATTTATTGATATGAATATAATTAAATTGCACAATAGGAACAAGGAATTGAATGAAAATAAGAATTGCACAAATTTTAACTATAGAAATATATTCGCGCGGCAGACCGATCATAGTTGAGTGGGAGAGAGACGCAAGGCATTCGGCGGGCCTCTCTCTCGTTCGGTGACTCATCGTAACGTTACCGAGCGTTACACTTTTTCATAAGTGACTCCCAGCCGCAACCTAATTTAAGACGTTGTCACGTCAAAAAATATACTATCGTAAATTTGGACTACAATAAATGGGCCATCCTGTAGATATATAGATAAGTGGTAAATAAATGGTTTAATGAAATATAAGTTAGATTGGTCCGATTCTGATGTAACGGATTTATTCGAATACTTCACGATCAGGCCGATCGAACGGCTGGAAACAACCAAATAGCACTAAGTAGTGCTATTTGGAAGCTATATATATATTTATACTATAATACTTCCATTCCAAATACAATTGCCTGTCTATGGTGTAGGACCTACACATAACAATAATAATACCTGAGCCAGTTCTTGAAAATGGCCATGTCATTTTATACTGGGATCGATCCATCATCACAGACAGAACTATTATAGCTAATAGACCTGATATTGTGGTGGTGGACCGATCTGAACGCCTTGCAATAATTGTCGATATCACCATCCCGCATGACGAGAATCTCGTGAAGGCCGAAAAGGACAAACAAATAAAATATTTGGACTTGGCTCATGAGATTGTCGACATGTGGGAGGTGGACTCGGCTATTATTGTACCGAAAGTCGTATCCGTAAACGGACTGATAGCAAAGAGTCTCGACAAACATCTAAAGAGACTCGCGTTGGGTGGCTGGATCAGGGGTCTGATGCAGAAGGCGGTACTACTGGACACGGCACGCATTGTGAGGAGGTTCCTCTCTCTGGAGCCCTAACCATCGGTAGTTTGGTCCCTGTATCCGATGCCGGTGGGGTACTATTTTTTATATTTTTAAATATTTTTTAGTACTTATATTTAAAAATGTAGAATTTTATACTTTTATATTTTAAATGTACTTTACTTTTATAATTTATATTTAAACATATAAACCGGCCAAGTGCGTGTCGGGCCACGCGCAGTAGGCTTCCGTAGCTAGTCGTAACAACATATTTCGACTTAAAAGGGATTTACTATCTGTATTAAACAAGTAACATCTTCATACAAGTCATTACTTTCAAAGGTTTTTGTAATTTGCACGAATTATTCTAAGTAACTGCATTTTACACTTTGGACCCCAATTACTCTAGAACTAATTAAGTTAAAGTAACCAGATAAATAGCGTCCTTCAGATAGGAAATGTTTGTAGTACACGAAACCAGCTAGCACGTACGACGAGATGTATGAATGTTAAGGAAGCGAAAGAAGTATGTAAGGAGCGAAGCACATGGCGTTCCATCGTCCGTCTCTGCCTACCCCCGTGGGATAAAGGCGTGATTTTATATATGTATTATGTATGTTTATTTATGTTTCAAGAATTTTGAACGAAATATTCTGAGTAACTGCATCTGAGATTTCGGACCCCTATTCCTCTTGAACTAATGAAGTGAACTTATCCGCTATAGTTTTCCTTTAAAGTTCATTACATGTACTATCGACACAATTTTTTTCAGATTTTAGGATCCAGTAGTTTAGCTTTTAGAGGGGGGGGGACGCCCTACTCGAACAAAAATTTGCTCTTTAAAGTTAATTATCTCGCAAACGGATCCCTAAATCAAAAAACTGTCTTAGCAACCCCTAAACGTTTTTAAAAGTACTATCTAACAATACCCCACACTATGGGGTAGGCGACAAAAAAAAAAAATCCCTACTTTACATGTAGGGGAGCTACCTGAAAAAAAAAATATTTTTCCAAATTTTACTCTACGACTTTCTTTGTTTAGTTAACATACATGTTTATGCAAAATTTCAGTTTTCTAGCACCAACGGTTTCGTCGCTAAGCCGTGGACAGACAGACAGACATGGCGAAACTATAAGGGTTCCTTGTAGGTACTACGGAACCCTAAAAAAATGAGAAAAAGGATTAAATGAGTGAATGATAACACAATGTATGTTTTGTAGATAGGAAATCAGTATAACTCACTTTTATTCAGATATTGTAACATATTTATTATTTTTTTTATTTATTTATTTCAGAACAAAAATACGTTTGTGTCGAAAATTTAAGGTACACGAGAAATAATATAAAAAAACACATAATAATAAATCATAGAATAAAATTATCAATGTCATTAAAAATAATAAAAAAATAAAAACTAAAACAAATTACAACATTCAATCAATTACCATGTCAGAAGAATACAAACAAATCAAACAATAAATCATAGAATAAATTAAATTAATAAATGTCATTAAAATAAAAAGAAACAAAAATAAAAACTAAAACAACATTCAATCAAGTCAGAAGAATACAATTATTTCAATAACATTCAATTAATTATCACAATTATTAGAGGTGTTGGAACGCAGCCTAACTTTAAATTTAGTTCCTCTTTCACCCATAATACTCAATTATTCATTTAATCCTTGCAGAATTCATCTATAGTGTAATCATATCACAAAGTAGACACATGTAATATTATAATAAATGTGTTATGTTTTTTCCTGTTATTAGCTACTCGTAAATACACGTGGATCGTTTGGAAAACCCTAAGGACACCAACCAGTACCTATAAAGTTGAAGGGCATCTTGTAGCAGTATTATAATCATGTGAATGAATGTACAAATTTGTTGATCTGCAACAATGTAGCCAATAGTAATAAATGAATAGCAACTTTAGTGGACAATGGTCATCGTACTTATTTTATGTCAATTTTAATCCCGCGTTAAACATGTATCCCTTGTAGGCAGGATCTCATCTGATAATAGTGACAAAGAATTCGTCTAGCTAGAAAAAACAGGAGGGAGGCCATGTAGAAACATAGTAGATAACGTGAATAGCCTTAAAGTGTGTTAAACAGATTAGACTGATTAAATAATGTTAGATTCTAAGTGACACATCTCTTCAGAGGAGTCCCCATCGTGTGCTACATTAAGTATTGCTCTTTTGTCCACGAATGCCAAACCCTGCACGTGACATTATATTAAGACAAAGAATAATCTGGCTGCGACGAATTTTAATTAATTTTGGATTTTGCGTGACAAATTTGTTATACTACGTGTCATCTTTGGCACGCGTGTTAATGGTTCTTCATCTCTGCTCTAGTCTATCTATTTACTATTATCAATGGCCATTACATAATTAACATATCTGTTAAATGTTTAAGTATCGTCTATTTAAATTCATAAGGTTTTGCGAAGATGCCTGACAGAATGCCGAAGTCTCAGAGGAAATAATCCAAGTGTATTAAATTGCTATGAGTTTTCCTATAGGCGTCTGATGTATTTAAATTAATCGTCTAAGGAGTTTTATAGGCGATTTTCTGTCATGTTTATTTTTATTCATTTGGCACGTGCAAGTATTATAACAGTAACGTGAGGTTTTACCGGGGTTTGCCCACCACCTCACAAAACCACAAGTAAGTAATTAATATTGTAATGTGCGATGTAACTTCAGTACAAAACAAATTTGTAATGTGTGTGTGAGTTTTATTACCAGCCCAACGTGTAGGTGCATTTAATATTCAAAATGTTAACAAAAAAATGTATATAACAGACCTTTTAATCTAAAATATTAGTCAGGTCAGGTAGTTGATAGGATAGTCAATTATGTCTTTACAATTATTTTATAAGCTACAAGCGTTGGCGATTAATAAAACTTTGGAAATGCAATCAAAAGGTTCTGGGGTTCGAATCCTGGGTATTGCATTATCGACGTGAAAATTTTAACATTAGTATATTTAACTGGCAGAGAACTAAATCAATAAAGAATTTCTACGGTTGTGTTAAGTGTTTATTGTAGAAAAGTTGGGTAGAATTTTCAAACAGATATATTTTATTTAAAGTTTTTGTATTTGTTTTAAATTAACATAGACACGTTTGTAGTTTATGAGTCTCGTAATTTACTAATATCGTAGTATCGTGGTTCAACGTCCGACGTGTTATATTTTGCAAAAAATTTTAAATTAATTGCTAAGCTGAAAATGGATCTCTTGTACAAAATCGTATCAATGCTAATAAACGGCTCATTTTATTTATTTGCTTTAACACCAAGATAGCGTATCGCATCATCACATATTGTTTTAAAAGAACAAAATTGTTTACTGTTTTAAAGGCACATTTATTAAATAGAGACATTTGGAAATACAAATAGCTCAAACATAACATCGTAATATTACTAGCCTATAAATTATTGATATATTTTAACTCTTTTTATTTTGATTCAGTCGACATTCACACGTAAGTACCTAATTTAATCATAAAGGCAACCAAGTACTTAAGTTCAACACTTACTAATACTTTTAATTCTTTAACGGTAACCGTAATGGTAAAGGTACAAGTTCGTGTGAGACAAGGAGTAACAAGATGTGTTTAAAGTTTCACATGAGAAGTTTGATTGGTGCGTGTGGCCTGAGGGTAGGCCGGAGTCCATTTCACGGAGCACCCACATTTATTGGCCGCTCACGTCTTTACAGAGTAAGATGCAAACGGTGAGCGGCAAAATATCTGTCTGACCAAATCTCAGTTAATTATGAGAGTTAAATAAGAAAGTGTCGAAACTATTCTTCTTCATAATAGAAACTTTGATAACACTAAGTTAAAAATATTTTTATGGACTCTGATCAGTCTTAAGGGATTAACTGTAATGTGTTATCTGAATATTTTTTAAGACATATCGACATATTATAAAAAGAAAAGTCAATAACATAAATAAATAAATATCTTACAACTTTCACACACAACGCCATCTAGACCCAAACTAAGCAGAGCTTGTACTATGGGTACTAGAATAACTGATACTAATACATATATACTTTTCTTTTGTAAATACATACTAATATACATAGAAACACGAAATAGTAGAACGATGTAGAAAACTATTGAACGAATAATTTAATGTACCTAATGGCAGAACTTAACTAGGTATTACATAGCGACCGAACCGATTATAACTTAGACAGTTCACCACCGCTATCTTACAGACAGCATACAAATTCATCAGCCTTGTTGCAATTTTAGTTCTACTGATAGCTATAAATTAATAAGACACTATTTTCTTGGCCCAAACGGCTTAATTAAAAGGCCTTGTGATGGATGTACGGCCAAAAGAAACGAGGCTCTTATACTTCCGGCCTTATGTACTTATGTGTCTGAAAAAATCCGTGATAAAAGTGTTGAATAATTACGAATGTTAAAATTTGAGGGCGATTAAATGTTTATCTCCAGACTTCAATTCTGATGTAAATGATGTAATAAAGTACTTGTTTAGTTATCCCACTTCTGAACTTCACTCGTCATTTCTTATCAGTGTAATTTTGTCTAAATTAGAATAAATCATCCACTTTGGTATTTGGTTCGACATTTGATAACAAAAGTTCGTAGGTTAATTAAATCACATTTGTAATCTTTTGAATTGGTCCATTTCAATGTTCAATATAAAATTGATGGCCGCTTTTGAAATATATTTCTTAACATAAAAATAAATACATTCAAAAGTTATAGTGCAAATAAACAACGTCGCATGTTCGCATTGGACGGATTTTTGATAAAATATTTCAGATTGAATGTGCATTTACGAAATTGAAATACCAAATGTAGTATTCGGATTGAATATTTTATGTGATGTTAGCATCTAAAGATTAAAACATTATGTTTGCCGTTGAAGTATTTTAAAATGCCAATGTTTAATGAATAATTATGAGTAGGTGGGTATAAATGGAGTCAATTAATCTAATTAGAGCGCGGAGTGTTCCGAAATATAGTATGATAAAGAATGCAAAATTAGTTGGGTGAATTGCGCAAGCAAAAAAATACACGGCAAACCTGAGAATGGTAGTGCAATGTATAATTGTATAATTTCAGAAAGAAATATTTCTATCTATTGCCATAATATCTTCAACTTATTGCTTATTCGTATACCCCTGGCAATTGGTACAAATTAGGAGGACCAACTTAATTAAGAGCTGTACAATATAGGCTAGTTTATTTTGTATTGGGTTAGAGTGCCTAGCGCAAATAGGAGTTCAATAAGGAGACTGACGGCCTTCGATCGTGCCAGAAATGTAAACAACAATGTATTCTGTATCTTGTCTTATTCTCCAAGATGGGAAAACATACTGAATAATAGTGGGTGTCGAATTGGCTGCGTGCACAACACTAGCGCATTTTTGATCATTCATATTAAATGAGGTAAGAAAAATATATTCAAAATGTAGTCATATAATCAAAGTCACTAACCGAAATATAAAAAAGTTTTTTTGGCTTTGGTGAAAATTTCATGTTTTGAGGGTTACAGCGTTTATGTTTTCCATCGTTGAAATAATGCTTCCTCATTAGTTATTACTCTATCTATGAATGAAAACTGCATTAAAAAGCTGTGTGAAGTTAAAAAAATAACAAGGCGGACAAACAGGGGAAATTAAGATCCTCTTCCTTTTTTTGAACATTGCGATAAGTAGTACCTTGCACCCAGCCAGCAGATATTTGTATTGTTATGCACGTGCCAAATATGCTAGATTTATTTGCTGTTCAAAGTGCTAGTTGTTTGTAAATTCAATGTTAATAATATCGTAATAGTCTAGCTAGCGAAACACAGTCAGTCCAGAAACATGATTGTATTCATCGCAAGAGTAGTAAATGTCCACTATAACCACTTTATCACGAGTTCAACATAAATGAGGCCAGTCAAGCCTGAGCGAAGCCTTTGCAACAGCACTTTGACATTTACAAAAGACTCGGACAAGTTAGTTCATCGTTGTGATGTGAATGTAGGCGTGTGGTGATTGAAATGCACAATAGTCTACTAACGTCCAATTTTTTAAATGAGATTTCCTTTATACATATTTACTTAGCTCTGTCATATCTTTTGTTTTTTGAGCGATAATAAAAAAATATGTTAGTAACTTGACTGTACGGATGCTCTCGGTATATTTTCAGGCTATTCGATCTGAAGCCATGTTAGACCATGAGGAATGATTTCTGCTATTAGTCTGATTCAGCCGCTTTTGCTTTTATCTCCAGATTTTGTTGCGTATGTTTTCTCCACTCTTGGAGTAAGATATTGCATTGTCCAATGTGTCCATGTTATGGAATACGTTTGTGCGATCCTCTTGCTGGCTTCAACGTATGCACATATAAAGTGAGGGCAGTGTTCGTGGTGCGATTGAGCCATTCTTGGTACATTCATGTACTAGGGTTGATATATAGATGTAGATATGTCAAATTGCCAAGGGCTGCAAGATGGTATAAATTGCTTTGGCACTGCATCTGACCTACTACGATCGACCTGATTCTTGTCAGTCATAACTACCCGTAATAAAATCTAGTATTTTTTCATGTACTTATTGTATGTTTGTTAAATTTCCCACAAAAACTTACTAAACGTATCGATTATTAAATAAAATTGGTATACAGCCTAGATAAACATTAATTGGGGTACGTACTTTTCTATGAGGAGCCAGGGTTAAAGTTAGTGTTTTTCACGAAAAGCAGATCTGCAAGTTATCTCTTCTTTCAACACTCTGTGCCAGTAACGCATGTATCTGTCTCTTATAACCACACATCAGCATGAGATACAGTGAGATAGTGGTTGTTACCATCATTCATTGTGACGGTGACATTCTGTCGTTAGCTCTATCGGTTTTGTGCAGCTCGCAGATTGATTAACAATTTTGGCTTAGACTTTTGCTCAGCTCGTGAGATGTTTCCTTTTTAACAGGATAGATACATAGCTGGATATAAGTAGGGTTTTAACCCTACCTAATACCTTTTGAGAAATATACATTGCGTTTGTCGGATTAGAGCTTTTATTTTCATCTCAAGTCTATAAAGAACGCTGGACTAGACAGTGTTTAACTGAAGGTGGAAAGGAAATAGAGGCAATACATACTTCAATGACGGTGTTGCTTAATATATAAATGTATGTTTTGACTTTTACTGCTGTTATAAAGACCCCTTGTATTAATAGCAGCCCGGTATACATTAACATGGCCCACTGTTGGGCTCGGGGATCTTCAGTTGGTAGGCTTCACACACCTTGGAGTACTTTTTGGCAACACTTTTCACTTAGCAATAATTTTCATGATAAATGCACACATATCTTCAAAAAGACGAATCTTAACGATTTATTGCCAGAGACGTGTGCCGTGGGTTCGAACTACTTCGAACCCAAGACTTTTGACCTAACAGTCCTCACTTGTCTATAACTGCTGTGTTTTATTTTTCTTTAATATGGACAGATATAACATAACGTAACATGGAATATCATAAACGAAGTACCATAAACTACGTTACGAGACCGACGAACTTCACCGAATAAAAACTCATTACTGGCACCATTTCTTTGAGGACTGGGGACCCGTAAATTACTCCCAGAGAGGTACTGAGAGGATATTATAAAGAATTCTCATTTATGACAGGCGTGATACTGGTGTTGTAATAATAATGGAAAGTCAAATTATGTTATGGGTTATTTTTGGATGACGCATTGACAAATGATCAATTAACTTTTGTCGCCTGGCTTATTATGGTGTTCATAAACAAAGTGTTATTAGTTTTTTAGTAAATTAAGCCGAGGTACTCAGTTACAAGAAGATATAGCTACCATAAAATTCCTAACCAGTGATGGCAGAGATAATTAACTATATTGTGCCCATTTATTTACATGTTTAAAGAATTTCTAAAATAAATCAGTTTCTATCTATTAAGTGTGTAGTTACAAGTAATTATTTTTCTCAGTAAAAGGATACAGATATAGGACTGCATCGCGGCTGTGCTCGGGACATAGCAATGGTTTTGCATTGCATTAATTACATTACTGTTGGAATACAGAACACTCTTTACTGTAATTAGGTTGGAAAGGGGCACACTTTCCATTACCGACTATTGTTTTACGATTGTATTGTGGTGTTGGCACTTAATTTATAAATTCTGTCAAAATTACATATGGATTATTTTTATTTACAAATAGCTTTAAAAGATTCAAGTAAAATGAAAAAGTCATGTTTCATCTCTTTAGATGCATTAAAAGATTGAATATAACTACTTCTTTTTACTTTTATAATTCTGTAGGATAGCGTGAACAAACAACAATATTAACACGAAAGTAATGATACTAGGTTCCACCCAACATCATTTCATTTGGGTTAAGTGTTTACTCTGCGTGCTACACGGGGTACCGCAGTGAGTGCGTATATTTTGTTAATGTGGCGTCGAGAATAAAATTACCACAAGTGTTCTCTACAACTTTAAAAATGCCATTGGTTTTAAATAAGGGAAAACAATTATATACTATGTAGTTCAAAAATAAAATATATCATTAGGTTAACCTTTCATAAACTTATTTTTAATTAGAAGTTACCAAAACACAGTAAGATAAAGAACGTGTCAGACAGTTTTTCTCAGCAAAAGATATTCCTTCTAAACCACTGGTCATTTCAGTAATCAGCCGCAGAGCAAACATAAAGCAAAACAAACAATTCCTATGTAACACACACTATACCGTTATTACTGGTTGCGTTGCAAATAAGACCCCCAGGCTAAGACCTGTCGCCGATACAGTTGTGAACTGCTATGAAGTCGCTCCTTGAATACAAATTACATAACAATATTATACAATAGGTAAATGTTATACCAAGTGTATATTACAACTGTCTACGGTCCATTATTTCCGCTGAACATTTATTGTGTTTTTATTAAATTTGTGATATCTTTGTTCGTTTTGAGGCAGATCGACGAATAAATCTGTTCATAATCATTGCTTATTAATAATTATATTTATTTGTGAAAGGAATTTAACTATTAAATAACAGAATCTGGTCAAATAAATAAGTGATATTTAAAACCTGAAATGAAATTTTAATTAGTGCGTTAATGAATAATGGAAGTAATAAAACAGGGGTTTGGCTTAAATTAAGCAATCGTGGAGGCAAGTTCACGAATACAAATATTAAAGTAGATTTATCAGTTCCTTTTTGGCAAGATAATTGGATTTTCACGTAATACGTGAAATAATAAATATGGCTGTTATGTCTTTATTTAAATAACTAATGTAAGAGAGAGAGCGCCATTACAGTGACGTTTTTATTGTTTCAAGAATAAGTAAAATTGTGGATAAGTTATAAACCAATAAAGTTAGTAAAATAATTAATCGGATACATATTTATAAAAATCGATTGTGAGAAACCCGAACATATAAATTATAATAATAATAGTTTGTTAAATGAAACGCAAGAAGCATTTTTACACTATCCAATGGTCCCAATCACACAAAGTCTGAGAACAAATCCTTGCGGAATACACTAATATATAAATAAAAGGATTTTTTAATAAATACAGTCACAATCTCTAATATATATATCTATATATCTCTCATTTCTAAATTCTTTGTAAAATAGAGTGGTGTAGTATCCTTATCCTTACATATTACAAAACAACGTCCTCCGCCATGTTTGTATGTGTTGTATGTGTTAACGCTGTAAACTCAAAAACTTGGTTTTCTTCAGTAATATTTTCTTGCTTGGTTCAAACAATAGAAAATCTTTTAAAGTAGTCAATAGAACTACGATATATTTATACCATTTTACAATCACAATAAAATTGGCATATTTTTACCGCGGTGGACACACGTCATTTACACATTAATTTGCACCTTAAAAATACACTTTATGTAGAAAAAAAAAATCAAATAAAAAATAAATTTATTAAGCTTTGTAGTTTTTCAGTGAATATTACAATAATGAGATTGTATATTTGATAGTACATCTATTCAAGAGTTCCAAAAACGGACTTGAAAATTCCATAATTTATGAGCATGTTGCATCAAAATGTTGCTTGTGGTTGTTGTATTTTGTAAAAAATCTAAAAATGTCGATATTTACAAATCCATGGTACTATTCTTCAACAAATTTTACATTTTCCACTCAGACGCGACCCCTAACCTGTAGGTAATAGATTATCCAGTAATTATAAGACAACCTGTATAATAAAAAGCTATTTGGTTGGAATTCAAAGTTTTGATATTTCTGTAATATAATTTGCATCTTTCTGCATCGTGAACCAATATTACTTGAGTTCCTCTCCTCGAACAAATTTAATAGCTTATAAATTATTCTGCAATAGCTTTTTAACCTCGTTGTATAAGAAATGTAACATTTTATTCTATTATGATCTGGAATCAATTCTTAAAGTTCTGTTTAAAAACTGAGCATAGCATATTAAAAATTATAAATCGATATAAAACCACCTGCGGTTTCTATTAATCTAATTCAACTACCATATTCTTATTCTTGTATACTATATACTTCACAAGAAAATTTAAATTAATTGCATTACCATATCAATCACACCCATCATTTATTACCAATATATATTATCTTTGGAGGAGGCCTTTACCCGAAAAGGGGTGCCTGCAGTTATATGAATAGTTTAGTTAGTTTAAAACAAATGTATTAATGTAGACAATAGCATTAAAAACATAAAAAATACATATAGAATAAGGTTAGATTTAATCATTTTTTTTTTACGAAACAAGTTTAAGAAATGTTAATATTTTTCTATGTTATTATTACTGCAAAAGGAAATAAAAGGCTTTTTTATTTTTATTTTTATTTTATTTTATATTACATATATTTACCCGTGTATATAGTGTATATAGCAGTACACCCGAACAAAATAAAAGGTTTATTATCCCTAACCTTACCCTTCACAAGCAGTGACCCTTCATTAACGAGCGATGAAACTGACTCGTCCAAAACCTCGCAAATTAAACACAAACAATACTCAACGTCGATTTTAAATAAAATTCAGCTCTAATAATCACATATTAGCATTTTTTTCTCTTGTTAAAATAACCGCTCAGACGAAACCTTGGATTAACAATTAAGATTAGAGAGGCTAAATTAAAATCAAACAAAGCCATCGTTTGAAGTCTCCACAAAAAGTATGAATAAATGGCCAGTTAACAATACTGCTGAGGTCACAGAGCTTTCAATTTGTAGGATATGGTTTTTGGCAATTAATTTGAACGAATGATTATAAAGAGTCAAATAAAAATTACGTGATATTAAGAATAATTTATTATAAACGACATTTGGTACATATGTACCTACCTACTGTAAAGCCATGGTTAACACATTTGTAGGCGAGTGCAGTCTAGTATTATTAATGTGAAGGTTTGAAACAATGTTTGTTACCCAATCCTACTAAATTTGGTACTAAAATAGTTAATAAGCTAGATTGACATATGGACTACTTTCTATTGATTTAATAAGAAGCACGCAGATGAAAGCACGCACGGAAGTTAGTAACTTAAACTTGAGATATTCGGCTGCCGACGTTGATGTAATGGTCGAAGCAATCAACCCTTTGGTCCTGTCATGCCGTTTCCACGCTCGGCCGCTTTGCTCATGTCAATGTCAAATGCATAAAGGCATTGCTCAGCTGCCCGCGATCATGCGATGCCTGGTTGCCTTCAAGCAAATGGCTAGCTTTGTGGAAAAATAACGCCTAATAACCCAGGAGAGTGTGGTAGAGGTGTATAACACCCACACTTCACCTGTTATGTTTAGATCCCATGTGATAGGGGTCGAGCCTATCGCTATCCACCGGGCACAGTACTAACTCCATGTTGTTATTGAGAACGTCCAGACAGAAAGATCCTAAATAACACTTTTGCCTGACCCGGAAATCGAACCCGAGACCTCGCGGGGAGAGGCGCAAACGCTAACCACTAGATTAAGAGGCAGGCAATAGTAAACAAGGATTACATAATAAAGACACGTACAATAAAGAGTATTTTTTATGCAAGTGAGCTTAGATGGTTTTTGCAGCTGAGGTGGTAATCGTAACACCCTTCTGGATGCACGTATAAACATATTATGTGGATTTTAATATATATAGAGATGTATTTACTCACAAAATAGCTATTGACATCTCTCTTGTTATGTTTACGTCCATGTCGTGATGAGGGTCTAATACATCTACTTTTACACATATTTACAGCATACAATATGCTAGACTTCATGTTGCTACTTAGAATTGTCCAAAGGAAATATACCAATTAACAGTGTTGCCCAATCTGGGAGATCTACAAAGAGGCGATGAACAAACACAAACTACTAAGCGCGCTACTATCATTCGCAGCAAACTTATAAAGAACACAAGACAGCGTGTGACATCACAAGTGTGGGACCAGGCCCTGGTTGTCAGTCGTTGCGCGCGCGACGCCGCACGTACTGTAATTCTGTTGCGTCTTTGTCGCAGCAACAAACAACTTTGAGCAACAACTCATAAATAATAATACGTGCCCTTGTTGTCATTCTGAAAGCGCGCGACGTCTCATCTCGCGATACTTCAAACTTCTTACTTGTTGATAGTTAGCTGTTTGATAGCTTTTGTTGATTGGCTATCGACATGTTTGGATAGAGAAACCTTATTGAAATAATCTGGGTAACGCTACTGTAGGCTCTAGGTCCTCTAATTTTAGTACTTATGAAATTAAAAGGACCGTAGTTCATTAAGAGTAGACTTTCGAGCGCCGTGATTTCATATTTATTAACGTAATATGGATTTAAATATTATTAAGCTTTTTATCTATATTTGTGAATCTAGAATCTTGAAATTTTGCACATAGGTTCCTTACAAAACGTGAGTGCGTACTAACATAGGATTTTTGTAAATGCAATCGCTTAGGGGGTACAATAAAAAAAAGGTGAATGTCCGTCATTTTTGAAGCTTGAAGCAGGAAATTCCATCCACGAAATAGCTGTTGCCCACGAATTTGTTAGCATGCTTTGATGAATGCTTCTTACATCAAAGCGCAATTGATGGCACTACGGGAACAGAGCAAAAGGTTACGAGTAAAGCTGCAATCAGTAAAAAAAATCTGATTTTTGGTTCAAACAAGCAAACAAAAATATCTTTAGTCTTTATTATTATCTTTGCACATACCTACACACATAAAATCACGCCTTAATCCCACAGGGGTAGGCAGAGACAATGAAACGTCATGTGTCACGCTCCTTACACATCTATCGCTTCCTTTTCTTCTGCATTAGTATAGTTAATAAATGGAAATTCAAGATTATAATATACCGACAAGATTCATATAACTTTATTTACCGTCACTAAACCAGGATCCGAAGCCTGTCTCATGACTTACTTGCTTAAGCCAGCAATATGTAAGTAGATAAAACAATGTAAACAATAATGCACATGTCATGTCTCAGAGACACGTTCCGCAAATTTGCTCACGTGACGACGCTTATGTCGTGTTGCTCGCTAACAACCTATATGTGACTACGCGCGCCGTACCTGCTACGTCAGCTTGCCTTCTACGAGCGTAGCGCCGTAGTGTTTGTTACAATTCCACATGATTGGAATTTGATTTTAAGAAAAATAGTAACTGATATTAAGAAGGATCAATTTATAGTTGAGGTTTTCATTGCATGCAAATATTATCATAACTTACATTATTTTGTGTATGTTATTAGTTATTATATGCAAATATAATTTTTTTGTTTGTTTGCACCCAAAAATCATCAAATCTATTGGATCGATCTAATAAAAATTGAAGTAAGGATAGTTGAAGGCCCCAGAAATAATATAGACTATTTTATATCGACCTGCCATGCCGGCGTACCCGTGAACGTAAGCTAGTTATATGCAAAGACAAAAATATATAGTTATTGTTATTAAATAATTACGGAATAGTTATGATTTTTAATTAAAATTAAACAAGTGGTAGAAAATCATGACATGAATCCGTGGGGTCTATAGAAATCTTAATAATAAGGCAATAGAAATGTCAAAGACGCGTGACCTTGTCGCCGCGCATGTGTCTAGTCAAACACAAGTGCGAGTTGAGGAATTGTCGTCTTAATGTCATCGCAAAAAGAATAATTTTGTTTGCAGAAATACAAGCGCATATGTCTAGTCGAACACAAGCGCGAGTTGAGGAATTGTCGTCTTAATGTCATCGCAAAAAGAATATTTTTTTTTGCAGGAATACAAAATGTATGTGTAAGTGGTAGTGTGTGGTGGTGCTATTTGAAAAACGGCGACATGCGTCCCAGTGTTAAAAGATAGTCGATAGCATGTCTATTGACTAGTTATTAAGATTTCTATGGTGGGGTCACTGTGGCATATTGCCGTAAATTTCAATTTTATTTGCAAACGGGGATCCAATATTTTATGAATGTCATAATGTTCATGAGCAAGTTGCTACTTTTCATCAAAAGTTGCATAAGACCATTTGCTCCTCTCTGAAAATATATGGTGGAAAATAAATGGTGGCATTAAAATAATAAAACACATAGAAAATGTAAATGACACTCATTTACTTATTTAATGGCCATCTGAGCGAAAAGAAGGTGTCATTAGATAAACCAGCGCCGGTCATCCAACAAACACTGATATCCCTAAATTATATCATTTATGTCTTCTTAAAGACATAAATGATATAATTTAGGACACACATAATTGAGGATATTTGCATGTTAAAAGGATGTTTTATTTTATCAAAGCGACGACGAAACTCTAATACAATTATATAAATCAACCGGATTTAAACATTGTAGTGGCGGATCAAGCTTTCAGGTGAAAGATTTTCACAATAGAATGGGTTTAATATCATAATAGAGGTTATTTTTTTACGATTGAAAAGATATTTATATAGTTATTAGAGCAACAAGAGAGCAAAGTTTGTGTTTTGTTCGAGTGCTGAATTTGAGTCCCAAAGATATATAGAATATTGAGCGCAGTGTAAATAATTTTGATCTCGTTTCGCAAATACATCTTTTGCTGCAAAGTCGATGGACTCGTTTGTATTCACGTTACGGCACGTACTCTGTCAATAAATCGTTCAGATTCGTCTTTTAGAAGATATTAGTGTATTTATTATTAGATATTGTCTATTAGTGTATTTATCATGAAAATTATAGCTTGCCCACGATGAAAGAAAACATCGTGAGGAAACCTGCATACCTAAGAGTGCCTAGTAGACTTCACACACCCCTGAGTACTTTACTCAGGGGTGTGTGAAGTCTACCAACCGGCACTTGGCCATCGTAGTAGACAAATGCCTAACTTTTCTGCTCATGAGAAGAGGCCTGTGACCAGCAGTGGAACATGTAGGTAAGTATATACAAGTATAAGCAATTCCGAGGAATAAATATTAGCTGATGTGTATTGCTTAACAGCTTCCATGTAAGTGCCTAAAAGGTCTGGTGTGGTATTTTAAGCCAGGATTGTATTACATTGCATTGCTGATAGTTGTAAATTGAAACAATTTTCAGATAACTGAATTCGTCGGTCCTTTCCCAGTCAGTATCGCAGGATATAATTCTATTTGAAACGGCAGCCGGCGCCGATCGCTGTAAATCCAAATATTAGTCGTAGATACCGGATATATAGCATTTTATGCTATACTGGTTGGAAGCTGTAAAATTAATAGGATAATGGCTATAAATAGGTAGATATTCTAGATATAAAGAAGCAATAAAATTACTTCATTACACCTACCGCTTGTTTCATGACGTTTTGTACTTCTGCAGTGCGGTAAATAATTTCAATTGTACTTGTATTGTTATCCGTATCTAATAATTTTCGGAAAACATGTTCAAAACTGATAAGTTAATCAATTCAAAGGTGATGGTTACATCTTATAGACATTTTATCTCTTGAGAAATAAGCCTGCGTCCGTTCTTAATTAACAATATTTAAAACGTACTACTTGGATAATGCAGTCTGTTTATAATCGTATAAATCGACTATGAATGCATTAGTACTAATAAATAAGCAATGAAGAGCTAAACGCCGAGTGCATTAGTTTAAACCACATTTCAAACAATATACAAGGAATTAGCGATGTTCTATTTAGAGCTCATTCCCTATTATTATTGGGTATTTGATTGTTTAGTTTCTAGCATTGATTTATTAAATACTTACGCTTAATCCATTTAAAATGTACGCACCTACATCGGTAAAGCTCCTGTTTAAATAATATAACTCGCGTGGATTTAACACAATTATGTTATTGACTGACTTTAAAAATGAATCGTTTATATTTTTCCATATTTGTTATTTGATATGTCTTGCCAATTCTGTCTACTGTTTATAGGGTTTCGTTCCCAAACGGTTAGATCGGAACCTTATTACTAAAACTACGCTGTCCGTCCATCTGTTTGTCACCAGACCATGAACTGTGATTTGATTGGTGCCACTATAAAAACAAATACAAAAAATTAAATATATTTAACGGGAGCTCCCGTACTATAAACGTGATTTTTTACGATATTGATAATGGCAACAGACAGAAGTTTAAAATATTCACAGAATACTTATGTTATGTTATATTAGGTCTATGACGTCAATTCGTCATCGTCCCAGTGCAGAGCAAAGGCCTTCTTACTCTCCTTCCACAGAATACTTAGCCATATATTAACATTAAGTCCTAGCATAGAAGTGAAGGATTCGTTTTGAACACCACAAGCGACCGAACGTACCAACACTACATTTTATGTAATTTAGTTAAGTGGCTTTGTATCTGCATTTATTACTAAATAAAGATTATTATTATTATTGTGTTTGTAGTTTTTCTACTTTTACTCGAAATTTTAAGAATTTCGGTTGGTTTTCATGAAAACCACGGGCCTAAACCAAGTGGAGTTCATGTTGGGGAATGGGTTCATTGGGATTATAATCGTCTTGTAGAAATTTTCTTACGATTCGACAAGTGTTTAAGATAACTGCTTTTTGCATTGTCATGTAAATATTAATAGGAATATCTATCTGCTGTAAATAATGACGTAGACTTTTAGGTATAATGCCAGTGCTCGACAAAACCAAAGGCACAATTGAAACTTTACTCATTTTCCAGATTCTAATTATTTCTTCCTTTAATTCTGTATATTTATGTATTTTATCTGTTATTGTTTTTTGCAAATTATGACTATTAGGGACTGCTATATCTATTAAATAAGTGTGTTTGTTTTCTTTATCTATCAAAGTTATGTCTGGTCTATTATTATGTATTGTTTTGTCCGTTAGAATTGCCCTGTCAAAGTATATCTTGTGACTTTGGTTCTCAAGCACCGGTTTTGGAGTATATTGATAATACGGAGTTACCTTAGATGGGATAAGGTTATGTTTAATTGCTAATTTTTGATGAACTATGTGGGCAACTTGATTATGCCTATGAGTGTAGTCCGTTTGTGCTAGAGTTGGACAGGCACTAGTAATGTGTTGGATGGTTTCTGAGGCTCGGTGACATTTTCTGCATTTATCATTTCGTATGCTAGGATCTTTAAGAATAAACTTTTTGTAATTTTTTGTGTTTATAACTTGATCTTGTATTGCGATCATAAAGCCTTCTGTTTCGGGAAATAGTGAGCCTAATTTTAACCATTGATTAGAAGCATCTGAATCTACATGGGGTTGTTGTAAATCATTAAAGTGTCTACCATGAAGTTCTTTGGAGCACCATCTACTTAATTTATCACTCGCATGTTCTTGAGGTTTCCTATAAATAATATCTTTGTTTTTTAAATTTAACGGGGTGAAATTATTATCTAAATCTATTGTAGCTGAATGTATATTACTATCTATAGCTTTATTATAGAAAAACTCTCTAAGATTCTTAACTTGACCTTCCCATAGCTGTTTCAAGTCAATTAATCCTCTACCACCTTTTAGCCTTGCGACAGAAACTCTCTCAATAGCAGATTTAGGATGTAAATAACTGTGCTTAAATAGTATTTTCCTAGTTTTAACTTCTAAATTATTTATGTCACTACGGGTCCATTTAACTACACCAAATGAAAAAGTTAATATAGGTATAGCAAAAGTATTAATAGCTTTAAACAGGTTCTTAGAATTGAGATGCTTTTTTGAAATTAAATTTAGTCTTGTAAAGTATTGTGCAGTAAGTCTTTTCTTAATTTGAACGTGATTGATGACATTAGACTGATGGATTCCTAAATACTTATATGAATCCGTTGGGTCCATAACTTCAAAAGCCAAACTCGATGATTCGTCTGGGTTACTATTTTTTATTTTGCCTTTATGGATGTGTAGTGTTTTACACTTATCGAGTCCAAAAGACATGTTAATGTCTTGGCTAAATTGTGTTGTAATTTCTAATAGGTTTTTAAGGCACTTATCGGATTTCGCAAACAGTTTAATGTCATCCATGTACATGAGGTGTGTTAATGAAGTGTTAGTGTTAAGTTTGTAGCCATTAGAAGTATCGTTAAGGATGTGAGATAGTGGGTTTAAAGCGAGACAGAACCACAGTGGACTGAGAGCGTCACCCTGAAAAATGCCATTTCCAATGTGGATTTCATCTGTCGTAATTTCATCAGTACCAATACGTAGGTGTAAAGTAGTTCTCCATTCAGACATGGCATTTTCCAGAAATGTTATAATTGTAGGGTTGATTTTGTAAATATGAAGTACTTTAACTAACCATGAATGAGGGACACTATCAAATGCTTTTTTATAGTCGATATACGATATGTGCAAATTTCTTTTATGAGTATGAGCATTTTTGAGAACAGTAGAGTCAATGATGAGTTGCTCCTTACATCCTTTGTGGTTCTGCCTACAGCCTTTTTGTTCCTCAGAGAGAATATTGTTGCGAATTATGTGGCTATTTATACTACGTGTGATTAATGAGGTGATGAGTTTGTAAATTGTTGGAAGGCATGTTATAGGGCGATACTGTGATGGATTGTGAGTATCATTACTTTTGGGTAACATGTAAGTAATACCTTTTGTTAAGAATTTGGGCAGTTCTTGATGCCCTGAAATAATGTCAGTAATATTTTTTGCTAATATACTATGAAGTGCAAAAAATTTTTTATACCAAAAGTTGTGAACTCCATCTACACCTGCAGCTTTCCAGTTTTTCATTCTCCTGGTAACAACACTAACATCTTCTTCAGTGATGTCATTTAATTCCATAGTATCTATGTTCGACATACTGCTCTCTATCTTACCTATCCAATCGGCACCGTCATTGTGGTTGTATTGTTTTTTCCATAAATCGGCCCAGTAGTTTTCTAGTTCACGAACTTCAGGTAACGCGCATTGCACATTGGTAGGTGTGTTATTATCCTTACATGCTCTATAAAAACCCTTTTCGTTAAAAGTAAAATTTTTGTTGTCTTCTTTGCGTCGTAATGATTTTATATATCTGGCTAATCTTTGGGATTTTACTGTTAATTTTTGTTTGAGCGTATCTAAGTATTCTTCAGGTCTTATATTATTTCTTTCATGAATAGTGTGTATTTTAGTCATCTTAAATATTCTCTCTGCTGCAGCTACTACTTTCCTGGATCTATTGTTATTAATGTATTGTGTTAACCTACCGATGTCACTTCTCAAATGATCTATATCCCTCTCCAATCGTACTTGCCAAGCTGGTTTTCGTAATGTGCGAGTTCTATATTGTGTGTTTGAATTATATCTAATTTTATAGCCTAAATTTTCGCTTATAACAAGTGCACTACAATATAAAAGTGTATGAATAGCTATTAAATCTGATTCAAGTGAAATAAACCTAGGCAGTACTTGTTTGTTACAAATGTCTATAAACCCATACAACTTCTTGTTTTCCTTTAACCTAGGCAGTTTTGGGCGAACTGTAGGGTCTGTGCCGGTGTACAAAACAAGGGCAGTTTCTATCTGAGTTATTAAATCCTCTGCTGAGATGCCTAAGTGAATTGCTACCGAGTTTTGCGTACTTTCTGTTTGTTGTGTTATCGATGTCGTGTTTTGTTGCAAGTGTAATATTTCACTAGGTGTTATTTGTGTAGTTTGACTGCTGTTTTCTAATGTTATTAATGATGCTTCTAAAGAGTTAGATAAAGATGGTAACTGATTCGACAGTTGCAATTGAGAATTCTCATTTTCTTCTCTAGCCAGTTGTTCTGCTACTTCCTCTTTTAGGTTATTTATCACTGTTTCAGATAGCATTCTATTCCTAATTATGGCTCTTCTCTGATCAGCAATTCTTTGTCCCGAAAGATTTAAATGTGGGTATTTTAAATTAAATTGGTCATGTAGTTTTTTGCAATACATCGTCCTATCAGTCTCTAGTTTAGTGATATAGAAATATGTGCGTATGATAAATTTATTTATTTCATCACTCCATTGCATACGCACTCTGGGTTTTCCAGCTTTGGTGGTCACAGGTTGAGTGGCTAGTGCCTCCTGTGAAACAGCCATAGCCGGCGTAACTGCTCTACTACTTCTCCTACTACTAGTGTTGGCTGTAACATTTTCGGAAGACCCGGAGGGAGCCCGCCTATTCAACTCCTCTCCGCTGACGGTTCGCATGCTGTAACACCCAGCGTCAGCTCCAGGTGTGCTCCGGCGCTCGCCCCCGGACAGCGGCCCTATACGTTTATTCCTTAAAATCATCTCCATAAATGGGTTTCCAGTGCCATGTTGGCCGCGCCAGTATTATAAAGGGTAATTCAAGAAATAACAACAACCTCTCACAAGCTGTTCCCACACACCACACCAAACAACCTCTGCGTACAACAAAAGCTGATCAGCATGGTGCGCAAAAGCATCCCAAAAAGATCGCCAGCACTTCCTAATCTACCCTGAATGTATCGCGTGTCCGCCCCCCACGTGAGTCTGATGGTCGACTCGGACGTATGGTTGTTATAGGGGGCTTATTATTATTATTATTATTATTTGATTACTTACTTATTTGACGACCGGATGGCGGAGTGGGTAGTGTACCTGCCTGCGACGCCGAAGCCGTGGGTTCGATTCCCACTTAAGACAAATCTTTGTGTGCATGAACATGGGGTTTGTCTTAGTCTGGGTGTTTGAAAATTAAGGGCTCTCATACAACAGACAAGATTATTTGACCGTTTTTATAGATAATGGTATATGGAAAAGCTTTCGTATCCGAGCTGGTTCGCACTCGGCTGGATCTTTTTGCACATTTTGTTCCAACCGAAATCAAAAGAGCACCTTGTGCATCTTTCATCTTAATTATTAATTTGTCATACTGTACCTACAATAAATAGCTAAATATATTATTGTAGTGTGTGTATACGATTTGATTTTGATGAATGACTCTTATATGATTGTAATGAACAGATGAGTTAAAAAACCGAGTAATGAACTGATTGGATTCTGTATGGACTGATCAAATCGGAGCCAATTAAGGAACTTATTTCGATCTCTGTCGATTTGAGGGAAGTTTTAATACTTTGCTAGTATATAATAGTCTTAGGCTAAAAAGTATTGAACCAGTTACCACGAGAATATATATTAATAGATATATTATTTAATACTGTTTACGCCCAAATCTTATTCATAGTTAATTTAATATTATTCAGTAAGTCTCTATTAAATTTGAAAATAATATATTAACTTTTCTCTCGAATTTAAAATTGAACGACTTTATGTAGTTGGTAAGCGTCCGACTAAGTAAACTTTTTATTAAATTTTATATTCGCCTGTAAATTTTAGAAAGTTGTGAGATGCAAATTTAGAATGTTGAAGACGTAAAATTCATGAATAATTTTGACTGAAACTATTACTAAGTAAATGTACAATTATTTATTCCAAAGTTTTCTTAGTTGGAGTTAGAATTCTAAGTTGGATTAACTTAGAATTCTAACTCCAAAAGTTTACGAAAAGCTTGCAAAATACTAACTCTTCTAAATTATTACGAAATTAAAAACTAAAGGTGTATGCCGCCGCGCCGAACACTTCAGTGTTTATCTCGCGCCTCCACAACACCATCGAGGCAGAGGACATAATAATATGTCAGCCAGAAGCT
This sequence comes from Hypena proboscidalis, assembly GCA_905147285.1. Taxonomy (NCBI): domain Eukaryota; kingdom Metazoa; phylum Arthropoda; class Insecta; order Lepidoptera; family Erebidae; genus Hypena; species Hypena proboscidalis. Next base: position 22,374,560 of record LR990132.1, on the reverse strand, counting down.
GTTGGAGTCGCGGTGCAACGTCAACTTCGAGGCGTTCGTAGTGCGAGTACCGACCTGTTTACTGGAGGAGGTGTTTAATGAAAGTTTTTGGCTGCAGAATGTTGTTTTTCGGCGCTGCCGCGGAATATATAGAAACGCACAAGACATAGGCAAGTGAAGTGCTACTAACTTAGATTAAGTTTTAGTATAAGTATCTAATAGCACATCCCATTATAAAATATGACTATTATTATCCAGCCCTGAAATTACTGGCACACGAGGCATAACACCGTAGTCCTTAGCTGCAGTGACGCATCTATAATCTGCTTTTGTGGACTGTTGATGTCCATGGGCTGTACTCCACTTAACATCAGGTGGACTACACGTTCGTTCGCTGTGGGCGTAGAATAAAAAAAAATAAGAAAACATACCTATCTAATATGCTAGCCTAGCCTAAGCCTTTAATGCCCATAATTTATACAATAATATCTACTAATAGCATTGAATATAGGTCCATTTTAATCCAATTTCGGATTACGATACAATAATCATCATGTATCTGCCTACATTATAATTTTGCGCTAGCTCCCGGCTAGATAAGCTCTTCTGAATTAGATAAACAAATAACTATTAGGTTTTGCATTAATTCGACAAGAAATAAATGTGTAACGTGTTATGAATACATTTATATTGTATTTGTCATTGCTTTTATATATACAGAATGTCCCACGGACATCTCACATGGAAATAAGTAATGTACATAAAAAAAATGCTGAAAAAAGACTTTATTTTCTTGTAATAAACAACTTAAGCTGCATCCAAAGTATTTTGAAAATTTGTTTGTATCGTCGGGCTATCGAACTGGTTCAAAGTTCAATAAATAACATGCCGTACTTTTATAGTATTAATAGATAGCGACAGTGATAAAAAATAAATCTTTCTAACAAAGATGATAAGTTAAACGAATGGTTGACCATACATTTTGATTTTTGAAATTAAATAGGTACCTACTTACGTATAAATAACCTAACTATTAATTTCAAGTAATTTTGAATAGTAAGCTGGGATTTATATTAAAAATGGTATGTAAGCTAATTTCGTTACAATTTTTCTGATTGCATAGAAATTTTGACTGGTTTATTTATGTAAAAATTCTTTGATTTCATAGCTTTTCTTGCATTAAATTTGATCATTTCGAGCCATTTCGATTCCCGGTTGAGTAAGCATATATGCTTACTCAACCGCTAATCGAACTGATTTTAATTCAAATATCTTTAGTTTATTACTAGAAAAAAACGGGTTACTCACAGTTTTATGTCGGAATTTTGCCGAACGGTCCGTGAGTAACCCGTTTTTCTCTAGTAATGATGTATTCTCACGTTAGTTTAAATCTTTAGTTTAGTTTTAATTGTTTTAAGTATAAAATAAAGTCTTCTTTTAGTATATCTTCTATCCACAAGATTTATGATACTTGCCCTCCATGTGACATGTCCGTGGGACACCCTGTATTATTCACAATAAGTAAATTAACGCTATTTCATAACCATGCTAAAATGTTTCATTTTCAGGTTTTCAACTGTTTTTTAACATGGGTACATAAAAAATTGGTGGTAGTTATACTACTGTAGATACATACATACATAATTTTAGAAAACCTAAATTTAATAAAATATGCAATAATATGGTGGTAAATATCTGAGATTAACTATGATCGACGAGACTTTAGATTTGAGAACAGTGAACAGAAAAGTAATCATTGTAAGGTTTTATAACTTTCATATTTTAAAATAGACGAACTACTACGAAATAGCAAGATTAGACAGATCTAATAAAATATCTATGTACGATCCGATGCAATACCAATTGACTAGAAAGGACATCAACAAGGATAAACTTCCGATTACAACTAAAATAAAGTCGAGGACTTTCTCGCTGCCATTTTGTAGGTACCTACTCAAAACCTGATAATCAAATTAATCAATTTTGACATTCGAGTAAATGTGCAGTCATGTGGCAGGTACTAGTGTACATTGATACGTATTTTAATGTGAAATGAAACAGTTTGTGGTCGTGCTTAAATAAAATTTAATGTGATTCCAAGTGCTAGCTGTGGTAAATTTATTTAATATAAGCATATTGTGATATAATTATCAAGCTCGAACAGCATTGAAGGGTTTCTTAGATAATGATATATTATTTCACGTTAATATCGAGTCGGGTAAATACTATATTAACTATAACATCTTAGTTTCAGCTCGTTATATGTCACTTGAATAAAGCACCTCATAAAGTCAGTGCTACACGTTGCCAAGAATGTTTGGTGACGTACAGTACAGCTGCAAGTTTATTTGAAAGCGATTCATTGTACGCGGTGAGCACCAGCCCGGCCTTATGTATAATGAGTTTATTGTGTATCAGCGAGTCTCTTGTTTAATAGTTTTATTAATCTGTGTAAAAAGTCTTGATTGTGCCCAATTCAGATCAATTAGTCGCTCCGTTCATATGGATTTTATATCATATAATTATAAATATTTGGGTCACGTGAAAACTTTCTCATAACAATAAAGCGGAACAATATCAAGTTTAATTTGTAACGAATGAATAAATCTATAATTTGTAATAGTTTTTGTAAGTACCTCTAGAAATAGGTTACAATAAAGTTTCTTAATTTTGATTGAATTGGTCATTATCATTTTTGCGTATACTTTAGACCACCGTCTCGCTGTATGTTTTGGAAGGATACCTCAATAGCAACCACAAAAAGAGCCAGCTCCAAACAACTACATTGCCACATTTGCCATAAAGTCCCTCAAATTCAACTTACACTCCTCGCCTCGGGCACTTCAGATGAAACGTAAATGCAGAAGGTTCATTTCGCAACCACCCCTCGCAATAAAGGGGGGATTTTAAGTATGACTGCCTGTGTGTTGTAGTTTACTTTATGATTTTATAATTAACCACTACTTGGACAACTAGCATTGATACTAAAAAAGATTGTTTATTTGCATGATTAACGACAGATAAGACTTTATTTCATCTTTCAATTTATTTAAAATTATACGCTTTATAACCAAGAATAATGTAACATTATTCTTGGTTATAAAGCGTATAATTTCTGCTGTATTTGTTCTTCATTTAGTTAGCCGTGCCTGCCTGAATGAATCTTCTGCGCGTGTTTTTTTAGTGTCTCGAGAGCTGTATTGAGCACCGATCCTGGCGTTTGGCCAAACACTTGACACGCCTTGAACAACGTACTACGTAAATGTTGCGGTAACGACTTTTTGCTTTTAAAATATCGCAGTTCATATTTAAACGTAACATTACGTTGTTTATGTTTAAAAGTAAGTACATTATTATGCTGCTGAACATTGGCAAAAACAAAATGCAGATATCGTCGCATCATTTTTCTGTTTCCCTAAATCCACAGTATGAACTTACATTGTGCTAAAACTAACCGAAGAAAAATTAAAATATTGAAAGTTGGTCACATTGATAACAATTTCGAGATTCGTAGCCAAGGTGTGTAAAATGCCGCTACGCCATCCATAGGGTCCAATTTACGCACTCAATAAAACTTCATAAACTTTAACTAAAGCACTAGATCATACAGATTTCTTGCTCTAAACGTCGTAATGCGACTTCTTTCTTGTTATTAGTATAAGTAGTTAATATAACTGCGGAACTTGTTTAAACTCGCCCCTGCCGGCTAGAGGGTTGTTGGGATAACTTTGAAAAAATGTCAGCTAAGTTTGTTTAAAACAGTTGCTCTCGTTTTATTTCACCGTCCTAATTAGTTTTCAGAGGAACGGGTGAAATAAAAAGACTTGTCGCTGTGAAAAATTGCATAAACAATGGAAAGTTCTGAATCTTTTGAGAGAGTGTTTATTTTTAACTTGATGAATCCAACGTTGTTCTTACATTTATTTGTACCGTCTACTTTATAACTGTTTGCTTTTTGCTTTATATATTTACTTCACTAAGTTAACTTTGCTGGTTTAGAATTTTCTAGTAATTAGGTTTTTTCTTATTTCTGGAAAAAGGTCTCGTGAATCATGTTCTATCATTTATTTTGTATGCCGACTAACATAATTTGTTTAACATTTTTTTGCTTAAAATAAAAACGCAAGTATTAATAAAACGACCATAAAATCACTTTAAAAATTCTTAGCCTCATTCAAATTTTCACATTGACCGAGGTCGGTCGCAGATAATTTTCGTTAGAATTGACTTATGTCGATTGTTTTGATAACGGATAAGAATCGGATGTAGTGCGTAATGGGTCTCACTATATCATTATAACGGACACGAATAAGTACACGTATCACTCTCGCGCTGCCAACCCGGATAGGAGACTGCAACTTCTGCAACCCGTCCTCTACCTACGAGAAGGCCCGCTAAGCTCTCTAGGTCGCAGTTTAAGAGGATTGGCGCACTACGAACTAATTATAAAATTGGTTTTTGCAGAAAGTATTGCTATCACTCTACGCTCTTGGCACCTCACCCCCGCGCCCTGCGCATATGTTTTTTTTTCAGACTTGATTTGTTGCGACTCTACGCGAGTTTTGAAAATATCATATTGGCAGCAACACATTCATAACAAATTTATCATTAATATCCTAGATTAGTTAAGCTTGTGGTATAACTTGTACCATATGTATAGCTAGGCGATTCACTAGTAGGTATATTTTTGTTAATATATCACACTTATATTCAGTAGACTGAACGTTATTCGTTTAGTCTACCAAATAGAACAACATAAATATACATATCGTAGCGGTAAACTGACTATGTAATAATTAAATCATCGTAATATATTAAATTGCTTTTAATTTGCCTTGCTTTTTATCTCCAAAATGCTCTCATTTGGTTGCTTAATTATTCAGAATACTTAATGGCTCCTTGCAAAGTTAAACATAATTAATGATACGCAAATTATATAAATATGTTAATTAAAATCAAGATTTTACCCTTTGTTAAATCTTATATTAGGTTTTAAGTTATTTTCATTATAATTTTCTAGTTTAAGCTTAAAAACAAAATAATTCACACCGTTATCAGATATTTTTATAAAACATCTGCCAAAACCATGAATGTCTCCAATCCTCCATTAATTACAAAAATTAGCTAATCAAAGCTTCTTCTAACTCGTATCTTAAAACCTTTTAAGGTTTACTTCCTCTTTGGGATTAATATCATACTGAAGTGCTTTTGGGATTACTCTTAAATAAATTGATACCCTGACACTTTTAGAAGCCACAGGTATTAGATAATCCTTATTGGCAAGATAAGCATATAACACACAAAAATCAAAGTGACAGTTGTGTTTTTTTTTTGTGGAACTTGTGTCACTTTTGAATTGAGTCAGGCTATAGTTTATTAGTCAAATATAATTTATCCGGATCCTTAGAAACTTGCCCTAAATAACGTAGTTTATAAGAATTATTACAAGTTACTTAAACGATGCAAAACCCTCTTGTAATTTGCTCATTAGGCGCCAATCCGATTGGCAACAAGGCAAAGTTCTAAACTCCATGCAATTTCCAAAGATTTCTTAACAGTATCATGGAACTAAGAAAAAACACAACTGCTGGTCGGTTTGACATAATTATTTTTTCACCACACCAGCACGAAAAAGATCGTTTGCTTGCCAGAATTTAGTGACTAAAAACCGTTTTTACTCACTAGTGAGGCAAAGTAATTCAAATTTCGAACCACAAAATCCTTCCAATGAATAGGCGCTGAACAAAAAACAAAGCAGCCTACATGTAGGTTAGTAATAAACATTGACATCAATTTTATTAAATAACTACAAACGATACGTTTTAATTATTTTAAATTATATAAATACACGCTTATTTAGTATTTTAATGTTTTTATATTCGTGATAAACCATTAAATTAATTAAAATCAGGTACTTAATATCAGACTCTATAAATAAATGTTACGGAACGAATTTCCGAACGCATTCTTAAAAAAAAAGTCTGTGTCTCTGTCAGTCGACGCGGGCAACTATAAATTCTTTTCAGTTTATGTATAATAAAATTGTTTACTGGCACTTTTTAACAAATAAATAATGAATCCAGTGATGAAGAACTTTGAGGAAGTCCAAAAAGAGAACTTCTGTGTTAGAAGCAAGTTGTCGTAACAACTTGCTTCTAACACAGAAGTTTGCTTTTTACCAGAAAAATCACGTGAAAAGTATTTGAAATCGTACGATATTTTTAATTAGTGACGACTTACAAAAGGCCCTAAAACACATTCTGAATCGGTATTACTGTCGTATTTCATGGAATTATCCCAGGTTAAGCAATCGAGTAGAAGTTTACTCGTTTGAGTTTCTCATGCGATAATAAGTATTATTGTTATGAAAATAAAGTTAAAATTCATATGACACTGAAACTGCGCTTCGCTTCGCTGCGCTTCGACGCGCTTTTGGTGTGTGTCGACCCCTACGCGTAATGCCGTGACCAGGGGAAATAAGTATTAATTTTATATTTAAATAGATTATTTCATTGGAATTGGCATAAGCATTTTTGGCCAATTTGCAGTTTAGGAGTAACGACATTAAAATCTATTATTTTTGGCGTAATTTAAATAATGCTTTTGATTTTTGGAAGTCGGTTATTTTTTTAATTAAAATTAATTTTATTTTGTCTTTAAGTTGTTGCCGTTACAATTAGATAAACAATTGATGTAATCGATCGATAAATCCTTTTCTAAATTAGTTAAATAAATTATACGCGGGCGAGGTTGCTATTAAAAGCTAGTTATAAGCGTCTCCTATAGCCACTAAGTCTCTATCTAATTTACTGAACAATCACGGCTGGTACAAATACCCATATCTTCAGTTACCAGTGTTTTTGTGCAGTCCTAACAACGTTGTTTGGACTTCAGACGGAAGCCGGCGATAAAAGCCACCTAAGAAAAATGCCCAGCTTTTTGTAACGAATGTATTGTGTAATGGCGATGAAGCGGCGATGTCGTCTTTATGGCCACTCGGAAGATCACCTTTTTCTTCTAACGTATTAAATATAAAAATACATGTTATAGGTGATATTTACAACTAAATCAATGACCAAAGACTGATGATCAATTTATGGGGTTGCAAGATCTTCTTGGAAAGAAATACAAAAATAATGAAATATTTATAGATGATGATTTCTGACTGAAACGTGCAGCATTCACACTGACTACGAAACGTTAAAAACAAAGGTATCGTGCAAAAATGTTAAGTTTAGCTATTATTCCTGCCCAGCCCTCGCCCCACGGAATACACAATTATTCGCCTCTCAACCACTCAAAGGATAATCACCTTTAAAACAAATTCGAGGTCTTTGCTTTACTTTTTCTCTTAAATTATACTTTATTTAGTTTTTCTTTCCTTTCATCCCAAGCTTTACATTTTTGACATTAATTGGGTTTTACATCAGCATTAATTAGAATTTCGTGAGTGATCTCAATTAATTCAATTTTTTTTCATCTTTTAAGATCGTTTATAGTAGACGCCAAAATTTTCGCGTGGTTCTAGAGTGAGTTGCGAAAATACACTGTCTCAGTAGTGTGTTTGGGATTCAAGTTTTGCGTACAAATGTCTCGCTCTCGCAGCCAACGTCGCCTTTAAATTTGGCAACAACTTTAAAATATTCGCATAAAAAGGCGCGATCAATATTTAGATTTCGTCCTTGGATTATACATTCCAACTAAGTATCTTCAAGTTAAGTAATCCTTGGAGATACAGTGAAACAACAAACGTTACCTTACCGACGCTGGATTTGCTATCTCCAATAGAAATGTACAGGATTTACCCAATTACAGGCCCACTCTACTCCGTCGGCTCCAGCTTTACTTGAAATCTTCCTTTATCCCTTCCGAGCTGATAAGTCGGATTTCAAGGCATGTATTTCAGGACTGAACTTAACTGTCTAAAACGTCTTACGTTCAGTGTTAACTCATCAGTCATACATTAACCTTTTCATATAAAATTACTGATACTGGCTAATTCATCACCGTAAACCTTTTCCACTGTAGATATAAATTATACTTTAAATTTTACACAAAGTGTCGTAAGTGAGTGCGATTCCATTTATGGAATACACATGCGTATGTATGTCATGTAAAACATTTTTGCGGGTTTAGCCTTTGGCTAAAGCTATTAAGAATCCATATTATTACTATTTTTATTATATGGTGGTTTTCGAATATATGATTAAATTTTTTATTAACACAAGTTAGAACCGGAAGCTTAATAATTATTATACACATCTATATCATTTGTGCGAAGTCATAAATTTGTTTTTTGTCAGTGGGGCTCGCATCTGCATCTAATTCGTTTATCATATTTTAGATAAGATACGACATATGGCGGGTCTGTCAGCACAAATGTTTTATTTGGACAATCTATTGAGGAGCTTGAGGATATACATTTCAACATATTACACAAAAGAATATACAAAGTGAAATCAAAAATGTTCCATGTTCAATGTTGCAATATCTCCTCATCACTAAAAGTAACAACAAGAGAAAAGAAAACAAGCAAATTTTGGAAAGTATCGGTTAAAGCGCGTAAACCGTTGCGCATGTAATGCCAAATTATTATGATTTGAATTGTGTTAACACAGTTAACTTAACACAAAGTCTGGAGAGATCATAACTAAAGTAATATAAAAGGTTCTTCTTAGAAGTAATAAAGATCAAAGCATTGCCCTTTGGCCTTTCTAGTAACTACACATTTCCTTTGTGAAATAAACATTAGAAAATTCTTTGTTGTTGTTCTACGAACGTTGTTCTAGACTTTGGTGGATTAAACAAAAGGAAGCAAGTATTGTGAATACTTGATGGTGTTGTTACTTATATTTATAACCTATATAGCTTTTGCCCGCGGCTTCGTCCTATTGCAATACGTTGTATTACTCGTAAGAAATAGGTGCTCCGTGCTTTGACCCGCGATTAACCTACTGCTTCGCTCCCGTGAAGTTTAGCGTATTGTTAAATATTTTAAAACCTTTCTTAGAATAAGATAATCAAGTACAAAAAGGACGATAGAATGCGACCAATAGTTCTCGAGATTAGCCGATACAAACAGTCAGACAAAAATGTTAAACCAGCATAAAAAAAAAAATATTATTTTGACATTAAAACACACTTCAATTGTATTTATTTGTATTGAGTATCGATAAAGATGTTTATTATGAAGTTGTGTTCTTTTCAGTTTGTTATAAATTGAGTGGCGAATTTGTATTCTGTATAGTCGTTAAGGTAAAGATGATTGTATTTAATTCGCACAGCACAAGCCTAACGAAAAATTTAATTTTACGCTCAATCAACACAAGCCTTGCCGACAAATTTCGTTTGACTTAAACATTTCTTCGAGGAAGGAAAATGATGAATTTCAAAGTATTAATTTCCTGAACATAAATGATGGCTCCTACAACGGAATTTATGTGTGTGTGAACATTTAGGGTAATGTGAGGAAATGACGTAATATGTCATCGTATTTTAAGACGGTGTAGACCCTTTAATAAAATTTGATAGACGACCAATGTTTACTTGTCGATGTTGTACCTATACAAATCATTAATTTGAGCATACTACTATTTATTTTCACAGATCAGTAATGTGTGGTAATCTTCGTTAAAGTAACGTCACGTAATTCACCTCATCGAATTAATTACTTTGTGGAAATGGACCGGTCCATTTTTGTGATCTTTTTACTTAACTTCATAAATTGTTTATTCATAGATACGATTTGACTGTTTTTGTCGATTATTAAGTATTAAATTTTTACAAATCATCAACAATATCTAATTGTAAAAAACTTTAAAGCTTATTTGAATTTAATTTTGCTCTGCCAGTGAGACTACTTTTCATATTAAAACTGATATTTTAAAGGCATAGCAGTTTCAGTTAAATAGCTCAAATTTCTGGAACGATTTCTTAATGCGCTGGCAACTTCGCTAACACACTGATTAAAGCCTCAACCCAGCTGTTAGAGTCCAATCGAAGCCAGAATTACGGACGTGATTGGGAAGTAGATGTCTGTAATGCCGTCATTTTGAATGTTAATTTGTGTTAATAGGCATTTGATTGGAACTTCTACTTCATTTGTAGGCTAAAGGAAAACGAATTACTTAGATTAATAAACGTTTTTTTGATAATCATCTGAAATTATAAATTTTTTGTTTGATTGAGTAAAAACTTGTATAGATAAAACGGACGTACAGTAATGTTGATATTATGCTATGTTATCCAATAATAATATTAATCTCAACTATTTTCTCGTTGTTTAAATGTATTATTTTATATCTCTCAATAAATAAGTTTATAATAAAATAAAGTTAAGAAACAAGTTTAACATTGCTACTAAAATAGCTCAGAAATTTATACCATTCTTTTGGCATAAGCTTACCAATATTATAGAAAATGTATAACAGGGACCGAATAATTTACGAATCCATTAAAATTGTGAGAGACATTAGAGCCGATTTGGGAAGCTTTAACATTATAAGATTCCTTATGAATATATTTTACTACAATCCGGAACATCCTCTTTGATAACTGATAAATATTTATGGCTTAGGGTGAACTGCTTTCAAGATAACATGGCACTCGGTATGCATGATTATCCATGGTATTAAAGGTGGGTATGGTGTGGATGAGATCGTTTTTGGAATTTAATTCAAGTAGATAATAAAGATTTGAATGTCAAATGAAAATTAAACTTGTAAAACACATCATAAAATCAACACAACATGAGTTGCCGAGCCCAATCGACGATAAGGAATTATTGAAATGTTTGTTCGCAGTTGCAATGCAATTGAAATTTATCGAAATAAAGTGATCGTTAAATGATTAATTACAGTATTGTGCACGACGAACAGTTACATATTAAATGGGAATTCATACATCAGTTCATTTGGTACCTCATTAACAATTAACTCTATAACTTTATTATTACGATTATTAATTTTAATTGGTTTGTCTGTCATATTATTTGTGAAATGAGATCAAAATTATATAATATTATTATTATTATATAGAGTACTTATTGGTATGTTTGTATTAAACACTAATATAATATTGTATTTAGCTAGTGAGAAGTATATATTTTTCGAGATATTTCCTTTTTTATTATTTCCTCATTAGGGTTTTCTTTACAAAATGTTCAGTAGCTGGCAATCTGTAAATGTGCCGGTTAGATGGCGATAGGCTAACGATTAACCTGCTCTAACTATAACTTATAAAGAACATAACACACATGATACTTATTTAAATTATCGGAATATTATAGCTGAAATTAAACTTACTAATTTATCATAAAAAAAATAATCTATGAAATATTAAGGAAAGTACTCAAATGTGTATTCAAGGCGATTATCCTGTAAGCGAGCGGTGGCAAAAGTAAAACTTTTCGTTTTTAAACTGAGAGTGGTTGTTTTTAGAGATCCTGAAGCGACCCAACTACGATTAGTGGATTGTTTGAAACAGGCAATTAGCCTTGTTTATTGTCTACGCTGTTGTTCAATTAGGAATGTGTCTATAACCACGATAGTACGGAGCACCTACAAACGTAACATGGTTTAAGAGTTTTAATTCGAGCAGAGTTTTTGCATAATTTTGTGGATGATAGTTTCAAGCTCATGGAACAAGGGCATCATTATAATCTGCCAAAACCAATTGCTGTCTCTGAAACACCAACAATTATTTATAATTTTAATATTTTATATTACAAGAGAGAAATTGTTGGTGCTATAATTAATGTTATTACATAACTAGCTCTTGTCTGTGACTTTTCTGTCTGGCATTCTCGATTTACATCCTCTTGCGTTTAAAATTGAGGAATTGCCCTCATACACTTTCAACCTTTAATTTATGCAGAGGAGTTGAATCTTACTGTTTTTAGGGTTCCGTACCTCAAAAGGTAAAAACGGAACCCTTATAGGATCACTTTGTTGTCCGTCTGTCTGTCTGTCTGTCTGTCAAGACCTTTTTTCTCAGGAACGCGTGGAGGTATCAAGCTGAAATTCATATCAAATACTCAAGTCTATGATCTCTTGGAGCTGTGAAAAAATCAAACTTCTAAGTCAACGCGATCAAAAGATACTCCCGTTTATGCCGCAAATTTTCGACACTCGCAAGGGAATCAAAACCTACAGGGTACTTCCCGTGAACTCAGAATCTTGAAATTTGGTACGAAGCAACGTCTTATAACACAGATAAAGGAAAAATTGCGAAAAGCATAAATTTTTAGTTACATCATATAATAAAAATATTTTTAATAATTTTAAACTTATTACCCCTTTACTCATGAACGCGTAGTGGTATTATATTGAAATTCTTAACAAATACTCAAGTCTATATCTTTAAGCTGTAACAAAATCAAACTTCTACGTCAACGCAATCAAAAGATACAGCAATTAAAGCCGCATATTTTGAAACTCGCAACTACTCGCAAGGGAATCAAAACCTAAAGGATACTTCCAGACGACCTGGAATCTTGAAATTTGGCATGAAGCAACGTTATAAAATACACATATAGGAAAAATTCCGAAAATCTTAAATTTTTAGTTACATCACATAGTATTTTTTTTTTAATAATCATAAACTTACTAGCTGACCTAGCAAACGTTGTTCAGCGATTAAAAAAAAAAACAGATGTTGGCCGATTCTCAGACCTACCCGATATGCACACAAAATTTCATGCAAATCGGTTCAGCCGTTTCGGAGGAGTTTGGAAACAAACACCGCAACACGAGAATTTTATATATTAGACTTGCTGACCCAGATAAAAATACCATAACTTTTACTTATATACCTACAGGTTTGTACGGAACCCTCGGTGCGCGAGTCTGACTCGCACTTGGCCGGTTTTTTTTATTAATAATATTTGTATCTTATAGTTATTTACGCATTGTAAGGAAACTTTGGGCAGAATTGTATCCAATTTCCTTTAAAATTGACGAACCACTGATATAAACTTACACCCCCAAATTTTGCCCCTTACCCCCTTAAAAGTGAAATACAAATATGAAAACTATACCAGTTTTTAGCACGCTTATATTAGCTTCACCTGTATGTAGTATGTATGTATGTATGTAACCGACTCCTTTGGACTCGATTTTGACCCACTTTAAACGGACAGATTTCATTCAAATTTTGCACACCTGTCAAAGATCGATGACAATGCAATAATTCAATAAAAAAAAATAATTAAAAAAAACGCTCTTATAAATAAACCAAACTAAAAAGTAGAAAATAAAAAATAGTTAAAAAAAACTACAAAACACGCTTTAAAAGTATACTTCTAACTAAAAACTGAAAAATAATACCTAATATAAGCTGAAAATGGTAATTAACAAAAATACTAGTATTAAAAGCGTGGGTTGCTCGATAGACGAAAAATATGGCACAGAGCGCCCCACGCTTTTTCACAATAATTTTACTAGTATTTTTTGTTCATTACCATTTTCAGCTTCTATTAGGAATTATTTTTCACTTTTAGTTAGAATACTTTAAAAGCGTGTTTTTTACTTTTTTAAACTATTGTTTATTAAGTTAGAGCTTCAAATCAAATCAAATTATTTATATCCATGGGCCCCAAGGTGCGCTTGAACACGTCAAAACAAACGTCAAATACAAAAAAAAGGAAAAAAATACTTAACTGATTAAATAATAATACTTATAGCAATAAAATGATTTGACACCAGCTCCGATGGGTATTGCATCATGAGAAGAGCTGGTAAGAAACTCATGTGCACCATCTTTTCAAATAATTCATACAATTTTTGTTTGTTTTTTTGACAATAATTCTATGTGTAGGTTAGAGCAACCAAAACAACATTATGGCTAAAGATGGTTATGGAGAGAAAAATAAACTTAAATATTGCCATGGAATTAAACTTATACTTAAAAATAAATTAGTCCATAGTATATAAGGTTGCAATATCTGGTCGCAAGCAGACTGATGCAGCAGCGCCCCGGCTCCGTTCGTGAGTTTGATGATTTTTTTAAAACCACTCTAACTTTTGTTCGATTTTAATTATTCAATGTACCTCCGCCACAGTCTACACTATAAATTGAGTACTGTTTATGAGAGTTCGTTAACTTGTGAGTCTTGAGGAATTTTATAATTATAAGTAATTGTTAATTGGCATCTCAGATATTTTTATATATAGCGCCAAACAAAATATTTTAATGAGCGTACTTCACACGAAGTTTATTTATATATAGGTGAGTATTACAAAAGTTTCAGTATTAGATAACTTTTAATGAGATCTGTACATAAGTTAAAATTAAATAAGTTTCAATTTAAGAGGTCATATTTGAAAAAATCACATCGGCAACTCTTTTTAACTTTCTATTGTAAAAACTAATTAAGTACAGCGCTAAATAAAAATGAAAGCAGCTGTTTTTCAAAAACTTAGCTGCCATTTCTTCCTTTTCATAGTTGCAAAAAAGCTTACTACAGTATTTCAGACTACATAAATGATAATAGTATTTGAAAATGAATTGCTCTTCTTATGTGACTTTTATAAGTATACTTATTGTTAGATTTTTCATTTTAAAAGATGGTGCACATATTATGAGTTTCTCTCCAGCTCTTCTTATAATGCAATAGCCATCGGAGCTGGTACTTAGATTAATTTTAATTTGATTCTAAACAGTTTGATTAAAATTAATCTAAGCTCCGGTTATTCAAATCATTGTAATTAGCATAATTTAGTATTATTTATAATTTATTTTTATATAATATTTTGTATGTTTTGACGTGTTCAAACGCCTCCTGACGCCTATGAAAATAAAATAAATGATTGATGAATGATTTGATTTGATTTGCAAAACAAGTTGTACCCTCTAGTAGACAAGGGCAGGTTAAGAAGAACTACTTAATAAAAAGAAACAAGTCGCAATACGACGCGCGACGATTAGAACAAATAATCTGTTTAACTAAGTAGTTCAACTAATAGTTTGTAAAGTTATATTTTATTATGTGCTGGGTATTGAACCTTGTCTATGAAAGGCTTTTTTCAAACCTTGGCTGCGACTTCTGAAAACGACTCCAAAAATTATCGTCAAATTAGATCGAACCTAGTATTAATTACATAATGATTAAGCTCGGTTCGATGCAGGATCTTACAACGTATCTCCTCCTTGCTTTGTTTCGATAGCTGACATAATTCGTTATTCAAACACATTCTCCTGTTGAATACCTTACATTGCAAAGCAAAAATAAAAATGCCGTTTTTAAACAAACACTTTATTCAAAGTTATGGTTAATTTATTAGCTTAGTAATTATGCAAACCTAAATTATAGGCAATCACCAATAAAAGTTAATTAACAAATCGTTGCATAAATTTGTTTATTGATGCACAGAGCAGCATTATCACACGTAGTTAGTTTGTCCGGGAGACTTGAAACGCTTGTTACCTGACTACGGGGGATAATGATTTAAGCCATTGACACATAAAAAGAAGAAGAATGATTTTTAGCACGTATGTATGTATTTTATTATTTATCTTTATGTATGTATGTATTAGGTAAAATTATTTCAGAGTTTAATCGCAGCATATATCAAACAAAATTTATCTGGTAGTTAATAGTAAAACAATCCATTCCTCAATGACGAAAATAAATTACAAATAAAATTAAGTAAAAAACCATTGCGCAACAACGTAACTTCATTTTTTTAACCGACTTCAAAAAAAGGAGGAGGTTCTTAATTCGGTTGTATTTTTTTTATTTTTATTTTTGTTCGCCGATTACTCGAAGACGCCTGGACCGATTTGATATTTTTTTTTATGTTTGAAAGGATATACTTGTTATAAGGTCCCATTTTCTTGAAGTCACGTTCTGAAGATGGGACCCTAGAGAAATCGAGGGCAACCCTCAAATTTAAAAGGCTTAAAATAATTATTTAATAATTTCTATTTAACTAAATAAAAAAACGTATTATTTTGTGCGAAGTAAATTTATTTTTTGCTTTTTAGTTTACCTACTTTTTGAAGTCGGTTTTTTTTTGTTAAAAATTATTTTTGTTCTTATTACTGAACAAAACAACCATTATGCAAAATTTAAGGATATTTGTGATTGACCACTTGCATGTGACTATTGATCGCATTAGCGTTTCATTTTTACGTTATTTTTATTAAGTACAATTTTAGACGATAGTTTAACTATTGGGTTAAGGGCTTCAAACAAGAAATAGAGTAGATAAGATTTCTAATTAAAATACATTTATTTTAAGATACAGAACACTCATTTCGTGACACACGTTAGACAATCTTGACAAACAATTTTAATTTATTTGAATAAATACGTTCAAATTTACAAATAACAAAACAAATCGTTCGATCGTTTTTTAAAATAACTGTTCGTGATGATGATGATCTTAATCATTTTTTGTATGTGTTTTACTATGCTAATAGTCAATATACACAAAATCAATTTTGGTCAGCAATACGAAATAATTAAGCCCATAAGAATACAAGTTTGTATCGCAAGAGCGCCAATTTAAAAGTTTTATTACAAATTGGCAAGATTAAATTTTAACGGAATTTATTATATTTCTTTTGTTACAGTTTGAATGCGTATTTAAATATATTTCAGAACATAAGATTTCAATCTAATTTGAGCTGTGCGTTTATTCAGTATTTTTTATATTTCGACAAAAGTTCTACAAATAACGTGATGCCAGCAATGACACATCCAATAATATGAATTCGCCAAGGAAATGTAAAACGATACTTATAATCACTGGCGTGGTGGTGAAGTTTGATCTCCTGCTTATAACTCAAATCAGCCAAAGCTTTATCCACCAAACCCATCTCTCTCAATCGAAGTGCGGTCACACGCAGTTCTTTTATAAGAGGAAATCCTTTATAGAAATACATGGAGTAAATCACTTTTGAATAAGGTTTCTTCAATACATATAAGTAGGTGTTCCCAAAATCATCAAAATGATTCAACATTTTATATCTGTAAAATAAGTATTCAATAATAAAATAATATTCAGATGAATTTATGACTATGCGTACAAAGTTATCGCCTGGGTTTTGACAGCGCGGATTCGGAATGTAGGATTGTTTTGATTCCGATGTCTCTAAGTAATAAGCCTCCATTACTTTGCCCAAGCATGGCTTTAGTTTGTGCTGCATGATTTCTTCCTCAGTTGAGATTTGCCTTTCCATAGCAGGATGAGTCATGAGGCTGAAGAGACTGGACTGGTAGAAAGCGTTAATAAGGTACGCAAACCAAACCCACACAATAAAAACGCATTTCCCTGTAGATTTACAACGAATATTATTACTGAGGATGAGGAGATTGCCCAAAAGTTTCAGTACTATGTTGCTTTTATCATTCACGCGAAGAAGAATTATCATAACTAAGGAGTACAAAGTTAAAGAAAGAATAATAAGCATCCATACAATTGCATCAAATTCCAAATAAATATTTTTCCATGTCGGTACAAACGATGCTTTTTTTTACTACAAATCGTATTTCATCTACGTAAGGAAACAATTGGTAGATGTAGTCAAAAGCTACTGCACG
Organism: Hypena proboscidalis; assembly: GCA_905147285.1. Lineage (NCBI taxonomy): Eukaryota > Metazoa > Arthropoda > Insecta > Lepidoptera > Erebidae > Hypena > Hypena proboscidalis. The sequence continues at coordinate 22,357,036 of LR990132.1, read as the reverse complement.
AGAAGAAGTTAGTAACATTCCACCCAAAATAACATCTGCTTCATTATTTTGCAATCGTTTTAGAGGCCCAGCAGCTTCCATATCCGAAGATATTGTAGAAAATAATACTTTGTTTTTATCCAATGTAATGTTCAAGTTAAATCCTTTCTTTTCACCAATAATTTGTAATAAATAAGGTTCAACACCGTATGTTAGAGGAGATGACATATCGGTGTCATTATCAGGAATAATGGTAAAAGGTGGCCATAATGGGATGACCACATTTAAAGTGCACTTCTGGAGTTTGGAGACAAATTTATTAGGATAGAGGTTCTGCATGAGTGCTTTCGAGCACTTGCCATGACTTGTGATGTAGTCGTATCGCTTGCCGCAAGCGTAGTTATCAAATGGGTTGTAGGAGTACAGATTTGCGTCAGCAGATGAATTTACTATTATTACATTAAACACGTGTTGTTGCAGCAATCTATCAAAAATATACTTTAGTTGATAAGTCTCTAGATCTTTGACGACTATAAAAAAACGCGCTTCAGGGTTCCAAGTTGATTCTGTGGAAAGCTTTGGAAAACTACTATTAAATTCAGAATAATTATTTGCAGACATAAAGTATCCCTCGTGAGGCACAGGCAGTTTGCGGGAAGAACGTCTGGACATCATAGATAAAACATTTAAATCGTGAATTGCTTTCAGAAATTCCACGTCTTCAAATTTATTACCGACAAATGTAAGAACTCTTGGAGCGAAGTATTTTCTTACTACATCACTCACACATTTAATTAATTCTGCACTGTTGTATTGACGAGGAATTTCTATCATATTGCAGTTAACTGTGCAATATAAAAAGCACATGTATAATACGAATAACATTTTGGGATGTATTCGTAATCATGAACTAGTCTGTACTGGTTTACATACTTACTTGATGGTTTATCAATAAATATGAGGTTCATTAGGAATGCTCTCGGACATCTACAGGGCGTAATTATTAAGTGTGTACAGCCGATTTTTACGTAACCTTTAAAGGTATCAAAAAAACTTTACACTGCCATCAAAATAGCGTTACTTAATCAGTAAAACTGCATTAATAACTTTTTTTTTAATAATTTGAGAAGTACCCTAAATTTATACATTAATCACCGCCGTACATTTAACTTTAATAGTATAATTTGTGCTTTCGACTTTTTCGTAAAAGTTATTGATGCAGTTCTACTTATTAGATTTTTGATATCTGCAAAAATCACAGAAGGACTTGTGGTGAAGTCCAAGGCAACTTGGCGAAAGGTAAGCTGCAAGAACGATCGGTCCGCACGACCGATCAATCTTGCAGGTTAAGCAATGCTAACCGCTGCCGGCCGTGGATGGGTGAGTTATCTTTCCTTCGTGCTTGGGAGAACACGTTAAACCGACGGTCCCGTTTGCCATTTCAGGATCTATGACAGTCGTTACGGGTAGTCAGAGGCCAGAAAGTCTGACAACTAGTCTAACAAAGAGTATCGTATCACCTCGTACTGAGTTGTGGAGGTCTGATGGCAGTTGTTCTACGTAAAATACTGATATTCAGCTTAATCCGTTAGTTTAGAAGCCGACCGCAATGAAATTGGGAAAAGGCTTGATAGACCGAGTAGTCACGGAATAATCGCCAGGAAACACTTATCGATCACACCCTGTATAATTACTCAGTTTGTTCCTAAATACCTATATGATTAAATATTACCTAAATGACTAGAATAAGTCTAGATAATTGATACGTAGCTTTACATGTTAATTATTTTATGTTCTCGAGTTACCTACGGAAACACTAATGACTCTATCGGTCTTGTTACTATAAAGATTGATGATGCAATTATCTGCCAAATCGTGTTATCATTTGTTATAATGTTTTGAGGTAATTATTTTAATCATTGATTTTCATTTCTAATGATGCCGTATCTCTTTGCAAGGTGCTAGGTAACTTAGAAGAAAACTATATTGGCTTAGTTATCTTAATCACTACATAGTATAAAACAAAGTCGCTTTCTCTGTCCCTATGTATCTTAGATCTTTAAAACTAAGCAACGGATAGATGTGGTTTTTTTAAAGAATAAAGTGATTCAAGAGGAAGGTTTATATGTATAATAGATTTGTAATGTGATGTCGTAACAAACATATTTTTCTGCGCTTACATTGCAAACGCTGGCTAAACCTTAAGAGATAGATCAAATTTATTATACTAAGTAAGGGCCCATTAACTTATACTAAGTAAGGTCATTGTTTACAGTGTCGATAGCTATTGCGTCGTCGTTAACTTTGAAGTGAGCTGCAAATCGTCTGCGTAGAGCTTATATTGAGAAATAAGGACCTTTGTGATGTCATTTATAAAAATGGAGAAAAGTAGAGGTGATAGAATGCCACCTTTAGGAACACTCACAGCCAGATCACACCATTTAGAATTGGTATCTTTATAGCGGACCGACTGCGAGCAACCTTAAAGGTTAATTTGAACCATGTAGTTGCAGACGTAGAGACGTTAAGAAAGGATAGAATTGCAAGTAGGACATCAAAGTCAACGGAGTTGAAGGCACTACTGAAATCCAATAAAACCAGGACCGTGAGCCGCTTGTTTTCCATAGCCAGACGCACATCATCAGTGATGTTTACCAATGCAGTAGCTGTGCTATGGCCAAGACGGAACCCAGACTGGTATGGACTACACAGGCTGTTAGAATAGAGGTAATGGGATAGTTGATCTTGGATAGTAATCTCTAGGATTTTGGACATAACAGGAAGAATGGATATAGGATGATACTGGGACAATGAGGTGGGATTTTTTTTTTTTTTTTTTTTTTTTTTTTATGGTGGATAGGCTCGCGTTTGACCACGATCTCACCTGATGGTAAGTGATGATGCGGTCTACGGTGGAGCACGCTTACCTATGAGATACCTATTGACTCTTGCTTTGAAGAGATCCAAGTTGTACTTGGATTGGTAACTTTGAGAAGCGGTAGGACATACGAGTATGCCTACTTCCAAGGGGTAGGAAAGATATGTTGGTAATAATGGGCATAGTAACAGTAAGGATCTCTAAAGCTTCTAAAGCTTTCGTGGATATGTACTGGATAGATTACTTAATGTCTAGTTCCACAACCGGGTTAAAACAGAAGGCATTTAGGTATTATGTGGCCGAGGGAGATTGGAAAGGTGTGACAATGTTGCAGATTCGGTAATCTGATGAGTGACAACAGGGGAGAGAGAGAAATAGGCATTTAATGCATGGATGTCTATGTCAGAGTTACCATTCACAGAATTTCTACCTATGCCTATAGTTTTACCTATGTCAGGAATTGCCAAACTTGTGTAGTTTTGAGGTTTTGGATTGAGGTGTGTATGTGGCGTCTTTTGGTATCTCTACACATCCAACTGTATGTGTGGATACTCTGTTGGAATCAGAAACGAGAATAAGGTCTAGAAGTGATAGAGTACTATGAGGAGCCTGTAAATCTAATATACTCATATTGATAGAAGAGACAAGGAATCTGAGTTTTTTACTGCGCGAATCATTTCTTATCAAATCAATCATTCATTCTGTTTAAATCACCAAGTACAATAAAATATTGTGTGTTCATAAACCAAAGAAAACATTTCTAATTTTATTTCCTACCCATTTGTGTAACTTTTTATGTCAATAAATAATTTATTTTATTATTATTATTTATGTACTAGCCCAATAACCGTGATGGTAAAGTCGACGCCGCACCGCTCGACACCCCAAGCCGTTCACGGCAATGTTTCGCCCTGTCACCTGTTAGGCTTGAACTTTGATGATCTTTTGGGGGGCCCATATAGTGAGTTAACGGGTCATCGTCTACCGATTTTACCGTATTCTTGCATGTGTATCAGGGTAGGTGACAGTTTTCTTCAATAGATATAATTATCTTATACGAGTATATACAATTCTCGTATCACAATTTTAGTTACCCTACTCCTCCGAAACGGCTTTACTGATTTTTACCAAATTTTATATGCATCTTTAGTAGGTCTGAGAATCGGCTACTATCTATTTTTCCTACCCCTAAGTGATAAGGGTTGTTCACCCATAACATTTTTTTAAAAGTTTTGGATAAATTTTTGATTTTATTTTTCTATAATGTGACATTAAATAAAAAATACATGCCCTTTTATCACTATTTTTTAATAGCCATTTTAGTAATTTTATCAATTTTCATCCCGGTCGATAACTGATCAATTATCGTCTTTTTTGTAAATGTTTTTCACTCTATTTCGAACTTATGACAAATCAATTTTTATTATTAAAGTTTATTCCTGATAATATGCTTAGTGTTACCAATGTTAGATTTAGAAAATTTGCCGCGCTTTAACTGGTATAAATATATAGAGCAACAATCTATTATATAAGTTTTTATTACAGTTCCAAGTGGGGAGATGTATTCTTCTGTCTCTCTTGCTCTCAAACATGCTTAATGCAGTGGAGACATGTGCGGTATCTGTCGCTCGCTATAAGTTAATTCTTCAAAACACGCTATAGAACTGTTACTCTATATACATTTCAAAACTCAATGGTGAGGCTTAGCAAGAGTAGTCAATATGACGAAGTCTGCGATTTATCTGTCAGCACCAAATCAATGTCAGCACCATTAGAATTTAACAAAATACTCAACGATCCGCATTTTGCGGTTGTTATTTCGTCGACTCAAAATCTTTATTTATTTATTTATCTATATGTATAAAAATTAATCTCAATTTCTCCTTGTTACGACATCACGCGTGAACGGCTAGGCCGATATAGCTGATTCTTTTTTGTTGTGTTTGTTATTGTCAGTAGATGGCTCTTATGAAAAAAATAGAATAGTTAAGACAGGACAGCGTCTGTCGGGTCAGCTAGTTTATATATTAGTCTTCAAGCTGCTGAAGTGAAAAAAATATTCTTATGTAATTAGGTCAGGATAACAATGAAACAAACATTTTATAAATTTATTTAAATGACACTTATAAGTAAAAAAACATAACATTAAATATGAAACAAATGTGTATTTCAGTTCTTGTTTTTGGATAAAAGTTCTACAATTAATGTGATTCCAGCTATGACACATCCAATAACATGAATTTGCCAAGGAAAAATAAATCGAAACTCATAATCACGTGTGCGGTGGTGAAGTATGATCTTCTGTAGATAATTCAAATCTGCCAAAGCTTTATCCACCAAACCCATCTCTCTCAATCGAAGTGCGGTCACACGCAGTTCTCTTATTAGTGGAAATCCTTTATAGAAATACATGGAGTAAATCACTTTTGAATAAGGTTTTTTCAATAAATAGAAGTAAGAGTTCCCAAAATCATCAAAATGATTTTGCGTTTTATATTGATAAAATACTAATGGGGTGATAAAAAAATATTCCGATGAATTCATTACAATGCGTAAATAATTATCTTTTATGTTTTTACAACTCGGAATTGAAATATAAGATTGTTGTGATCCCGACGACTCTAAATAATAAGTCTCCATTACTGGACCGAAGCATGGCTTAATCTTGTGTTGTATCATTTGTTCTTCGGTGGTGATCTGCATTTCCAGTGCAGGACTAGTGGAGAGGCTGGACAGACTGGACAGGTAGAAAGCATTAATGAGGACCGCAAACCAAATCCAAATCGTAAAAACACATTTAATCATAGAGTCACCACTAATATTACTACCAATGCCCAGCAGATGACACAAAAGCTTCAGCACTAAGTAGCTCTTATCATTCACGCGAAGAAGAATTATCATAGCTAAAGAGTATAAAATTACAGAAATGAATATAAGCATCCATACAATTGCATCAAATTCCAAGTAAATATTTTTCCAGGTTGGTACAATAGACGCTCGTTTTATCGCATATCGTATTTCATCAACGTAAGGAAACAATTCGTATACGTAATCAAAAGCTGCAGCACGAGGAGCAGTTAATAATTTTCCACCTAACATAATATCAGCTTCATTATTTTGCAACCGGTTCAAAGGTCCAACCACTTTCATATTGGCAGACACCGCACCATAATATACCGTGCTTACATCCAAAATAATGTTCAAGAGAAATCCTTCATTTTCACTAATAACTTTTAATAAATGAGGTTCAATCCCGTATGCGAAAGGAGATGTCATGTCGGTGTCATTGTCAGGTATCATGGTGTAAGGTGCCCATGACGGTATGACCACATCTAAAGTGCAGTTCAGCAGTTTGGTTACAAACTTATCAGGATAGAGGTTCTGCGTGAGTGCTGTCGAACACTTGCCATGACTTGTGATGTAGTCGTATCGCTTGCCACAAGCGTAGTTATCGAATGGGTTGTAGGAGTACAGATTTGCGTCAACAGATGAATTTATTATTATTACATTAAACACGTGTTGTTGCAGCAGTCTATCAAAAATATACTTTAGTTGATGAGTCTTTAGATCTTTGACAACTATAAAAAAACGCGCTTCAGGGTTCCAAGTTGATTCTGTGGCAAGCTCTGGAAAACTACTATTAAATTCAGAATAATTATTTGTAGACATAAAGTATCCCTCGTGAGGCACAGGCAGTTTGCGGGAAGAACGTCTGGACATCATGGACAAAACGTTTAAATTGTGAATTGCTTTCAGAAATTCCTCGTCTTCCAAATTATTGCCGACATACGTAACAACTTTTGGAGCGAAGTATTTCCTTACTACATCACTCACACATTTAATTAATTCTGCACTGTTGTATTGCCGAGGAATTTCTATCATATTGCAGTTAACTCTGCAACATAAGAAGCACACGGATAGTACGAATAACATTTTAGGATGTACTCACAATCATGGACTAGTCTGTTCTGGTTTAAATACTTTCCGGATAATCCATCAAATATAAGGCTCGTTAGAAATATTTTGTATGTCTATAATTTACTACTCAACTCGCTCAGTACATCACTACATAATGTCGAAAAAGCTCAAACTTGAATTTTTCAATAAATTACCTTAAAATATTTTTTTTTTTTCATAATTTATTTTTAAAATTAATAATTTACTTTAAAAACTGAAAGATAAATATTTTTTTGTAAGTTTACACTGAGGTAAAAGGATCAGTCATCGTTCCATGCAACTGAGGTCGGACTGGCCATACATTCAGAGTGACAATCGCCAGCCATGCTCCTCATGTGTGAGACTTTACAAGCTCTGGCTTGCAGGGTTTATCGGTGGAAAAAATGTACGTATCCATCCCCGTCAAACTAGTCGGGCTCGACAAACTAAGTCTAACCCTACATGCAGCCATGCGGTGCCGGTCTCCAAACGATGGCTCGCCTTCTTTCAGGCCCCTTTTGTTCTGCCACCTACACCATAGATCTGTTGACCGATAATGTTGTTCTTGTGTATTAATAAAGGAAAATCAAAATATAATTATATTATTTCGATGTGTTTTCCATTGACTCTCAAAGAAGAAGAATTATCTTTTTTTTGCGATATTGCTGAACAAGTTAAATTTTGTTGTGCTTATTTTGAAGACGATCACGGAGCAGGCAACAGCAAAAAAGGACAATGGAACCAGCCTTATATACCATCAGATCATTTGTTCAATCTATCAGCCTGGAATAAGATGCCAAAATATTTTGTAATGCCAATAAGATTATCGTTTTCTGTCTCCTCAAGCTAATAAAACACAAAAATGTAAGTTGCTCTATTTTCCTGCCGAGGGGCGGATCGATTTGTGTTGTTATTAATGGCTGCTTGTCCAATCAAATGGCAATCAGTGCTGGAGTCTCTCAAGGGTCCGTGCTTTCTGCGACAAATTTCTAGCTTCACATAAACGAGCTGCTGTTTTGAAAGCTGGTAGGTTTGAATACGACGGTTGTTGTCAATTCTGAATAAAGAGCAATTTAGAGTTAACGCTGTGTCGTTCTGGGGGTGCTATATGATATGATGAGTGTTATAATATGTAAATATATAATATAGATTACTGATAAGTAGTAAGATTGACACGTTAATTATATTCAGTTCCGGTTTTAGAAAAACACTTATAATTCTTATCGATCGAAATAATGAAAGATGGAGGAAGGATTTGTCCGTCTGAACATGTTATGATCATTTATTATTTGGCATAGAATAGTTAATAATTACTATTTATCAGTTCTAACAAATATGGTTAATGTATTTCCTAATTAACGCCACACGGTCACATGCTCGTAAAGATGACAGATATGACTGGGAGCGTCCTATATAAACCGGACAATTAAGTTTTTTATTCAAGTTACATTTAAAAATATTCCTCATATTATTGATGTGTCTCTTTTGTTCCGCTATGACGAGTTGCAAGATAGAAATCCCAAATGCTATAGTGACAAATTAGTAAAATGTGTGACTAATTTAATATCACAATATTTCTCTCCACAAAAAGTGCTAACTTCTGTAACAAACAAATTGGATGACAATGATTTTTTGAAAGCAATACACAACATTAACGTTTTGTCAATGTTGTCCAGACAATCCTCACGAAAACAACCTGTTCCTCATGAAGGATATTTTATGTCTACGAGGAATTACTCATTATTTTCTGAAAGTTTTTCAAATTTGTCTACAGACTCTTCATGGAATCCAGAAGCACGTTTTTTAATTGAAGTCCGATATCTTGAAGAATACCAGGCATATATTTAATAAACTGCTGCAACAACACGTGTTTAATTTAGTAGTAATGAATGGCTCTGCTGACGCACATCTGTACTCCTACAACCCATTCGATAACTACGCTTGCGGCAAGCGATACGACTACATCACAAGTCACGGCAAGTGCTCCACAGCACTCACGCAGAACCTCTATCCTGACAAGTTCGTCACAAAGCTGCAGAATTGTACTTTTACCGTCGCAATACCGACTTACCGACAATGATACTGATTTGTCATTACCTCTTGCATATGGAGTAGAACCATACTTACTTCGTTTAATTGGTGAAGAAGAAGGATTTACACTAAAGATTATTTTTGAGAATGATAGTGATGTATATTCTACAGTGTCTACAGACATGGAAGTCAATGGACCTCTTAAGAAAATACAAAATAAAGAAGCAGAGGTTGTTTTAGGAGGGATGATATTTACACCTGCCCGCGCTGTTGCTTTTAACTACATATATGATTTATTTCCTTACGTAGATGAAGTAAGGTTTATAGTTAAACGAGCAACGTATGTGCCACCATGGAAATCTTTTTACTTAGAATTTGACGCGACGGTATGGATTCTTATTATACTTTCTTTAATTGTTTACTCTGTAATAATAATAATTCTACTTCGCGTGCATGATAAAAGTAACTTAGTGTTGAAGCTCTTGGATAACTTAGTGCTTCATGGAAGCAATATCCGTTGTCAGTCAAGAGTGAGATGTGTGTTTATTATATGGGTTTGGTTTGCGTATCTTATTAATACATTTTATCAATCTAGTCTAGTCAGTCTAACCACCAACCCTGCTCTAGAAAAACAAATTTCTACCGAAGCTGAAATAATACAACGAAATATGAAGCCTTGCTTTAATAAATTTATGAAAACATTTTTCGTAGAATCGACGCAGTCACATAAAACGTTCACTCAAAAGGAAGGCTGCAGCATCTTGGACTCTGATAAATATTATACAATATTAACTTATGAGTTATACAAATTCAGGGTACATGAATATTTTATTGATTTCGGAAACACTCATCTTTATATACTGAAGGATCCTTACATAAAAATAATTGACACTATGTATTTTTACAAAGGATTTCCGAGAATACGTGAATTACGCGTGACTGCACAACGGTTGAGAGTGATGGGTTTGGTTGATAAAGCATTGGCTGATATAAATTATTTTCAAACAATAAAAAACCACAAACGCGCGTCGCCCGCCAATAAATATCAATTTACAATTCCTTGGCGAGTGCATGCCATTGGATGTGGCATTGCTGCAATCACATTTATTTTAGAAATTATTATCTGAGTATGAGCCCTGAAATGCAAGCTCTATTTATTGTAAGACTAAACAAATTTTATGCAATGTGAAAGATCACGATCTTTTCTACTCTTTTATTATACCGTGATATAGAGTATTATTTGAAATATTAAATGTTGAATTATTTTCAAATAATTCAACATTTTAAATGATACTATTTTATACCCAAGTCTTTTTGGCAGACGATGTACCAAATAAACTGTATGTGTTAAGATTACTTCGTATACCTAAAGTCGATACCCCTAAGATACGAGTATATGTTTAGTTAGTAAATTATTTAATTGTTTATATTCTGATAATAAATCATTTCTACTAATATGTTTGTTACTCTTTCACGCAAAAACTCCCGTATTCATTCTGATAAAATTTAAACACATTTCGCTTTTAGCGCGGATTAACATAATATAGGCTTCTATTCATCGACGTATGTACATACTACCTTACTATGATACTACGCAGATGAGGTGCAGTTGGAAGCCAGTTCATAATGTAGACCCAAGGCCAGATGATTGGTGGTCAATTTTTAATTTCCTGTCAAGCGATATTTAATGGAATATTAGGGAGTTGCATAATTATTTGTTGTAAAAGGCAGTTGGAAAACCGTTGGTAGAAAAAGAAGCACACTTCAGAGGAAATTGGTCATCGATTCGATGACGGACTCTCGTTCCAATATTTCTGTACAACGCAAACGTTCATTAAAAATTTTTTTGCCATAATAGGCACCCGTTTTTGGGCTAAAGCTTCTTAAAAGCTTTTTGTTTTATTACTTGTAGTAGTTATTAGACAATAAAATTTATGACTTCCCAATTGCTATGTGTTACCACAGCGTTTATAAATAAAATTGGATTCGAGCGACATACTATTTAATAAATATGTAGTCCAAGATCCCAGAGCTGACAGACATAACTTATTTTCACACGGATGAAACCTGAAGTTTTCAGTAGCGTCTCGTGTGTCTTGAATACCTACGCGCTTTGTGTAACTTGCCGAGTGACACCTGGGCAGGTACCAGGTGAGAAAGGTAACTAAAAATAAGAGTTATTTAACTTAAATTCACATGGCTGATTTTTACATATGTCATGTAGAATATTATTTTAAAGTAATATCATAAGTGCCAGACACTTTTGATGGACCTGAGCTTTTGCCAGACGCTTTTAGGCTACCCAAAAAATAAATGAACTTTACTTATTTTGATGAAATTAAAACTCAAATGATTGTCTCGATAATTATGATGTATAAAAAATATATGCTATAAACTTATTTACTTTAATATTTATTAATTATTTCCTTGTTAAAGTTATTTTTTTTTAAATAAAGATGAAAAAATCTCAGATTGAAAACAGTAAAAGTATTCTTAGTACATTGTTTTTTTTTTACTTTGAGGCGCATGCGCATAGTGCTCTCGCCCTCATACTACTAGCTGAATATTTTTTGTCTTAGGGTATGTTTGGTCACTCTGATTTGTCTGACTGATTTAATATAACTTTTAAATATATACTTCAATAACATATTAAAAAATCTGACATGTAAAAATAAGAAAGTTCATTTATTTTTTGGGTAGCTTAAAAGCGTCTGGCAAAAGCTCTGGTCCATCAAAAGTGTCTGGCACTTATGATATTACTTTAAAATAATATTCTACATGACATATGTAAAAATCAGCCATGTGAATTTAAGTTAAATAACTCTTATTTTTAGTTACCTTTCTCACCTGGTACCTGCCCAGGTGTCACTCGGCAAGTTACACAAAGCGCGTAGGTATTCAAGGCACACGAGACGCTACTGAAAACTTCAGGTTTCATCCGTGTGAAAATAAGTTATGTCTGTCAGCTCTGGGATCTTACTCTAATGCTTTTACTATGCCCATTGCTTTTCATGAAAATACTTAATATTATTCTATAGGCCCCAACTACACTTCCTTAATTATTTTTCGATTACATTAACTCGATCTGTAAAAGCATCTTAATAAATTTTACGGTAATGAGGTCTTCATTACCGTAAAATTAGTGCTATCGTTAGTAAGTTTAAATAAACAAGGGATTCAATGTCTCGAATAATTTTCTCAGTGTATGGCCATTGATGGGCGATAACGTAAAAAATTACAGCATGTCTGTCAGAATAGTGAGATGTCCAATCAAAGAGATCATTAGTGAAGTATCTCTCGTTACGACTAGGTATATTACATCGTTTTTATTCATTGAATGTATTATAATCGAAAATATTTTTTGCAAAAGGAAAGCTGTATGACCTCTGCAGTTTTCTTTAATATTTTCTGCGAAAAAACGAAAAAAAAAGTAAATATGATGACATGTTATGATTTAAGCTGAATTTATTTGAAATTTATATTGAGTATTATTTTTGTTTAATTTGTTAGGTTGTGGGTGAGTCAGTAGTTTAATCGCTCGTTAATCAAAGGCACTGCAATTATTCAATAAAACAATAAAACTTTTTTATAATAACAATAAAACTTTTTTTTTGGGAAGGACTGCTAGTCGTAAAATATATTGTGCAACATTTTTTTGCTACTCCGTATGATGAACATTAGCTGTGACTGAGACTGTTTAACAGTGGTGAGCCTGAGTTGAAATAATAAGTACACATCATTTCGTTTTTGGGATAACATAACAAAAAAAAAAAAAAAAACTATACAATTATCTACTTATATTTCAAAACACTTTGATCTCAATAACGTCTTTAGGCTGTTTCATTTCAACAAAATCTTACTTGCATTTGATAAGAATTAAAAAATTGCTTAGTTTCTTAGTGTTATTCTGCACATCAACTTTAGATCTTTATTTTAGGCCATAATATAATAAAGTGTAACATTTCTTGTACAATAAGGTTAAAAAGCTATTGTAGAATAATTTATGAGCTATTAAGTTTGTTCAAGAGCAGCTAAGTAATATTGGTTAACGATGCAGCGAGATGCAAATACGAATATAAAAACATCAAACTTATAACAAATTCAAATATCGATTGCTTCAGTAACTTAATTATTTATTAGAGAGTCCTTTTAGATTGCCTTTATTGGAATATTACTAACTAAAGTTTAACTGGGACACAGGATATAACAAAACAAAATAAAATAATAAAGTTCAGATTTAACTGTCCAAAACTTAATTTTTATAGGTTTTCGATATAAAAAATATATACTTTTATTTATCTTTTTCTAGTGAAGTATCTTAACAAAGACTCATCCACGCTTAAGAAGGCTAATCTAGCAGTTAGATGGAAGGGAACGAAAATCGAATTATCTTATGTAAATTGTTTTGTTACTCTTAACTTCTTCTATAGATATACTTACTTAAATAATATTCCATGTCTCGCCTCCTCTGTGTATAACTTTAAAAAATACAGGATACGGTCTTAAGGTGCTTATTTTTAAGGAATTATCCTCATACTTCTGACCGCTGAGGAGTTGTACCTTCCAGCATCAGCTCAGCAGCATGAGATACTGATCTCTAGATGCAAATATTCGATTAACTTTAGGTAATATACGAAAAACAATATGAACGTCTTTTAAAATTAATGGTTACTCTCGCTTCCTGTAGAATTCCATCATCAGCTCGTGACCAGATGACCATGGGACCACAAAACAAGTATGGTTTTCATACAAAAAAAAAAAACCTTTTCAAAATCAGTCCAGGCGTGTTGGGAGAATCGCCAAACAAACATAAAAAATATAAAAAAGAGATCCTGAAAAAAAAAATACCAATCGAATTCAGAAACTCTTCCTTCTTGGAAGTCTAACTAGAATCAAACGAATTACTAACGTTATGTACCGAGAAAACTGCTTAAAAAATATAAAAGGTTAAAATTAAAGAAGAAACGTCATACAAATACCACAGTCAAAAGAAGTTGAATACAAAATTTACCTCTTTACATTTGTAACCAAATTACAGAAGACGATGTTCTGTATTCCAAGAGTAATGCGATTCATGCAATGCAAAACCATCGCTTTGAAGTCCCAAGCACTGGCGCGGTGCCGTGTTTAAAGTGAATTCTTAAATCGGTATCCTTTGACTAAGGAAAATTAATTGTTGGTCGTTAACACACGGACTTACAACTGAAAAAGATGAAAACAGTATATTTTCATAGTACCCTAAACTTCATAAGTTTGTAAAATACACTTGAACACTACCTACATTTTGTGAATCGCACAATAATATATCATTGTTTTTTACAGTATAATATTGTATATTAGTTGTAGGATAAAGAATAATAGTTACTATTATACAATACACTATGATTGACGAACGAGGTGGCCACTAAAAGTCTATGCGTCAATGGCTAGAAAGAAATCAAGAAATCAAATCATTTATTTTTATGGACCCCAGGGAGCGCTTGAACACGTCAAAACAAACATCAAAATACAAAAAAATATAAAATTAAAATCAAACTTTTTGGATGATGCATCGTTCATACAAAAATATGGGTTATTTTTAACATAATATAAAATTTACATTATTATTACAACACCAGTATCACGCTTGCCATAAAGGAGAATTTAACATTATAACATCCTTAAAGGAATGGATCTCGTAATGAGTTTTTATTTGGTAAAGTTCGCCTTTCGGTAACATGGTTATGGTTCATCCTTTTTGTTTAACCGACTTCTCGATAGGAAGTTCTCAATTTGACTGTTTTTTTTTTGTTGTCCCATTTTCATCAGGTCACGATCTGATAACGTGATCCTTAAGAAATCGAGGGTAACACTCAAATTTAAAAGGCTTCTATTTTTTTTACCGTATACTATCTAAAGCTACTAGGATATTCGTATCTAGCGGTCAGCGTTTCATGTTGCTGAGCTGATGCTGGAAGGTACAACGCCTCAATGGTTAGGGGAACAGAGATAATTCTTTAAATATAGACACATTAAGGCCGTTTACTGTATTCTTTCAAGTTATACACAGATGAGGCGAGACGTTAAATATTATACAGTATTTCTTACTTTTTAGTTCATTTTTTATAATTGATGTCGGTTTTTGTAAAATTTTATAACATAAAGTAAATTATATATTAAAAGACAACACCGTAAATAAAGTAACAGCTTAATGATTTGTTCTCTTTATTCGTTTCTTGAACCTTTATTTTTCGCTCTGTATTGCCTTGAGACGAAAAGATCTTAATCCGACAACAGAAATGTCTATTCACTTGAAAGGTCTTAGGGCAAAACTTAGAACTTTAGTGGCCCCAAGATAATATAAAACTTATACACCTGTAGTGGGGGACATCCCTACATACCTAATAAGACTAAATTAATTTCTCTGAAGGGAAATTGGGCAAAATAGAAGAAACGCAAACGAAAACATTTTAAAAGCACACACTAATTCTATACGTTTAAAAAAATAATGATAGACTTTCTTTATATGCGCAGTTCACATGTAATTAAAATAAATAATGATACAATCATACACAATTATGCCTATCTTCTCGTTAATAAACGCCTCATAAGCCACAAGTTGAGCAAAATTCTCCACATGAAGTTTTTTAAAACATAGTGTAAGCTGGACAAAGCCATTAGAGCTCACGACGGAATGTGGCCGTCACAATGAATGATGGTAACAACCACTACCTCGCTGTATCTCATGCTGATGTGTGACTATGAGACAGATACATGCGTTACTGGAACAAAGTGTCAAAGTCTGGGGTGACTCTCACATCTGCGATACATATTTTGCTTGATTTTTTTTTATTAAAAAAATAAACAGCCGTTGTGAAATATGTTTCTAAACTTTCGCGCTTTGCGAACATTTTTCAACAATTATGTATATAATAAATACATATGCTCGGTAATTTGGTTTGTTTACCTTCATAATAATTACGCGATTCACACCAGTTGTCAATTTTTTTTTATAAAGCCGTTGCGATATACCAAACTTGCTCATGAATCAAAAAGCAAATAATAATACCATAAAATCGTAAAGCACTGCATTGTTCTTGTAAACTATTAAAGGAAAAGGCCACTTTTTTGCTCACAACAATGCAGCAATGGTATGAAATGTTGCCTGAAGTTCAAATTAATCACAAATTAATTTAATGTCCTATGAATGTAAACAAAGTTTTACATAGTGTTTGTTACTGAAGGTTTTCATTCTAGTCTAAAGGAAACAGAAATAAAAATCTAAAAAATAATCTAAGCTTTACTGTAAATAGGCCATTCTGTATAATTGGAAGACACATAAACGTTTTATTACCATTGTGAATAAGGTAGAGGATAGGGTAGAAGCAGTTCATTCTGCCAACACTTGCCAATTTGAAATAGGAACCAACAAGGTGTGACTTAATCGTGCACGAACACGGCAGCTCGCTTTATATGTGCATAAGTTGCGGGCAGCGATCTTACAAATGTATTCAATAACATGGACACTACAATATCTTACTCCACGAGGAGATGAAACATACAGGAGGATATCCTCCACTGCGCCTGTGTTGAGATATTTTTTTTTGTGTGATCTGCAAAAGTTTGTTCTGAGATTGGATGTGCGTGAATGTGTGTTTTTGGCATATCTTTTTTTTTCCTTTCATTATACATGAGATCCCCTTTTTTTGCATAATAACATTTTTCATAATTTAGTTAAGCATAACACGTTACGCATAATTTTTTGATGCATCATTTTGCAGTATTCCGAAAGCTCTAATTCAGGGTACTTAGAGTAAATTTTAAATTCACCTTAGTATTCTCAAGAATACTGTACGCTATAACATTTTAATATGTTAAGTACTGTAGTACTGTACGTTATAACTTAATACATAATACGTTAGCAACTTAATTTCAAACACTTTTCTGAACGAAATCATTTCAGTATTCCAATTTTAGTTGTATTATCGTACAAGAGTTAATAAAATGTCTGTTCACTAAATCACAAAGGCACAGTAGAGCATTTTACCATCCATTTTACCGAATGCATCACACGCCTACATTCACATCACAACGATGAACTAACATGTCCGAGTCTTTTGTAAATGTCAAAGTGCTGTTGCAAAAGCCTCGCTCAGGCTTGACTGGCCTCATTTATGTTGAACTCGTGATAAAGTGGTTATATTGGACATTTACTTCTCATACAATACAAACCACAATGCCTTTGATAGTTCCAAATGACACGCGGTCGCAACTTGCAAACAACGCGCTTTTGAACAGCAAACAAATCTTGCCATTAATTTGTACACGAGAATAACTATATTGTCCATACAACTATCTTTTATTTTTCTTTTATTTTTATTCCCTCTACATATATTGAAATGCATTCCACAAATCCAATGCATTCCACAAATTTTTACGATCAATCGTTTACAGTTGAAGCCGTTCGGTTGTGGAATGCATTACCTCTAAATATCAGACGAGCACAATCCTTAAATATTTTCAAAAAATTGTTAAATGAATATTATTTATCATTACAATAATTTATTTTGTAGTGTATATTAAGTATGTATAATTTATGATTTTGTGTATATGTTTTTTATTATTTTATGTTATGTTATTTTATTTTATCTATTGTATATAGTATGTATTTATGTATTGTATGTATTTTTATATTGTATAGTGTGTATTTAAGTGCCTATGCACCCAATATTTCATGTACTATTTTAGTATGTTTAATTATTTATTTATTTTTATTTTAGTATTTAGTTTTGACAAGCCTTGAGCAAAATAAAAAAGAAAAAGTAACAACAAATCCAATGCAATAAACTACCACAAATATCCATTCATTATGTCCATCCTAAGGTTGCCTGGAAGAGATCGCGTCAAGCGATAAGGCCGCCCTTTGTACATTTTAGTTTTAAGTACCTATTTCTTTGAATGTTTTTTTACAAATTTGATGTGCAAATAAAGTTTTCTCTATCTATCTATCTATATTATTATCTGCATATTACATTTCAACATGTCTATGATGTAGGTATCAACTCAGAAACGTTATTTTCTTTTGTCTTTTAACTCTTCTCTGTTGATAACTAATAGTGCCATCAAAATATTAAAGCTGGCAAGCCGTGCTAAGGGCGCTGTATGTTTTCATCGTGGAGAATAAGACAAGATACAGAATATATTGTTGTTTACATTTCAGCACGAGCGACGGACGCCAGATCTCACTCCTTATTGAACTTTGTGTTATTGGCGCTAATAACACAACGTTCAAGACTCAGACTCAAGACTCAGAATTGTATAGTACTTAAGTAGGACCTCCCAATTTATCGCTTTTGTCAAAATAGGTGAACGTCAAGATGGCGGGACCCCGCCAGATTTTGTGAATATCATGCGATAAGGATTTAATACACTTTTCCTACTATTTCATACTTTCATAGTAAAATTCTACACCCATAAAATTATTAAATATCCTACAAAGAAAGTGGTCCCGCTATTTTGACGTCATAATGGCGGGACCACTATTAATTAAAGAAAAACATGGCTTAAACTAACCACACCAAATTTTTATACGATATAGTACAACTACATTAATTGAATCATTGTTATACTTATAAAACTTCAATAAAAAACACGTTTCTTATGTTTACACATAGACAAAGCATCACTCGCTCCGCTCGTTGACTGTTTACATTAGAAAAGCACCTGAAGAAAAAGTATCAAAGACAATTAACATAATAAGTATTATTTTATACTCTTATAATTTGTACAGGCGTTTTGTTTGTTACGGTTTTATTTTGGAAGGGTTATTCTAGAATGCATTTATAATAGTGCATATCGTCGTTGTCAAACCAAAATCTGCTATGTGCAGAAATCATAGTTTTGAGAAATTGACAAAAAAAGGTCTCCTGCATTCAAGGGATTGTAGGTAAGAGGTCGTCAATAAGAGGTCGTAGATCGTCATATAATGGTCATAAGCACATTATAGTTTTTTATATGGTAGGATATAGCTGCGAACTATATGCAGAGGTTAAAAGTAGAAATCTTACAAAAGTGCACATAGCAGATTTTGGTTTGACAACGACGATATTTGCCTAAAAAATAAAAGTTGTTTGAACACAAAACCAGAATGTTTAAATAGATAATATATCTTTCAATGTTTGTAAATTTAATTACGTTTTATTAATTACAATTAATTCAAAAAAAACTGGTATATATTTAACTATTTTTCGACAATCTGAGAAAATGCGCTATATTAGTAATTGAATATTTGTGTAATTGCTAATTAAATATAGTAAGTAATAGCAGGTTATCCTAAAAAAAGGATATTACAATAAAAATACAAATATACTTAACAGAAATAGTATTTATTACTCTATTAAATATGTCATAATCAGCACTATGATGATTGCAATTAAATAATTTATCCACATACATTAGAACAGTGGGGAATAATAATAATAAATAAGTCTGACTTTTAGTGATTCGAGTTTTCAAATCATCATAGCATTCCCACTTTCCTTGAATTCTAATACAATTAGATTTATAATATCATATGCCTTGTTATGAAGTTGGCACTATGTATTCAATTACTGATACCAAGTTTATTTCTATAGAAATATATTTTTGTTAAGCAAAGCACGTTTGCAGGATGCATCCAGAAAGGTGGTCAAGAATCGCGACAGAATGGATGCCGGAGAACCGGTGTTGTCGCCGAGGCCGACCGAGAAAACGCTGGCGCGATGACTTGGACACCTTTCGAGAAAACTGGCAGGAAAAAGCTTCGGTTAGGGAAGAGTGGAAGTCTTTCGGTGAGACCTTTGCCCAACAATGGGACAATATAGGTTAATAAAAAAGTAAAGCTATAAGATATTTTTGTATTCAGTTTGAATTAACCATTATGTTCAGAAATACATAAAAACGATAATCATTTTGTATTGAACGTTCGATTGTGCCAAATTAGATTCAATTGATATCTAATATTTTTCAACTCTTTTTTGTAATTTGCTAACATCGTTTATTAAATAATGTGATTTCATAGCAAAAAAACAGAAAAAATCTTCGTTTCCGTACAAAATACTTTGAGCGGTTTTACAAAATCTTAACAACGGGTGGTAAAAAGTATTCAAACACGTTAAAGTATTGCGTGTGTCTGTATCGTTAGATACCAGATGGTTTTATCAATTTGCGTTTAAAGAACACTAAATTAATGCTTCTATTGCCTTATTATTTACTTTGACACAACAAGTTTGGAAACTGCACTTATTTTCTTTTTTTTAAATGTTTATTTTTAAGTAAAACATACATTTAAAAAGCATTTGCAATAGACTAGTTTAAATGTGTCAGAGGGTAAAATATTTTATATTTGTATGATCAGAATATGTTTTGAAAAATAAATTGTTTAATCCATTTTACCAAATACCACTGCGTTTTAAAACGCGGCGTCACGTACATACGTCTCACTTATTTTTGACGTTTTAAAATCTGTTTTATTTCAGATTTCAATGGCAATAAATAGTTATTTATGGTACAAGTGAGAAAAAGTTTATGTTTCTGTTATGAGGGCCAATTTTAAATTATACTTCGCAAGCAAAAGATTTTAAGAGGTCACTAACTGGAAATTAAATTTTCCTCACGTGTTACATACAAAACTTTTCACCTCTTCCAGTGAGAAAATATTAAGATTTAAATAAACTCGTACTCGATTGCTTAACCTGGAATAATTCCATGAAATACGACACTAATACCGATTCAGAATACGTTTTAGGGCCTTTTGTAAGTCGCCACTAATTAAATATGTCGTACGCTTTTAAATACTTTTCACGTGATTTTTCTGGTAAAAAGCAAACTTCTGTGTTAGAAGTAAGTTGTCGCAACTCTTTTGGAGTTCCACAAAGTTCTTCATCACTGGATTCACTATTTTTTTGTTAAAAAGTTCCAGTAAACAATTAAACTGAAAGAATTTATAAGTATAGTTGCCCGCGATGACTGACACAGACACAGACTTTTTTTTTAAGAATGCGTTCGGAAATTCGTTCCGTAACATTTATTTAGAGTCTAATATTAAGTACCTGATTTTAATTAATTTAATGGTCAATCACGAATATAAAAACATTAAAATAAGCGTGTATTTATATTATTTAAAATAATTAAAACGTATCGTTTGTAGTTATTTAATAAAATTGATGTCAATGTTTATTACTAACCTACATGGTGGCTGCATTGTTTTTTGCAGCGCCTATTCATTGGAAGGAGTTTGTGTTTCGAAATTTGAATCACTTTGCCTCACTAGTGAGTAAAAACGGTTTTTACTCACTGAATTCTGGCAAGCAAACTATCTTTTTCGTGCTGGTGTGGTGAAAACAATATTTTTTTGATGTTTTAATATTAGTTCCATTCCATTTTCATAGGAAACATGGCAATAAATATTTATATTATATAATAAAACTAAATAAAGTATCAATAAAAAAAATCAGTATAAAATTTGGTATAGTCAATTGTGTATGAATTCACAAAATAAAATAAAATTTAATCTCATCTAAATTATACATTAATCTTGAGTCACAGAGTTAGTAACCAAACTTTTCTGAAACCACTGGACCCTATTTTCATGTTTTTTATGTATATTTGGTAGGTTTTCATAATAAGTTGCAAGATATTTTAAATCAATGTACCACGTGCGTAGATCCACGGGCAGAATCTAGTATAATATATAATTTACAATAGTGCAGGTATCAAATATGTCTGTAAAATTTGATTTTAAAATAAACTTTACAATTGCTTATGCGTTAAGATATCACATTTATTTATTAAAAAAAACAAAGTTGTAAAATATAAAACGTCGGACTTCGAACCCTAACATTACGAGGGGCATAAACTACAATCGTGTGTTGAATATAAATTCAAAGCTTTAAAGAAAATTTATCTGCTTGAAAATGCTACACAACTTCGCCACAGTGCAAACTATAATGCACGTAGTATCGCTTAATTTATTTAGATAGTACCTAATTCTTTTATTTTTTGTATTGAAACGTGATCGCTGTATAAAAATAATACTTCCTCTTGCAAGCCTTTAAGTGAAAGGATATAATAATATAGTCCAGTTGATGGTGAATGGCAACTCAGGCCGTGAACGATCACAATCTACTACAAAATATTGCGTGTAGCCTGCTGTCAGGCTTTAAACGCTGTCTTTTAAAATGTATTGGAATATACGTTACTCTTGTATTAATAGAAAAAAAAATGCTCGAAAAAGTCATGCATTTTCCGACGGTATTTATTTGCACTCTGATACTACGAAAAATATACTGAAATAATGGTAAGCTGCTTCGTCACGATGACATTAACACCCAGTATATTAGTTGAAAATAGGCTGTTTATTTCGCGTGTCAATAGAAAGCACATCAAATATACAGTGTTATTACTACTGGATGGATTTTAATGAATTTTCCATACGTCAGCGGCATGTAGGTTATATGTCTACTTTTACTTACATATAATCATTCAGCTCAACATTTATAAGCCTCCAGCACGTAGGTATATGCTTCCTTGTGATTAAATTCTATACAATGCAGTTCTCCGCGTTCCTCCCATTCGCCTGAGCACAAAGAGCGTTTTATGTCATTGTTACTTCAAAGACGGCTTTTGTCGTAACCTTATGAAACTGCTGACCGAAATAAGTTAATCATTACGTTAATAATCTTGTCGTGCTAAAGGATTTTGAAACCGCCAACA
Source organism: Hypena proboscidalis (assembly GCA_905147285.1). Classification (NCBI taxonomy): domain Eukaryota; kingdom Metazoa; phylum Arthropoda; class Insecta; order Lepidoptera; family Erebidae; genus Hypena; species Hypena proboscidalis. The sequence continues at coordinate 22,334,481 of LR990132.1, read as the reverse complement.
ATAATTTTGCAAGTATTGAAACTTGATCTTGAGTTGTTGCAGCTACATGAAAAATGTAATGATCTTTAAAAACTATCGAAATGTTTGAGAAATCTCTGAATGGGGATCAAAATTTCACGAGACTTCTTTTCTTTGCGTGCCAATGTAAAACGCATGGCATTATATTTAAATTTAATGTAATGATGAAAATGCATAAATATTTTAATTTTGTTTGACCAAAAATTTGCCACAAACGGCATTATCGGTGGCGCTCCCCACGTCTATGGTACAGGTGATGGGACATAAAGGGCATGTAAGAAGGTGAGCCATCGTTTGGGGACTGGCACCGCATTCAAAACAAACTTTAAGAGAATTACCTTTACATATTTTTAACAGAAAACTTAAGTCTTGGTTACTTGAAAAGTGCTTTTATACGCTTAATGAATTCTATCCCTGTAAAAAATAAGTTATCATGTTTGTTAGTGCTACTTTATTGTCCATGTTTACTTCTTTAAACAAAAATTCGCATGCCTATTAAAGGTGAATATGTCGGGCTGCTTAAACATGTATACCATCTACTGTACCATATTCGTGCGAATAAATGAATCTTTAATCTTTAACAAAAAAAAAAATAGGCAAAGTCTGAATAACCCCACCTCGCTAAATTTTCCTGGCAGCGACCAACTTGGGTACGAAGCCTGTTTAAGGCCTTCCATTGTGGCCAGGGTAGATCACTGCCCGAAGAAAGTTTTTCTTGCTGAGGTATTACTCTGGTACTCTTCAGCCGAGTTGGGACTGTATATATTCGAACAAAGGATGCCTTTGGTCTGTCCCCTGCTTAGCCTTCTCAATGGAGCTAGCGATTTCTCTGCGGACACTAGGTGGCACTATACCTGCTAATGGATACAGATTCCTTGTCGGTGTCGGTTTTAAACAACCAGTGATTATCCGACAAGTATCATTTAAGGCTGTATCCACCAGTTTTGCGTGCGCAGAGCGACTCCACACCAGGCAAGCGTATTCGCCGGCGGAAAAAAAAATATAAATAAATGTTTTGGAATGGAAACTCCGTCTGCCTTGGCTATGTTTACAAAACGGGATGCTTTGTTAAGTTACCCGCGTGGTAGATTTTATAATTTTGAACAATAAGAAGAATTTTGTTAATACCTTAGACCCAAACAGAAACCCAATAGCTTATACGAAAAGTAAAGTTTTATCTCATACTGAGCTGAGAAACAGGGTTCAAACGTTCAAACAACTATCGTGGAATATTGCGATTCCAATTCGCGAGTTCTCCAAAGCGAATTGGCTTATCCTTTCACAACGATGGCAAGTCAAAATTAAAATTGACTCAGCCATCGACACGACGAAGAAGAAGATTGCGATTCCAAAATACATTTGTTTTAAATCTCCGTTCAGAGTTTGGGCGACGTCCGTCGCGTCGATGTGTATCACAATGAGAGCACGGATGTTATTCCGTACGTGTGGAATTGCACAGAGACTGAGCCCTTAGTGCCGGGACACTTGATACTATTCCTGCGGCTCCGATGGAACGGACAAATCCCATTTCAGGCGCTCCTTGTACTCAAAGGCATACGTTCTCAAGCAGTAGGAAACTCTAGTATATTGCTGTAGAGAGACGGATTTCCGTTCTGTGTAAGATTCGAAGGTATTTCCAACGGGCTTGCATTTCAATGCGGTTTGTAATGAGGTAACTGAGCGAGGGTAGCTTTATCAAGCAAGAAACCTTGTGTGTATACAGTTAGGCAATATATGACGAACTTTCTTCCACAAAAATGGAACGTAATTAATTCAGTACCTATTTAATAAACCTTGTTCATATCCATCTATTCCATTCCCAAAAAAAATATGTAATTAATTTAATTAATTATCCATACATAACGCTGCCCATACTTAGCTAATTTTAGTTAATCGTGTAATTTTTGAAAGTACGAGGATTTTTGAAGCGGTTGTTATGCCTATTTTGCATTTGCATATCGAAATCAGTAAATTGTGCTGAACATGTATTTTTATCACCACATTTAATGTATTACCTCAATATTGCAACAACTACATTATGTATTTGTAATGTAAAATATGGGTAAATACAAATACACATACATACAGTTCAAAAACCCCAGTGATCCCTGCTGACGTTGATCAACAACTTTTACGTCGATAAATCTGTCACTTTTTGCTTTTTGGCAAAGAGAGGTAGACACGTCATTGAATCGGCGCGTAACGACAAAACCAACTTTTTAACGAATGTTCGTCCTGTTAACTAGTTCGTATTATACAATTCCACCTGCCTGGTTTTAGAATATTTAACGATGCGGCGTGATAGACTGAATAATTGGCAATTGCAAGTAAAAGTGAAACTACACAACCAAAATATCGAAAGCGTAGCGTTAGTTATTTTCAACACATATCATTATCGAAAACTACAGGAATTTTGATAACATAACATAACATAACGCCTTTACTACCCAGAAGGGTGTATGTTTAGGTGCCATCGGATAGGGGCTGAGCCTATCGCTATCCACCGGGAACTATTCCAACTTCGTGCCGCTATTGATAATTTCCTTTTTTATACACTTTTGCCGACCCGGGAATGTAACCCGAGACCGCGCGGTCAGAGGCGCATACACTAACCGATAGACCAACGAGGCAGTTACAAGCAATTTTGATGAATTTGAAACTTGTATTATTATATAATTTACATTATTACTCCAGGTTATTAACAAAAACCCGGCCAAGTGCGTGCGGCCATGATCAGTCGTAACGACATAATTATGGGAACATGGTGGACTTTGAACATTGACACGAAAAGAAGAAGATGGAATCATGGTTCAAATCAATGGTTTAATACTTATATTAAACATATTAACAACTTCATACAAGACATTACTTTCAAAGGTTTTCGTTTTTTCTACGAAATATTCTAAGTAACTTCATTTTACAATTTGGACCCCAATTACTCTTAAACTAATTAAGTTAACGTAGCCGCTATTGCCGCCTTGAGAGTTCATCACATAAACTACCACCAAGATTTTTTAAGCCACTCAAACTAAAATTTGCACTTTAATGTGAATGATCTTGCAAATGGATCTCTATATCAAAAAACTGTAGTAGCAACTCCTTAATGTTTTTAAAAGACCTATCTTACGGTAGCCCACATTATAAGGTACGCGACAGAAAAAAAATCATACCCAGTTTTCATGTAGGTACGGGGTAGTACCCAAAAAAATATATTTTTAAGATTTTATTCAACCACTTTTTGACATAGAACATTAATACCCTAAATTTCGACGCTATGCGTTGAACAGACAGACTGATAGACGGACAGACCGACGGTCATGGCGAAACTATAAGGGTTTCTTGTAGGTACTACGGAACCCTAAAAAGCAATACATGAAAATCATGTTTGTTTAGTAACAATGGCTTTGGGAGTAATGATAAATGTGTATGGTTTTCCGGGAGTCACGGGTTTGGGTGTTCAACGGGAAAACATTAATTTTACCTGCGCCTTGCTTGTTGTATTCTTTAAATTTACCTTTATTATGAATGTCATTGAATGTGTTACAATCAAATTTGAAAGTCTCTCTTATTTAGTCATAATGTGTAGGTCAGAACAGATTAAGTTATAGTTCTTATCATAGGCACCAAAAATGTAGGTAGATAACAACTAAAACGTAACGTTTAAAATAGAAGAAGAGAAGGTACCTAGACTCTCATTTTAATTGCCTGAATAAATACGATCAAGAAAAGAATACGTCATATCAATCAGTATTTTACACCGGTACTTCATATTTACTTATTTATGACCACACTGAGATAGTTACAACTAAAATATAATTTTTAATACATCATGCGAAACGATACTTATGCCAAGAGAAGTAGTATGCCATAAGAAAATGATGCCAAATAACTATTATACGAAAAAAAAATATTGCGTAACGTGTCATGCTAAACTAAATTATGCGAAAAAAAGGAATCCCGGCACTTTGTGTGTTTATAAAATGTCTGATTGATTTTTTCTTTCTTAACAAAAGAGCAGAATGAATAAAAACAGCATTCATATTCTTTGATAGCATGGGGTCAGACAGCAAACAAACAAAACTCAACGTTCAGTCTTTTTGTGATTCCTGCTTAAACTAAGGGAGCGTGGTAAGTAAGTAAGTAAGTACTGGTAAGCTTGCTCTATCGTAGACCGCATCATCACTTACCATCAGGTGAGATCGTAGTCAAACGCGTGCCTATCCACCATAAAAAAAAAATATATAAACTAATCCCCGGATGCACCATAAAAGCTTGCGCGTAGTTTACCAAAATTTTAATATAAAGTGGTCTTTGTAAACTGACTGCAGGTTTTAAATTTAATTTTATGAATCAAAATGGAAATTCTTTATTAATTTCTATTGCTACGAGTATGTGCTACTAAACCGTAACACAGAAGTACTTTAAGGCTGTAGGTTAAAAATGAAACGCCAAAACAATGAACTGTATCAAAGTTGTTCCAAACATCTCTCTTACATATCTAATCAGTTGCTCAAGTAAATGAATTATCAATTAGATAGACCGACAACAGAATACCGCTCTAATTGGCTCACTGACCACTATTTATACACTTGTAACTCACCCCAATTCAGTTATTAACTAGGGAAGATGTTATTCGTAGTCCAAAGATATCGGAACCTATCAGAATATCAATGATCGTAAAATATTAAATTTGCATATTATAGCTTGAGCTAGATATCCACGCGTCCTGCAGGAACGATGGTTGACATAAAAAATACCTCAATACATTGTATTGGGGTATTTTTTATGTATTCAAATGCTGTTTAAGTGCGCTAAAAATTCGCGAAAAACCGCGAAACGCCAGCTATGTAAATTATATTACTTCCTATGCTGAAAGTAAGTTATTTAAAAACAAAGATTTTATTCTTATATGTTTTTAATACGTCGAATAAATAAAATTAAAAAAAACGAAGCAAATAGATATTTCGTCAAAATGTTATTAAACCTTTTGCACCAAAGTGGAGAGAAGAGAAGCGGAGAAGTGCGGCAAAACTGGCATGCGATTTCACCAAAACGAGCGGAGAGAAGCGGTACGCCGCGGCTGCACAATTTTTTGCGCCGCACGAGGAAAGGAGATCTAAAAGTTACAAAATCTGATTCGTTATCCAGAACACAGCTCCTCTCCGCTCCTATCTCCCCGCTTCGGTGGAAACCGAGCCTAACCCTTTTTTGGCGTCGCGTCGTAGACAATCTACGCCAACATGATTTTGTTAATTTTAACCACAAAAAAATATATATTTGTAGCAAATAAGAATACGTACCTTTAGTACCTTATACCTTATTCAGAAGCCTTCAGTGTTCACAGCTTAAAACAGTCTCGATGTATCCCGGTGATGTGTTCAAATCCTAACTCTGTGCGTATCTGTAAATCAAAATCAGAAAAAGTTAGTTTTGCGTCAACAAATTATAGAATTTATTTTGCCTTCAGAGGTCAGTGACCTCGTTTTGAAAAAGAAAATAGTATATTAAAATATCCTTCCAAGCCTTTCCCCAATTACATTGGGGTCGGCTTCAAGCCTAACGGATTTAGCTGAATATCAGTATTTTACGTGGAGCGACTGCCATCAGACCTCCAAAACTCAGTACGATACTCTTTTTTGGACTTGTTGTCGTACTTTCTGGCCTCTGACCTGTAACGACTGCCATAGAATCAGATGTGCTAATGGCAACCAGAACCGACGGCTTGACGTTCTCTTCGAGGCACGAAGGAAAACTCTTTATGTTAATGATGGTCACCCATCCACGGCCGACCGCGGTTAGCATGGCTTAACCTACATGATCGATCGGTCCGCGCAGCTTCGACTTAGCGATGAGCTTCTACAATACGAAAATATATGCCCTTATTTTTAAGGGTTTAATGTTATGCCTTATGTGCTAGTAATTTCACAGCCAATATTTCGTCTAAGCGGTCGGCTGTGGCTGAGTGACCATCTTTAACATAACGAGTTCGAGTCTCCGAGGCACGGAGACTCGAACTAGTCGACGAGAAGCCAACATAGCAGATATATATTTACCACTAAACCGAAACAAAATAGTGGAAGTGTACAGTATCTAATGTTTGTTGCAAGTTTCAACATGATATAACATCTAACATCACGCCTACGTTTATCTGATATGTTTAGGTTTCATGTGATAGGGGGTGAGCCTATCGCCACCTATCAGGCACAATGCCAACTTCGTGCTGCTTCACTTTTGCTCGACCCCGGGCGTTCAACCACAGGTTCAACCCGAGAACTCACGGTGAAATTGATTAATTGATTGAAATTGATTCAATTATAAAAGTTTGTGCACGAGATGAAATGATAAAATAATAAATGGGAGTTAAATTAGGACTTATTTTCAAAAATACAAGTTAAAAATAAAAGTAAATTAACTTCATAATAAAATTATGTTTTCTGAAATCTAAAATGCAGGAAATACAATGGGCTATTAAAATGTGCCATAAACGAACACTTTGTTTATCACGATATGTTTATTTATAGCTCTGATGACGAGTATTTAAGTTCTGACGAGGGCCTCCTACAAACAAAACATGTACTTAGGTATATGCAGATTAGCTAAAAGGGTAAACGGGTGGGCGTTGACTTTTCCCAATATAGGCTCCCATCGACCAAACTATTCCAATTTCACCAACTTCGGAATTATTTCAACAACTTGCGGATTTCCGATCGCCGACAGTTTACATCTAAAATAAACTACTTCAAAAAGTGATCACGTTGGTTTCAGAGTTAATGAGTGTTTGGTTAGGTCGTTTTAGACGGTTCAATAAAGTTTAGAGCTAAAATATTTTTTTTTCTAAGTTTCTAGTAATTTGCAAATACAAAATACTAGTATTCTTATTAACCTTCTCCAGCTAGGCTTAATTCGCTTGTGTTAAGGAGGAGGTTAACGTCCGTGGTGTAATGGCAAGGATTCGAACCTACTACCTCTCGTTTCGTAAGTCAGTTATCCATTGCGCCTCGGTCGCTTATGTTTGAAACAGAATAGGTCTGATTTACACAAAATGAGTTTTAACGTTGTGTGATTTTTAAGTATTTTAAATACTACATGCCAATAATGTTTATATACTAACTATAACTCGAGATGCTTTCTGGTTTTGTTTTTTATATTTACCTTTAATACAGTACAACCAAGATAAGAGTGTATTCGGGGTATGAGGTTCAAATCATTGTAATTAGTATAATTTAGTATTATTTATTTTTATATATTTTTTTGTAATGTTTTGACGTGTTCAAGCGCCTCCTGGGGCCTATAAAAATAAATGATTTGAATTTTAATTTTAATTTGAATTTGTGTTCCGCGGCAGGCGCATTGACCCCGCTACCGACACCCCGCCACAGAGTAACGAACCCGCGCCTCGCTCGCTTGTGGGGTAGTGCTGTGTTGGATTCTATTATAATAATATATCGATATATCGATTAACTGTCAACATCAATATATTTTACTGTAATTTTTTGAGCTCACGCATTCAGATTTTTCAGATTATTATTTCATTCAGATTTTAGATTCAGAGTAATAAGTGCTGCTGTAGAGTTTAGTACGAGTGATGACAGTTTAATTATGACTTGTATTTTAATTATAATCTTGTTTTACTATAATTTTCACCTTCCTAAAGTATTATATTAATATCGTATTTCCGTTCATTATCGCTAATTAGGTCTCATGACTAGCTCATTTCTGAGTGCAGACCGCACTCAAAACTAAGGCCTTCCGATAAATAAATAAATAATGCGATTCTGTATCGCGAATATTTGCTACTAATTACTAGTGCTGTACGATACGTTCGTCTCGCTTAGTACTCATGTGATTAGCTTCATATTTGCGCTGATTAGCGCTTGACTGAGCTCAGAGCACGTTGAGCGCTGCGCACTTAACGTGTCATCGTACTGCTATGCAGCTAGGTACGATACTCAACTGATTTAATTCAATTGCCTTGGCTTGCTTGACTGCTTCCCTCACCACGAATATGAAGGCACGCTCCTTGCGAAGAATTCGTAGTGCACTGCTTCTCAAAGTCTGCTATCACCTTTGCGGAAGCATAGTACATGTCTGCACGTGTGGTGTAGTGGTTTAAGCGGTCGCCTCGCCGCTCTCCACTGCACTGGTGTTGTGGGTTCGATCCCCACATGGGACATATCTTTGTGTGATTTACAAAGATTTGTTCTGAGACTGGGTATGCTTGTGTGAGTGAATGTGTGTATTTGGCCTCGTCATTGGGACCATTGGATAGTGTAATTGCTTCTGGCGTTCTATCTAATGTAAAAATCCTAATTATAATTAATTATTATTAATTAAGTTACGAATGAAGTGCATTTGTCAGTGGTAATTTTGACGTGGTGCGACTATTTGTTACATAACATAAATATAACATGACATGAGTTAGTTGCTAGCTTAAGTTTACAGCGGACTAAGAATAATTATATTCTCTGGGTGGGCATTCCTTCTCCGTCTTTTAACCTTTTACTATCGGATTTGTAAAGTTTATTATGTCAAGAAGTTAACACAATAACTATAATTATTATCAATTTATTATGATACTTAAGAAAACTATGCTTCACGCCAAACTAAAGAAAATTATTCTCTTCAATGCCAAACAAACAAAACTTACCTAATAGAACAGTAGAGCGGTTATCGAACAGCACTGAGAAAACGGAACAATACCAAACAGTTCCTTGTTTTCACCAAGCTTGTTTCTTGTGTTCAGGTCATCATATACCTTTTGTGTGGTTACGTAAACGAGCAGAATGTACGACATCCTAATGTTGAGTTTCACACAATTAACTATTGTGCTAGCTGTCAAAACACAATATTACATTTTACTAATTTACTTTCTACTAATGTAATTTTGTGGAAACGACTAATCGAAAATATTTCATCAACTTTGAATATATAGAAGTTTCTTTTGATTCGTGTTATTAGTTATCTTGTTTGACCTTCATGGGGAACTTTCCAGACTTGGTATCTCTTATCAAAACTTGTACGACGTTTGTTAACTTGGTTAACGATACGAGGCCGAGAGGCAGTGTGCGATTATGGTGATTAGTATGTAATACCAGTTTTACTTGGGCAAGGTTTCTTTCAACTTAGCGACATTCTACCTAAGTCTAATTCTACTCTATTTAAGGAGTCACTAAAAGGTGTCACCGACAAACATTAGATCGTTTTTCGAATATAAATGAAGTCGTAGGTGTGTATCGAAATTTTGGGACCCAAAAAGTTAGACTTTTTAAACAGACCGTCGCATATATTGTCAAAAAGGAAATGTTGTATTGTTATATAGGTATGTACAGTCAGCAACAAAAGTAGCTACTCACAAACAAGTCCCTTAATTCTGAAAATCGATATTATTTAATGATCGGATGAATCAAAACTAGTAGTAATCGATAAATGTGCATTATTTTATAAAAGTAATCTTTTTAATGTGAAAAATGTGAGTTGTTTGTACTGAATTTACTTACTTTTGGCTTTGTTGTAGTCGCGTAAAATAGTCGCATAAAAGTTATGACAACAGTTAAATGAAAACGACACGGTGTCAGACCTTGGTAGTTTTACACTACAAAGCCAATAGGAGGCTTTACCCTTGCCTGTTTAAATATGCATTTAAACCTTTGTGGTTTAAAAACAAGGGTGTTTCACATTCACAATATTTTAGAAGTCGGTGTTATTAGTTGGGTGGAGATAATAGTTTTGTTCGGGAACATAATTTTTTTTCAAAATGACCGAACGTACAAATAATAACTACAATATATTATGGTCCTACAAGAAGAAAAACTTAGTTTTTTCTAAGTTTGCTTTATCGTTATATTTATACTTATAATAAATCTGTAGAAGTAAAATTACTGTACATTGAACATATTAAAAGAATAAATGGCAGGTGGTGTTACTACACCGACACCGAATACAAAAATGTGATTAATTTTTTTTTGTCTGTCTGTCTGTCCGTCTGTCTGTCTGTCTGTCTGTCTCTCTGTTTTCAGGCATCACGCAAAAACTACCGGTTCGATTACGATGCAACTTGGTATAATTATTCGTTGACACCACACTGGGTACCCGGGCACCACACTGGGTACCCGGAAAAGTACCCAGTATATTATATACAATAAAAAACAAACTTAATTTTGAGTTTGTGGTGGGTTATTTAGGTTAATTTTTATAAGTCGTACTGTACAGATTTTAATTTTAAAGTAAAGGTTAGTATATTTGATATTGTACGTAGTGACCGTAGGTTATTTTATAATACTATTAGGTAGGATTAGGCATTCGTATAGATATTAGTTTATAGGGATTTTGCTTATTTATTGTGTTTAGATTAGTTATCATCAGAAATAGGTTTATTTAAATAGGTAAGTATTATATTTTCTGTTATTGAGTTTTTTTATTGATGTCTACCTACCTACCACGCAGATGAAATAGCGGAAGATAGTTTGTTTGTTTGTTTGAAAGCGCTAAGCTCTAAAAGTACTGGGCGAATTTTGATAATTACTTTAGAGTTTGATAGTTTAAGTCTCAATAAAGGTTAAGATATTTAGCATTACGCTAAACTCAACTGGAGCGGAGCAGTAATGTTGAACGCGGCTCAAAGCGCTACTACTTAATACAACGAACTCCACGCGGACAAAGTCGCGGACAAAAGCTAGTTGTACATATTAGTGTTGTTGTTATAGGTGATTACTAACTGATAAATATTAATAACCATAGCTATTGTATTTAATTATATTTTAATCCACTCTGTTTTAGCTTCACAATCCAGGAACTAGTCTAATACAGAAGCTAATTATACCATTAAACCCTATTTCATTAATGAAAATCACGTGCAGACGCCTCAATTAACACTGACCAAGCGTGACGGTTCAATTTGTAATTGTTACTTTAATCTCTTCAATTACATTTTCATTGCATATTATAAACAAAGGTGAACTTGAAACGTCATTATTCCCTACATGATTTATTGAGAAGAGAGAAAAACTAAACGGTCAATCTTCGTGATTAGTCAATTTTGATTAAATGAAAATTATAGTTACGCGGAATAGAAGAAAAAACAGCCAAGAAATGTAAGTCAACCCAACAAACTGCTGTCGTTGCCATTCCTTAACTTATAGTCCGTGTTCCCTAGATGGGAGATTTTGTCGGACACTAAACACCGAGGATACGGCGAAGATAGTCGGTGCAATTCCACTTAACAAATACAACTAGTAGCATAAACTTTTCGTAAATTGGGTTACCACTTAGCAACCTGCAGAAAGGCTGATGCACACCGCGTACAATAAATCGCTTTCATATACGCTACATGCTGTAGTGTACGTCACCAAACATTCTTGGCAACGTGTAGCACTGACTTTATGAGATCCTTTGTGCAAGTGACTGCGATCGTGAAATAGCCACATTTTGCAGTAATTAACTTTATGTATACCTCGTTTAAGAAGGGTAACATAAATTGCATATAAACTTTATTTAAGCTACCACTATAACATAACTATCGTAAGACTTTCTAAATTACGTGGATTTCATAAAATTGTAGTGGCGACGTTCCAAGGCAACGACCGAAAAATCACATCGAGTATTGAATTTCAATCCAATATTCCTAAATGTACTGCGAAATTACCAGAGTAGTAAAATTGTGCGGATATTTCGCTATTCGAGAGAAGGATATATAAACCGTAATGTGGGCTTTCAGAGTTCGCGACTTTATCGAATAAGCTGTAAACGATAGAAAACTGTAACCCGACTACGGATAAAATTGTAACGACTGGACTACGCATACCTACTGTTTGATCACATTTTATCTTAAGCTAATATATATTTGTAATGTGCTCGTCAAGGCCTTCCAGTAAATACAAAATATGTCATGCTTATCTCAAGTTAGATCCATTTAAATTAATTTTGATTAAATTTGAAAACACTATCGACACCCAGTTATTTAGATCCGTTTAGTAGTTTAGGCGTTATGGTGGAACATACAAACATATTCACATACAATACTTACATACATCATACTTACATACTATACGTAGATTGCCAAAAATATTACCCTTACTTTTACATACTTCCTTATACTGGAGTAAAGGAGTGGAATAGCTACATTATAATCTTACCTAACTTAATATTATAGAACTAAACATAAAACTTTCTTAGTTTGTAATGCTTGCTTAACAACGAACTAAGTATTTCGCCGTGTTATAATGTTGTTTTTGTGTTCTTATCAAGTATTTGTAGCCTTTATGGTTGCAGTAATTTTCACAATAACCCATTTGAATGCATCAGCAACGTCATCCGCCATTATGTCCCCGCCATCCGTCATTTCAATCCGGCGCAGTCTATTGACGATGAGTGACGTAGATTTGATTCTGAATGTCCATGCAGTGCGATCGCTGCTTGACAGTACAGCGAAATTTTGAACACTTATGTCCTGAAACTGAGGACTGGTCCAAAGAATGGGAAATTAGATTGTAACTTTTATATGATACCAATGTTCTTTAATATTATTCTATTTGATTTTGGTCTTGAAAAGATCACCATTATATAATTTTATAGTATCTGTAACACTCGAGTGTAAAAACAAATATTACTCTGACAGTTTTAAATTACGACGTAAATCGGCAATAGAGATTTAGTACATTTTAATATTCAAATAACCCATAATTTGATAAATTTTTCATGGGGCTATGGCCGCTGCTAGACTTATGATTAATGGCATCTTGTGGCAAACTCCCAGTGCGTATGCTTTTAAAAAAAATATTCTGTTAATTGTCAGTAGTTATTGCCCTTAGTCATTATAACCTCAGACATAATGTGTTTGTAGTCATTAGTACTTTCACCATGACTAACAAAGAAAATAATTACTTACTGTTGATTACTACGAGCTTCGTATCATGTCAAAGTAACAAATAATTCTAATGAACGTCATGCTCGTTAAGATAAAAATACTGATAAACTTTTGTAATATAAAGTAAAACCTCCAAAATTCTTATTCAAATAATATTTGTAAATTACTAACAACAGTTCCCGCAGTATAGGAAAATTGTAATTTATTAATTTGAGATATATTATATCATGTTTCTGTTTTTAATAATTCCTCTTATATTTAGCCCTGTTCACAGTATTATAGAAATGCCACGTCAATATTACAGCGCCGGCATAGTGAAATGTGTGACTAGTATTATAATTGAATATTTTGCTAAACAAAAAGTATTAACATATGTCGCCAATAAATTAGACGATGACGAATTTTTAAAAGTGATTCACACGACTAAAGTGGTGTCAATTATATCCAGACGATCAGATAGAAAATTAGCTGTACTTCATGAAGGATATTTAATTTCTACAAGGAATTATCTTTTATTTATTGAACGCTTTCCAAATCTTGCCAAAGAATCTACATGGAATCCAAAAGCCCTATTTTTAGTTATATTTAGAGGTTTAGAAGAATATCAACTGAAGTTTATCTTTAATACATTACTGAAACAGCACGTGTTTAATGTAGTAGTAATGAATGGCTCTGCTGACGCACATCTGTACTCCTACAACCCGTTCGATAACTACGCTTGCGGCAAGCGATACGACTACATCACAAGTCACGGCAAGTGCTCGACAGCACTCACGCAGAACCTCTATCCTGACAAGTTCGTCACTAAACTGCAGAATTGTTCTATTACTGCAGCAATGCCGGTCTGGCCACCATACACCATTTTTCCAGACAATAATACTGATACGTCTCTTCCTCTTGCATATGGAGTAGAACCATATTTACTGCGGTTACTTGGAAAAAAAGAGAAATTTACGTTTAATATTACTTTTGAGGATAACAATGAGAATTTTTCTACTGTGTCCGAAAACATGAAAGCAGATGGACCTTTACAAAGGTTACAAAATAATAGAGCAGATGTTATTTTGGGTGGATTGATACTTAATCCTACTCGAGCCCTTGCTTTTGAATACATTTATGATTTTTTTCCACTTGCAGATAAAATCATATTTATAGTAAGACGAGCATCGTTTGAGCCTGCGTGGAAAAATGCTTATTTGGAATTTGAAACTCATGTATGGTTGCTCATTGTCATTTCACTGATCTTTACATCTGTTCTTATGATAATACTTCTTCGCTTAAAGGACAAAACCTATTTAGTGCTTAAACTAGTGGATAATTTAGTGCTTCATGGTAGTCATATCCATTCTCATCATGCCTTAACGGCTTAGGATCAGTGAAGTGTGTATTCATTTTATGGGTTTGGTTTGGTTTTTTTATTAACACTTTCTATCAATCTAGTTTGGTTAGTCTTACAGAGAATCCTGCCAAGGAACACCAAATCTCAACGGAAGCTGATATTCATAAGAACAAATTAAAACCATGCTTAAATAAAATGATGCAAACATTTTATGTGGAATCCATGCATTTACAGAACAATTTTACTCAAGACACTGACTGCCTAAGAAATAGTACCAGTTTCATACAAAACGTCATGAATTCGAAAGAAAAATATTATACTATGTTGCCGAATGTGTATCACAGATATAAAATACAAGACGTTTATGACGATCATGGGACCCCACATCTTTTTGTGTTTCCTAAACCTTTTATAAAGACAATGCCCTCTATGTATTTCTACAAGGGATTCCCTCTAATGCAAGAGCTACGCGTGACAGCACAACGGTTGAGAGAGATGGGCTTGGTGAACAAAGCTTTGGCTGACTTGAATCATTTAAAGCGCATCAAACATCGCGAACAAGCAAGTAAGAAAAGTATTCAATTTACGATTCCTTGGAGTATGCATATCATTGGGGGAACATTAGCTGCGATCACATTTATTGTGGAAATGTTATCTCAATATAATACTCGCACTTTTAATGTTATGTAGACTGTACTTTAATTATGTATAATAGTTGAAAAAAAGGAAGGAAATTCCACTCCCTGAGAGGTTAAATTAGGGGTTGAAATGTATGTGGGAAATCCCTCGAATATCAAAGGAAAACGCATGGAAATATGATACTCCACACGGACAAAGTTGTGGGCTAAAAGGCAAAGCTAAATAATGTTATTGATTTAAGTCGAAACAATTTATGAATGTAACGCCTTAATTGTGTGCATAAGTTTTAACCTAGATAAATTATGTTTATTAAAGTTCATTGAAATTGTTTGATTTCTAATGTCGATATACTATAGCAAAAAGCACGAGGTCTAGTATTTTTTTTTTTAAAAGCGATCTCACTTTGCCCAACTAAAGGGAATGCTAAAGTCTATGATTAACATAAAATAAAAGTTGAGGTACATTAGGGATTTAACATGAGAAATCACAAATCCGTTGACTATAAAACTTGGTACCGAGTAATGAACTTGTAATTTTTATTAATACTATAGACAAGATTCATTAATTTTATCTAAAAGGTATTAAAAATCTCAAAAATTAAATAATACAAAACAAAATCATACCTAACTTTGTACAGCTGGAAGAGAAATTAAACTAAAAATTTTAAATGTTATGCTTTAAAAAATATTTCTGCATCAATGACAAATGCGGGTGACGTGCCCAGAAGGCTGGCGGCAACTCAACCTTTGAGCGAAGTAATGACCAGCCTTCTGAACACGTGAAGTGTCGATCGGTTGTTTTGATATCTCGTTAAAAAGAGAATGGGCACTCGGGCCTCATGATCCTAGTCCCGTCTCGACTCCAAACGGTTTACTGGGTACTTGTGCCGCTTGAGTGTTTCTGCAAAGGCAACAGCAGTGCCGGCGCAGACCGCGGTGTTTAGAAGATGTGTATTATATACCTACTTGTAATTCAACTTGACTTGACTTATTTTAAGATCTTAATTTTATTCTACAAATAATTCAATTTTTTCATAAAAAACACAATAATATACAGAGTGTAAATAACATCGTGACTAAGCCGCTCCTCAGTGATTCAGTACAGGATTCTGAGACGTTTATTTCTAAATTGACTACAGATTTAACAGCATCATGAATCATTAGAATTACAAAGATTTTGTTCTATTTTTTGCTATAATTCAGCAGAAATACAGATCCAACTTTTATAATTGCCAAAGTTTGGGTCAAAGAGCTGGATTTAATTTGGACTTGGTAACTCGGTGGCGAGACAAGGGACACTTTAATTGCTGTTGATTCGTCGACAGGTTGTTTAGAGTGACGACAACCTTTAAGTACCATAATATGATAAATGCAAAAACGAGTTGATAGTCAAAACATACTTAAAACCACGTTTATATTACCCAGAAGGTTGTGGCAGAGGAGTAAAACGCTCACACTTCAACTGTTATGATTAGGTTCCATATGGTAGGTGAGCCTATTGCCATATTCCGAACACAATCCCAGACTCGGTAATGCAATTGAAAAATTCCTAACGGAAATATCCCAAATTACACTTTCGCCCGAGAGTCCGGGATCAAACCATCGAGACCTCGCGGTGAGCGGTCGCAAAGCATCCCCATAGACTTCGAGGCAGTCATTGCACATAATAATATTATTATTATATTTCTTAAACATATGTTATGTAACAACTTCAGCGCTACATTTCGTATAGAATTGCAAATTCATTTGAATGTTGCAAACTATTTCATACGTCTCAGTGAAACGTCAGCGTAATTAATATGAAGCTCTAAGTTCCAAATACATTTGAGCGAGCAGTCAACTCAACAGAGTTTGGCCATTGCCATTGTTTAAATGAAGTAAAATCATAAATTAGTTTTAAATAGATTTGCCATTTGTATTAGAATAAAAATTTGTATTAAAAAAAAAAAAATTTTAGTGAAATGAAATTATATTTATTCCTTCGACTTCACAAAGCAGTGAATAAGCAGTTAATAAGTGTTTCGTCGCGCGCCGTAGCCTAGTAGGCTTCAGACTGGAAGGAGCGCGCATTTACGACGCTGGCAGCTACAATTTAACCATCGTTGCTGCTCTGATTTGAACTTTTCGTTGCGATCTACGATGAATAAAGCAAGTCTTTGCGGTGGATATTATGTATAATCGTTTTTTAGGGTTCCTTAGCCGAATGGCAAAAAACGGAACCCTTATAAATTCGTCATGTCTGTCTGTCTGTCTGTCTGTCTGTCTGTCCGTCCGTCCGTATGTCATAGCGACTTTATTCCGAAACTATTAGGACTACACAATTGAAACTAAGTAGGTAGATGTATTCTGTTAACCGCTTTACGATTTTTACACAAAAAAAAAATATTAGAGGGGGCCATACATTACAACTGAAACAATTTTTTTTTTTCATTCAACCTATACGTGTGAGTATTTGTTTATTGTCATTGTCGTACCACGTGAGTGGAGTAGAATGTGCACCTAGTAATGAATAAACATAACCTAATAAATTAGCAAGAGCGGTCGCATTCCAATCAATCTTACTAACAATAACGTATACCTATGGTATTTGCAGAGCCAAGGCTGTTCTTTGACAGCCAAAATTAATGATTATAAATGTATTATTGAGTGAGTAATGTCAAGGGAACATGCCACAAGCACATTTTGATACCGTTTCCTAAGTTAGTGTTATGTTGTCGTGACACTGATTTGCATGATTGATGGTGATGCGAAATAGTTTCGTTAACATTTACCATTAACTGATATTGTTTAATCATATTTGATATTCCTAGATTTTATTAATATTGGTACTGGTACATGTGCTGTTCCTGTCCAACATTCCGACATTATTTTTTAAAACTGTGAAATCTTTAACCCAAAAATTACCAACATACATTATGATTTATTCATGCATGCATGTTAACAAAAATTATGCGTGAATTAATTTAGTTCCTTAAGCATAAACTGTTACATGACAATAAAGTTCACTTTACTTGGTAAACGATGCATGGCAAGAAATGCTATAAAGCTACCAAAATACATCTTGTTTAAGTTTAATAAATATTGTTTTACTATCATTACTCATACCTACACATAGTTAGTGCAATGAAAAAGTTAATATACTGTTTTTTAGGAAAATTACTAACGGAATTAACTTGTATAACCGCACACTTGTAACTTTATTTAATCTGAGCAGTACTTGCAGTAGAACTTATTTATAAGAGTTTCCTAGGTAAAGTTCAGTTTTATACATCTAGTGGAAGCTGTTAAAAAGGTTGATTCTCAGGAAACTAAGACCATGTTTTATTCAGCAAAGATTTAATGACAAATATTTCCTTTGAAATTGTCCAAGTTGATAAGGTCTACATTTATAATACAAGCGAATTTAGAGGTTGATGTTAAGGGATGTCTATACAAAAAGAGTATTGAGGTGGATCATGAGTCTACTTTGTTGATAGTACTATAATAAAATGAGATTGCACGTATGACTGAGCCATATTGACATTGCCACTTCATAAAACATTTTTTTTTATACAAAACTCAATTATATTTCCAAAGAAAATCTTACTGAAGCAGCACACAATATTAGTGATGTATAGTTGTAAACTCTACGTCTTGATGACCTCAAAACCTCCAGATATATTTATTTAGTAAGTAATTCTATGCTTATAAACCCACAGTGTATGTACTTATTTTTAATTAAAAAACGTTGGTAGGTACTGAAGTTATCGTAGTGCGATACTTGTGCAATATTTTAGAATCCTGATCGCTCGACTGCACTTTCACAAAAGCCGGTTCATGTAATTGAGTTTAAATTTCAAGCTGCTTCGAAGGCATAGTCCCAGGAGACTGCTATTGGCTAGCCATTATTGAGTCTTGGTTGTAAAAGAGCTCTATCGTTCCCAAGACTATTAAGCGATAATGGAGAAGAGATAGCTAACAATGTTGGTACGTAAAATGCACAAGAATATTAAGTAAAATTCTGACTAAATGCAAAAAGTTGTGAGGACGTGTTATTGTTTGTCTACTGTTACCAACAACTAGATGGGTTTTTTAATGAGAAATGACCTACATAATTATATTATAGCTTATAGGCAAAATTGACATACTCCAAGTATAGGTTAAATCAAGGATCTTGATGGTTTTAAAGTTAGCTGCAGATGGCTGCTTGACCAATCGACAAGCACGGCTTACTTCAAAATCGTCACTATCCCTCATTTTACCTATAGCTACTTTTTATGGTCATGCCATTGTGGTAGAGCCCTTGTGAACGAGTTCGAGGGCGGCTAAGCCACCGCTCTCACCTTTAACCTGCCGCCAAGTAATAGTGCTTACTGTGTGTCGGTTTGGTAGTGGGATCAGGCCTTGAAGTTACTGGCACATGAGGCATAACACCATCGTCCTCAAATGGAGCAACGCATCTACAATCTGCTTTTGTGGATTGTTGAATGTTCATGAGTTAAAGATACCACTTAAGATCAGGTAAACTATACGTCAAATCAAATCAAATCATTTATTTCCATGGGCCCCAAGGGGCGCTTGAACACGTCAAAAGAAACATCAAAATACAAAAATTATAAAACTAAAATAAAACTAAGCTAACTAAATTACTTATAATACTTATTGTAATAAAATGATTTGACACCGGAGCTTAGATTGACTTTAATTCATCATAGAGATTTTAATTAAAATCAATCCAAGTACCAGCTCCGATGGGTATTGCATCATGAGAAGAGCTGGTGAGAAACTCATGTGCACCATCTTTTCAAATAATTCCTACAATATTTGTTTGTTTTTTTGACAATAATTCAATGTGTAAGTTATAGCAACCGTCTGTTCGCTACATACGTGTCCTTTAAAGAAAAAATAAAAACCACTGCACGGGGGCTGACTAACAAATAGAGGTTTCTAATATCTGTTTATCTTTAAACATCAGACAAGTCGATTATTTTGTCCATGATAACATCATTCAGGCTGCTTAACTCGCTTTCCTTGTATGGAGTACCTATCTATATTTTGTTCTTAATTAAAGACCAAAGATGTACAACGTTGCTTGAGGCTCAATATTGGTACCTTCGAGGTTGTTGTTGCATGCAAACATAATTATAGTGGTGTCTCCGTAAGACAACACTATATCCTATCCGTATGTCCAAAATACCGAATAAATTTAACACATATATAGAACGACCAAAATCAACCTTATTTACCGAAAAATAAAGCTGATTTCATACCAACAGGAGTTTGTTTCTAAGCTAGACTACCCGCAGTATTAGATACTCGACGTTTAAATTTAGGTTAAGCTTTAGATAATAGATGAGCTAAGATAAACTCAACGTGGTATAATGAGAGTTAGAGAGAGAGTAGAGTATGTAATTAATGGAAATACCTTAAGATGCATTCATGCGATTATTTTTATGGATTCAAATAATACTTTCCTATTCTATAAACCATTATCATGTGCTTGTAATATTTCTCATAATATTTCATGTGTAGGTATTTTATTGATCATGGTGGATCATGGCGGCCATATTTACTTGGCCCAAAGGCCGTCTTGGCCCAAGACGTTTTATGTGAAGGAGTAGAAAACACCCACTCATTCATAGCCTATGCTACAAAAACTTCTACATAATTATAAAATTGGTAGGATAAAGGATAGTTTGTTTTTAATAACACACATGGTACACATGGTAGCATAATGTTTCCTTTGTACCATTTATATCACTGATTGCAATAACAAACATCACAACAACTATTTTCTTTGTCTCAGTAATAAGGATATGTCAATTTGTTCCAAGAAAATAGAGGAAGCAAATAAATTCTTCGGCAAATAAAAGACAATTGTTATTTTATTACAATAATAGATCATATTAAAGGGAGAAAATAGAAATGACAAGTATTTCTTATAAATATTTTATGTATTACTGAAGTAATTCTGCAGAAACACGCTTGAGATCTTGTAGAATTAAAGCTCGTAGATTTTATTTAAGTATCATAATTTTTACTCAAAACCTTTTAGAAAGTTTCGTGTAATGAGGACCTTAAAAAAGGAAAATGAATTTTAAAACTGCTTCGAACAAGTTTTACGACGACTTTAAAGAATCTCAATCCAGCGCAACTGCAGCGCTTAAAAGAGCGTCCGTCGCAGCTTCTAATCTTTGACACTCAATAAAACTTTGCAAACTTTAATTGGACCCGTAATTCATAAAATATTTTTACAAAGCCGCGAGTTTCTTTAAAATTGATGTAGGCATGAAAACCGTGAAATTCCTTGAGAATGTCCTTGTCCTAATTCTTAGATATAAGATTCAGCGTAAGTGGAACAAAAAAAGTCTTTATCAGCGTGAAATGCTGAATGCTGAATTCATTTAGACGAATTTTATTGATATTCAAATTGCACTTACTTAGTAAAAAACATAAAGTATTAAAGTCGATCCTGAATAAGAAGTTTTTGGGATCATCAATAGTTATTACGGAGAAGTGTCCGCAAAAAAGAAGAATTAATAATAATTATTATTTGGGTATGTATCAACTTCACTTATAGTTGCAGAAGCGACCGCTTAACGTTAAGTCCCGGGTTTGCTTTCCAAGACGAGCATAACTTTTAATTAGGTTTTTTCCATCTAAAAGCCTGAATTGTCTGAATGGCGGTACTCGTGGCAATGAAAGATTGTTTTGTCGTTTAACATTCTTTGGCAATGAAAACGTCATTATTAGTTATGTAAACAACGAGTTTATACAAATTGCCCGAGACATATGCACCAGGGAAAGTAATAGGATATGACTCAAAATAATTAGTTTACCTTAACAATACAATTGGTAGTTGGGAGCAACGTGTTTGTAACTGTATTTATTATGTTACGTTAACTGCTGCGTACACAATTCACTTCCATTAACTTCAATTGTGTAAATTGTAAACAAACACAATTGACTGATTGAGATTTTGAATCATAAATTATTATGTATCTGTTTTCACGGGACATTTAAGGACAGGCAGTTATACGAAATTTCTTATTTGTTGAATTCTAATGCAACATACGCTTGTTGCTCCGTTAATAATTATGGTTAATTATTGTGTATTTCTTTTTCAATAGTATTTGTTGTATTGTAGCAGTCTTCATAGTTTTCTAGTGATTTTATGTTTATGTTATGTTCAAAACTACTCTCTACACAAGTAGTCAAATGAGGTACCTAATTTATAACGCAATTATTAAAGACCCCTTAATTAATGCTTGCTTTAAATACCATTTACTATTACATAATAACGTTTATGTACGTGTATTTAGTTGAAAATATAATTATGTCCGTGATGTGTAGTTTGTGGATTATTCTAGTGCTGGGGAAAACATGACAGTGAAATATGTCGTGTAATTTTGTTGCACAGACTAAGATTAGCAAGGACGTGTTTGCGAAATTACACCAAATAATTAGATAGCGATGTTTTGAAAACGATAATAAATTACTTAAAATCACGCCTGTATTACCCTGACATACCCAGAAGGGTTTGGCAGAAGTGGACAACACCCACATTTTATCTGTTAAGTTTGTGTGATTGGGGTGAGTTTATATCACCATTTGTTGGGTATTCTAGAACACGTGCAGCTATTAAGACTAAAATATCCCAAATATCTGACCCCTGACATCGCCGTGAGCAGACGTCAAACACTACTCCTAGACTAACGAGGAAGTCGTTTATAAACGTAGGTCATAAATTCTAAATGCAGGCGCGTCTCAGAAACTTCAGCACTTTGGCTATCATAGGACTTCTAAACTTTCCTTCGAAGCACGTCTCAAGTTTCCTTCACGTCTAAGTTTGCCTCTTACAAACTGATCTGTAAACGAGCTGTCGAACCAAGCAAACTAGCTAATACCTGAAAATAAATCGAGAATATTCATCATTAGTTTCCATCAGCGTCATATTTTTTCTGTGATCTTGAATTATCAATAACCATTTGTTTTATAACGATTGGTCCAGTAGTGTTGGATCCTATTGGAAACAAACAACCAAACGAAAAAATATTATTTTCTAATATTAGTATAAAGGGTGTAAATAACATCGTGACGAAGCGGCTTACCAGTAATTCAGTACATAATTCTAAGACATGATTCTGAGGTCCGGGGTGCATAAATTTTCATGACGTTTCCGGAGAAAATTTTAGTTTTTCGCGATGTTTCCGACTGATTGCGGAAGAGTAACGATACTCGTAAAGGCCGGCCATCTGTCGTTTATACTTTTGGCAGCAAAGACACTACAGTACCGCTTCTTTTGTTTAAAAAAAACACGTTAAAATCTCGGCGCCGCCGTCGGCACTACCATTATGTTGGCGGCAAAGGCGCTTTAGTGCAATTTCTTATTTTTTGTAGTAAATATTACTAAAACGTCGGTGTTTTTTAACTAGTTGGAGTTTTGGAGATACAGTGAAAAATTTGCAGTAAGGGTGAATTAATAATTTAAAACATAACAAAAACATTCATTTTAATCTAACTAAGACTGCTTAGTATTTTAATACGAATATTTAATTTTTGCTAACCCGAAACACTTATTATTTTTTTTATTACTGTTAAAACGGATTCCTCGCATAATTTTAGCTCGTTTTCACTATATCCAGTTTGCACTTTGATGAAAAAAATCTCATTTGAAAACAAACAATAAGCGTTGAGCTAATCCGCGAGTCCAATACCATTAAATTTATTAGTTTTCTGTGCAAACGGCTGTAAACTTTGTTTTATTTGAATTTTATGGCATCCAGAGCTATTCCGTTTGGCAATGCGTATAAAGTTTGACTAACAAACGAAAGTTTGGTTGTAATTAAATCGTTCCCATTTTTTATTTGCTTATTGAAAACATTTTTATAATATTTGACAGTATTGTCAATTTTATTGCTTGCTATACAACATATTTTTTTTGTTCATTAAATAAAGTTAATGGTTCAAGCAAAAAAGGAAAAGTACCTTTGAAAGAATTGAAATTATAATTTTCGGTTCATTCATAACGTAACATTCTGTTTTTGGTTTATCTATTTTAATAAACATATCGTATCTCATCTACTTGTAAAGTAGTAATATTTGTTACTAACAACCACTGTACGAAATTGCAGATAAAATGTTTGTGTTTAACAATAGTGTTCATACTTTAATTTCACCCAGAAAATATATAATGAAACGTCGCTAGACGTTGCGGGTGAGAGCCTAGAAAGAAATGATACCAAATTCTTAATCAAAAGTTATCTGGTTATATTTTACAAGATGGCCTATGCGCCTTGTTCAAATATAAAGAAATAAATGCTTTAGTAGTTTTCTTTCTGTTTTAGTACAGGAAAAGAGTTGGTGTTTTTTACCTTCGGGTTTTTTCACACCAACTTATTTAAATGAGTGTGCGTGTGCGTGTCCCATTGGAGTGCGAAAGCTCGAGCATGTGGCACGGGGCACTAATGTCCCGTCTTGGGAACTACATGCTTGTATGTAGCCCGAAACCATGGTGTATGGATTCATCAGCCAGAGTGACTGATCGAAGCTGTGAAAGATAGGTACTTCGATGATATACTGCAACTA
This sequence comes from Hypena proboscidalis, assembly GCA_905147285.1. Taxonomy (NCBI): domain Eukaryota; kingdom Metazoa; phylum Arthropoda; class Insecta; order Lepidoptera; family Erebidae; genus Hypena; species Hypena proboscidalis. Next base: position 22,310,057 of record LR990132.1, on the reverse strand, counting down.
CCCTGAGTAAAGGTCTGTTCCGCAGGTATTATCTAGAATTATTTTTATCTACTAAAGCAAACACACAGGATCACCATTAAAGATTTCTTTGTACATTGTAATTAATAATTACAAATTTACGTAGTCAAAAAAAATGTCTTATTAGACGAGCAATGATCTACTCGATGATTCTACTCCGAATTTTAAAAAATTCAAACAACATAAAATTTAAAACATTCCAAATATCTACATAAATCTAAAAATTGCATTTCACGCATTTTTATAGAGTAGACGTCAGATTTTAATCTTATTAGTTCTGTAACAAAAACATTAATAATATCTGTTATTTAAAATAAATATAAACACAGTTTGTAATGTCTGGTTTAGTATCAACAAAAAGAAATGGATAAAAAATAGAAGTTTTCATTTATATACATACCAAAATAATTGAACGACCAGTAGCTGTCTCGCGGGGATAAATGTAAGCGCGAGTGCGTTAGACTGAAAAAGCACTACTTCGTCTGATTTTTGCACTTGCTCTCGAATGTTAAAAACATGGTCTATCCACCGGCCTCTTAAGAGTGACTTCCTAACTTCCAAAGTACGTGACATTTTAGTAAACTGTCATTGACTACCAGCATTACCTACTTGAATAACCGTGATAATATCCGTTAAAATGAAACACACATTTGAATTCATCCCCGCTCTATGGCACCACAAAAGCATTTTAACCTCTCAATATCAGTAAACCTAAAATCGTCCAACTGATATTTACACAATAATAATAAAATTTCATCAGCTCTCCTCTCTGAAAGCTATACAACCGTTTTCTGGTGCCATGCCTACTTTATAAGGCACTTTAACTACTCTTCCACGTGATAGAAAATTTTCTCTCTTTCAATGATGGCTACGAAACTTCGTCTACATAATAATATACTTAGGAGAAGTGGATTCTTCCACAGAGAAACGTGTTACGCATACGAATTGTACAGTTTGCACTTTTAACGTAGCATTTCAACTCTATAAACCTTATTCGCGTACTTTTGAATTATACCAACAAACTTGTTTGTTAATGCAGTGTGTTGAAAAAAAAGTCAGTACGAATCCAGTCTTTATTGCCTATTGTTGAAGCGAGGTTTAAGATAAAATAAAAAGAGATATTTGTGTACAGTTGGGTGCTTTTGCTACTTTGGTCTGATGTTTTAGTAAATCTAAATTACCATTCTATGCGTTTCCACTTATGAAGCTTAAAACCTAGCTATACATAAATATTGGTCTCTTCAAACTGCCTTGCAGGCGGATCCGCAAACGGAAACACTCTCTAAACGCGTTTATTTAACTAATATCTGGTAAACTCGATTCTACGTCTTGAGAACGGCAGTAATTTCGTTAATGGCACGGAAACTAAGAAGTTACCTGAACTACTACAGAACTTGTGTAAATTTTGTTCGAGTACTTCTTAATGTAAGGTACGGTGAGTACTTAAGCGGAAAATGTGCTCTCGTGAAATGTTTGGTTATCAAAGAACTAAATCCAGTTGAATCGTGGTATTAATAATTTGTAGAATTTTTATGTCATTTTATTCAAATGTAATATATCATAAGCATGAAATTGCGACTAACGTGTTCACTAGCAATAATGTAAATGAGCGGCATCAATGTAGACATTTGTTGATCTACATGAGTGTGTATTGATTGATGATTCTGCTTCTGATGCTGATGTGGTGTGTACTGTAAATTCAGGACGTCACTTTGGTAGTAGAACATTACAAACACATTAAATTGAAAGTATTAGCCGCTATAAACCGAATGATTTATTTTCACTGTAGTCAACCTTCACCCTTACGGTACTCGACGAGACACCACGACGTTTTGGAAGAGCGTTCTTAGAATTCGAAATTCACATCACAAAACTGTTAAGTTGATACTTTGGCTTTCTACGAACGGCGCTTTGGGTTTTGACAATTTTTATTATTTACATTTGTATGTCAAAAATGTTGTATTTTTTTTTTTATAAACTGATGATGGACGACTAATGCATTTAAACTTTTATAATTTGCGTAAGTTATAGACTCACAACATAGATTCGTCATTTTGTGACCTCTTAGCTAAGGCAAAAAAACTATACTAAATGAATTTTAATGACTATTTATTATTTATAGATATATAAAATAAAACTAATAATATATATTGTGTAATTATGTTTGGGCCATTGAATATAGGCAATGGCCCATAATCGTCTGTTCTGTGAGCGCTGTAACGACGTTGTTTAGGAGCTCTGACGTCGTAATAATACCGCCAAGTCTTGCGAAAATTAATGTGCCCCACGAACTGACACTGCAAAAACTTTGATCTAGTTGTTATAAAGTAAAATTCTAGTCATCTTTTAATAATGATTTCGATGAGTTTCTACCTGAAATAAAACTTTTATAACTTCTGAACCACTAGTGATGCTTAATTTGTCAATAGAAAACAAAAAACCGGCCAAGTGCGTGTCGGGCCACGCGCAGTAGGCTTCCGTAGCTAGTCGTAACAACATATTTCGACTTAAAAGGGATTTACTATCTGTATTAAACAAGTAACATCTTCATACAAGTCATTACTTTCAAAGGTTTTTGTAATTTGCACGAATTATTCTAAGTAACTGCATTTTACACTTTGGACCCCAGTTACTCTAGAACTAATTAAGTTAAAGTAACCAGATAAATAGCGTCCTTCAGATAGGTAATGTTTGTAGTACACGAAACCAGCTAGCACGTATGACGAGATGTATGAATGTTAAGGAAGCGAAAGAAGTATGTAAGGAGCGAAACACATGGCGTTCCATCGTCTCTGCCTATCCCCGTGGGATAAAGGCGTGATTTTATATATGTATTATGTATGTTTATTTATGTTACAAGAATTTTGAACGAAATATTCTGAGTAACTGCATCTGCCATTTCGGACCCCTATTCCTCTTGAACTAATGAAGTGAACTTATCCGCTATAGTTTTCCTTTAAAGTTCATTACATGTACTACCGACACAATTTTTTTCAGATTTTAGGATCCAGTAGTTTAGCTTTTAGAGGGGACGCCCTACTCGAACAAAAATTTGCTCTTTGAAGTTAATTATCTCGCAAACGGATCCCTAAATCAAAAACCTGTCTTAGCAACCCCTAAACATTTTTAAAAGTCCTATCTAACAATACACCACCCCATGTTGCCTACCCCACACTATGGGGTAGGCGACAAAAAAAAAAACATCCCTACTTTACATGTAGGGGAGCTACCTGAAAAAAAAATATTTTTCCAAATTTTATTCTACGACTTTTTTTGTATAGTTAACATACATGTTTATGCAAAATTTCAGTTTTCTAGCACCAACGGTTTCGTCGCTATGCCGTGGACAGACAGACGGACATGGCGAAACTATAAGGGCTCCTTGTAGGTACTACGGAACCCTAAAAACACATACAGCTGTATGCGTCGGCGGGTGCTTTACGAAGATTGCGGAATTTTCTTCCGAGTGCTACCAAAATTGCGCTCCCTCAATCTCTTCTTCTTCCTATTCTCGACTATGCCGATGTCAACTATCTTGATCTCACTGAGGAGCAACTAGACAAGCAGTGTGAGCGATGGAAAAGTTAAGCTTTTCCATCGCTCACAGACTTCATTTTTGTCCTGTCACTTGCGATGACGTTTAATGCCCGGGATAATTCAAATTAAAGAAAAGTAATATTTTTCTTTACATATATATGTATATGTATGTATGTATGTGTGTATAATGTATATATTATATTGCTTATGTATGTATAGTATATTATATGTAACTAAATTATTATTATACGTTTATTACGTTTCATCAAATAAACATCTCGATGAAGGTCGTTGTTCAAGGGATCTTATACTATTATATGTTAGTATTAAGTTAATATACCTATTAAATCCGTTATACAATTATTTTTAGTGCACCAAGAAAACTACCTATTTATAATTTCTTAAGCTCTCTTGTCCATCCAAAGGTTGCCTGTAAGAAATTGCTTTTATAGCAATAAGGCCGCCCATTGTACTATCTAAAAGATGTGCTTTATGAAACTGACTTTCAAATTTTTGTACAATGAAGAGTTGTCTATCTATCTACAGCTGAAGATAGAATTTTAACCTTTTCTGAAATTTAAAGCAGATAACTTTTTGTGGTACCGTACTAAAACTACGCTGTCCATCCCTCTGTCTGTCTATCACCAGGCTGTATCTCATGAACCGTGGTAGCTAAATAGTTTTAATAAATAAATAAACTGTGGCCGCTTTAACAACAAATACTACGACGACCGGATGGCGGAGTGGGTAGTGTACCTGCCTGCGACGCCGAGGTCGCGGTTTCGATTCCCGCTTAAGACAAATCTTTGTGTGCATGAACATGGGGATTTGTCTTAGTCTGGGTGTTTATATGTATAATAAGTATGTATTTACAAAAAGAAAAGTATATCGCACCTTTGGAAACAAAGGGTCACTTCTGCATGTTTTCCAACTTTACAGGAGGAGCATTTTAAACTTTTTTTTGTTTCTTTTTTTAAATAGCTCTTTATTACTTTTGTGTATTAAGTCAATTCCTAGGATATAATATTGATTAGGTTTTCACAAATAATCGTGAATAATATAAATACTCTATAGGTAGGGCTTTCTGAGAAACAAGCCATAAACTAAGGGAAGGGTACCAAAAGTGACGTTTTGTTACAAATTGCTAACAGTTATACTGCAGAAGTGACATTATTAAAATATTTATAAGCAGAAGTGACGTTATGTTTGCAGCAAAGAAATACAAAATTTGGTAACAAAACGTCAATTTTATCCAGAAGTAACATTAATATTGCAAGAAATATGTAAACATATAAGTTATTACTTACCGTAGTGCCCCTTCGTTTAAAATGCACAAGGTGACACGTCGGCTGTCAACACACTTCTGACCGGTTGAGACGTTACATTTCAAACAATCGTGCTAATCACGCAAAATAAAAGAACGTCACTCCCTCTCTCACAAGGCCGTTTTTCATGCGAATATCACCATTTTTGGTGTGTATATAAAGTCGATTATCGCGGTTTTTTCTGTATATTTAAGTCATTTTTGCAAAAAATTGCAGAAGTGACCCTTTGTTCCCAAAGGTGCGATATTAATTTCAGTTATTCTAGTACCCACGGTACAAGCTCTGCTTAGTTTGGGACTAGATGGCGTTGTGTGTAAGTTGTGAAATATTTATTTATTATACTAAAATAAATAATAATACATAGGCGTGCCCCACATTAGGCGTGCGCGATTGTAGGGCGTGTGGTTGCGCGTGCTGCACACACGTCACACGGCGGCGTAAAGTGGGGTCAGCAGATAATGGTAGGGAACTTTTCGTTCGCAAGTCCATCTCGCACTTTTTTATATCAAGCCGGTTCTTTAAACCACTACTACTTTCTTATCTTTTTTTTTTTACAATTTAAATACTCCTAAAAAAAAGAAGTCATTTTGCATACATTTTGTATGGCGATTAAACTAAGTGATGTTTTAGCGTTTTGTAATAATCTCACTGACTATTTAGTGTTTGAAAAGCAAATCAAAATTGAATTTTACTAATAAACTCAAAACAATGAATTAAGTTTATTTATTTTGAAGATTTAATTAATATTGTAGAATGATTTGTAGGTGGAGTTAAATACTCTATTGACTCATGACAAATTTATGGGTACATGATGATGTATATTTTTTTTTTTTTTTTTTTTTTTTACGCCCACAGCGAACGAACGTGTAGTCCACCTGATGGTAAGTGGAGTACAGCCCATGGACATCAACAATCCACAAAAGCAGATTATAGATGCGTCGCTGCAGCTGAGGACTACGGTGTTATGCCTCATGTGCCAGTAATTTCATATAATATATTATTATCTTTTTTTAATACTTTTTTGATGTGACAGTGAAATGGTATGGTAATTTATTAAAACCAGTAAAATACACAAATTCCAAAACACAAATAAAATAGGAATTTGGATACCGATAGAAAACCATTCACCTCTAACGATGAATTCAAAATACACATCGCATCATAATTGGCCGTCATACGCCAGACGATACTCGGAATAAATTGTATGAAAAATATGAAATAAAATGTTCAACCCGATCAGTATTGCACGGACCACTGACGTTTGAAGTTCGTTATTGGAAGTCAAGCTACAAAAAATATGGAAGAGACTATCAAACTATTCTGAATTATTCTTTTTGTTATAATGCAAAAAGAATAATTCAGAATAGTTTATAAATATAAATATAAATAAATATCTCCCAACTTACACACAACGCCATCTAGTCCCAAACTAAGCAGAGCTTGTACTATGGGTACTAGATTAACTGATGCTAATACAAATACACTTTTTTTTTGTAAATACATACTTATTATACATAGTTTATGGTTATTATTTTTTTCATTTATTATTTGAAAATATTAACCTGATGTATTTGTATGTTTGTCTGTATTAGTATGAGCTTTATAATAGATGTAGTGCCGGATGTAATAGCTGAAACCGGAACTACAGCAACGTTATAAAAAATAATCCCTACAGCTGTCACTACTGGGGAAAATTTAGAAACTTTGGTCCTTGCTACATGGACCTTCAGTGTCTTCTTGATATACTTACTCGACGCGGGTCTTTGGCCATACATAGTCTAGGTTGCCTTTCCCTCTTTATCTTTGTAGTCGATCATACACAGAATGTAACCAGGGTCAAAATTTATCCTAACGTCACAAACAAAACAATAATCTTTCATTGAGAGCTTCATTCCCTACACGAAATGTTTACCAATTTTTCAACAGCGTTCTACCCGATTGGGCAACGAGAAGGTTATCACTGAAATGACGCAACAATTTACCAAATATTTTGCCCTGTTTCTTGTTGACTTTTAGCGTTTTAATTTTAATAATTTACAATCCACTAGGACCTTATTAAGGAACAGTAGCTATTTTGCCAGTCCAGTTACCCTTTTTTCTACTGGAGCTCCATAATAATATTATCCATAGGCGTCAGATCAGCAACCTATTTACTAACAACCACTCAATATTTCGTGTAACCGCTCACAACAACCACATCACAGCATGAATCAAAGCGACCACTATTGGCTGTGCCGCTTCCACGCTTAGGTCTCTTTGGTGACGTCAGTGTCAAGTGCAGGAGGTTTAGCCGACCGCGACCATGACGCCTCATTGCTAACGCTCAAACGACCCATTTTTTTCACAAACAACTTCACGGACCTTCTAATTAGTAAACCAGAAGTTCATTCACGCTCGTATGTGTTAGTACCGATTGAGTGATTTAAGGAGCAATAATTTTATTTTCCATAAGCTTTATTATAGCATAATACCATAGCATAATATTATAGCATAATCCATAAGCTTTATTATAGCATAATACCATAGCATAACCATAGCATAATATTAATAAACTTCGCTAATGCGCATTGTTAATTCGACCACCTAAAACCTTTTTTGAATAGATGGTATGGATCGACTTGTAAAGGGTGTGTGGTGTCTGTATCGAGGTATGAAAGGAGGGGGCAAAATATTCACAATTTAAATCTAATAAAACATGTTAAACTTAAAAATAAACATTATGGCCAGAACATACAGAACCTACCCTTACATAATCACTAATTCACAATAACACTAACCCACCACCAATATGCAAATGTCTGTTACAAAACTACGTAGCCCTTTAAATTAACGCAGCGACTACTTTCCAAACTTTATCCTCAACTTAATTCAACAGTACTGGCAGTAGTTAGTTTATATTATCCCTTAGGTAGCAGTGGACAACCGCATCGTATAGATAAATTACATGAATGTTACACCTTCTACTTTGAAGAGAGCGTTTGAAGTTTGGACGGGACGTTAGTTTAGGACTATTAAAGGTCACTGTGTTTTTGAACCGTTAACACTACTAAAGCCTACTGAAAGGTAACTGATCAAAGAACATGGTTTAATTAATGTTGTCGTTGCAAAAGAATATCAATTAGCTTTAAACTTGCAGCCATGAAACAATAGACCAAAAAAAAATTAAACCAACAAAAGTTTAGTTTATAACTAAAAGCCGATCAATGTACTGTTTGTCTATCTGTTTATTTTTTTAACCGACTTCAAGAAAAAGTATATGGTTCTCACTTCTCTCAGGTTTCGGGAGGTTCTCCATAACTCCTGTTTCGCGGGAGTGTTCTCAAACAAACATACGTATCACACACACAAAGTACACCCAGAGTCAGAACATGTCTTTACGGATCACACAAAGATTTGTCCCGTGTCCCGCACAACACCAGCGCAGTTGAAAAGCGATTGATTTAACCACTACGCCAACCGTGCACTCTTCATAGCGCAATGGAATTTATTATAGTAGTATATCGCAGATTGTTTGCTGATAAAATGTTATGCCACTATCTAATATATTTTCCATGATATTTCGTTAAACTAGTAAAACATTACATTCAGAGCACAATTTTAGATATTTAAATACTCATAAAAAGCAATAATCAAGCGACGCGAAAGCGTGTAAGACGTAGTGTGTATATTTACACGAACCTTTTCGCGGTACTTTGGTCCCTTCACAACTCGAAACCTATTTAACATACATACTTGAAAGTTGACATAATAATGTTCTAAAATATTAACGTTTAAAAACCCGACTGACTGACACCGGGTCAAAAACCAATCCCAACAAATTTGATATTACAGTATAAATTATTAGTAGTAAAATATACAAAAAAAGAAATCTGTAAACTGAAAAAATATGTATATTTTTTTTAAGCATTCGATAGATGTCGTTGTTTGATTACCAACTTTACTAATTAATATGCACGAATTGTAAAGAGTAGTTTTTATTAAGCAGTAGTCATTTTACTGTTCCCTAAGGTAGTCTCGTCCTGCGCCCATCTTCGAATTTCTATAAAAAAAAACAAATTTCAGAAAGTAACATGTAACAGTAACAGTTATTATAATCAAACTTTTGGGTAATCTTTTGCCAGGTAATAATGACGTTAAACGTAATAAAACTTCTGTACCCAATCACAGTCTACTTCTGTGTAATGATATCCCACCAAAAACATAAGTGTGGAATAAGAGCCAAGGTTAACATTACGCCTACAAAAGAATTTATATCTTCATGGGTGACTAGTTCAGTGTAAATAAATCCAAGCTAAAAATTGACTGATTACGTTCCAATTAAGTATTAAAAGCTTAATTAGTAGCATTAGCTACTAATATTTGAAGCGTTGATCGTGCCCTTTGATGCGGTGTAATTTCTCTTTCCTTATCTTTCAACTTGTAGATTAAAGAAAGCTTCCTAATGAGGGGTTTGTTTGAGCAGTATTAAACTTGTTCTCATCTCATCTTTGAACAGCAATTTAACAGAAAAAAAGTAACTAAGCGACTCATTCCATCTCAGTTAAAGAATATAATAAAACGCTTAGGCTTCTATTGCTAAAATGCCAGCATAACTTAAATGGTTGCATGAGTAAAAGTACAGTAAGGCCGGATAAATAGGATTTTATGCTTCCCACGAACGCACGTGATTCAAGTACGGATTGTGCCGAAAGTGCCACATTGTTGAAAACATAAGGATGATTTTTTTTTAAAGGTATGCAGCAATTTTACTTAAAGTAAGTTAAGAAAGAAAAGGGCCTAAAAAGTCACTTACTTACCTACGTAGGATTGAAATGTTCAGTATTCTGTGCCAGTAATTTCAGAGTCTTTAGAAAAGTGGTGCATTGAACGATCTCAAAAACCATAGGCATTTAACGCAGTAAAATATTATTATCACTATTTAAAATAAATAATCAATCAACTTCTTCCTGAAAACTATCTCCTTATTTTATTAAGAAGTACCTCTCTTCGTCGTGTCGATGGCTGAGTCAAATTTTATTTTGACTTGCCATCGTGGTGAAAGAATTAGCCAATAAGAAAGAAAGAAGAAAGAAGAACCGAAAACATTGCACATTTTTTTAAAGCAATAGCACTTATGATTGGCAACTAAATGAAGCGGTCACTCGCACAATCTCTTCCCGTGTATCCTCAATGGAAGCAGAGAGCACTCAGGACGTGGAGCACTCGTGTGAATCGTCATGAACCAATCGTACTATTCTCTGTTAAGTAACAAGTGATTTAAAGAACGAAACGAGGGACTGCGACAATATGATATATATTTTTAGAGACTAAAGTTATTAGGGTATAATGGGTTCGCACATTGTATATACTTGAGGTATTCTGTAGTTGGCTTGTTTGTGATTTTTATTCGTTGTATTTTTTTTACATAACCTACGGTAGCAGACGAGCTTAAGGCTGACATAATATTAAATAATAATAATGTTGACATGTGACGTGTGTGCAGCAAACGCGCGAGGCGCACGCGTCGTGCACGCGGATCTCAGCTTGGCATTTAACCCCTTTCGGCGAGGTTAGCGGGCATAGGAGAAAGAACGCAACGCGTGCACTCTTCACCCATGCCGCACTGCAGCGACGTTCACGCAGCGCGCTCGCGGCGTGCACGCGGCGTTTCGTCGCTCACGTGCCCGAGGAACGAGCACGCCTAATGTGGGTCAGCCTTAGTAAAACTTTAAACAAAAGGTATTGTCGTGTTCACCACAAGTTTATTGTACGGTGTGTACACTTAGAAAGTTAGTATTAAAAGAAACTGATTTATAATGAAAAGCTGATTTATTACTCTGAATTCTTATAACACTAAATGAATGATATGAGCCGAACGCGTTGATGATTGCGACTGACATTACTTAAACGTGCTAGAATATAATTGATGAGTGCGCACAACGTGAGCGCGAATATGTGCGGTGTATGCAAGATTGTACACCGTACATGCTCCCGGGCGCGGAGATGAGAAATGAAAGATGCTGATGATCTGATGAGTAACAAGGTGATTCCATTGTTGCTTAATTAAAAAGATGATTCTACAAATGATCCCGACAATTATTGCTTTAAGTTGTTTTGCGAAACACAGAATGCGTAAATACCGGCGAGCAGGCCGTGTTTGTCACATTAACTTTTGGCACACTTCTCACTGCACTTGAACACTGCACTTCACTAAGCTCTACCGATACACTTTGACCGTGATCACAACCTATCTCACTTCCGGTATTGATCTGTAGACAACTTCCGCTTGCCGGCGGTGCTGGCGCGGCAACAGCAGCGCTGCGGCGCGCGCGTCCCCAGGCGAGCGCGAACAGCCCCATGCCTGCTGCAATCACGACGTAAATGACCACGTAGTGGTGGATGTCGTGTAATGATATACTGTCATTTTCGTCTACAATTTGCTTTGTAGATGTCTTTAGCTGCTCTATTTGTTGGTCAATATTTTTAAATGTCCCAGCGAAACTGTAGTTTTCGTAAAGCTCACTCACTGGAATTGATACATTTACTAGATAATTGATGGGTGAGATGTTTACTGCTACCACATCTGGCTCTATATTCACTTGCTGCGTTTGCGTTTTGTGCGAAGTTAGCGTGAACCCGTCGCCCTTGATTACGCAATCACTGCCGAGCGCTATTATGCTGATGCCGTGTAGTTGTTCACTCGTAACTTGATGCTCACATATCATTCTCACAGTGCATTGACCGCAACAAGAAAACATAAATGTATTTGCTGGAATGAGTTTTGTCCAAATATTTTGACATATGCTTGATAAAATTTGACACGAATTTGACTTTGTATCCTTAACACAGAAATCATGATCAGACTCTCTCTGTAATACGGGCTTTTGTAATTCGCATAGTTTCATGTGTGAGTCGATTTGTAGACATTCTTGTAAATCACTCTCTGATACCTCTATAAAGGTGTCTTTCAATATATTGATGGCCAAATAACTCTCTACGGGAATTACCTTTATCATGTATCCACCAATGTAGCGTGGAATTGTTGTTAACTTGTAAATATCATAGCTGTCTCTGTTAATCAATGGGATTTGAAATTCAAAAAGAAAGTATTTTGTTGTCATACGTCCCTTGACTCTTAATACTTTATAAAGCTGAGAAAGATCTGTTTGAATGTTATGAATGGGCAATGATAACTCTTTTGATAACTGACTGGAGATAACACTGAGTTCGTCTTTTAGTTGAGATGGAGCGAGCAAGTGTATATTAAAATGCTGCACATTTGTGATGGTATCCAATAAGGTGTTTTGGATGTTCATTAGATTCATAAGCATGCTGTTTGCCATGACGCTGGTGACCATAAATTCATTCACCTTTTGCGTACTATGCATGGCATTTTCCAATTGACTTGTGGCTTGTTCTAAACGAATTAAATGCTGATTGAATAGCTTGTGTTGTCGTTCCATAGTACTCTCAACTCTTTTCAAAACATTATTTTCTGCTTCTATGATCGATGTTTGATTTCTCCATAACTGTTCTGTGTGTTTCTGATTGGCTCTAAGCCTGCTTATATCCTTTTGATATTGTTCTGCGAAACGTTCATCTAATACGCCGAACAAACTGTTAGCGATATACCCGACACCGTCAATGAGCCCACGCCGAGAGCGTGCGCTCTTATCAAAATGCTGACTCTGTAACATGCTGTTATAGTACTCCAGCTCGACGATGCCATGACGTAATTGTAAAAGGATCACGTCACAATGTGATTGTTTTTGTATTGCTAAACATATGCTTGTTAGATAATCGTAATAACTGTTCAGTATTTTTGTACCTTGCCAGTATGGTTCCATGTTATAATAAACTATTATCTTCCATTTATCTTGAATTATATGCATGTCTGATAGCTTGTCAAAATAAATACTGTTGTTGTTGTTTGATAATGCAGTGATATTATAAGCGCCATACGCTGATTGCGAGGTACATAACATAAACAACATAAATATTATCATAGCTATGAAGTTTATGCAAGACGTTTTGATTGTTGCTCGTCTTGTCCTGGTTTTCATGTCTGTTTCCGGCTTCTGCTGCTGTTGACTGGGTTTGTCTGATGACTCATTGACTGGTAGGACAGATAATTTAATAATAGGCCGTTTGATTATGCCACCTTTTGTTTTAAGACTGACGACGCGCACATATCCATCCCGACCTGGGTGCAATTCAATCACTCGACCCAATGCCCACTTGCCAGGCGGCAAGTTAGCGTCATGAATGATAACAATTTCATTTAATTGAATATTACGGTGAGGTACACGCCATTTGCTTCTGGCTGATAATGCTGCTAAATATTCTGTTTGCCAGCGAACCCAGATGTCATTGAATATTTTTTGTGTTAACTGCCATCTGGTTCTGTGGTCTCTTTCTGTTTCAATTATTGTTAAGAGCGGTCCACTAGCTAGGAAATGCGATGGAGTCAGATAATCTAAGTCATCTGGATCTTCCGTTATTGCGCACAGCGGTCGCGTATTGAGACATGCTTCGAGCTGTGATAACAAAGTAGCGTATTCCTCGTACGTGAGTTTCTGATGGCCAACTACTCTGCGCAAATGATGCTTTAAACTCTTTACAGCCGCCTCCCAGATTCCTCCACAGCTCGGGAAAAAAGCTGGGATAAAATGCCAAGTGATTTGCATTTCACTGATCTCGAACATAAAATCTTCTGTTAGAACTGCCTTCAGATTTAAACATTCCTGTTTAAGAACTTTACTGGCTCCTATAAAGTTCGTTCCATTATCGCTGGATATATGCTTAGGGGTGCCCCTTCTCGCTGCGAATCTTCGTAGGGCCGCTAAAAAAGCTGCTGATGTCAAATCTGACACTAATTCGAGGTGCACGGCCTTTGTCACCATGCACACAAAAACTGCTATATAACCCTTTGTAGTTCTGATGCCTCGCCCTTTACTTGACTTGCTTTACTTGGTGTGCAAAAAAACTGTTCTCTCGTAAAAAAAAAAAGTAAACAGTGCGTAAAAAGGACAAATTTTATTGTGAAAAGCTTGAAATCGGTGCAATATCCAACGATAATTGTTATTGGAAATACAAGTGCGATAAACAATTCTTAAAAGCTAAAACAAAAAACAGTTCTTTTTTTAAGTTCACAAACTACCTTAAACTTTAGATATTATAAATCGTTTTTAGATATATAATAATTATTAGAACGGTGTGGTGCTGTGCGGAGTTCTGTGCTGTGATCCCTCAAATTGTTAACTGATATATAGTGCTCAAAAGCCCCTAGGACAAACGATAAACCTATTTCAATAAACTATTATTACAGCGCCATCTATTTGCAGTTAGGAGAAACAACTAGACGACCTCATTCTCAGTAAATGGCGCCTGTTAAGTGTAATGGTTGCGCTAAATTCCTCTCACAGATGGAGGCCGCTAAATGCAACAAATGTTCGGCCCAGTTTCACCGCGCTTGCGCATCTCTGCCGTTAAGGGGACAGATTTCAGTTGCCTGGATGTGCTCGGACTGCAACAAAACTTTACCGATGACAAATACAAATAACACGTCAGTAGCAGGGACACTGGAGTACAGCAGTGGCGACGAATATCTAGACCCGCAGGATAATACAGTTATTCCGATGAGAGGCGAGCCCTCAGCAATATTCTTTGAAGCAGCGTTAGATAACTTCAAGCAAGAGCTACGAGCCGAGTTTCATGCGATGCGGGATGATTTTCAGTTGGTCCGCTCTGATGTCGCACGCATAAAGGACTCTGTTTTGGACTGCAATAAAAGAATTGACAGCTTAGAGTCTAGGTTGATTGCTCTTGAAAACAGCAGCCGGGCGCCGAACAGTTCAGCCGCAATGGTAGAAACTATTGCTGAACTGAAGCGAGACCTGAATGATCGCGATCAAGAGCTCTTGTCTAATGATTTAGAGATTGCTAACCTTCCAGAGGCAAAAAATGAAAATGTGTTGCATACAATCAAGCTTGTGGCCACCAAACTCGGCATCCAACTGGAAGACCGAGATGTCGTTTGCGCTGAGCGTGTAGGCAGCAGACACCTGAATGCCACAGATGCTAGTGGCCCGAAGGAGATACGCCCGCGCCTCATAGTGGTGCGCCTGGGACGTCGGGATCTTCGCGATGAACTCCTTGCCAAGGCAAGAGTGCGCAGAGGTGCCAATAGCGAAGACCTTGGTCTGCCGGGATTGCCCAGGCGCTTCTATCTGAACGAACGCCTAACAAAGCAGAACAGGCAGTTATTTCGTCAAGCCCGGGACGCAGCGCAACGTTTGGAATGGCAGTACGTGTGGACGAAGAGAGGCCGCATCCTTGTCAGGCACAAGCATGGCGAGCCCGCCCGTCCCGTGCGTTCTGAAGCAGACCTCACGCAGATTTTTGGACCTGAAATGGATACAGGAAAATAATTTTGTTTTAATGAAATACTTTTGTGTTATTCTTGTATGTTTATTTTATCTATTTCCCACATTTAGATTTGAAAACAAAATTAAGCTTATTCACATTGGATTGAGTATTGTTATAATGTTGAGACTCCTTTACAACCATAATAATATGATGTTAAACATTTTTATTCATAATTTACTTCGTAACAACTATTTGATTAATGTCTTGAGAAAACTTACAATTACACAGTCACATACATACAATATTATCATGTTAACACTAAACACTTTCAATAATTATATCAACATTGAAATATTCTCCTATATGACATACCTATTACATACACAATACATAATACATACATACTTTTACAGTGATTTCTGTATGTATGAATATCTTCATGCTTTCTATATATTTTATTATACCTCTTTATCTACAATATCTACATACTATGGTTGTTATTTTACAATGACATGTCTTCTAGTAATATGGGCAAATTTTAAAGTAATTCACAATGATAAATAGTAAATATATTAAGTTTGGTTTATTTAATGCAGGGTCGCTGGCAACAAACCATGATGAATTCATAATAGCTATGGCTAACAAATCACCAGAATTATGTGCTATTAACGAAACATGGATTCGCCAAGGACAACAAGGCCTGGCACCGGTTGTACAGGGATATAAGTTGGTGCATATACCTAGACCTACATCAATCAGGGAAGGTAGGGGAGGAGGCGTGGCTTTTTATATAAAAGCAGGCATTCGTGCACGCGTGAGGACGCATCCTCCGCATTCAAGTGTAGAACAAATGTGGCTGAGCCTTACCACAAAAACAAAAAAACTTCTAGTTGGTACTGCTTATAGGCCACCATGGCTAGATGTAGAAACTTTCCTTGAGGCGCTCACTGAGAGTATTTGCGCTCTTTCCCCACACGATAATGTAATAATACTAGGCGATTTTAACATTAATATGCTTGATGGTAGCAACATTAAAACAAGGCAACTAGCAGAGTTCCTACACTACTGTAACCTTAAGCAAATAGTGTCTACAGCCACACATTTTGTGGGTGACAGTGCCACTCTCATTGATATCATCTGTACTGACGCCAATTATCGGCATGTAAATGTCAGCCATATAAGTGAGCTTGGACACCACTCATTTGTCACATGTGAGTTGATATTTAAGAAAGACAAGCCTGCAAAAACTCTTGTTATATATCGCCCAATCAAAAATATACTGACTGAACTGTTTGAGGAGCACTTGGAAGCCCTGCCGTGGGCTTCGATCTGTGAGTCTCAATGTGTAAATCAAATGGTTTATTTTTTAAACCTTTTCACCACACAGCTGTTTGACATACACGCCCCCATCCGACAAAAAGTATTTAAGAGCAAGCCAACACCGTGGATAACAGACACCATCAAAACAATCTTTGAGTTAAGAGATGAGGCCAGGAACCGTTCGCGTGAAACGAAACAGGAAGTACACAAAAAATACTATCTAGATTTAAAAAACCAGGCAATTATTGCTTTAAAAAGTGAAAAATCTGCATTTTTCCAAAAACATATAAATGATAATTTTAACAATTCAAAACTATTATGGAACAATCTTAAAAAGTATGTACTTCCGGTTCAAAGGGATGTGGGGCTGCCGGACTACCTTAACAACCCAGATGCAATAAACTCGGCATTTCTTGATGTTCCAGGTAATCCTAATGTAAGTATATCGAAACTGACGTACTACGAATTTAACCGCTACAGTACAGCCTGGTTTATGCTTAAAACAACAAATGAGGAATCTATAGGTAGGATTATTCAACAGATATCTACTAATGCCCAAGGTGCTGATGGCATCTCGGGGGAAATGGTGGGCCTGACACTACCACAGGCCTTGACAGCCATCACAGCAATAGTTAATCGATCTATTGACACCTGCACCTTCCCCGATCTATGGAAAATGGCTATTGTGAGACCTTTACCAAAGAATGGCAACCCTCAATCATTTAGAGACTTGCGTCCAATCAGCATTTTGCCCTGGTTATCTAAAGTCCTGGAGAGAGTGGTCTATTTGCAAATGGTAGAATTTCTAGAGAAAAACAACATACTACCCGACTTGCAATCAGGCTTTAGAAAAAAGCGTGGAACATCCACAGCTTTAGCAGATATTGTAGGGAACATCCTCGAGGCACGTGATCAGGGTGATGGATCTATATTGACCTTACTAGATTTTTCACGGGCTTTTGACTCGATAAATGTCACCCTGTTGTTGTCCAAGCTCACCTTCTATGGTTTTGAATTGCAAGCAGTTAGATGGTTTGAAAGCTATTTATCAAACAGATTCCAACAGGTGGAAGTGCTACAAAAAGATGGCTCAACCCTTGCATCCACTCCACAAGCTGTGACCAGGGGAATTCCCCAGGGCTCGCTGATCGGGCCTATTCTTTTTATTATATACAGTGCAGACATCACTACCTGCTTTCAGGAGTGCAAGTATCACCTGTACGCAGACGACACCCAACTTGTGTACTCATTTAAACCGTCTGAAACCACATCTGCCTTAACTAAAATTAATGACGATCTCCAAAGGGTAGCTGAGTGGTCTGAGTCAAATTGTCTGATTTTAAATTCCCTGAAATCTAAATTAATGGTCATGGGCAGCAGGCATCAAATAGATAACATCATACAAGCAAATCCCATAGTCAAAATACAAGGACAAAATATAGAAAGAGTTGAAACAGCTTGCAATCTTGGACTCATCATTGACCCTGAGCTGCGATTTGAGAACCACATAAGTAATGTTGTAAAAAGTTGCTTCTACCGACTAAAAATCTTGTATAGAATTAGAGAGTACCTTAATGTGGATATGAGAAAAAGATTAGTAGAAAGTATAGTACTCTCTAAGTTTAATTATGCTGACACGGTGTATGGTCCATGCTTGCTGTCAAGGACTAAGCGATTGATTCAAAGAGTTCAGAATGCATGTGCTAGATACTGTTTCAAGGTACCCTGGCGAAGTCATGTAACCCCGTTCCTGAACCAGCACAACATCTTGAAGATGGCTGCTAGGAGGAAACTGCACCTATGCAATCTATTGTTTGGTGTAATAAATACCTCGAAGCCCGCATATCTCTTCGACAAGCTCAGCTGGAGACATGATCATTACAGCTACTCCAGTCGCTCAACAGCTAATCCCCTGTCAATGCCACGGTACAGAACAACTGCCTTTAAAGGATGCTTCAAGTATGCAGCTACATCTTGTTGGAATGATTTGCCACCTCCAGTGAAGTCACTAAAAAGTATTTATAGTTTTAAATTCAATTTGAAAAAGATTCTGCTCCATACACAGAAGAATTGTATTCATTTCAAGTAATTATGCTTACCAACAGGTTATTGACTATTAGTATGGGATGTGACACACTCCAGTTTCATGGCTCTTAGTTTGTTTTTTTTGCTGCTATCTGCACAGACAGACTCAGTTTTATTTTTCATTTCTGCTCACCAACCTGAAAAGCATCATAGGATAATGAAAGCATGACCTAGGTAATTTGTTAATATAATATAATTATATATACATTTAATAATTAATTAATCAATAATAATATTATCCATTTTTTAAATATATTCCATTATAATATAATTGCACATACAGTCCATATATTATTATTTCATAATAATATAATATTTTTTATTTCTGTTCTCATATATTTTTAGTACTTAGCTAATTTGATACAATTATTAATTTTTCAATACCTATAATTTTAACTTTGATTATTTTTATAGCATTTAGCTATGCTTAGCAAATTATACTAAGAAACAGTTGAAAATGATATAATTTTAAATGATACAATCAAACTGACCTAATAGTAACTCTTCGTCACTCATGATTGGATGTGTTTTCAGTTTATTTTTATGAATAAACGCGAATAAACACACCAAAGATGGCGTTGTGTTACAGAAAAGGTACAAACAAATAATGCTATATAGAAATAACGTTGGCATTTTATCCCCAGGATAAAAGAGTTTCAGCTAATTTATTCTACAATTCTAATATTCTACGATACACAATTTGAATTTCTTACCTCTATTCGTACAACAAAAAATGTTCCATCTCCACAAAAAGGACGCTCCGCTTGAAAAATTAAATAACACATCTTCACACGACGATCACACCACAATAAAGTATATTTTACAACATCACAACTCTTTACTTACAGCACAAAACTCAATACACAAAATACAATCACATTTTTTTTTTCTCTTGTTTACAAATTCTTTGATATTATTTCAACACTGCAAAGAATGCGAAGTATTTTAACCGGAAAAGACAATTAAGCGTTGAACTGACATTCACTCAATTCACTGTGATTGGTCAGGCAGGCCATAAACAGTGTACCAACTGTCGTCGCGTCGCCAGCGCAAGGCGATACTAGCGCCATCCGTATAATTTTTATGTTTAATATATATTATTATTATTAGTTTAGTTAGATCAGATAATAATATTTAGATAATAATTGTTTTAAATTTACTATTTTTATTTGCTTTGTTTTCTTTTTTTTTTCTTGCCGTCTGTGTAACTACTTTGTAACCATATATTATAAAATTATAATTTTCTAAGCATGTATTTATAACCTAATTTATGTTTTATTATTTATTATATATTATTCTCTCGTATAATGTACCTATTCTTTTATGTGTATATCTTTGTGTTTTCTCGAACTTAGCTTAATTTAATTTTACGTCACTGTCTCTTTAAATGTTACTGTACCTGTTTTCTGTTCGTGCCGTCAACCGTGGTGGTTGCTGAAAATCAGCGCTGTGAAAGTTTTGCAGAAATGCAAGACTCCACAGCATTAAAGCTGAGCAACCGCCACTGTTTTCTTACATATTTGTTTATTGTTTACCTGTTTTTTTGCTGTATATATAAAATATGTTAGTTATGTAAGAAAATAAAAATAATTTTCTTTCTTTCTTTCTTCTTTCTCTTCATTTAACCTCTACAAAACCAGTATAATCTACGCCAGTATTATAGAATGGTCGAGTAGGATTTATTCTAGACTCTGGTAAGTCTCCCATGATTTGTTGCTGTTTGACTGGCTTATGTCGCCTACATACTACGCATTGATATAAACGTTTCTTAACTGCATTGTTTCCGCCCAATATCCAATACTGTTGTCTAAGCCATGATAGCGTTAGACGTGCTCCGCCGTGAAACGTTTGTTTATGAGCATAGTCTATAAGCAAATTTGTTAAATTACTGCTATGTGGAATTATAAGTGGGTATTTCATGTTCTTGCTGATGTTCGCATTTTTTAGTCGGCCTCCAACTCTAAGACAGCCGTCCTTGTCTAAAAATGGGTTCAGATTGTTTATTTTGCTTGTTGGCTTAACTTGTTTATGCTGCTCAAGACTTTCAATTTCTGTCGAGAAATTCAAGAGTTGTACGTATTTCACTATTCGTAATTTTGCTGATTGAAGCTCATCTGATGATAAGAATGCCTGCTTGCATCGATTACGTGTAATAGCGCGTAATACCCAAGCGAAGACACGTGATACTCGGGTGAAACTGCTGTGCTTATCAAGTAAACCTGTTATGATATTTTGTTTACTAATTACTGCCATGTTTGTATTTGATAATTTAATTTTCTTTTCTTCTAACTGGGTTTCAAATACGGTTTGATTTGATATTTCTTGATTGCTTAAATTGATTAACCAAGGCGGTCCTTGCCACCAAAGAGAATGATGTTGTAACTGAGTAGCGTACAAACCACGACTGGCACAGTCCGCAGGATTCTCGCTTGATTTGACGTATCTCCAGCTATCTGACGGCATCGTTTCAGTTATTTTTCTGACTCGATTTGCTACAAATGACTTCCAACGATTAGGATTTCCCTGTATCCAGCCTAAAACTGCTTTTGAGTCGCACCACCCGTATATCTGAAGCGTGTGGCTGCTCAAACTCTGTTGAACCTTGACCATCAACCTTGTGAGTAATACGGTTCCAAGAAGTTCTAATCTAGGCAAGGTTGTCTCGCTAGATGTTTTGCTTATGGGCACGACTCTAGTTTTTGCCGCTACTAGAATAACAGATGTTGTATCTCGCCTACGTATTTTCGCGTATATAACGCATGCGTATGCTTTTATAGAGGCGTCACTGAAGCCATGCAGCTCGATAGTATCGTTTTCTGTACTGCCAATCCATCGTGGTATTTTCAATTGATCGATGTTATCGATATCTGATCGCAATTTTAACCATTCTGTAAATATGCTGTCTGGCACATTATCTTCCCATTTGAGACCCGCAATCCAAGTATCTTGAAAAAGAAGCTTTAATTTAATAGTAAGTGGTGCTAACCACCCCAAAGGGTCGAAAATCCTTGAAATATCTGCTAAAAGACTTCTTTTTGTAGGTCTTATCTGTGATTTCTCTGACATCTTACATTGAAAGGTAAACATATCTTGTTTTGCGATCCAAATGAGTCCCAAAGCCTTTGTTGATTCTAAATGCTTAAAATCAAAATTTTCGTGATTCGAGATGTCTTGATTTTCTAGTAAAGTGGAGGAGTTTGATGTCCATTTGCGTAGATTAAATCCTCCCAATTTGAGTAGGTTTATTAGATCTGCTTGTAACTGTTTAGCGGAAGTAATATCATGGCCACCACTCAAAATATCATCCATGAAAAATTGACCTTCTAATGCTTTTGCTGCTGCTGGATATTGGTGCCGTTCATCACTTGCTAACTGCTGCAACGTTCGCATGGCGAGATATGGACTTGCTTTTTGGCCATATGTAATAGTTGCTAGCTGATATTCCTGAAGGAGCTGTTCTGCCGATTCACGCCAAATTATTCTCTGATATTTCTGATCCTCATGATGCACTAGTATTTGTCTGAACATTTTTTCTATATCCGCAGTAAAAGCGTATTGATATTGTCGCCAACTGATAACTAAAGATAATATATCTTTCTGCAAATTTGGACCCCTAAACATGAGGTCATTTAAACTGTGGCCAGATGACGTAGGCTGTGACGCATTGAATACGACTCGAAGTGACGTAGTCGTCGAGTCAGCGCGATGTACACAATGGTGCGGCAAGTAGTAGCTCGGATTCTTGTTATTGTTTGTTAGGTGCATATGACCCAGGCTGATATATTCTTGTATAAATGATTTGTAACTGTTTGCGATACCTTCTTGATATTTTAGTTTACGCTCTAACTGAAGAAATTGTGCTACTGCGATGCGTTTTGATTGTCCTAATTTTTCGTTTACATCTGGATGCATCGGAAGCCGGACAACATATCTGCCATCTTGCCGCCGTTCTGTTGTTGAGCTGTATAATTGTAAACACTGTTCATCCTCGGATGTCAAGTTATTTTCATCCTTGATATCTTCAATTGACCAAAACCTCTCGAACGCATCTTCGTGAAGTAAAGCCATGCTGCAGTTAACTGATGTCATATTATCCGCATTCCCGCAAAGGATCCACCCAAAACGAGTTTGTTGCGCTATAGGGAGACGTTCGCCTGCTTTGATTATACCGCTCATCAGTGTAATGGCATATATATCGGCGCATAATAAAAGGTCTACCGGGCGGCTGACATAATATTCTGGGTCTGCTAACTGAAGATGCTGTATATGATCCCACGCAGGCTTTTCAAACGATCTATTGGGTAGGCAATTGATAACATCCTTCATAATGATAACTTCTGTACTGATTGAATAATCGTTGTGAATCGATGACAAATTAATGGTTAGCATTCCATTGCACGTGTTTCCTACAGATCCTACTCCAAACACTATGCCCCTACAACGCTGTCGCGGTAGGCCTAATAACTGGGCTGCATTTTCAGTTATCAAAGATGCTTGGGAACCTTGATCTATTAAGGCACGTAAAACAAGGGGCGATCCATTTGCTGCTTGGACCCTTACTAGAGCAGTTGCCAAAAGTATTTCACATGCTTGGCCCTGCGCCGCATAGGCGGCTTTCTCTTGTAGACCTGATCCTTGTTTATTTTCTTTGATGTGCTCATTAACCTTCACATTTGCTACCTTATAAATGTCGTGTAAAATAGTGTTATGATTACCGTGGCATGTGCGGCATTTTTTACTAGACAAGCATTCTTTTCCTTTGTGGTCGTGAAGGCAATTTATGCATAATGATAAATTTTCAACCGTTTCTAATTTCATATGCGGCGGTAATTCTAAGAACGTGTTGCAATGAAATATTCCATGATTTTTATTGCAAACTGGGCACGTAGGTAACTTAGACCGGAAATTAGTTTTATTATGTTGAAATGATTTCTTGATCGTTGTATTATTTGAATCTGTATTACTGCTAAATGCCTTAAGATATGGCTTTCTGATATTTTGGTAGGTTGTATCCTGTTGACTGCTAGGTTTCGTATCCTGCTTGCGTTTTGATGCTTCCAGAGATGTAAATTTACTCTCAAGGAAGTCCATTAATTCTTGTAGCGACGGCAGTTCCCTGGGGCTCTTTAATGATTCGATGTAATCGTTATGCGTGTCTGTATCTAACTTATTGGAAATGATATACACTACCAAAGGGTCCCAGGTGCTGATATCAACTCCGAGAGTTTTTATTGCATTCAGACACTCATTGGCCGTGTCATGAATTCTCTTGATTGCCGTTGCCGATTGATTCTGTATTGTAGGGAAACTCATCAGTATATTGATATGAGAATTGAAGATGAGTTTTGTGTTATTGTAACGATGAGTTAGAATATCCCAGCATACCTGATAATTGTCTGAACTGATTGGCAAATGCTGGATTAATCTCTCGGGCTCTCCTTTAAGCTTTCCCTTCAAAAATTGCAATTTTTGAGCATTTGGCATTGATTTGTTGTTGTGAACTGTTTCCACAAACAAATCTTTAAAGGAAACCCACTGGTGATAGCTCCCCGTATACGTTGGAACATCCATACGAGGCGTGGACCTTTCTCTGTAACTAGTAGACCACATTCTTCGACTAACTTCTTTCTTGATCTCTTGATATTTTTGTTCATGCATGCTAAAAGTGCGTTCGTATTCTACATTCTCCTCATACATCTCGCTGTCAATTTTCCAATGTAGAGAGTCAATTACGGACCAACGATTTTGAATTGTCTGCAAAATATCCTCAAACTCCCATTTTTCTGACAATCCGTCAAGGTCAAATCTATCCACTGTTCTCGTAAATGCTTTGAAATTACTTTTCTGATTTCTAAACATCTCTTCTAATTTACTGCTCACTCCTTGCTCGCGAGTACCTGAGAATGATGCTTGCTGTTGAGCGATGAATTCTGAGCGCGCCGATGCTTGAGGCGCATCCATCGCACCACTGGGGGATTGCTGCTGTATTCCCAATGGCGTCGCTGGGCGTAAAAGAGACCTTTCGGTTGGTTTAGACTCTGGAGGGAACTTATCCATGATATACGCTCGTGTTTCGATGTAATATTCTTCTGTCTGCTTATACACGTCATTAACAAAATAATCATTGCTCTTATCTTCAAACCTGCACAATTTGATATGATTGCTCTGAAACTCCTGCCAGTACGCATCTAAAGAGTTCAGGCGTGTCTTGATATAAGTTGCTGTTTTTCTCTCTGCACCATCTTTCTTGAAATTGGTGAGGAGGTGCTCGATCTCCCCTATAATCTGCTTCTGAGTTGCTAGGAGATCTTCCATGATGATTGATAAGCTGCTATAACTGATACAGGAATCACTCACCGATAGCTGTTTCACTTACGTAGCCGGGAGGTAATCCTGGAGGCGCTGACTAGCGGGCACTTCACAAAATTATACACTCGCGATAGGGTCCCGCTAGCGGTAGCTCGAAGGACCAAAATTATGTACGGTGTGTACACTTAGAAAGTTAGTATTAAAAGAAACTGATTTATAATGAAAAGCTGATTTATTACTCTGAATTCTTATAACACTAAATGAATGATATGAGCCGAACGCGTTGATGATTGCGACTGACATTACTTAAACGTGCTAGAATATAATTGATGAGTGCGCACAACGTGAGCGCGAATATGTGCGGTGTATGCAAGATTGTACACCGTACATTTATAATTAAAACCTGGGTATGTAATTAGCGGCACTCGTATGAGGGTAAATAATTAAGTGAACATTTAAACTTGTATTCGTGTAGATGTGGAATGAAAAGTATCCGTCACGTCCGCTATTGTACCATGGGGAAATGTGGGTGACGATGACAGAGGCTTATGGGTTTATTTTAACAAGCTTTTATTAGCATCACTTGTAAATGACTATATTTGTTTAATTATATCCACTGATAGAAAAAATATTGAACGCGCTTATAAACTCGCTAAAGTTCATTTTAACAGTTTATCTATCGAGTCTATTACCAATTAAACAGGGATCGGCTTCTAGTCTTACAATTTAGTTAAATATCAGAATTTTACGTGGTTTTAGGTGATACGATATCTCTGTTAGACTAGTTGTCAGACTATTTGGCCTCTGACTACCCGTAAAAACTGCCATAGATCTTCAAATGGCCACTGATATCCATGGCTTAACGTAGAGCACGAATGGAGGAAAACTCGTTATGTTGAGATGGTCACCCGTCCTCGGCCGACCGTGGTTTACACTGTTACACTGCTTAGCCTGCAAGATCGAACGGTCCGCGCGGCTTCGACTTGATCACGATCTCCTCCCACTTTGGTATCACATTATTAGACAAAAAAAAAATGTTTGACGTTCATGTCTGTTCCCGTTTGTAAGACGATGTACAGTGGGCCAACGAGTTAGCTATGCAGGGAAAAAACTTCTATGTCATAGTAAAGATTTACTACACCAGTTATGGATAAGTGAGTTACATATTTAAATAGTGAGTATATTAAACTTATTAAATATGTAATTCACACATGCATATCTATTGCAGTCAGTTTTCAGTATGGCGTAGAAGTTTTTGCCCTGCATAGCTGATTGCTTGGCCCACTGTACATACTTATGTTAAGAAAATAACATATTACGTAAAGGGCATTTTAAAGCAAATAAAGGGTTTTCCTTATTTGGTATAACGTGTACTCGCGGTGAACAGTAAGCTCCGATTCTTCAGCGACCGACATTAGCCTTAGGAGAGCTCTTAATACTCTGGAACGATTCCCCAAGGAATGATTCATTCTTTTAACACGCATGTTCAGACATGCTGGATGCGCCTTGTTGCTCACAATGTCTATGGCTGTGTGTACTACGTGTCTTTGGTCAAGTGATCCCGCTCTCAACTGTCCCCGCGGGATTAGTTGACGGACGTTTTGTTGACACTCGAATGCTATTCAGGTTTTATTGACAGTTTCAATTTGGCATACAAAAACGTGTTATTTAACAAGTAACAAGGTGATAGTACGGCGCATGTAACTACTTCTGTTTAAAATAGACAACTATTTGTAAAAACATTAAACTATTCATAGACATTATCCTGCCTACTTAAGTATTGTTAATATATTTAATATCCCAACTCACATCTAGGATATTTATTTTCATCTGTTATCCAACCTCAATCGCTCGCGGCCATAGAGCAATAATAATATCAGAGCTCGCGACGTTCTGCTCCCCTGACACAAGCACATCTGTGCCGAACCTGTTTGTGTGTGTTGAGGACAAATCAAATGTAATTCTCTAGTTGTATTTAGGTAAGGGGATTTTATTTACTCATTATTAGAAGAATAAGTTTGCCGTTTGTTTGGGGTATCAATATTATTTCTAGCTATATACATACATAATTTTTTTATGAATAGTGGAAGGAAATTTTCAGCAGTAGCAAAAATATTCAATTAAATGTATCCTCGTGTACTACTACCCATCGTACACGTTCACAGAGCCATACATCATGTGTGACGACGGAAAGTGACAATGATTCGTTACTGCGTCACGTCGAGAGCTATTCGTAGCTGCATCGTAAAAATTTGCGAGGTTTTCATTAATTTTGCAAATTCATTACTTACTTTGTATAATTAAAGTAGTGTTTTCAATCTCTAATAAAATAAATCAAAATGTAATAAAACTCAAACAATTAAAACGTTGAGAAAGGTGTCTCGTTGATAAAAACACCATCAACAATACATCTATAGCAAAATAACGAAAACGAACTACTTACAAAAAACAGTTATAAATTTATTTTTAATTTATTCACCTCTTTGTGGTTTTGACCACATCAGCCAATACCTGACTAATGAAAGTAAAAACCCGCAACCGGAATGCCAGAGGCATTGAAAAATGTGTAAAAGGGTTTTGTGGACTGTAAACCGTGAGCGCTGCGTAAATTAGCCTCCGATATCGGTTTTATTCGACGGCAGAGTCTAAGGAGGAGGTGATAAATCACGGGGTCGTGGCCTGTCCCACCGCGAGCCATTTGCGAATTGTCAGAGCGTGGACTGAGATAGCCATAAGATTCGATTCTGTTGTTTGGTGAATGTTTACAGGAAGATCAGTGATAATGTTAAAACGTTACAAGAATAGAATTCCATGAATTTAATTATTGTGGAAGACTGTTTCAACCTTTTGTCAAAATGAATCTATGGTTTTAAAATTTGTATCACTCCTGTCGAATTTAGTATGTTTTATTTACTTTAAATTAGAATGTATTTTCTAATATATATATTATTAAGATAAAAAGTACTACAATGTACTTCTAAAAATATAAAAAAAAAATCAATGCTTGTTTTTTTAAATTTTACTCGTTTTTCCATCAACTTCTTGGAAAATTAATTGCAACTGTAAATACAATAGAAGAGGCTCCAACTAACTTGGTTGCTTTTTTTCATTTAGTTAGCCATCTTGACATCATTAGTTAAATAACTAGTTTTCTAATGATAGAAATAACTCATAATGACCGACAGGGATTCACTGCAAAAATTCATAATAATACGACGATTACAGATTTAAATAATATAAATTGATTTTATTTATATGTTGATTGAAATTTGCGCGTCATTTATTTATTCAATTCCTTATCTAAGCTAAAGAAAGATTCATTCATTCCTAAATTATTCAGAAACCTTTTCAGGCTTGTTATTCATTCAGGCTGTAATTAAAAGTTTCATCTCATTCAAAGAGAAAGCAATCCTTTCCAAGCACTACCTTCGTTTTTATTTAACTTTAGACTTTGTCTAAATTCAGTTGGAAGCAGTTGTGTGCTCGTCAGCTCTTAGCTAGATTAAAAGACAAGGAAACCTTTACTTCAATATTACTTAGTTGCGGTTACTACTGCGTCTTAATGCAGGATTTACTTCGTTATTTGAAAGTTCAATATCTGCTGCGTTTCTTTGTTCATAGAGAGAATTTCTTTGAGTATAAAATATTATTATATACTTTTTCAACCCACAGTATAATTGAGTGCACGGTTGGCGTAGTGGTTAAAGCGGTCGTCTCGCCGTATTCAACTGCGCTGGTGTTGTGTGTTCGAGCAACGAACGAACAACGATATTTCAAAGCTTTCCAAGCAAGAAAAATATTTTTTTTAAAGTTCAAAAATAACATTTTGATTGACCCGGGTATCGAAACGATGAAAGAAAATATTTTGTAAAGACAGCTCCTTCGGCGGTCTTTCATTCTTGAAGACACTTGGCACTGAAGACACTTCAGTGCCGCTTCTTAGTTTTTAGCCAAAATATATACTCTGAAAGGAAGTTCATTGCTATAATAACTCATCCATTGTTATAACTCAACGAAGTTGCTTAACCTTGGGCACTCATCCATTTTTATACCTAAACAAAGTTGCTTAACCTTGGACACCCATCCATTCTTATATAATTATACATCAACATAGTGCCCTAACCGCTAGCACCAATAAATGTTTCGTACATAAAATGCACATACAAGTGCTTTTTAAAATGCCCAAACAAGATAGGTTTACATCTCAATTCAATTCAATTTATTTATTTGCGAATATAGGATTTCACGATGTTGTTACATAATACCACCACCACCATTGGTAATGATTAATAATTTTATTATTCACATTCACCGTAACATAGACATGTTCGAAAACAACACATAAATCGTAACTACGCACTTGAGCTCTTTGTCTCAGCAGTAAAAAGTTCCATATATTCGAAAGAACTCGCCAAGTGTCTCAGAGTCCTCCGGTCAATCATGATTAAGAAGTTGAAGCGACCATCAATACTTGTTATAAGAAAGGTCTACAGAAACTTTCAGACAACTTTCTTTTTGCGTATAAAAAGTATGAGCAAATCCCTCAGACGTGGACAGTCCGTTATAGGTTTATGATTCTACTTCAAAGAAATGGGTTCTACTTTGTTTGTGATATTTACTTTGGGTACATTAAAATAAAATAGCATAATTATAAGTAAGTATGTACCTAGTTGTACAAAAACCAGTAGTATTGATGAATTAAGTTTTTTAACATTTTGAATTGAAGTTCTTTGATAAAGTATTTTTTTTACTTAACGAATGCTACAGGCCAATCGTTATAAGACTAGACAAATTACCAATATTGAAAATTATACGTTTTCAGTGATAGCTGAAATAATTTTGAAGGTACTTTTTGTCACATATATATCATTTCTAAGAAATCTAACTAGAGTAACACAATTAGTGAATAACTATTATAAATTATTGTGAAAAGGTTCCTTCGTAGGATTATTCGTACACTCACACAAGAATTATTAAAGCTGTTGAAATATTCATGTTGAATCGATAAGCTGATTATGTTGTTATGCAATCATTTTAACAAATATTACTTATTTTCAAGGAAATAAATAATCTTTGAATTGTACAAATGTAAAAAAAATAATTGTTATTTTTTGCTGTTTTTGTTGTTTCTTAATTGAATCATCTAATTTATTATTGTACTTTTCAAACAAGATTCATCCACTCTTGCTAATGGTAGACCAGGTACTGTTACTTGTTGATTAAAAAATATTAGTCTTTAGTTTACGAATAACACAATTGACAAGGCTCTAGTAGCTCCCAAGTAAATAAAATATTTTATATTCTATTCTGAACGAAACTGGATAGCATTTAAGAGAGAGTATGACGTCATGGTACCGGGGCAGATGTTGTTCAGTACGTATCAAATTGAACAGCGGAGAGCGATTTTAGTATAAAGATATTTGATATTGGAGTGAGTCCGATCGAACGGACAAATCCCATTTCAGGCGCTCCTTGTGCATTCAAACGCAAATAAAGACTTCACATGCAATTCGCAATTGAGAATAGACGGATTTCTGATTTGTCTAAAGATTGAAAAAAATTCAATGATCCTTTTAGCATCGCGGGTAGCGGAAAAGTTCAGGAATTATAAAGTGAATGACACTAGCATAACTATAAGGTTGTTGTTGTTCTTTTTATAATTTAATTTTAATGCCTGTAAAATATTTTATTTCTTATTTATTAAAAATTGCAGATGTGGTGGAAACTATAAGGTTCTTTTTCGAACTTCCTAGGAAACATTTATGGGTTCAAATCTTAGTATTGCATTGAACCCACTGCTACCAACCTAACATTTATGAGGTTGTAAAATCCATACTATCAAGTACTTATTGAAATATTTTGTTAAGTATTTGTAAATTTTTTTGTCTTCAATTATTTACATTTGTATTTTAAAATAGTTTTATTAAAACTGTAAACGGATTACATAAAATACTGTAGATATAGATTGTTTTTTCTACAGAATGTCTGTAGTCTTGTGTAGAGGCATAGAGGGACTGCATGCAATAGACGGACGGATGGGATCCATTCCTCTGCATCGAGAATGTCTGATATAAACAATAGCGTATATAAAATTGTATGGATGTTCACCATTGTCGTATGATCGTCAATCGTTTAACTAGACTCAGTTTAATAACACTTTGTTTCACGATGACTCGGAACCAATACAACACTATGCGGAGAGAAATTCATATAACAGATTAATAAATGGCTGAATTATGAACCTCTTCAATATAACTTCAATAAGATCCGTGGAAAATTTTATTTGCGGCCTACATTTACATGTACGTACGTCTAAATAAAGCTATACCCTTTTTTAGGCCTACAACCATCTTAATTATAATGATAATGGGAGAACAAACTTAAATTTGCATTCATTATTAGGCTTGTAAATGTGTAAAGTACAATTTTCAACATGGAAACACTGGCCTAGCCTGGGAGTAATCAATTAATAATAATTCGTCGAATGTACGCGATGCTCATTTCAATTAGTTCACCCGTTGTATCGTACAGTTTGGAGCAGCGCTGTTAATATTCCAGGCTTATTTTATATAGCCCCAATCCCGGACTTACGTTAAGTAAACAAAAAAGGTTTTTAATTTAATGTACTTGTTAATTGAATATCTAAGCTCAGTATAGACTTAACTTAGAATAAAATTAAAGTGAATAATAATCTTTCAGCTGTATTTAATGAATCCTCTTTAGTTTATTAAATTATTTAAAAACTGAAGGTATTAAATAAACATTTTATGATGTTATGTAATACCAACGATAGATTAGTAAACGTATAACTTTATCATTCGAAATATTACATCCACAAGTTGTGAATATAAAAGACTAGAGTTTGAACAGTTCACTTAATTCAGCATATTAATAGCAAATTGCAATAAAATTTATTAAGTTCTGTACGTAATTATACCAGTGCGCTACACTCAACAGTCGTGCTCAGCCGAGCGTCTTTTCGCGAGAATATACAACTAATCGCATCAGCACGGAGGGAGTCGAGATGCTGTATCGTACAGCACTGGTATTAATTTCAAATTAATTGATGCACTGGCATCGGATTGTTAATGACTCAAAAGTTATTAATTTAATTAATGCTTAAATAATTGTTCGCCTGTCTGACTAACTTATTCATCAACGCAGAGCTTAAAATACTGTGGCTAGAAACTAAAAATTTTGCCTGATGTAGGATCGCAAAAAAGGGATTTTTGAAAATTTCACAATGAAAGGGTCATTTACAGTTTTTCAATAGAACATTGATATAAAATCTAATTATTTTTACCGACTTCCAAAAGAAGGAAGTGGGTTTTCGTCTAAATATTGTAGGTATGGTACTGAAATACACGGCCATTTCAGAACAAATGTTAATGTTTCTTTGTTGTTTGGTTTGTTCTGTTATGGTTTGTTCACGGCTTTGGTAGACGGATATGAAGTAGACTTGCAGACAATGTAGTTTATACCTTAAAATATAAATGACGTAATTTTTTATTTAAATTACTATTTACTTACAGTCAAAAAAAATCCAGATCCGAGACCCACCTCAAACTTTTTGTTCGATCATTATGTCATTATTTTAATATCTTCATCAATCCTTCTCTTATCATACATAACTGTTACTTCACGACATATACGATATATGTAAGCCACAGCCATCCATAATAATCCATACCGCATATCAATCGTCAGGTTACCAAAGCATTTGATCTGAAGTCCTGTTTAAGTGCTGTACATACATTCGGTATGATAACTATTGCCTGCTCACTGAATCGGTTACTGATTGCGAACTACGGGTGTAGTAATAGCAATATTATATTCCTGAGAATATTAGGGTTTGTTCCTGGTATTATTGCACTTGTCTTCGATTTTGATGCTACTTTGACGTCACTGATTTATCGTTTAATTGATATTAAATATATTAGCAATTATGCTTAGCTATAGCGTAAATTTATTGTCAACTGGTTTATCCAATTTGTTTCAGTGTTTAAAGTAAGATCATTTAAAGCTTTTAAAAATATTTTGTTCACTGTAGGGGGTTCTTCATGGTAATTTGAATTGATAGAGATTGCGTGCTAATTATATACTTTATTTACTGGTACCAGTTATATATACTTATATTTAACTAACCTAATGACCTAACGGCGTGAATGTGGAGAGACGACTCCCGAGCCGAGCAACTGCGCATTTGCGCCTAAGTACAATTTGTAGCGTCAGCAGTCGTACGCTACATTCACATTGTTCATTACTAAAATAAATCTTGTCAGCATTGATCTGTTTGCTATTTGAAGTCTACCGAGATGAAATTTATGAAAGGACGTATGTGTAGACTTCAAAAGTTTACTCCGTCATTTTAAAATTCAGTGTGCACAACCACTCGTACGTCCGTAGGTACTGTTCGATAAATCGTGTAAAACCTGTAATCGCTGACTCATCTGAATGCGTTGTCGAGTGGTCGCGACTCGAATCGTCTGTCAAACGAACGAATTTAAAAGTAAAATGCTGTTTAAGCGGTTTTAATAAGGGAACGTAGAGGTGAGATGGAGTTCTGCGTCGATGAATGATTGTCACGATATAAGATTTTGTAAACATAACATAACATCACGCGTTTATTACCCTAAAGGGTGTTGTAAAGTTTACGGCGAAACGTGCTGTATACAAATAGAGATTTCTATGAGCAGTGATTTCTGTATGTAGTAGAGTCTTCCAATAGTATTTCTGTCTAACGTGTCAAGCTCCTGTTTAACACTTACATTTCCATGTTATGCTTAATTATGCTATAATTTATCTTCTCTAATCTTAGAATCTTAGTTTAATCAGCTCTATCATGCTAACTATTGCACTAACAATATTAAATAAATGTTTACATCCGTTATTTACTTTAAATTTATTTGTATTTTAATGATAGCTTGCGTCAATTTTAAAGTTTTAATATGTAGTTCTACTTTCAATGCATTAAAATAAGGGTGATCACGCCATCAAACAGAAAATATACAATAATTAGGTATGATGGTTGAACTGATTCAAAAACAAGGATACATAAGGCAATTAATTAATTAGTAAAACAATTATTTCTAGTTTGACATATTGCATAATGAAACAATAGAATTTTGATTTCGATTTTTGACAGCAACAGTTAACCACAGAACATTTGAAATCAAACATTTCACTGATAAAACCCTGTTGAAATCATTAATTTCAGCGGTCGGCGGTATGTCATGTGTTACCGCAAACAAATCCATGCTGATTTTGAAATGTGGCACATATCCTAGATTTAGCATTACTACGAATTCTAAATTACTTCTAGCCTCAAGCTTCACAGAGCTAAAGACTAGTATTTCGACAAATTTATCTTTCTGAACAAAACTAGCGAAAATACAACATTTGAAAACAGATAGAAATTACGCTTTTAAAAAAAATACTTAAACGAAACCAAATGATAAATTGCTAATGATTTATTTGCTCAGTATACATTTAGGAACGAACGGAAATTGAGCGACTAACTAGTGTTTGTAATTGATGTTACTCCAAATCTTTGAGGAGATGACGTTATGTGTACCATACATTGAGATGGTGGAGATTATTTTACTCAGAAAATATTTAATTTTGGCATTATTAATTTTGTCAAAGTAGTTTCTGTGATATTTAAAATTTCCCTAGTAGTATTTTATAAAATAGTGAAGTGTCTTAAGCCTAAGTGTTTTATATAATTGAACTTTTAATTTATTAAAAATATAAACTTAGATATTACCAACAATAAATACTGAAACCCAGATACATTTACTGTTCACATTACTTTATTTTTTTATTATTTTTAATGGCTGAATCTGGGCAATTCTAAATAATATTTCAAATGGCTGAATCTAATTCTTGTTGCATGCAAATTAAAATAATGTGAACAGCAAATGTATCTGGCTTTCAGTATTTATGTGAACTATTATGCGAAAAAAATGCTTTACGTGTTAAATTAAATTATGCTAAAAAATATACTACAAAAAAGGGATCCCGACGGATAGTCAGATAGACAGGCAGACAGAGCTACTTTCACATCAATAATACAATATTAGTAAAGGTAAATAAATAATATTCCATTAAATTATAAATTGATGCGAAGAAAATTATAACCAATCCATGTTCATAAACCGAACAGAATCATAATGGTTATCTAAATCCAATTGCACCAAAACACTCGCAATCGATATCGCGCAGTACAATCGTTCGTTTGAATGTTCTCGTATATCGTAATGAGGCTATTCAATGAAATCAGCAAAGATAGGACAGTGATCATCGCTCGCTGCACTCACTGATTGCTAAATCATTGCTGGGATAACGCTATTTTCATTTGAATGTGTTTATGGAGGGCTGTTTGAAAGCAATGCAAGCAATTATATAGATCCCAATATTATTGTCAAAAACTGGCTTAATTTTTTGAACTATACATACATATTTGTAGCTAACGAGCAGATCAAAAAAAATCTACAAAAAATAATGATTTACTTAAATTTTACCGTTTTGAGGATAAATACAAGCTTCTTCCGCACTTACAAGAAAGACAAATTTTCGATATGTATGATCAACGTACGGACATTTAGAACTATGTATACTGAGTTGGTAAAACACTGAACAAAACGCCTATTTTTATCCGTGCAATATCCTCGTAAATCAAGTGTAACACCATTTATTCATCACTTGGCCAAAAGAAGTGGGGCCCAATGGGGAGGTTTTCTCATGCAAATCTCTCGGGTACTGACAAATCGGGTCACAGATTGAACGGAGGGCGACGTAATACTCTTTCTGAAGGAAATTCTTGAAGAAGTATAAGTGGGGATTTTCTGAGGATTTATTTTTAAAATAACACCACATTCCAGGTTTTCAACTGTATATGCAAACAAAATAAAGAGATGACATTCGTAAATCAATGCCAATTAGACTGAAACCTTTGGCATCCACAATGTGAGATAAAACTATTTATTCTCATACAAAGAAAGCCCACACACGGTACTATATCCTGTTTTCAATCATCATCTTTCCTTGTAATGTTGAGCTCTCGACGCGGTATGAGTACGCATTTTATCTGAACACAAGTAGTCCCCACGGCGTGTGAGGAATAGTGGAAGGATATGAGATCACATAGAAAGTGAGCTTTTTGTCAAAGTAGGGTTGGTTTCATCAAGTTGTATGTTGTTAGGCACTGTAGTTTTGTGTTTCAATAGATAAACAAGTCAACCAGTTTGCAATAAATTGATGTGAGAATAAAAGTGACACGTAAGTACTAAGTGTTTCTTCTACAAATTTTAAAAGCGCGCTCTTAAATTCAAATAAATTAAAAATATTACTTGTCACATTGCAAGGCATCTTATAATGTTATTATCTAAATATCCATCCTAAGGTAGCTTGAAAAAAATCACGCCTAAGCAATAAGGCCACTACCATTTTGTTATTTATTTTTATGTTACTGAAATTATATAGTAATACAGAATTTTCTGTCTGTCTATTTTTAAATTTTGAAGATATTCCATTGTTTTATTTTCTGGCAGTATATAACTTTCAGTTTCCTTCGCAAAGATCATAAATCTTCTTTTAAAATCCCAGCCAATTGGGGTGGAACATCATCCGATGTTGGCGTGCATCCAAATCGATTTACCATGTAATATTGTAGATAACTGCAAGGAAATACAATTGAAGCATAGTTCTTCTTTGAAAAATACTAAAATTATCAACAAAGATGTCCAAGATAAAACAATACAAAAATTACTGTTAATTCACACAGATATCAAAGATAAAAAAATAAAAATATTAAATTATAATTTCTAGGAACGTTACCCTCAGTTATACCGAATAAGCACAAAAACAAACATTTAAATTAGCCAAGCCATTTTGAAAGATTTCGTCGATAGATATATTTTCTGATTGGCTTTATAACTTTCAAATACTATGAAAGGCACAATTTAAGAAAGTTACTTACATACAATAGCATAAAATTGTAAAGAATTTTAAGTCAAGAACATTTTAATTAAATTTTGTTCAGAATAGGTTCCGTCAAGCGGGGCCTCCCTCCCTCTCCTGAAAAGTGTCTCTCGTGTTCCGACAAAGTTTGACAGAATTGAGGAAACGAATCCGATTATTTGCACCGGAGGGTGTCACCCTCTTTTCTTCTGATGTATGGAATGTTACGGCATTACATCAAAGTTGGCAAACGTTGGAGTGAGTAAAGCTCTTTTTTAATTAATAAAGTTTCTTGTCATATATGCCGATCCTTTTTTTTCCTCTTTTTCATTCAAACTTTTATGTATGCACTGTTTAACTTATAAAATCAAAATTGTCTTGAGAACCAGGGACAAACATCGTCCGTTTTACGAACCACCGATTTTCCTCGAACATCGAATTTTGATACAAGATCTGATCTTTGCTATAAGAAGAAGAAGCTTTGCTGAAGATATCTTGGAGAAAATAGAAATCAGATATAAATATTTCGCGTCGTACGAACCACATGTCGAGCCTGCGATTGCTTGCGAACACGCCGATGCACTTTCGAGGAGGTAGCAGCTTGAAAGGTGTAGTTATCGGAATTGGACACGTTAAAGATAAAAATATATACCTATTGTTATGAATTACTTTGTCATCATCCATTTGTGAGATTTTGATATACTGGTTTGTAATTTGTTAATTAATTTGTTTGTAAACTGGTCGATGCCAGTTGATCTTAAGGAATGGTTAAATAAATTTAATAGATAAAACTTATATAACGTCTGTGCATACCAAAAATAGCTATGAAATATATTTCAGCGTTGTAACGATTAAATTCATTCATCAAATAGCATTAATATAAAACATGCCACACAGAGCGCATCTCGCGCTAGCTACATTTGACACTCAACAGTCATTCGCCCAAAGCAAATGTTAAGCACCCCGTGGTATATGTAATTAATCTCAGAGAATATAAATATCTTGTGTCATCAATAAAACTAATTAAATTTTTGAAATTCTCATGAATCTCAAATTTAACGTCAAAATTATTTTTAATTTAATGACCAGTTTCCGCTTTTTAGAAATGTGAGTAAAGAAGTCTTGTATGAAATTATTGTTTGATATTCTAATGAATTGCTTTTATTTGTGTTTGCTTTCTCTATTGGTCAAATATCTAAGATATTTACTTACCATACTTATTACTTACTTACCGTAATCGTAAATTCTTTTAATACAGCATACAGCAGCTTTGATTGCTAAAAGGACACAAAAATATTGTCTGGATGTATCTTGTAGCTCTCATAACTTTAAAAATAACTAACCTTAAAAATCATTGTTATTTTGACAATGAAAAAAGACACTTCAATTTTATTTATTTGCATTACCTAATGATTTAAAATGCCGAGCTTTTGGTTGTGAAAATTAGCACATTTCAAGTTACTGTAGCTTTATTGAATAAATAGTTATCGGTAAAACAAAACAAAGCTACATTAATACAAATTACAAACTGATTTGAAATTTTGTTGAAATTTAATGGTTATTCATATAAGTTTTGGTTTAGTTACATGTGGCCTTTGCTAATTATTCTGCTCGCCTGTATTTATTTTACGGTGAATGTGATTAATTAAAAATTATTAATATACGGCTTATTATTAATAATGACTAAAACGCGAGGTAAAAGTGGTAAATTAATCGTATTTACCAGTGATTATTATTAATTTAGCTCCGTACTGTTACATTAAATAAATTAAAAATAATTACGTTTAGGAGAAATACCCCAAAGTTTTTTTTTATTTCTGAAGACTCAGGGGTTCTGCATTTCTGATTTATGTAACCTTTTTGTGTATAGGCTATTTAAAGATCACTTGTATGTATTGTGTTTACTTGATTATATGAGAAATACCCCAAAGTTTTTTTTTATTTCTGAAGACTCAGGGGTTCTGCATTTCTGATTTATGTAACCTTTTTGTGTATAGGCTATTTAAAGATCACTTGTATGTATTGTGTTTACTTGATTTTTTATGGATAATCTCCTTTTTTTTATGGTGGATAGGCACGCGTTTGACCACGACCTCACCTGATGGTAAGTGATGATGCGGTCTACGGTGGAGCTTACCTATGAGATACCTATTAACTCTTGCTTTGAAGAGATCCAGATAGTACTCATGCGGAAACACAGACTCGGGCAAGGCGTTCCATTCTTTGGCAGTTCGCATAAGAAATGTAGAGGCGAAACGCTTAGTGCGTATTTGTTGAATGTCTACCGTGAAGCGGTGCCTCAGTGCCGTTTGTCTGGTAGTCCGATGGTGAAACGGGGACAGAGGGATAAGGTTGTGTAGTTCCTCGGCACACTCTCCGAAATGTATCCTATAAAAGACCTATAGGCTGGCAACCTTGCGACGGTGCTCTAGAC
This sequence comes from Hypena proboscidalis, assembly GCA_905147285.1. Classification (NCBI taxonomy): domain Eukaryota; kingdom Metazoa; phylum Arthropoda; class Insecta; order Lepidoptera; family Erebidae; genus Hypena; species Hypena proboscidalis. The sequence goes on along the minus strand of LR990132.1, from coordinate 22,270,721 downwards.
TTTGTAGTCGAGCCTCCGTCAGATCGTTGTCGCAGATGGTTCTCTTGGCTCTCCTCTCGACTGAGTCGAGTGCCTCAAGCTGGTACTTGGCTGAACCATCCCACAGATGAGAACAGTACTCCACACACGACCGGACTTGCGCTTTATAGAGGTCGAGCAACTGCCTTGGTGTAAAATATTGCCTCACCTTGTTGAGGATGCCCAGCTTTTTGGCGGCTAGCTGAGCTTTCGACTCAATGTGTGAGCCGAAATTGAGCTTCGAAGTCAGCGAGATACCGAGGAGCTCAAGACGATCAGTTATTGGAAGGGATACATTTCGGAATGCAATGAAAACTCCTGTAATGTACCTAATACTGAATACTATCTCGGTCGTCAGATATGAAGATTCCTATTTGCAATCTCACGTGAGACGTGGATGTGAAGTGAGTGCATAATTCAGATTACAAACACAAGTCTGTCTGCGTCTTGTTACACTGTTTGCAAAATTGAGTGTGATGCCTTGTCTCGCGACGCGGACACGGCAAATATGGGAAGCAATTTCCTTTCAGTAGGATTCAAAGTTTAAACATTTACATAATTTAGGTACGAATACTTACAAATATAGTTGAAAGCTTTTTTTAAAAATGAATTAGTTTTCTTCATGAATCAATTGAAATTAAAAATGAGAATTGATTGGAGGGGAACACTTTTTTGATTCTTGAAAGCTTTTGTGTAGCTTGTAATAATGTGTGTATGTAATGTGGGCTACAAATCTTGTAAAGCATTTTTTGACTACTTTTAAGTTTCTCGATCGAGCTGATAATTGACATTCTTGTGAAATTTTGGTGACAATTTAATTACATGACAGAAATGGTGTGATGATGCAGCCAGGAGTGTCTTCATCATGAAAGAATTCCTCAACACATATTAGCAGAGATACGAAACTTTTCATAGTTAAATAATTTTGGTGACAATACACTATTGAGATAAAAATGCTCTGACCGATGCAGCCAGGAATGTCTTATCATGAGAGAACTCCTCAGTACTTAAAAGTATAGATACGAAACTTTGCATAGTTATTTAGTTTTAGTGATAATATATCAATATGATGTGAACGGCCTGATGCAGCAGCCAGGTGTGTCTTCTCTTGAGGGAACTCCTTGACGCTTAGAAGCATATAGCAAATGTCGCACACACGCGCATATATACAAGTTGAGGCAAGAGATGAAAACATATACTGAGAAGTTAAAAATATTTTTAACTTCTCAGACGATAATAAAATTAAAAAAAAATGTTAAATCGAGTTTTTATTTTGATTGTAATTTTATTAAAAGGCGAAAATATTTTTTAGGAAAAATGCACGAATTTGATCTTAAAAATAATACTTAAATATGCCTTCTATTTTTTATTTCATTAATATTACCCGTGCTTTAAAATGTTATCCCCATTAAGGGGGAAATTAGGGTTTAAAATGGAAAATTAACATCAAAGTTCACTAAAGATTAAAACTATCTTATAGTTAGTTACTAGTAAGTTTAAGTGTGTTAAAATAAAAATAACGGAATGAAAATTACAGAATCATGTCACATCCGTCACGAGTATCCGTGCTGATATTGGTATATTACTTAGCGTTGTGCGTTTGCATTATTGCAAGGCGCCGCAAAGCGCTGGTTCTCTGCGACACACAACAAATGAGTTATAAACGGGTAAATGGGGTCATTTATCCGTTTAAAACTCATTTGTTAGAATTTTTAAAGTTACAGAATCAAATTAATATATTATGATAAAAAAAATATTTACTTTTTAAACACGATTTAACAAAAATTCTGATTGTAAATTATTTAGCTCTATGTAATTTTAAAACAGAAAAGATCACCATGTAATTTTTCTTACTTGAAAGTTTTAATCCATCCTATTCATACTTTCCTCAGTGCAAACTACCTAACTGGGTCATACTTAAAGTAGGTCTAGAACTTTACAGAATAATCCTCGCGGCGCAGGTGACAAGCCACCAACTTTTACACTTAAACTTACCTTCAAGGCGGTTGCCGCCAGAACAAAAAAAAACGGCCCAAGTGCTAGTAAGACTCGCGTAAGGGTTCCGTACTGTATAAAAACGTCAAAATATTTTTGCCGTTTTTATTAATTTTATTAAAATTTAATTATTAAAAGTAAATATATTACTTGATATTTTGTGAACATATCGAGCGTCTACCTGTTACCTTTATCAATATTGAGCTGAAACGAGCAAAATAATCACGTTTGTTGTATGGTAGCCACCTCTCTTAGGTCTATGTTATGCATCATTGGTGAAAATTCCTACTATCTAGCTATCACGGATCATTAAATACACCCTAGTGACAGACGGACAGACGGGCAGACGGACATCGAAGTCTTAGTAATAGGATTCTGTTTTTAATTTGTGGGTGCGAAACCCTAAAAAACGAGGTATTTGATCAAAAATCAGGCACTTTTGACTGTTTGGCCTAGAGTCTAAGATTTAAGTGATTTAAGCTTTATTTTTATAATAATAATAATAATAATAAATATTCTTTATTGTACACCACTAAAAAAATACAGTTATGAAAAGACAAAGACAATGTTGCACAATCGGCGGTCCTAACGCTAAAAGCAATTTCTTCCAGACAACCTAAATGGACAAAAAATATAGGACATAATTTATAGCCATGGCATACCATACAGAACGAAAGAGAAACAATAAAAATAGATATTTACTCCTTAAATCTACTAACTTGTACTACATTGTACAAATATACCTACATAATTATAATAATATATTTATACATGAATATTATAATAGTATATATATAAAATACTTATATACATATTACATAAATAAATATAATATAATATACTTATACATAAATAAATATTTAGTGGGCAGGAATGTACGAAGGACGCAATAACGAGTCTATAATAAATCACTTTTGTAACAAATAGTGCTCCTTAACTAATTTTTTGAATGCTGGTAGGGATTTGGCACGTCTAACTTGTATAGGTAAAGCATTCCACAAACGAACGGCTTGGACAGTAAACGACTTGTCGTAGAAGGTGGTTGAATGCATTGGTGTGCTTAACTTCAAATTTTCCGATGATCGCAAGTACCTGTTATGTGTATCATTAATGAAATGGAAACGATTTTTGAGATAAGTAGGAGTTCTGGGATTAAATAAAATATTGTATAGCAGTGACAGAATATGAGTATTCCGGCGAAGGCGGATTGGTAACCACTTGAGCTTTGAACGAAATTCGGAGACGTGGTCATACTTGCGTAAGCCAAATATAAACCTTATGCAGAAGTTTTGAAGTCGCTCAAGTTTGTTTAATTGTTCCTCAGTGACATCCAGATAGCTGGCATCAGCGTAATCGAGCATAGGGAAAAGGATAGAATGAACAAGTGCAATTTTGGTGGGGATCGGTAGAAAGTTGCGTAATCTTCGCAGAGATCCCGCAGATGCAAAAAGCTTCCGACTAACTTCTTGTAATTGAGGTTCCCAAGACAAAGTTCTATCGATGATTAACACTAAGTTTTTAACTTTAGTACTTACAGGAATACGGATACCATCAAAGATTATATCTGGGAGGAGTGACCAATCAATTTTGATATAAACCTGGGACTACCAACAATAATGACTTGCGTCTTGATAGGATTCACCGTAAGTCCATATTCTGAGCTCCAGTGGCATACTTGTGTTAAGTCGTGATTAATTTTATTAATAGCGTCCAGTAAGTTTTCGTAGGGAGCTTGTGCATATATTTGTAAGTCGTCAGCGTAAAGATGGTAGGATGAAAGAAGCTTACAGGAAATAGAGTTAATAAACAGAGCGAAAAGTAAAGGAGATAAAACGCCACCCTGCGGTACACCAGCAGAAGTATTGCACCAAGAAGAATAGGTATCCTCAATTTTAATACGTTGCCGGCGACCAGACAGGTAACTATGAAACCACTCAATTACCGTCGGAGATATGTTAAGAAAGCTGAGTATGCCTAAGAGAATATCAAAATCTACAGCGTTAAAGGCATTGCTAAAGTCAAGTAGACACAGAGCAGTTAGATTGCCATTTTCCATACCCAGCCTGATATCATCCGTAATATTTACCAAGGAAGTGGTGGTACTGTGACCAGGACGGAAACCGGATTGGAAAGGATTTAGGAGATTGTTTTTGCAGATAAATGAGTTAAATTGATCATGGGTAAGGCGTTCCAGGACTTTGGAGAGGAAAGGTAGGATTGAAATGGGACGGTATTCTGAAAAGGACGAGGGATTTGCCTTCTTTGGCAGAGGAATAATTTGGGCATCTTTCCATGCCATAGGAAAACTGCCACTGGATATAGAAAAGTTCAGGATATGGCAGAGGATGGGCAGGATGTCATCTAGGATAGGAAGGATCATATTACGGCCGATACAGTCGCTGCCGATGGCATTAGATGTTATTGCCATAATACTCTTCTTAACATCACAAGCAGAGAATTGAGTAAAGACGAATTGTGAGTAATCAGGAGTTGGAAGAGAGGAAAGATTGTGTAAGGTGTTTGCCTTACTGATCCTATTAAAATAAGGAGACGCTGTGAAATGTTGGTTAAGTAAATCTAAATTTAAGTCCTTTGGGATTTTATCACAATGTGATTTTCCAACTCCAAGTGATTTTAGAAATTTCCAGACTTTAGCTGGATCTCCATTTTGAACCGACTTATGGATATTTTGGCGTTGTGCGTCCCTACACATCTTTTTGCAGACATTGCGAACGCTGACGTATTTCTCCCTATTAGCGACATTGGGGTTACTTTCAAATTTGACCTTTGCCCTAGCTTTTTTATTAATTAACTGCTGTATTTTATCCGTCAGCCATGGGCTGGGCGGATGTTTTATTTTGACGGGTCTTACTGGTGCATGTGAGTCATAAATACGCGTCAGTATCGCATTGAATAAATCCACCTTTTCGTTTATCGTTTCTGCATCAAGAAGCTTACTCCAATCAGTGCTGTTGATATCCTTGCTAAGATCATCAAGACGCATACCACCAAAATTGCGTTGTAATAAGAATTTAGGTTTTGCCTTAGGAGGGCGAATCTTGTAAGATAAAAAGATAAGGTCATGATAGGAAAAGTCAGCTGAGCATTGACCGTGTTTAACGGCGTGCACAGTCGAAGAAACGAGAATTAAATCAAGGAGAGAGGGAGTACAATTAGGAAAATGATGAGTCGGGTTTAAGGGGAGAGCATATAAATTAGAAGATGATAGAATACTATTAAAAGAGTTACAGCGAGAGTCGTTCTTAAGTAAACAAGTGTTAAAATCACCCATTATAATGGTATGACTATAGATAAGAGAAAATTTTTCTAATAGATTTTGGAAAGATGAGAAGAAGTTAATGCGTAAAGAAGGACAATAATAAACACCTAAGAGGACTTTTGTATGGTTGAGTTCCACTTCCATAAGGATGTGTTCCCCGGCATCAGACGGGGGCGGCTTTTATGTATGGTAGATATATTATGGTATGACAAATGAGAACTTTATCTCCGCGCTTAATGGTTCAAAAGTTATGAAATAATTTTTTTTTATGCTTTATACCAATAATTTAAAGGCTACTTTAAAGGAAGTACTACTTTTTAAATATCACAGGTTTAGGTTGAAACAGTGATGTGCCCACCCTTGCTTAGCAAGTTCACAAAATATCTACACCTATTTGTTATTAACTAGATGAACGCCGCGTTTTTAGTAGTATCAAACGTTACTCTGTGCCCGTTTTGTAGCTTGAGTTAGAATTATGCATATAGTCATCTATTGATCTTTTACTTAAACTTACTTCTAACTTAATTAAAACTAAATTAATTCCCCCTCTTGGGAATAATATTTAGAAAAATCCTTATTCAGAAACTCATTTTTAAAAGTTCAACTTCTAACATTAAAAATGATGTTCTTTCATACAACCGATCAGCGATTCTTAGTGCGCCTCAATGCCCCGTAAGGAACCTTTATGAAAAAATTCAAGCCCCCGCGGCTTAGACTTTGCGTAGATGAATCAGTTAGTTGGGCGACCAATCATATAAGTATAGATATAATAATTAATTTGTCAATCTGTTAAGTATTATTTGTGCTATCCTACGCCATCTACGCCGTAGCACTCAGCTCTCCAGTTCGCCACGTCGCGTCGTAGAGGATTCACCATGGCTTGGCTAGAACAATGATTTACATAATGTAGCATAATGCCTTGCTTAAACACGATCACTACGAATTATAAGCGGCTTAACACGCATATAGCAAACACCTCTAAGCATACGTGTAAATGTAGCAAATTACTTGTGTTATAGAGATTTGATTGAATGTTTATAGAAAGGTCATTGTGTTTTAAACAATCTGACTGTAATACAAAAAAACAATGTGGTTAAATATGCAGTATAAATACTTTCTTATTTTGAAAATCTATTAAATACTAGCTGACCCGGCGAACTTCGTACCGCCTTAGCGTAAGTTTGATGCACTACTTTATTTTGTATAGCTGACCTATGTTATGTATGCGTACCTATTCAATTTGAACTGGAATCTATAATATCCCCCATATAAAAATGAATACTTTTTTTTTTTTTTTTTTTTTGCCGTAACAACCTTGTACAGAGTATTAGAAAACTACAAAAAGAAATATTAGCCAAATCGGTCAAGCCGTTTTCATGCCAAGTCGTGACAACGGAAAACGGGTTTCATTTTTATATATATAGATGTCCAACTTACGCGATGCGAGAAATCGTTACTATTTGCACAATACTTAATTTATCTATAGTGGTAACGTGTATTAATAAAAATAAAAAATAAATACACGTTAAATTGATAACCTCCTCATTTTTTTTTGGTTTATTAAAAATGTACAGTTATTACTTTGGCCTTACAATTCGTCGCGCTATTTGAAAGTAATGACAAACTTGAAAGTGTGTGACGTTTACTTAGAATCTTAACATATTCAAAGAACATTAAAACTACGTTATCTTATTGCCTAATAATAATTATTATAGTAAAAATGCTTCAAAGTACAACAAATACAAATAAGTATACTACTTCTATCTATGTATCTTTGACAAATGCGAGCATGTGCCGCTGGACGTGCCATTGCTGGACGTGCCATTTATCATAACTATTTGATAGTCCATTCTCAAAGCTAACTAATCGTAATGCCCGAGCCGCTCACTTTTTACTTTGGCACGGTTCCAACGCAGTAGATTACTCAGCAGTTTTAGTATACCGTTACTGGCTTGCTAACGTGAAGTGTTTTTTCTGTTCATATCATGGATAGTGGTTATTTGCTAGCAATTAATTGTTAATAATTTTGACACTGTGTGGCACGACTGCGTTTTGCACTAAGGTTTGAACTAATGACGAAAGCGCGCACTAAGAAGGGATTTTTGGAAATGCTACCCCTTAGGTGGTAGACTAAAGGTTGAACGGTTGTATGGAACGCCGCCATTTTTAAGTTTTAAGCACGAAATTTCGTAAGCTTGATATTTTATAAAAATAAATGACCTTCTAAAACAAAGTTGTCTTAAAACTTATTCTAAGCAATGTATTGTTTGTTTTTAAATCAAGTTGTAAGTTACCATTAAAGCGCAAAAGATGGCGCCACAGAATCACGTATGTCACGAGTGAATCTACGGAGATCGAAGAATCACACGCGAACGAAGGTGCCGGCAACATCTTGGGTTTAATATTATATCTAAGTAATAGTAATTAGTGCCACTTTAATAGTACAGTATTGATTAAATCAATTATAAATCTATAGTAATTAATAGCAGCAACTGGTTAAGTTATCATTTTCACTAACTTTTGTAATATTACTCGAAGTTGTATGTTAAAAGAAGAAGTTGCATAAAAAAATACATGAATTTGTATTATTTGTTGGGAACTCTGCTGAGAATAGTGAAACGCAGATATCTAATGTAAAACATTGTTTGAACAGCTCACTACATTGTTAGTTGCGGAGCAAAGCGACTTTTGTGAACGCGCAGCTTTTACCGGACGTCTGCGGTACTTTTTACTGAGATAGAAAAATGCTGGCGTTGAAAGAAGAGACAAAGATTGAGAATAAAGAATAAAGCGAGTCTCTTTTAGAACATACAATTTATAGTTTCCCCAGGAGGATAGAAGATTGCAGTTTTTTGAGAAAAGTAGAAGTAGATAAAACGGATTAGTTTGTCTATTTTATATGAAACGTCAGCTTGTCTCCACCCACACGTGAATACATAAATTATAGGTATGTATGCATTTTTGACTTTCATATGTGCATTTCCGATTAATAGGTGAATCTTGACATACATAGGTGCAAAAATTTTACTACGCCATTTGATATTAATGCCTCTAATTGTAATGGAGTTATTTACAACTTCATATTATATATTTATAGTTAATGTTACAGTCAAAGACCTCTAGACATAAGCTTAAAAATTTGAATAAATAAATAATAAATACTTTAACTGAGGGAAAGATTTTCCACCCAAACAATTAAAGTAAAAATCCTCAAATCAATCTTGTGCCTGCAACAATAAGCATTATCAGCAAACCTTAATTATGATATCCTTTAAATGAAGCATTGGTGTCTTGTAATTGATTACATTCATTAAGAAAGGGTTCGACAAAAAAAAAAACCGACTTCAGAATTATAAAATAATTATTTAATAATTTATATTTTACTAAATGAAAAAACGTATTATTTTGTGCGAAGTAAATTTATTTTTTGCTTTTTAGTTTACCTACTTTTTGGAGTCGGTTTTTTTTTTTGTTAAAAATTATTTTATTTTACGATTTTAAGTGATGGGTAGACCGAGCAAGAATGTTTCTCGAATGAGGAGACGACGGTTACTTGAGACGGAAAACTTAATAATAATAATCCCCGTACTCCTAACCGTTGAGGAGTTGTACCTTCCAGCATCAGCTCAGCAACTTAAAATGCAAATATCCAAGTAGTTTTAGGTAATATACGAAACACAAAATAGAAGCCTTTGAAATTTAAGGGGTTACCCATGATTTCTCTAGGATCCCATCATCAAATTATGACCTCATAATATTATGAATATACATAAGTAATATTCAACGTCTCGCCGCATCTGTGTATAACTTGAAAGAATACAGTAAACGGCCTCAAGGAGCCTATACTTAAAGAATTATCCACGTACTCCTAACCGATGAGGAGTTGCACCTTCCAGCATCAGCTCAACAACATAAAATGCTGACTACTAGATGCAAATACCCAAGTAGCTTAAGATAATATACAAAAAACAATATAGAAGCCTTTTAAATTTGAGGGTTGCCCTCGATTTCTCTAGGATCCCATCATCAGAACGTGACTTGAAAAAAATGGGACCACATGACAAGTATATCCTTTCAAACAAAAAAAGGATTTCTCAAATCGGTCCAGGCGTCTTCGAGTAATCGGCGAACAAACATAAAAAAAAAAAAAAAAAAAAAAAAAACATACAACCGACTTGAGAACCTCCTCCTTTTTTTGAAGTCGGTTAAAAATGAGCGACAATCGTTCCGCCATCGATCAAACTGATTCCACTGATTAATGAACAGTGCGTTGCCTTATGCGTTTCGCTTCGTGCTTCAGCCCTCGGCCATTGTACAACTTTTTCTCATACCATACCAAAAGGTGGGACATGTCCTAATATTTAATCGGTAAAAATATTAGTAAGTGTATATTAGATATTAACATCAAAACTAATCTAATCTAAATTAGATTAGTTTTGATGTTGGAGTACCATTTGTTCTTTTTAACTGTTTTATTATTCAAGTGAAATGACTTATTTTTTGTAGTATAGTTTTGATTATAATTTTTGATTATTTACGAAAATATGGCCCGTATGGACCGTTTAACGTAAGAACAAGATAAATAATAAAATCAAATCTTAATAAAAACAGCAAAAAAAAAACTGATTCTTATTATTGAGATATTTTAATAGCATAATATAAACAAAATTAATCCCCATATACATAGCACATCATGTACATAAGTAATATTAATGTAACATAATAAGTTTAGGACTTCTTCTCAAATAATATTTCTATAATAAATGTGATTGCAGCAATGCCACATCCAATGGCATGCACTCGCCAAGGAATTGTAAAATGATATTTATTGGCGGGCGACGCGCGTTTGTGGTTTTTTATTGTTTGCAAATAATTTATATCAACCAAAGCTTTATCCACCAAGCCCATCTCTCTCAAGCGTTGTGCAACCACACTTATTTCATGCATTAGAGGAAACCCTTTGTAAAAATACATACTGTAAATTTGCCTGACTTTGCCTATATAAGGCGAATTCTATACATTTATATTTTACCTTCGTGTTTAATGGGTGATTCCTGGGAAGCTTGATTTTGACGGTCAGATCGTATTATTATCTATAATAATTAATATACATGCTTAACGTAGCACTAGTTTATTTTCTTAACTAATAGAGTAAAGAGACCTATTGATCAAAACCAGAATATTTTACTGAAAACTGGTTTAAAATCCATTTCAAGCTAGAAAACGGGGTGATTTTTCTCGATTCTTAGTTGCCACACGCGTGACCTGAACTTTGTAATCACGATATATTTGCTTACGCTTATAGTTTAATATATTTTTTTTTTGTCATTTTATACCTAGCGAATGCTGCTATACAATTATAAATAAATTGTTATAAAATAATAAGAAAATCTAGTACCTGTAGACATTTAAATATGTCTCACGATACGCATACTTTTGACCGTGCGACAATTCAATTCATGGTAGGTGTCTCCAGATTGGTCCAAATCATTACCAATTAATTCCCAATCATTTTAGCAATTATTCCCTTATCTTTAATTAAAAGGATGGCATTGCTAATTTTCAAGCCAAAAACTCAGAAGTATTCTTTGGCTAATTCACGTTTTTGTTTTTTTATTGTTAAGTTGAAAATGACTGCTCCTTTATGCTTCAAGATCATGAATTCTTATATCCCTGAGTAGTTTTTTAAGTTAACATAAGTACTGTATTATTTATATATTTATAGCTATACCTTCATAAGTAAATTGTCGTAAGATCAGTGGCCGTAAATTCAGTAACATCCATGTCATTTCGCTATGGATCTTACGTAGCGATCACGAATTTACCTTTAGTAAAGGTTTATTTTTGTTTTAGAAGATGAGAAATAGAAAGACAAATGCTTAGCAACAAAAAAAAACGGTAAAGAAAAAAAAGCTTTTTTTATTGATTAGATATACCTATATATATTATTTCATCAAATATATAATCTACTATCTCATCTGTTTATACTATCTCATCGATTGTCACTTGAATAATTTAAGTTAGGTTACCCTATTGTACTGGGTGGCGCAAAAGTAGTGGCACTAAAGAAAATACTTTTTTTTTTTTTATATGACATTTTCTGTCATTCTGTTGTTGAAAATTGTGTAGTGAACAAATGTAAAATACACTGAAAATAAACATGGACCGTTTTACTCCCCAAGAACGTGGAATAATTGTGTCAATGTTCTTACGGAATAATTCATCAGTGATAAGAACACAACGTGAATTTCGTCGACGATTTCCCCACCGTCCGGCACCGATTGGTCGCACAATTCGACGCTTTGCCACACGCCTTGAAGCAACTGGCTCAACATTGGATAGACCTAAGTCTGGGAGACCAAGAACAGGCCGTTCAGCTGAAAATATCGATGCTGTGCGCGAAGATGTGGAAGAGTGTCCAGAAACATCAACGAGGCGACGTGCCACGCAATTGGGCATTTCCAGACGGACCCTGCAGCGTATTTTGGTGAAAGACTTAAAGATGTTCCCGTATAAAACTCAAATGACTCATCAGCTGCTGCCTGCTGACCACCGAGCTCGTCTAGATTACTGCCAGCGCGTCATAAACCTCAACCTTGAAGAGGATGATTTTCCTTCAAAATTGGTTATGAGTGACGAAGCGCATTTCCATCTCTCAGGGCATGTCAATAAGCAGAATACTCGGTTCTGGGGCACTGATAATCCGCGCATTATTCAAGAAACACCTCTACACCCACTAAAAGTTACTGTATGGTGTGGCATCTGTGTTGACAGAGTGATCGGACCCTATTTTTTCGAAGACGCTGGAGGCAATGCGATAACTGTCACTGGAGAACGCTACAGAACCATGTTACGTGAGTTTTTGATACCCAGTTTGGACGAATTGGGGCTGGAGCACATCTGGTTTCAACAAGACGGCGCTACGGCACACACAGCGCGCGACACTATGGACTTAGTGAGGGACGCTTTTCCAGACCGAGTTATCTCTCGTTTTGGCGATTTGCCTTGGCCTGCAAGATCACCCGATCTGACCAGTCCAGACTTCTTTCTTTGGGGTTTTTTGAAATCTCGGGTGTATGTGAACAAGCCACAGACTCTCGCAGCTCTAAAAGAAAACATTCGTCAAGAAATAACGAACATATCGCAGGAAGTGTTACGGCAAGTTATGCAAAATGTCATAAATAGGGCTCAAATGTGTATCAACTCTGGAGGTCACCATTTAAAAGACATCATCTTTAAATCCTAATGGTACGAAATTTAATGGCACAAATATACATTTAAAAAAATCTAAATCTAGTTTTCTAATTTAGAAAAAATGTTATAGCTGAACCAAATAGGGTCTTTACTTTTGCGCCACCCAGTATAAGGATTCAACTGAAAATCGTTATGTATTTTAAATACAAAAAAAACGTATTCTTATTCTTATAATATGTATTTTTCACAATATCACGTTCGTTTCAACACGTTACTTATATTACAACACTTTACAAGAAAAAAATTGATCTCATTGACATAATGGTTTGTTTTAAAGCTCTTTTAGCTACATAATTTTAGTTTTTCCAGGGAATAAGCCTAATAAGTAAAGTGTTGATACAAACGTGACATTGCATTACCATACACACAGGACAAGTAAGACTAAATACTTATAAATTCGTAGGATAAAATTATATTAAATTGAAACCCACTCCTATTTAAATTTTCTGAATGAGCTAGAACAGTATAAAGCACCTAAAACTCTTGAGTTAATTTCTACTGAAACAATTGCATAATTGAAATTTTGCACGGTAACCGCACAAATGTATTTAGAAAGCTTCGTATTCATTCTGCAGTGGTTTCACGGGAGCGTTTTAATAGTTGATTGCATGCAAATGTAACTTATGTAACTTGTATATTAGTAGCTATGATATTTGTTATTTTGTTTTAATTAAATAAGGTACCATAACTGAAGAAGTATCCCGAAGATTTTTCAAGAACGACTTTCTTACCGACTATTTGCGTTATTTAACAATTTTTAATAATATATAAATTAATTCACCAGTTATATACTTTATGTAAAATATTTAGATGCTTAGCACAATTGAAAACAATTTTGTTATATTGTTTTTATATTTGTCGAATTATATTCGTGTACACTAAAAAAATATATTATTAAATCGTATTTGCTTCCCCCGAAACGACAAGACAAAATAAAAAACTGCCCAAGCGCGTGTCGAGCCACGCGCGTTAGGGTTCCGTAGTCAGCCGTTACATCATAATTATGGACTTAAATGAACTAAGTAGGTAAACGAAGCCGCTATAGTTTTACCTCAAAGTTGTTTGCATGTACATTACCTGATTATTTTATTGATATACCTTACCTAATATTAGATTTTTTGAGCTACTGATTGATTAAAAATTTGCTTTATAAAATTAATTATCGCCCAAACGGTTTTCTAAATCGAAAAATAGTCATCCCGACCTCTAAGTGGTTTAAAACACTTATCTAATGATACCCCTCACTATGGGGTAAACGAATTTCTAACTGATAAAGCTTTTCTTTCCTCTATCTGCCGTGAGTCGATATTCTCATGTCTAAGGGAACGTGACTTTCTCCATCCACAGACGCACCAAATAGGTCCTGGTTCATAATGTCAACCTTAAGTCTGGCGTTCGTTTTCAATCAGGCCTAAGTGTACGTAGATACGGATATCAAATATATTAAATACTTACCCGCGACTTCGTCCACCGGGATTTCAATTTAATAAACAAAAAAACAAAAAAACACCGCGATATGTTTGATTTCTGGGTCGAGCAAAAGTTTGATTTGGGTTTTGGCCTTAGGACATTATTAATAAGCAGCAAAGAGTCCAAATTGTGTCAACTGAATGCCGATGGGCTCACCGCCTATCACCTGTTATATAACTACATATATGTGGCTGTTATATACATCTGCACATAGACTCCGCATCAGGCCATCCCTGTTATGTTATTTTTGTGAACTTTTCCCCACGGTTTTTACCCGCTTTTTAAGTTACCTACTGCTTCGCTCCCGTATTTACAACTTATTTCACTACTGCTTCGCTCCCGTATTTACAACTTATTTCACTACTGCTCCGCTCCCATATTTACTCTCCTTTTAATGGAAGCGTAAATTTTCAATTAAAAGGAGTAATGCAAATCCGTTCAATACTACCCATCCAAACTTGTGCCTGCGGTTCCGCCCAGGTGGTTAATATTGGGATAATACTTTGCTTACTACAAAATTATTATTTATTATATTAAAAACTACATAGTTCATAAACTAGTAAATTGAGTAGATACAAAAAACAGAAAAATAAACAGCAAAACAATACTTATAAATAACTGATTTGTTTCTTGTTTAATTCAGAGCTTGGTAAGTAGTTCGAAATTCCGTCCATTTAATTCGTAGCAATATGTTTTGGTCTCTTTAAGTTCTATATAGCTGAGAAATGGCGCCCCTGGCCATTCCAAATATCCTTCTCACATCTGGTTTACAGGAGCCATTGTTAGTAAATAATGAGCATTTAAAATCAAATAAAATTAGCAAAAAAGGAAATGGTAATAAAATTCATTCTCATTTTAAATATCGTATTATCATTTTAAAAGTACACTTAATTGTTATACATACTATAATAATTCATACATATATTGTTATTTGTATATATTATTATTATATTTGATTATTTTTATAAGCTTATACAGTAGTATAAGCCATGACTTTGCCTTTCTCTGGCCAATCGTTCTGAAATGCGTCCAAGTCATCCCACCATTTCCATTTGAGCATTCCTCGTTGCCGTTGACCGTCGCGTGGTGTCAGTAAGTCGTTTTGTGGGCCCACCTATCTGGACTCATACGGGAAACGTGACGACCAGCCAAGTCCTACTTCAGCGTCGCAGACTTGTGGCATATTATTATTAGTAAAAGTTAATTTATACTTATTGCACATTATGCAGGCATATAATAATTTTAGGACTTCCTCTCAGATAATATTTCTACAATAAATGTAATGGCAGCAATACCACATCCAATGGCATGCACTCGCCAAGGAATTGTAAAATTATATTTAATGGCGGGCGACGCACGTTTGTGGTTTTTTAACTTTTTCGAATAATTAATGTCAGCCAAAGCTTTACCCACCAAACCCATCTCTCTTAACCTTTGAGCAGTCATACATAAATCCTGTATTAGAGGAAACCCTTTGTAAAAATACATACTGTAAATTACTTTTGTGAAAGGGGCCTTGATTAAATAAAAATGTGACTTACCAAAGTCTCGAAAAAGATGCTCAATTCTGTATCTGTAAAACTCATGTGGTATTATTGTAAAATATCCATCCATTTTCAAGAAGCTACAGCCTGGATCTTGTATGAACGTTTTCTCTGATCCCGTAGACTCCATGTAAAACATTCTCATCGGTTTATCAAAGCAAGGTTTAATTTTATGCTGTATTATTTCAGCTTCAGTAGAAATCTGTTTCTCTAGAGCGGGGTTGGTGGTTAGACTAACGAGACTTGATTGATAGAATGTATTAATAAGATACGCAAACCAAACCCACATAATAAACACGCATCTTACTGTTGACTCACAACGGATATTGCTTCCATGAAGCACTAAGTTATCTAATAGTTTCAACACTAAATTGCTTTTGTCATGCTCATGAAGAAGAATAATCATTAATAAAGAGTTGAGAATAAAGGAAAATATAATTAGAAGCCATACAGTTGCATCAAATTCTAAATAAATAGTTTTCCATGACGGCACGTACGTTGCTCGTTTTACTACAAACTTTATTTCATCTACATAAGGAAATAAATCGTATATGTAGTCAAAAGCAACAGCGCGGGCAGGTGTTAGCAACAACCCGCCTAAAACAACATCTGCTTCATTATTTTGTATTTTTTTTAGAGGCCCAGCAGCCGCCATTCCTGAAGACACTGTAGAAAATGTTTGTTTGTCTTTCTCAAATATAATCTTTATTGTAAAACCGTTTTTTTTACTAATTAAACGAAGTAAATATGGTTCTACTCCATATGCAAAACGTAATGACAAATTAGTCTCATTGTTCGGTATCAGAGTGAAAGGTTCCCGAGACGGTATTGCAACAGTAAAAGTACAATTCTGCAGTTTAGTGACGAACTTGTCAGGATAGAGGTTCTGCGTGAGTGCTGTGGAGCACTTGCCGTGACTTGTGATGTAGTCGTATCGCTTGCCGCAAGCGTAGTTATCGAATGGGTTGTAGGAGTACAGATGTGCGTCAGCAGAGCCATTCATTACTACTACATTAAACACGTGTTGTTGCAGCAGTTTATTAAATATATGCTCGAGCTGGTATTCAGCAAGATATTGGACTACAATCAAAAAACGTGCTTCTGGATTCCATGTAGATTCTGTAGCCAAATTTGGAAATTTTTCAGAAAACATGGTGTAATTCCTTGTGGAGATAAAATATCCTTCATGAGGAACAGGTAGGTTTCGTGACGATTGTCTGGAAAACATTGATACAATGTTCATGTTGTGAATTGCTTTAAAAAATTCATCGTCGTCCTCTAATTCGTCTGCAACATAAGTTAGTACTTTTTGTGGAATGAAGTTATTTGAGACTA
This sequence comes from Hypena proboscidalis, assembly GCA_905147285.1. Classification (NCBI taxonomy): domain Eukaryota; kingdom Metazoa; phylum Arthropoda; class Insecta; order Lepidoptera; family Erebidae; genus Hypena; species Hypena proboscidalis. The sequence goes on along the minus strand of LR990132.1, from coordinate 22,253,825 downwards.
ATTCAGTCACACATTTAACTAAGTCGTCACTATAGCTTTGACGGCAGATTTCTATTTTGTTGCTTTTCACAGTGGAGTACAAAAGAGAAATCAGTATTACAACCAACATTTTTGAATGCCACGTGAATAGGAATACTGAACTGTCCAGCTTTATTTTATTCACTTTGAAGTTTATCTGTATTGAAATCATAACAAGCATGCCACGTTGATTACAAATGTATCACATTTTTTTCCATTTAGACTATATGCATGAATAATGTCTGTTTGTGAGTGAAACATTATTAAAAATTGATTATTTTCTATTCGTGCAAATTATGTGCACAATACTAGAGTTTCTAAAACAAGCTTTTGTCAGTTTATTTGCCGCAAGTTTACTAAATTGTTGAAATGATTAAAATGGTTTATCTTCTAGCTTGTTGCTGAATTTTAAGGTTATTTATGGCAGTAACATATTACTATATTACGACAAATTAAAGTTGTTGGCGAAAGCGAGTTTCAAATCATTTTGCGTGTTTTGCATTAGCGGTACTGAACGCGACTACATTTTTCTTCGTAGACGACCTGTTTGTGTAGACGAATCCACGGTAAAATTGTAGTTAGATACTAAAATATGTATATAGTGTTATTAGTAAGGAAAATCAATAAGTAATTACGAAGCAACATAACTAATGAACGTTTTATGTGTTTCCGTAGATGCTATGAAAAATATTCTTATCATTTTACTAAACAAGGTTTATCTTTCTTAGTAATTATTACCATTTAAATCTTTTTCTTAAAGGTGGAATTATGTAGAGACACTGAAGAGACTAGATTGAGAGAATGTATTAATAAGATACGCAAACAAACACATTATAATAAACACACATTTCACAGTTTACTTTTTTTTATTGCCTGTGGTGGCAGACGAGCTCACGGCTTATCTGATGTTAAATGAAAACCGTTGCTCATGGATTTCGACAGCTCCAAAGGCATTACGAGGCCGCTGCATACCGTGAAAGGATTGCTCTCTCTAAATCTCGTCTGAAGAAGGACATTATCGTAGCGCTGCACTAACACCTCCCACGGATCCCCAGGATGACTCCCAAATTGCACATTACTTGAAATGAATATTGCTTTCATGAAGTACTAAATTATCTAAGAGTTTTAATACTAATACAATTTTATTATGCACTGGAAGAAGAGTTATTATTATATTAACTATATTAAATACAAGATCTTACCGATTGATTTGTAGGTTCAGGAATGAGACATAAATCAGTTATTGATACAATGAGTTAGTCCCAATATGCAAAAAAATGCAACTAATACCTGTATTTTAAAACGTGTCTTTATTCAAAATTACAAACGAATTTTAAAGTTTTGCGATAAAAAACATTAACAAAAAAAACTAATTTTGCATTGCAACTTATAGACTTAAGACGTTTCAAATTGTCTTTGCATTAAAAATGAACCTTAAGGCGATATTTATTTATTTATTTTAACTTCCTGCAAGATTTAAATTATTTAAGGTAAAATATTTTTAAATTAGTTATATATTTTGAACGAAGCATAATTATGTTTAATGTACGACAATCGTAAATATCTGCTTTTAAATACATTTTCAAAAATTCAAAAACCTTTGGCTGTAAGCTTCCAGTCAGGTATTATGTCGTTTTAATTATCCGGCGTTTAAAGTGGTCTTCAAAACGCCGACTTGCTTTGAACTGCTCGAAGTATGGCTCCAGTTTAAGCCAAGGTGTAACACGCCTTTATGCCTGTTTAAATCTGAAACGAAACGTAATTACCGTCACATTGCCGTAAGGTAAATACTATATAATATATTCACTGTTTCTTACTTTTAGTATTTATCGCGCTAACGACGAAGAATTATTATTAAAATATGGCTCTTTTAACCTTTCTTAAATTCATAATATTATTATTAAACAGTAAATTAGGTATATTTATTATACATACCAATCTATCAAGTTATATTTTTTTTTAATACGGCACACGCTTTGCTGGGCTTTAACATAGAAACAAGGTCAATAGAACTAATTTCATAGTTCCCAAATGCGTTATTTTATTTAAATTATTTTCATATAAAATGGCATATTATATTTATAACGTAGCAATTTAGGTTAACATAATATTACCTATTAGTCTTGATAGGCTAGATTGTAATGTAAATAAGATATCATCATTTTAATATTTAAATTCTTATAATAAAATATATATTATATATACAGGGTGGATGCGACATAGCGACATTTATTGAAACCACAGCTTCTATACATGGCCAGTATGCATTTCCACCGGATTAAAAATTCTCTGGCGAAAAAAAAAAACCACGTCTTCCGAACAAATTGCACGATCGCAATGTTCAAATTGTTCGGAAAACGTGATTTTTTTTTTTCGCCAGAGAATTTTTATCCGGTGGAAATTGATACTTACCATGTATAGAAGCTGTGGTTTCAATAAATGTCGCTAAGTCGCATCCACCCCGTATATATATATATATATATATATATATATATATATATATATATAAAATAGCAAACAGCGCAAACAACGATGGTAAAACGAATTCTCATTTTCACATACCATTTTAATAGTACACATAAGTTAATCCACACGCATTGCACATGATAAACATTATTATTGGTAGAGTAACTTTAGGACTTCTTCTCAGATAATATTTCTACAATAAATGTTATAGCAGCAATGCCACATCCTATGGCGTGCACTCGCCAAGGAATTGTAAACTGATACCTTTCGGCGGGAGTCGCGCGTTTGTGGTTTTTTATTGTTTGCCTAAAATTCATGTCAGACAAAACTTTATTCACCAAACCCATCTCTCTTATCCGTTGCGCAGTCACACGTAATTCATCCATTAGAGGAAATCCTTTGTAAAAATACATACTGTTGATAATCTTTATATAAGGATCTTTTAGTACATAAAGATGTGAGTTTCCAAAGTCAACAAAATATTCATGTACTCTAAATTTGTAAAACTCATATGGTAAAATTGTGTAATATCCACTCATGTTTAAGAAATTACAGCCTGAATCTTGTGTGAACGTTTTTTCTGATTCCGTAGATTCCATAAAAAATGTTGTCATCATTTTACTAAAACATGGTTTTATATTTCGCTTCATAATTTCTTTTTCAGTAGAAATCTGCTTCTCTAGAGCGGGATTAGTGGTAAGACTGACGAGACTTGATTGATAGAATGTGTTGATAAGATACGCAAACCAAACCCATATAATAAACACAGACCTCACTGATGACTGACAACGAATATTGCTTCCATGAAGCACTAAGTTATCTAAGAGCTTCAACACTAAGTTACTTTTATCATGCACACGAAGAAGAATTATCATTATTACAGAGTAAAGAGTTAAAGAAAATATAATAAGGAGCCATACAGTTGCATCAAATTCTAAACAAAGGGTTTTCCATGAGGGCACGTACGTTGCTCGTTTTACTATAAGCTTAATTTCATCTACATAAGGAAATAAATCATATATGTAGTCAAAAGCAACAGCGCGGGAGGGTGTAAGTAACAAGCCGCCTAAAACAACATCTGCTTTTTTATTTTGTATTTTTTTTAGAGATCCAGTTGCTTCCATGTTTGCAGACACTGTAGAAAATGTGAGACCGTCTGTTTCAAAAATAATCTTCAATGTAAAACCTTTTTTATCACCAATTAAACGAAGTAAGTATGGTTCTACTCCATATGCAAGAGGTGATGACAAATCAGTATCATTGTCGGGTATCAGAGTAAAAGGTGGCCAAGTCGGTATTGCGACGGTAAAAGTACAATTCTGCAGCTTTGTGACGAACTTGTCAGGATAGAGGTTCTGCGTGAGTGCTGTGGAGCACTTGCCGTGACTTGTGATGTAGTCGTATCGCTTGCCGCAAGCGTAGTTATCGAATGGGTTGTAGGAGTACAGATGTGTGTCAGCAGTTGCATTCACTACTACTACATTAAACACGTGTTGTTGCAGCAGTTTATTAAATATATGCTCAAGCTGGTATTCTTCAAGATATCGGACTACAATCAAAAAACGTGCTCCTGGATTCCATGTAGATTCCATAGCCAAATTTGGTAATTTTTCAGAAAATATGGAGTAATTCCTTATAGATATAAAATATCCTTCATGAGAAACAGGTAGTTTTCGTGAGGATTGTCTGGACAACATTGACACAATGTTCATGTTGTGAATTGCGTTCAAAAATTCATCATCGTCTAATTTTTTTCCAACATAAGTAAGCACTTTTTGTGGACCGAAGTATTTTGAGACTAAATCAGTCACACATTTGATTAACTTGCCACTATAGCGTTGACGTGGAATTTCAATTTTGTTGCTATTCACAGTGGCACAAAAGAGAGAAAACAAAATTATGAATAACATTTTTGAATGTACCTTCAATGAAAACTGAAGTGTCCTACTTTGTATTACTCATTTAGGATTTTATCTGTATTTAAATCAAAATTATTACCCATTTGGGCGATGTAAATAAATTATGTACGTATCTGTTTGTGATTTGTTTCGTTTTTAATTAGTGAATCTATAAAATAGTCGGTACTATGAGTTTTTGTCGGTTTGTTTGTCTCCGATTTACTAACTGGTTGAAATGATTAAGATGGCTGGCTAGCTGGTTGCTCAATTTATGTGCAGGTCATTTTTGTAATCGAATAAATTACGATAAAGTCGTTGGAAAAGTGAAGAAATTTTACCTAGTGTGTTCTGGATAAAGTTTACTTAGCCGCATATACCTGATATGTTTCTGGTAGATAAAAATATTACTTCCTTTTTCTGCAGACGAAGTCAAGGCATATATTAAGTGAGGTTTAGTATAATGAGTATATATAAATTGTCTCATTTCTCATGCATGTGTCAAAATTTGAGTAATTATGAGGCGGTATAATTTAAAAAAGGTATATCACATGTTATGATAGATATATCTGTATCATATTTTTGTAATTAGGCTAATATAGTATTTATTGTTACCGTAGTATCAGAACAGAAAATAATTGACATGTAACTCGCTACATGTCAATCATCTTGGCTTACACCATTAATTACTTCATAAAATATTGCTATGAAACAAGCTTAAATTACAGAAAATATACCTATTCCTAATACACCCACATTTATACTTTTTACGAAGTTAGAGTACATAAAGCGGCGTACTCTAGTACTTGGTTATTATTTATTTATTTTTTTTTCTTATAATGTTATTCGTAATATTCATGTGCTTCTTATGTTGCACAGTTAACTGCAATATGATAGAACTTCCTCGGCAATACAATAGTGCGAAATTAATTAAATGTGTGAGTGATGTAGTAAGGAAATACTTCGCTCCAAGAGTTCTTACATATGTCGGTAATAAATTGGAAGACGAGGAATTTCTGAAAGCAATTCACGATTTAAACGTTTTGTCTATGATGTCCAGACGTTCTTCTCAAAAACTGCCTGTGCCTCACGACGGATACTTTATTTCTTCTAATAATTATTCTGTATTGAATAGTAGTCTTACAATACTTGCCTCAGAATCAACATGGAACCCAAAAGCGCGTTTTTTTATAATCGTCAAATATCTAGAAGCTTATCCACATCTAGGATACATTTTTGATAAACTGTTGCAAAAGCACGTGTTTAATGTAGTAGTAGTGAATGCAACTGCTGACGCACATCTGTACTCCTACAACCCATTCGATAACTACGCTTGCGGCAAGCGATACGACTACATCACAAGTCACGGCAAGTGCTCGACAGCACTCACGCAAAACCTTTATCCTGATAAATATATCACTAAACTGCAGAACTGTACTTTGAATGTGATCATTCCACCAAGGCCACCTTATACAATAATTCCTGATAGTGACACTGATATGTCGTCTTCTTTTGTATACGGAATAGAACCTTATTTACTGCAAATTATTGGTGAAAAAGAAGGATTTAGCTTGAACATGATTTTGAATAAAAGCAACGAATCATATTCTACAATATCTTTGGATATGGAAGCTGCTGGGCCTCTCAAACGATTGCAAAATAATGAAGCAGATGTCATTTTGGGAGGAATGTTACTAACTCCTTCTCGTGCTGTAGCTTTTGATTACATCTACCAATTGTTTCCTTACGCAGATGAAATACGATTTGTAGTAAAACGAGCATCGATTGTACCGACCTGGAAAAACGCTTATTTAGAATTTGATGGAGTTGTTTGGATACTTATTGTTCTTTCTTTTATTTTATACTCTTCAGCTATGATAATTCTTCTTCGCGTGAATGATAAGAGCTACTTAGTGCTAAAGATTTTGGGTAATTTGCCACTCTTCGCTAGTAATATTCGTGGTAAATTTACTGTAAAATGCGTTTTTATTGTATGGGTTTGGTTTGCGTACCTTATAAACGCTTGCTACCAATCCTGTCTCTTCAGTCTCACGACCCATCCTGCTATGGAAAGGCAAATCTCAACCGAGGAAGATATTATACTGCACCAGATTAAGCCATGCTTCAGTAAAGTAATGGAGGCTTATTACTTGGAGACCTCGGCATCACAACAATCTTATATTTTAGAACCAAGTTGTCAAACCCCAAGTGATAACTATATGCGAATGGTCATGAATTCATCGAAATATTATACTATAACTCCGTACGCATATTATCAATATAACATGGAACATCATTTTGATGATTTTGGGAATTCTCATCTTTACGTACTGAAGAAGCCTTATTCAAAAGTAATTTTCTGCATGTATTTCTATAAAGGTTTTCCATTACTGCAAGATCTACGCGACACTGCACTTCGTTTAAGAGAGATGGGTTTGGTCGATAAATCTCTAGCCGACATAAAATATCAACGAACCATCAAACATCACTACCACGCCAGTGGTTATAAATATCGTTTTACATTTCCTTGGCAAATTCATATTATTGGATGTGTCATTGCTGGTATCACACTTATTGTAGAACTTTTATCTAAATAAAATAATTCAAATTGAAGTTTTATTTATTGTTCAACTCATTAGCCTTTATGGGCTTGATTGTAATAAAATAAGATATGTGTGATACCTTTCAAAAAAAAAAAATGTTCAATGTACTAAGTGCTTTGTTTTACATTTTATGTGACTGTGGAAAGTAAAGTTAAATGAAAATAATCGTACATAAGGGGTGAAATAAGTGATGAATGGTTGTATGGAACTCCGTCATTTTTGACGTTTGAAGCACGAAGTTTCGTATATTTAATCTTTAATAAAAAAACGAACTTTAAGTCAACCTGGATTTCCTAAAAAATACCCAAGAGTGATTTAGAGCTTTAAAGTAAGTAGGAAGCTTACATCGAAATGCACTGTGCACTTTTTTTGAATCGCGTGACTAGCTCACGGTGACACAACAATAATGAAATGCGTCAGCCTACATAAACGTAGGTATTTGGTAGGAATATAAATAGCTTGACCAAACTTATTTACGCTTTATGACAATACAGTACAGTGCAGACCCGAGGCCCACTTGTTTTACATCAATGATTTACATGAACAATAACCTTTATACCAATAACCAAATAATAAATTCTTATTTCATATCTTATGAATGAAGTGCACTCAAATACTTCATATGGTTTCAATCCAAGATGTTGTTTATTGCATTTTAAAAGAAAATGTCTTCGTACTTAGCCCATGGGACTGTCATGGAAGACATATTCAGTCCCATACAACCCATTTTCCTGACGTATGTTTACTCTGTGCTCTTTGATTTTCCTGTAATGCATTTTGAGTTTTCTTTGACTCGATGTTTCGCGTTGGAACGTAATTGAATAGATTTAAGTGCTAAGTATATACCAATTTGACTTGAAAATTTGGGGTAAAGTTACCAATTTTTTTTTTTTAATTTTTATTTGCGATAAGAGCAAATAAATAATTCAAATAACTTTAACTTAAAAATACCATAAAACAATTATAATTTATACAAAAAAACAGTTGAAAATTTATGTAACAGTTTTTCAGAAGGGAAGATAAGAAATTAAACCATGATAGACTCTTAAACTTTGTAATGAAAAAATTATTTAACGTAAATCTTATTACAATAACAAAACAATTATTCCCAGGTTAAAGGGGGTTCCTTTGGTTCACAAAGGGTAATTACCATATATGAGTAACTAATGGAGAATGTAGAGTCGGCCAACGAGTTCGCTATGCAGGCAACACTAGATACTATATAAGCTTGTGTGAGTAACGTATAACTAGTGTATTATTTACTTACATGAATAAATACTCCACCTATTACACATTTCTCCACTCACACAATTGCATACTTTTCAAAACATGCATTATTAAAATTGTAATTGAACAAGGATATATTTTGCACATTTTGTATAAGCACAAATAGCCGAGTCGTTAAAGTTGTTATAACATAACGTGAATGAGTTGATTTGAGTTTTAAACAAAGTGGAAACAACATTCATTTTGTTAATTTTTTTTATCTGATTTATTTTACTTATAGATTATTTGTTATGGATATTTCTCCTAATAGTAATGAAATAAGAAAATAATTGCAATGTATAGATAATAAGCAGAAAATACAAAAAAAAATGTATAAGACAAAACCAAAAAATAAAACAATTGCCTGTGTCTCCTATATTTAATAATAATACCATCTTATTATACATAGTATAAAACAAGGAATGACGCTTTATTTCAATATAATACTAAGTAAGTAACCATTTTTGTTTGTTTATCTTCTTTTTCATGGATTTGACATGCAGTGAACTTTTGTCTGCAAAAAATATATATTTCAGAGGACAGTAAGTTTTAGTAGAATAGCCACGTCAACATTGCGTTTTTGGCCTTACTCACCCTTCCTCACTACGGATCAGGCCGGCTCAAGCTCTAGGCGCCAACGCACCAGTCCCAACGTCTTGCGGTTTCCTGCCAAAAAAATAAATTTATCATTTCTGTAATATGGGGACAAAAAAAGGATCATTTCGGTGGCTGTTATAACTCGTGCTAGATTCGTTTAATTTGTTTCAAAATTGTGTATTTAATTTCGCCGTAAGTACAGATTGGCTTAAGTAGACTTAATATTGTTTTAAAAAAATATCACACAGTAAGAAACGGTGCACAGTCTATCATTTCAGTGGTATTTTTTTATTATTTCGGTAGACATTTTTAATTTCAGTGGACTCTGTAAATTCAACCTTAAGTATTTATGTAAGCTTTGTTGATATTTGATGTCCACTCACACACAATGTTATAAAATAGGCTAAAGTTTCATTTGTCACTTATAACATTATAAATAGCATTGAAATAAAAAAATCCCACCGAAATGACACAAAAAAATCGCTTGTTGAAATTTACCCAAGTATTAAATTCAACTCAACCCCGTGTACAATCTAAAAGGCAGAAACCAAGACATTAAGAATATGACACCGAAAATTTATTAATACAAAAAATCGAGTGAATTCATCTCTCACCAGAAAGTAATATTATTCTTTTTAATTGCCTATTTTGGCGAGGTGTATAAACAGGTGTACACCTAATAATTCTAAAAGCAATGTAAGTTAATATATTCCATTTTATAAGTTTACTAATTATTTGCATAAATTATTTCTGGATTATGCATGGACCGGCAGGATTTGAACATGCACCCTTTTGCACACCGGGTAACCACCACTTTAATCAACTAGCTATAGCAATTCGTGACGTCACTTTCATTTATTTGTATAACAAACGTGTCGCAGGTTTAAATCCTGTCAGTCCCATATTTTTTTTCAACTGATTCTTAGTATAATTTGCTAAGCATAGCTAAATGCTATGAACATAATCAATAATAACAATCCAATTTCATGCAGTAGATTTTGTGTGATGCACGTACAAACATATAGACAAACAAAAGAAATTAAAAAAAATATATATCTACAGCTACTATAATGACCGCTAGGTAAATTTTTTCTTACATACCTTCAATGTACAGACTTGGAAAATTTTCATTTTATTACATGCATATTACTCAGACAGTACTACAGGAGACTGTATTTAAACCAACAATGAATTTACAAGTAGGTACTGCTAATTAGAAACTCGTGTAAAGAACAACCGTTAATTTATTAAGTAAATATATTTGGATACAAGACGCCGCCGCGCCGTAAAGTTTCATGAGTAAAATAAATATTATTTAATGAAGAAGATCGTAAAATAATTAATTGCCAAATATACCATTAAGGTCCCATCAAAATACATTTTAAATCAAACAAATTTGTATGTTATATTTAATATAAAAGCAACTTGAAACTAATTGGGGGTAAACCCAATATCGTAAACACTAAAAACGCACAAACTCCAATTAAAATTAAAATTTTATGTTCTTGAAACAATTCCCGAATATATTTTAATACGCATTCAATTTGTAACGAAACAAATAAAAACATTTCAACAAAACCATTTCAGTATTAATTCCGTCGAAATTTAGTCTTGGCTAAATATAATAAAACTTTTAAGTTCGAGCTCTTGCGATCTAAATTTGACTCCAAACTTGTTTAATTTGTAAATTTATTTTTATTGCTTTTCAATTTTAATCTATGAAATCAAAAATTATTGGTGAACACTATGTTGGTGGGTCTTTTTATTATATACTAAACCACTCTTGAAATCTGGGCTCTGAAACTACTCGCGTATAGATTGGCAAACACTTTTTACACTCGTAAACATAACCCTCCTTCTGATTCTGATGCTCCTGAGTGCATGAGTAAGTATGTTAGTATGTCTATTTTGTGGCATACCCTGCAGCCCAAACGGCTGCTATTTTACTGAAATAATCAGTGATTTTTTTTTGCGCCCAGGATGTCAGAACCATGAATTTCATGAAAATGTTTCTGAGTATCACCGGTTACCGGCTTAGCCACGTTGTCATTTGCAGTCTGTAAACAAGATTCCGAAAATAGTCGCATAAACTTCATAGTGATCTTATTAACTACATTGTTCCATAATATTAATTTCCAGTACGCAGGGACTAATCGTGTATGTATCGACATGGACGCGCAGACTATAGTCGTGAGTGAAATATTATAAGATAGAGACAAACAACGTAAATTATGTTCGTTGTATAGTTTACCAGTTGTTGTTAGTTTAAGCCCATTTGAATAAATACTTACCAACAGGCGATAGGTAAGTTCCTACCTTAGATATAAAAACAGAAAGCTGAGAAAGCCTACGACCATGGAAAAAAGGAAAAAAACTTTGTGACTGCGGATCGTGGTCAGGTAGCTTCCAATATCTATTTCATTCAGGCACGACTGGCAGAGGTGATAAATCCCTACAACAAGTCCTTTTCCACGGTCCACCATTTGTAAATCGCATACAAAAAACTTTGTTTGCGCCAAGTTAGTCTGTACTGTGATAGAAACTACGTATAAATGCGAATTAAATTACAGTAGTATTTATGTGAAACAACAACAATCAGAAAACCACCAAACAGAGCAATATATTCATGATCCATTTGACATAACATGACAAGGAAATTTAGACTTGAATGTTTTAAAATATCACAGCAAAATAAGTATTGGGTTGGGTGATTAGTCTGATAGTACTTTAAACAAGAATAAATGAGCAAAAAGAGTGATCCCTTTTGATGAGCTAAGGTTTAGGTGACTTGCTGTTTTAAAGCAAATTATACCTCCGATTTCATTGTGAACGGTGCTGATTGGATGCTGTTGGTGTTTTAAGATTGTAAGACCTGAAACTCTACGATTATAGTCATGAAAATATTGTAAATGTATATTTTCGATTGTCGATGTACTTTTGCGTAGCTTATACTTAAAAAAATGTTTATTTCTTTATTATTAATTGCCATCGACAGTCATTTACAGTGATATATTTTAACACGTAATTGTTATCAGAGCATAAGATACCTGATCAGTACATCAAAATCAAAATAATAGTGTCGATGAGTGTATGCAGTCATGTGGTAGATTCCTGTGTAAAATGTGTGTGTCATAAAACAGTATGCGGTCGTGACGCATACAATTAAATTTGATTCCATTGTGTCATGGCTCAGTAATTACATGTTTACACAACTATAAGTGAATTTGTTGTGGTACTACGCCATTAATAACTATAATTTCAAATTGTATTTAATTTTTTTTTGTTCGTTTTCTTACAATTTTAACATAGACGTTATAAATTTATTCGAGAAATGCGCTTATTATTGTATATTTATTTAGATTGTCGTTAATGTTAATGTTGCTTCGTCGCATACACCCCGCATAATGTACCTACTGATACAAATAAAAAAACAAGTTTGCATTGATGTATTTTTTTTGTATCTTACAAGACTGTTTGGATATTGCTAGTATTTGTTATTATAAATAGTACTTTCAGGTGTCATAGATGGATATTTCTAAAAGTTCTAGGTGGAATATTGTTCATGACTTTGTATTAAAACGAATGAGCGTTTTCATCAAATACCTTTAATATCTTAACTTGTTTGACCTAAATTTGACGACAAATTATAATAAATCTCAGCCGAAGTGGTGTATAGAGCCGTCGCGCGCCATTTGCAGGGTCCAAAGTTATAAATCTTTAATCTAAACTTGGTTTGGCCTAGTTTAACTACAACTTTTTAAAGTCTCTAGCCAAGGTGTGCAAAAAACTAGCGCGCCATTAAATCCGGGTTCCAATATTCAGCACTTAATAAAACTTCATAAACTTTAATTGGACCACTAAATTATAAAAGTTCTTTGCACTTAACATCGAAATGCTACTTTTTTTGTTATAAGACGATGTTTTTTTGGTATAAATACAAAACTTATTTGATTGAATAAAAAGAGTTACTTATATTTTTTTTTTGAAAAAGCGTGCAATTCTGACGCCTTCACAGTGTAAATAAATGATTTTTCTCATTGTACTACGATTTTGCATTAATATTTAGTCATAAACAGAAAAAAATAAATACCTCAAGCTAAACCAAATAATTGTAGTATTATTTTGTATTAATTCAATAAAATCCTGAAGAAAAATCAGATCATATATTTTGAATACATTCAAAGCAACGTAAATATTTTAGAAGCATTCGTATCGCGAGTGCAGATATAAGCTAACAGCAATGCATAAATCGAAAATGTATCTTCAAGGAAGCTGCTATTTTATTATGCATAGAAATATTATATTTTAAAGTAACGTAACATTAAATACACAGAACATTACCCAACTTTTAGTAAGAACGACATGAAAAGGTTAGGCCAAATTATAGACTACACGTTCGAAGGCAAGCAATAAAAAACAATAACCTTTATACGTAAAGCCTTTATTTATGCTTTTATTCGCTATTACTACCTTCATCTATAATAAGAAATGTTGATCCCGGCAATAAACTAAATTGTGCCTCGTCTTAAAATCAGTCCATTGTTTTAAGTGTCAAGAATGACACTTACAATCTTTCGTCTTTATAAAGTTATTGTAATTTTAAGCTATACATACATAGAACCAACATCTTCAACATTCATACATCTCTTCATACATGCTCGTCGGTTTCGCGTAATACGTACTTATCCATTTTAAATGATGCCACGTATCTGGTTTTACTTTAAACTGTATAAGCATTTTATATTAAAACTGTTTAGTTATTAATAAACCACTTAGTTTTAAAAGTTTTTTAACTTAGCTTTTAGGCAAGCAATCAAATTTATTAGTTTCAGTAGTTTCTATGCTGCCATTGTAAGTTAGTCGAATAGTACAAATGCTTCAGGAGCTTCGCAATTCTGTTTTTGACCAAGCTTGAAGCAGACACGTACACACTTTTTTGTTTGTAAGTGCGTTGTGAAACGAATAAATCTCTATATTTTTTTGTTTCGTGCGCTGTGTACTTAAAGAAGATTGTTGGAACAGCAAAGGAAGCCAACGAAGTATCCAAAACTTTGTGTGATCTTGAACGCCCTTATGATTTTAGCGACAGTATCAATATTTCAAAACGTGAATCAACTAGAATCAAGTTAGGATGAACTAAATATTTTATTCATGTACTACCTATGTAGGTTTCACCTTATAACAAGTTATCGATTGGAAATAATAAAACAGGCCAAAATTTTCTTCGGTATTATTGCCATTTTATGAAGGGCTGTATTCAAATTATTCGTCAGCCATTTTCAGAACGAACACACGAGCGGATAGCAGCCTAAAAACTCGTTAATTGCAATCGACAGCACTTGGTAATTGAATCGGGGAACGACAGAATTATTTACGGTGAAATCTTGACAGCACGTTACGTCCTTATTCTAGACACGATTTGTATGAAGATTTGTTCAATTAAGCAAAAATTTATTGCTTGCATTTGCGATTAAGAATTTTTGATCGTCGCACAGTATAATAATAAAATAACATAAAAACAACCCTGTATTTAATACATGCCCACTGCTGGGATTGGGCCTCTTCTTATATAATAGTCCACCACGCTTGTCAATTTCGGATGGGTAGACTTCACACACCCTGGAGCCGAACCCTAGACCATTGACTTCGTAGTCCTATGGTCTTCCACTCGGCTATCGCCTCTCTTATATTTTAAAATAAATTGAGAGATCATATTTCCACAATATGATCGCTTCTCTCTCTGCGGTCGGTCCCTCATGGCTGAGGATCGTGGTCGTCAGTGGATGTGGTTGACCTGTTTTTAATAATCTGCCTTCACCGGCGTCTGTTCGTCGCGTCTCTGACGACAGAGCTAAACTTAGCTGTTGATGGGCCTCGCTATCATCGCTTAACATACATTAAATTTTGACGATAACAGTAAACCATTTTTCATTAAAACTACTAAGACAATTCCTGAGTATTTGTTAGCAAAAGCAACTATAAAGCTAAAGTTGATGGAGTTTTTACGTTACATTAAGTGCAAAGTGTACATAACATACATAAGTGTAAACATACATATTAGGTTAAAATGTCGTGTATTTCGTAATACAACCTGTTTCGTTCAATATTATCACATAATCAGAATACAACAATATATCATAAGTAAAACGTAAAAAATGACATGCCCAAGCAGCATTGGTTAAAAAAATTTTGATTATGTACTTCCTTGCTATACTTTTGGTGCAATTTTTTTATATTTTTATTACCATAAAGATTACTCAATTTATCTTTTTATCTTGTTGAAGAAGAAGCATTATTGTCAGTGAAACCATGTTTTACTAGTGATACCGTTTTATGTTAACGTAATCACTGCCCAATGGTTTCATTTATATTAATTAAGCATTATTTATCAAAATTTAAATATAAAAATTTGAAAACTGATAAATAATTATACGAACTATAAACGTGTGTGATTTGGAATACTTAAATATTTTACTGTTATAAAGTATAAAATGCCAATAATCTCCTTCAATATTCGATATTATAAATATGTCAGATAACCGCGTAGCAATTAATTAATGCATTTATAAATAAGAGCCATCTCAATATTTCATTAGTTGTTAATGAGGTTAAATATGATCTCCTTAATTAACAGCCATTTAATATGGAATCGCTTGTCGTAAACCATTTCAGTAATTAATCATTTAACCGCCATTATATTTTAAATAATTGTATTGTAATTCTATGGCCTGCATTTATTTTATTTTAAAATATGATAATCTTTTTACTTTTCACAAAGCTATGAAATTTTATACATCTAAAAATGCAAACCGTTTGCACTTATTCAGTATTCTAGATGCACACGGTTTGCAAATTCAAAACGCCAATACCTTCAATATGGGAATTTTATATTCTGAGAGTGTTTGTCAAACAATTTTCACCGTTGAACTAATGGATTCCGTTCTATTAAGTAGTAGTTGGTTCTAGTATATTAAAGACTAAAACACCTAGAAGTTAGTGATTTTTTTTCACTTTAGCGACTTGAAAAGGCATACTTTGTTGTGTAAAAACAGTAAGCAAAACTCTATATTGCTTCGAGCGTGAGGAAAAAATTACTTTGAAATTTTAAAGTCATTGATGTCATTTCAGCGTGCGCGAAGTATAACACAAACTTAGCGAATATGTGAAATACGTTGGTTCTATTATCTCTGTCTCTTTCATTACGGCAGTAAAAAGAAAGAGATGGAAAATTATTCAATCATTAAATTCGGGTTTTGTAGTAGATCCTTGGTAGACCCTAAGGAGGAACGATTTTTTGTCTATGGCAGGCTCTAACACAGAGTCAAAACAACGTTCGGAAACTCGGATAATAATATGAATCTTAGGTATTATTAGCTCAAAATTTTCAAATAACTTTTATAAGAATATATATTTTATAGATATAATTTGACTAATAAATAAGTATAATAAAATAAATGATTTGTCTGCCTGTGAAGGATGCTGAGTAAAGTTATATCTTCACTTTATTCTTTATTTTCTCACTGATACGGCGATAAGTAATAATATAATGTGCGTCACGAAATCAAAGTTATTTACATGTCGTACTTTTGAATCCCTCACCACGCTTAAGATTCTAACCTTGAATCACTCGCTACGATCGTGATTCTACAATAGAATTCGAGATTGATGAGAATTCGATGCGAGACTCAAATTTAGCACTTGAAACAAACACGTACTTTGCACGATCGTTGCACAAATAACTGTGTGTTTTGAATAATGATTAAGTGTAAAATACAATAAAAAATTTCACTCAAACATTTTGACTCAAAAAATGCAAAAGAAAATCTACATGCTTATTTTTTTTTAAATATAAGACTGTACAGATGTACATACAATATCCTGTACAAAGGCTGCTAGCAAAAAAAAAGTACTCACCTCTATACTCTTCAAACCCAGACAAAAATAAATGAATCAAAAAGTAAATCCTGACTGCACTTCACTTTGAAACCTACTTTTATATACATACCTACGTAATGGGTTAAACTTAAAGTACGTCAATAAAGCCTTATACACCAACATAAACACTGTACGTCAAAAGTACAAACTGTACATTTTGTATGCATGCCGAGTTTCAATATGAAACCTCACTTGTGACGCGCGCTGCACTCCACCCCGCACCGCTTGGACTGCCCGACTCGCCTGTCAGATTGTCAATTTTTGAGTAAACGAAATTATAGGGTGACCATCATGCCACTTACAGAAACCGACCAAAAACGAGCCCGTAGCAACCGTAGTAACAAAGCTACTTCTCCTTCGTCAAAAACTGACAATGACGCTGTTAATTCTGCTCTTCTCGATGAAATTAAATTATTGAGGCAGGACATGTCAGAAGTCAAGTCTCAATTATCAACGGTTACAGCGACTCTTGCTGACAAAGTAGGCGAGTATGAGCACAAATTAAAAATCAAAGATGAGGAGATAATCTGTCATAAAGCGTCGGTTAGTGAACTCCAGAGCATTATTGCTTCGCAAGAACAATATCACCTTAGGAATGAGATGGAAATAATGGGAGTTCCTGAACAAGCAAACGAAAACCTTATGCACGTGGTCTTAGTAACCTCCAAAAAACTTGGGGTTGACTTACAAGAGGCTGATGTAGATCAAGTTTTACGAGTTGGACCCAAGAATAAAGATGCAACTCTGTCGGCAGACAAAACAAGACCTATTGTCCTGAAATTAATTCGTAAAAACAAAAGAGATGAGATGTTGTCGGCGGCGTCCAAAAGGCGTGGACTTACATCTAGCGACATAGTTAGCGGTACATCTGCAACCGTATACTTCAATGAGAGGCTTTCTAAAGCGAACAGGAAATTATTTGGCGAAGCGAGAAAATGTGCAAGGGAACATAATTTCAGATACTGTTGGGTCAGAAATGGGCAAGTGCTAGTAAGAAAAGCAGCTAATTCCAAAGACAAAAAATACCCGGTCTATACTATTCGCTCGTACGACGATATTAACCAACTTTTTCGTTCTGACTCTACCATTATTGAAGAAACCATCAATAATAAGACTTAATACTGACTCTTCTTCTGCAATAATATTGCTAGTAAGAACTTTATTATTATTTTTTAACTTGAATTTATTATGTTTATATAAATACAAATTGATTTGTAATACGTGTTACTCAATGTGTGATTTTGTTTTATCGTTTTTTCATAAGTTTTATACTTATATATGTCCGAGTAATACTCGTTTTATCTTTAATTTTTATTTTGGATTAAATATCTGTTACAGATTGATAATTTTACCAAAACTACAGCTTCTAAAGTTTGTTTATGTCCTCAAAGTATTTTGTTTTTCACTTACTGCGCTAAAAAAAATCACTCATTTCTTTGCATATATTGTGGCATCATACCTAAATATTTTTTACAACTTTCTCATATCATCTAATCATATTATATCTCATGGCTTCCACAGATCTAATTGATGAAATTGATAATACATTTATTGCAAAATGCCACAAAATAGACACAATTGAAAATTGTAAAATATATACAACAAATTATAAGATTAAAATTTTGGCGTTAAACATTAGAAGCATTAATCACAACTTCGACAATTTCACAGTTACATTGAAAAGACTAGATATACCATTTGATATAATTTTACTCACTGAATGTTGGATTAGCAACAATAACACTGTGATTCCTAAATTGAACGGCTACCTAAGTTTCTCTTCCACTAAATACATAAATCAATCAGGAGGTGTTATTGCTTATGTAAAAAATTGTTGGTCGCCTACTGTTTGCGAACCAAATCTGAATGATGCAAACTGCATTCAAATTAATATCCCCAAGGTTATATCATTTGTTGGCATATATCGCTCACCATCCTTTAGGAATACTGATAACTTTATATTCTCCCTTGAATCGGTTATAGAATCAATGCCAAAAAATCCATGCCAAGTTATAGCTGGAGATATTAATATAAATCTAATCAAAACTGAATTGTGTTCCGACTACTTAAGTCTCATGGCCCATCAAGGTTTCAACATAGCCGTAGACAAACCAACAAGAAACAACGCATGTCTTGATCATATCTTCATCAAAACTAAAGAGATATTCGAATCTGTAGTCTGTACTTCATCAATTACAGATCATGACCTGATTTTAGCTGGCATATCTTTACCTATCGCCGAACCACCTCGTGTAAAGAGATTTACGTCTCGACTAAACTTTGAAGCTGTTAAATCTGAGTTGGAAAGCACGAATTGGTCACTTATTAGTGAAACCTCATGTCCATCTGAAGCTGCACAATATTTTATTTCAACACTTTCATCAGTAATACTAAAATGTACCCAAAAAAATACAACTAAGCGTTCTAAATGCATTTTAAAGCCTTGGATAACTTCAGGTCTTATTAGGTGCTCTTTCCATAAAGATAAATTACATATAGACGCACGAAAGAATCCAGACAACCAAATGAAAGCCCTAATATTTAAGAGATACAGAAATTTCTACCATAACTTGATTCGAAAATTAAGATTAGAATACGAAAGAAACGAAATCAACTTAAATTCAAATAACCCTAGTAAACTTTGGAAAACCATTAAAAAATTTAACATATTCCACTCCAAACAAAACAAACGCACAGAGACTCTGTGAACTCAAAGAAAATATAGTGGAATCTTTAGACAGTTGTAATGACTTTTTCGCAACTGTTGGCCATCGACTTGCAGACAAAATCTTAACTCGGCTTAAGGAAAATCCCGAATCTCTTGCCTCTAAAATTGAATTTACACCCTCACAACCTAACTCTCTTTTTCTACACCCCGTTAGTACATTCGATGTAGAACAACTTATTATGCAATTAAAGGAAAATAGTGCACCCGGATTAGATGGAGTCACGAATAAATTAGTTAAATACGTAAAAAACTATATAATAGAACCTTTAACGATAATTTTCAATTTAAGTTTAACTTCTGGTGTGTTTCCTGAAGTCTGGAAATTATCCAGCATTATTCCCATTCACAAAGGGGGCTGCGAAAATGACCCAAACAATTATAGACCTATTTCGCTTTTAAGCACATTTTCTAAAATGCTAGAAAAAATTATCAACCGTCAGCTTGTATCTTTCTTAGAGTCACACAATATATTATCTGATAAGCAATTTGGTTTCAGACAAGGTAAATCAACCGAGCAGGCAATATCTCTTTTAACCCAAATCGTCTCTAAACATCTAGATAATGGTGAGGCTTGCTTGGGTGTTTTCCTAGATCTGTCAAAAGCATTCGATACTGTGTCAAATTGCATTCTTTTAAGAAAACTAGAACTAATTGGAATAAGAGGAGTATGTCTTGAGTTGATTAAAAGCTATCTCACAGGCAGAAAGCAATGCACTAAAGTAAATGATCACACCAGTAACTATAGAGAAATAGCCTATGGAGTTCCCCAAAGAAGCGTCTTAGGCCCCACACTCTTCCTTGTTTACATTAACGACCTCTCATTAAGTCACCATTTAAATTGTGTAAACATAGTTAACTATGCAGACGACACAGTACTTCTATTCAGCGAAAAGACGTGGCCTGAAGTTTTTCATACTGCTCAACGAGGTTTAGATTATGTTATAAAATGGCTCGATAACAATTTACTAACACTTAACGCAACCAAATCCAACGCTATCTGCTTTCACAAAACCGCTAGCTCAGCTCCACCTCCAGGTTTACAGATAATTGCCAAATTTTGTCCCAAAAATCATATTCCGGATTGTAATTGCAAACCTATAAAAAGAGTTAAATTTGCTAAATACTTAGGGGTCATTATAGATGAAAGACTAGTTTTTAACGAACATATTGCTGTCACGTCCGCTAGAGTCAGAAAACTGATTTATGTTATGAAACTTCTTCGCGACGTGACACCAATAGACATACTAAGAAAAATATACATTTCCCTCTGCCAATCAGTTTTATCGTATTGTATTGCAGTCTGGGGTGGCTCAGCACCTACTGTTTTAATCAACTTGGAGCGAGCACAGCGTGCTGTTCTCAAAACCATGCATAGAAAGCCATTTAGATTTTCAACTGCCATATTATTTGAGGAAACGCAGATGTTAAGTATCCGGAGGCTTTACATTTTCAAAGTTGTACTTCTAAAGCATAAAGAAATTCTGCTATCAGGGCTTGATGAGGATATGATCAGAAAGCGACGTTTTCATCTTCCGCTTCCACCAGTGAAAACAGTATTTGCGAAACGTTTCATTTTATATATGAAATCATTTATTTATAATAAAATTAATAAAATCTGCAATCTCACCAATTTATCTTTCCGCGAATGCAAGTTTAAAGTACTTAATTTGTTATTAACCTGGAACTACGATTACACGGAGGAATTTGTAAAGCGAATCGAATTAAGAGTTTAATTTTAATTTTGTTTTTTCTTTCTAGATAGTTCAATAGTTTTATATTTTATATATTTTGTTTTATTTTTATTAAGTGAACACCCTACTGATCTCATTATTGTAAGAATTTATTATTTTAGTTTTTCATAATAATTATTTAATTTCTATGATAAGTATGTGACACTGCAAATCTTGTACCTTATTACAAATATTAAATAAGTAACAACTCCGCCATTTCTAGAATATTGTAATTCTGTTATTTAAAAACCTCCTGCAGGACAGGCCTAGCCTAGTGCAGGAGATTTTTGGCCATTGCCTTCACATTTTTTTCAAAAAATTCATTGTTAAATTAGCATAAGTTCCAAATGTAAAAAAAAATGTGTAAATTTAAATGGTACTGAATAAATATTTTATTTTATTTTTTTTATTTTACTTCCATTGAGTAGAGTATTATGTAAACTAACCTTTGAATCCAGTGAAATTAGATTTAAATGTAGATTCTTGTAGGCTCTTGAACCAATTTTTGAAGTAACTTTGATTTATTTATGCATATCGCGTGTAAGTGAAAATAAATTCAAATGAAGTGAATATTCTATCAAATAACTAAAACACAAATTAACGGCTAAAGTAACGGAATTATGAGCATCTTCTTCCAAATCACGTCTGTAATTGTGGCTTAGATTTTTGCCTAACAGCTGATGGCATTGATGAAAAATAATAGTTTAGGGTTTCTAGGTAAATTTTAATTAATTAACGAACTATGAGTCAGTTATTTTATCCACTCTATAAAATATTAACTGACTAAAAATAAAAGTAAAATAACACAACTTTCACACGAAAAAAGAAAAGGACTGTCATTTCATTTGGTGGATGCTTTATGTTTATTCTGTCCATGAAATTTTATCTAAAGCAAAGCAAAAAAATCTGTTTAAGGCTTGTAAGTAAATACTACAACATAACAGACAAAGTAAATAATCAAGTTACCGACCCATTTCGACAAGCTTATTTGAGAAGACAGATTACCAGATCCAGACTCCTCGCGTGACTTTTACGAAGATAATCACACGATAAATTACTGGTTACATTCGCGAAGATGAATAGTAATAATGCGTTCCATTACATATTCACACAGCAATAAAACTCTGTCAGGACAAGATACGACGGCCATACATTTTTTCTGCTATGTATTCGGTAAAATAAGATGTGACCATTTTTGAGCTCTGATTTAAATCTTTTTTTTCAACTGTTTCAAAACATATCTAACTATATTATTACGTTTTGATTGTATTAAACAAGCGATATAAATGTGATTTACACAGTAATTTGGGCAAAATAAAGTAAGTGGATAATAATGATGCTCGTATACGGAATATAAGTCGCTAAACCAAAATAGTCACACACCCATCAAATTATTTGGGGAACCATAATTTTATTTTCAGAATATGAATACTCTGAAATTCAATATTTTGGTTCCTGTAGATTTTTTTTGAAATGAAGTGAAATTTTTCGACAAGGATCGTGTTTATTGGGCATGAAATAATTTTTCCGTTAGGGTAATACTGTAAAGATACAAAGATGAGATCTATTACAGAATACCAATTACATGATGCTACGTTGGTCTAGTGGTAGTGTATGCGACTGCTGAACGTTAGGTCTCGGAATTTTTTGGGTCAGAAACAAGTATTATTTAGGATATTAATTTTTTTTCAATATCCCAATTGGAACAAATGTTAGTAACAAAAATCAAAAGACTTACATTCAATTTAATTGTAATACGTCTTTTATTAGTTTTAATAAGCTCAGTAGACAAAATATTCGGTCTAGAAATCGTTCTAACTAAAAGAACATACTTTTATTCGCCAGCATCCGAACATCAGCAACTAAAAAGAGCAAAGCACATTGACATCGCTCGATTCAACTCTCGTGATTCGCTAGACTGGGTGAAATCGTAAAAAAATGTCCAAACTAGCTCCCGGGTCATCCAATAAAAGCAACCACGCGCTTCCGGATTTTTTACGTAAAACGTAACGTTTTGTAAATTTTCCGCTGCATTTTTCAGCTAGATTTTGTCGATCAAAACGTTTTTTCCATCTAATCATTTCGGTTACTGTATTTTTGTTTGATACTCGTATTTCAAACAAGTTCCACTATTGTTATGAAAACTGGTGTGTTTCTTTTTATGGATTCGTTTTGTTTTGGTTTGGGTGTTACTGTGTGTTGGAGCTCTCTTACCGTGTGAAGATTATTATTTACTTACGTTTGGTTATCTGAATAATAAAATAAAATGTGTAGACGTTTATGACTATAATTTGGCTGTGAATTCAAAAACTAGTCAACTGTTTAGAAATATCAGAATTTAAAATGTGAAGCAATACTACAAATTACGTATAACTGTAAAATAACGAC
The DNA here is from genome assembly GCA_905147285.1 of Hypena proboscidalis. NCBI lineage: Eukaryota > Metazoa > Arthropoda > Insecta > Lepidoptera > Erebidae > Hypena > Hypena proboscidalis. The sequence continues at coordinate 22,230,199 of LR990132.1, read as the reverse complement.
CATGTGTACTTTGTGTATTATAAGATTATACAGTCTTCAATGCACATGAATATAATCAGAATTGCATGCGGAGCACATTTGAACAAACACGAATAGAGGCGATTACAGCCAAATAGAGCCGAATGACAATGAGTGCACTAACACAAAAGTGGGTGTTTCTGCGTTGGTGAACACAACGTGAGCAGCCAGAATATTTGCACTGTTATCTTCAATGTAAGAATTATTAATCCTATAAAATTGACTTGATAACACTTGCGAAAATTTCGCGTGAATAGCTTTACTACATTCCGAAAGAGCATATAAAATCGAATTACTCGTCCTTGACGATACACTCTAACAGAAAACAAAAATTATCTTTAAGCAAACATATAATAATTGGTGTTTTCATTGATTCTACGTACGTACTAACTAATATGTCAAATACGGATATCAATATTTATAAAATTAGCAGCGGTGTATTTATTGTGAAATCAAATAAAAAACATCTTTATTCCTTGGACATTCAAAGCACTTACAATCATAATATAACTTCACGTCTATATTAACCAAAAAGATGTGCTAACCACTAGACAATCGAGGCAATAATAGTTATTTATGGTACAAGTGAGAAAAAGTTTACATTTCTGTTGTGAGTGCCAATTTTAAATCTTGAGCTTGCGAAGTAGACTTGAATTGAATCACGAGCGTAGCGAGTGATTCTAATTAAGACTACTTCGCAAGCGAGAGATTTTAAGAGGTCACAAACTGGAAATTAAATTTTTCTCATGCGTTACATACAAAACTTTTCACCTCTTCCAGTGAAAAAATATTAAGATTTAAATAAACTCGTACTCTATTGCTTAGCTTGGGATAATTCCATGAAATACGACAGTAATACCGATTCAGAATGCGTTTTAGGGCCTTTTGTAAGTCGCCACTAATTAAATATGTCGTACGCTTTGACATACTTTTCACGTAATTTTTCTGGTAAAAAGCAAACTTCTGTGTTAGAAGCAAGTTGTCGCAACTCTTTTGGAGTTTCACAAATTTCTTAATCACTGGATTCACTATTTTTTGTCAAAAAGTTCCATTAAAGAATTAAACATAAACTGAAAAGAATTTATAGTTGCCCGCGATGACTGACACAGACACAAACTTTTTTTTAAAATGCGTTCGGAAATTCGTTCCGTAACATTTATTTATAGAGTCTAATATTAAGTACCAGATTTTAATTAATTTAATGGTCAATCACGAATATAAAAACATTAAAATACTAAATAAGCGTGTATTTATATAATTTAAAATAATTAAAACGTATCGTATGTAGTTATTTAATAAAATTGATGTCAATGTTTATTACTAACCTACATGGTGGCTGCTTTGTTTTTTTTTCAGCGCCTATTTATTGCAAGGATTTTGTGTTTCGAAATTTAAATCACTTTGCTTTACTAGTGAGTAAAAACGGTTTTTTCTCACTGAATTCTGGCAAGCAAACGATCTTTTTCGTGCTGGTGTGGTGAAAAATATATTTAAATTAAACTAAAGCTAACTTATAGTAATAAAACAAACAAAAACACAATTGTTTTATAATAAATACTTTTTTTACCTTTTGATGATGACAGCTGATGAACATTTTGAACTAACCTTTCGTTCAAAGTTATAGCTTGTAATGTTAGCACATAGTGCGAACAGTGTAGCCATTATATCTAATAGTAGAGTAGTGACGTCACAATGAATGATGGTAACAACACTAACAACCACTATGTTGCCGTATCTCACCGTGATGTGTGACTCTGAGAGACAGATACATGCATACGTAACACGAGTGTCGAAGGCACTATGAAAATCAATTTTATTAATATTCAGTTTGATCTATCGAGTCGTATCTAATTTCCAACTTATCAAAAATTAAGCTGGATTTCGATTTAATGTTGCTGCGAGTGCATTCCAAAAGAATAGCCAAATAATATTAAATACGCGTATGGGACATGGGGTTTATGTCCGGCAGTGATGTGATAAAATGATAGAATAAAACCATTAATGTATTGATAATGTACGAGTCATTCATCAATTCATTCAACATTAATTATATTTCTATGTTTTTTGCACCAAAAATTTCATATGACTTTGTAGATTCTCAAACGTAACCTATAATAATGTAACCTGTGGAAGTTACGACACCATTAATTCCTTAGCTTTTTGTTAAATTAACTCTCTCTTAGAATTTCCTTTAGAGCATATATAATAGATTGCAGTTTCACGCAGACAAAGTATAAGTACTAACGTTTTTGCCGACTGTGAGCCAATTTGGTGCAGAGAGTAGAGACTGAAATTGATTCGTGAGGCATAATATCGGCTTCCCTATTATAAAGTACCGAATAAATGAGCAATCGTTGTAAATTTTTTGCTAAATGATTAATTGAACAAACGGTACATCTCACCAATAAAGCACCAATGGAATAAAACATCGTGCAATTATCGACATAGTGTTTAATAGTAGCATCATCAACTTTAGAAAACAAATAAACATAGGATCATAGTCTTCAGGCATCTGCTACATAGCAACGTATGCGCAATCTTGATATCAGATGGATGTATCCGGACTGTAATTATAAAATTGGCATCAGGAAGCACACATTTACTCCCGGGAAGTACATTAAAAACAAGATCTTTCGTCATAGCGTGTATAACAAAGTCACAGACATGTATTACACCCACTTTTGACCTATTACATTTAGTTTTCAGGTTCGATTTGGACTATGAAAACTTTATATAATATATGTGAATTTGATAATTTCAACAACTAATTTTGAGAATTTCCTGACAGAAAAATATCCCTTTTGCCTGATCCCAGAATCAAACCCGAGTCAAATGAGCGGTCGCATAAGCTAATTATTAGACCTAATGGGTCATGGCCAGTTAGAATTTGTCATATCTTAAAGACTAACTTTCCTTAAGATGTTTTCTTCTTATTTACAATGCTTAACAAAAAATCAGAGCCTTATCCATAAAGGACATTTCCTCAACAGATTATCCAATTATGATAGAATATAAATGAATAACAGCAAAACACTTGTACTGACAGTACCACCATCTGTCGTCCCTTGTCTAAAATATGATAAACAAGTATTAGCAATGCAGATCACGGCCCGTGCTCACAAAAAAATAAACCACAAATTAATGCAATTATGACGTCACAGATGTAAGGGCCTCGTTAAATATATTCACTGGATTAAATATCTTGTATAATAATATCTTGGACATCGTAAATATACATTTTTGTATTCGTTAAGTGGTAATAATTCATCATCAGTATTAAATCTTTTGAGATTTTCAATTCATTTAGGACATGGATAGAAACTCCAATTAATACGCATTTGATGGCAGCCAAAATGTAAAGCTAAAGTCAGACGAGGAAAAGAAACTTAAAATTAATTTAAAAGTAAAAGCACGTAAAAGTTAATAAACGTCTTCGATCTTATTAATAAGGCGATTATCCTTTTAGTGGCTAAAAGGCGAATAATTGAGTATTCTGTGAAGAGAGTAATTATTCTGAATAATTAAGAAAATACCCTGCTCTATAAAAAAGAAATGCTTTTAAAGAAAATTTATAATTCAATAATTACTTAATCAGCTTACCGTTTCATAATTAATATTTCATTGCTAATTATCTCTTTTTGTAATAAGGCAAAGATTGGTTAAAATTAAATTGTACTTAGCTTACAAATATATTGTTAAAAATTCGAATGTTTGTGAGTATGTGTGTGTGTGTATGGATGTTTGTTTCTCTTTTACGCAAAGATCGGGTACATTTTGATACACTAAGTCAAGTTTAACATAATTATTTTATATAAAAATCACAAAACATTCAATGTTGCTTTTTATCGACGTACCACGCACACGGAATAGGAAATAAAAAAACTGCTTGAAAAAAACAGGCAACCTGAGTCAGACGAGACGAAGGACGATTTCAAACAGTGTATTTTATAGGATATCGTCTTAAATATTTATAATATTATTAAAATAGTTTTGCCGAGCAAAACAAGCAAACCAATAATCATTTAAGCTCAATTAATTTAGCTCAAGACAATGATTATTTAATAATAAGGTTGATTTTTTTAAGCACCAGTCATACTTCTGTTATTGTATGCGTATGTTTAGTGTGTACATAAAATCGGTCAAGTGTGAGTTGGACTCGGCCGCAAAGGGTCTGTTCGATTATCTATAAAACGGCAAAAAAGGCCTATTGTAAGGGAGCCCCATTAAATATTTATTTAATTTTAATTTAATTATTTATTTTTAAAGTAAATATTTTGTGAAATCTTTAAGCGTCTACCAGTAATCGCTAATATTGAACTAAAAGGAGTAAAAAATCACGTTTTTATGTATGGAAACCCCTACCCTAAATCTTTATTTTATTCAATTCGTACATAATCTTTGAAATTTTTAACTGTCTAGCTTAAAGCTAGACAACATTTCATGAGATCCAGCCTGGTGACAGACGGACAGACGGACAGAGAATTCTCAGTAATTCCATTTTCACCCTTTTGTTACGGCACCCTAATAAAAAGCGTTATTAAATAAGGCATTTTATGCGCATGATAAGAGATTTTTCTGGAAAATTTCTTTCTACCGTTCCTCCTTTTATTATGAAGATTGACGATCGTATCAACTTCTTAATCATGATTGACTGCCGTGTGCCGTGCCGAATGTTAGAAACCAAATGCTATTTCAACTTTTGTGATATTTTACTGCTGAGAGGAGGAGTGTGAAAATGTTTTGTTTTTAGATCAATGTTTCGTTAATAATACGACCATGTTTATGATTTTGACGACTATAAGCAATGCATGCTATCAATGTCCAAAATTATAAAACCAACAAAGAAGAAGAATACAATTTTTAATTTTTTTCATAGATGCATAAAATAAGTCTGTATGATACCAAAATTGATAAGATTCTAAGATCTGACTCTAAAATAATTTTTAAATTTAATACGCTTTATTTATCAAAATAAGAATATTCCTAACGTTAACCCTAAGTTAAACTTTTATTCTATATTATTAGTTGCAGCTCTTATGAACGAATGTTTGAAAGTAACGTTGAATGTATTCAAGAATGTTTGAAGTGATTTCTACCCGATTGCAAGGACGGGTTATTGTTATACGTTTTGTTGAACAAATTTAAACACGAGTTAGAAACTTGTTGCAAGTATTACTTAATATATGTATCATGAAATTATGAAATTATTTTATTTCAATGCCATGCCGGGCTGTTCACAGATTTTTCTCTTTCTAAGACTTTCCTGAGCCTATGGCGTGTAACCCATTATTGGGATCTCTCCTCTTTATTTTTAATTAAACAATTTTTGTCTATGATTGCGTGTGGCCACGAAATTTTGAAATGCGAAAATAATAAGAAATGTTACACAAAAAACCTCATAAAAACCGACAACTATAATAATCATGGTCTGAAGTTTACCAGCACGAATATAAAAACAACATTGTATTCCTATTCTAAAAGAAATTCATTCATTCTGAAGACTTCAAAACTTTTATATTGTTTATGCAATTTTTCACAGCGACGAGTCTTTTATTTCACTCGCTAATTAGGACGGTAAATATAAAACGGGAGCAACTGTTTAAGCAAACTTAGCTGACATTTTTCCAAGTTATCCCAACAACTTGTGCCCTCTAGCCGGCATGCAGCCGGAGCGAGTTTAAACAAGTTCCGCAGTTATATTAACTAGTATTACTAATAACAAGAAAAAGTCACATTATGGCATTTAGAGCAAAAATCAACAAATTAAACATTCAATTAAAGTTTGTGAAGTTTTATTAAGCACCAAAATTAGCCCCATGGACGGAGTACTGGCTTTTGCTGAAAAGTTTGCCGTCAACCATAAAAAGGTTTTATCAATAAAGGAAAATAGGTACTTTAAATATTTAAAGTTTTGTTTTGTTGGTGTGGTGATTTAATTCCGCTCTGAAGCAATCAAATAGAACGTCGTGTAGTGTAGAATATATTGAAGTTGCTTTAAGAGATCTTGCTATTTAAATTTGCTTGCATTTGGCTGTTCGTCAGGATCGGTGCTCTATACGCCCTTAAACCTACATAAATAGATGCAGAAGGTACGCTCGAGTCATTGTTAAAAAAACCGGCCAAGTGCAAGTCAGACTTCCGCACGGCAGGTTCCGTCCCGTTATCGAAAAAAAAACGGAGAAACATTTTTGTTTTATGGGAGTAATTTTATTTTAAGCGGCTATATTTTGCTGTTATCAATCGCGTGCTGAAACCAGCAAAAAATCACGTTTGTTGTTTGGGAGCGCTCCCCTAAATGTTTATTTTATTCGTTTTTAGTATTTTTTTTGTTACAGCGGCAACAGTTATACATTATCTGTGGAAACCCAAGCAATAAAAAAACATACTTACTTAAAAATTAACATCATGAAGTTCATATAATTTGTATGTAAAACCATAAAAGATAAATATAAAGTACTAACTAACTTTACATTTTTCTTTGATACGTACTAACGGTATATGACTTTTTTGTTATAAGCCCCTTTCGGACTGAATTTTCATGTAACCTAAAAATAATCATACTAAGAAACAGTTAAAAAGGTATGGGACCGGCAGGATTTGAACCTGCGACCTTACTGCACACCGGGCAGCCGCTCTAGCCATCCAGCTACGGTCGCCTCTTACCGGAACCCTAAATTTCTCAACTGTATGATACGTCATTTCGTGACGTAACGTTCATCCATTTGTTCCTGTCTTAAGTAGGATACAAGCATAGCTAAATGCTATAAAAATAATTAGAAACTAAAAATAATCTTCAACCAGTATTCCATTATTTAACCAGTATTGTATTATTTTTTATTTGATGTATAAAGTTAGGTATATAATAAAAGTTAAGTAAAAAATATGTAATAAAAGATAAAAAAGAAGAATAATATAACACATAGTTTTCAATAACTTCAACAAATAGTTTGACTTGGAACTTAAACTTTGAATTTACCAGCCATTAGTTCCTCAAATCAATCTTCTATCTGAAACCACAAGCATTATCCGTGGACCTTCATCAAGATATCCTTTGAATGAAGCATTTTGATGGCATGTAATTGATTACATTCATTAAGAAAGGGTTCCGCAAAAATGAGCGACAATCGTTCCGCCATCGATCAAACTGATTCCTCTGATTAATGAACAATCCCTTCATGCGTTTCACTTCGTCCTTCAGCCCTCGGCCATTGTACAACTTTTCTCGTATTTCCTCGAAAGGTGGGACATTCAATTCTAACGTCCGAATATTAAATTGGTACAGAAGTTGAAGAGTTTGTTCTAATTTCGAGTTTGGAGTGTCGTTTGCATTTATTTTATTAGTTTTTGTTTGCACGTGCCGTTGTTGGATCTTATGAATTCGGATACAAGACATATTTTTTATAAATGGTATTAGTTTAGTGACCGTTTATTATAATGGTCACGGTATCTGGATATGCAACACATAAAGTACGAGATAGAGATAAATAGCTAGAGATAATTATACGATACGAAGCTCCAAACATAAGATAGACAAGTTTAAAAGTAAAATTATTAGGTTCAATGTATCTCGTAGGTGTGAATTCATACTTATTAATTACAAACTGTTGCCGTGACTTTGTCCACGTGGAATTCGAGTGTATTATGCTAATTTCTACGAAATTGAGGAACTTCCCTCATACATTTCCTTGGGTACTGGAATTAAAAAAAACAATTTTCATAGTCCATGATGTCATGTAGGGTAACCTATGTGCAAAAGTAATTTTCTTCAAAATTTACTTACTTCTCATATAAACTTACAACCCTCACGAATTAATGAGATTCACAAAATCACACGTCTCGTCGATAGATTGCACTATACTCTGTCCATTCCTTTATTTTCTTTTTGACAGATTACATTTAGGGATGCCTTCACTCGTTAGGTACTGATTCGATTTGAAATCATAATCGATGTTGTCTAAGAAGAACTTCCAATCGATTAATTACATCGAAGTTAGTTCACCATTAATTATTCGTTTATTAGTAGTTTTTATTAGATGAAATAAATATACAAAATAATAATATAATAATAATGTCACATACTTAGTCTATGACGGTTTCCTAGTTACCTTTGTTTACATTTTGATATGTCATTCCAAGATTTCGACTTAATTTCTTGCAAATAATTATTCATGGAATCTTGATACTATTATTATATTGTTTTTTTATAATAAAATACAGACAATACACAAAAAAGGTCAAATTATTCTTTTTCATAATGATCGATTTATTTCATTTCACGATTTGATTTATAGTCTGTGGTTGTTTGTTACAAACAGTGAACTTCCCTAAAAAGTGTCGCTTGTCAATAAAGTACATTATTATTGTAGTACATTAATCTGACAAAAAAAAACGGTAATTCATAGGCGTGATCTGTCAAAAAGAAAATAAAGGAATGGACAAAGTATAAGTATTGATGCAGCCGTTGCTACGTTTGTGATAGGAGAAATAAGCAAGAAAAGATTGTTAAATATAAATAACCAAAATTTTTATTTACTTACTTCGTTTGCTCAAATGATCATTAAAGTTTATTCATAAAATGTGTATTGAATCAAGTGATTATTTTAATGATTAATTTCAACAACAGTTGGTGGAATGAAACATTGAATAATCTGATAATGAAAACAATTTCATATCAATACGATCTCGAATCGTCTCTCATTAATAACCGATAAAATAATTATATTGAATCAATAGAGGGTGTAATTTTTGGATTACCACTAAGAGCGAAAATACTCGAAATTCAGCAGATATTATCAAATTTAACTCAAATCAAATATTCTTTTATTATTAGCAACACTATACTTACTGCATTGTAACTTTTTTTAAATAAACTTGCCTAGGTTAATAAGGTATAATGTATAAGGTTTGTAAGGTTACATACCTATAAATACCTAGTAAAAACCTAGGTTTGTTAAGAATGTAAGTTATGAAAGGTATATAAGTTATAAAAGGTATATCTTTTCGGAACAAAACAAACGCCAAATATTAAAAGTAATAGAAAATAAACACAAAAGTAATGTCGTACCGGATTTGGTCTGCAAATTGAATTCAGTTATTATTATATTCATTCGTCTGTAAGCTTGTTATTTTATTGAGGACAAAATGTTAACGCAATTTTAGAGCGGGATGGGCAGTGAAAAAATCTGTTCATGAACCAATTGTTTGGTTCATGAACCTCGTAATATAAAAAGAAAATGTTTAGAAAGCCCCTAGAATACAATAAACTTATGAATTGAAATAATGACTACATGAATTGTTTGTTAATAAAACATAAAATATATGTATTGATTTTTATGTGAATTAAAGTTGTTTTATTGTATGACGTCTACGCGCTTGCGTAAGCGGTAAGCTACGCTACGGCGTAGACGACCTACGACATACGGTCTGCACTCAGGAATGAGTTAGTCATGAGACCTAATTAGCATCCAACACAAATTAATACAACGCGTAAAAAAACAATAAATCTACTTAACTTTTTGGCAAGAAAACTAGCTAGAGAGGTCTAATATTAATAATTCCAAATAAATAACATACTTTAAATATCTTTATTTTATATTTTTTTTTAAATTTAAATTCGTTCCTTAATAAATAATCGAGTCAAGGGCTCATAAAAGTAAATAGTCAAGATAAGACTTAATACGCAGTACTTAAAAAACCGTTTAGAAAATAAAACGTATTATCACGTTCGATTACTCCTAAAATAAAATGATATGGGAGCGATAACGTTTTAGAGATAACACAGAATGGTTCATACTCGTTGAATTTCATTATCGGGTTTTTTAAAGAATCGGATGCAAACTTGCCACAAGTTGAAAATAGCGGTTGTTTTTGTAAAGGTCTGGACATAAAAATGTTAAATTAAATTTAATCCCAACAGATAAATTAAATCAGAACATTCAGTCAGTCATTTTAAAGTTAGAAACCCAATTTTCATCAATATGCGTTCTAGTTTTGAAAGTTTAACAGACAGACAAAGTTTTTTTGCGTTAATAATATGGTACGGATTACTCAAATTATCAATTATTAAAAAGACAATTAAATATAAAAACGAATAACTTAATCCATTATTATTATACTTACGGTATCTACGCCATTATGTTACTGAAAATATGTTTATTTTAACTGACTAACGAATATTAATAAACGCAAATTAATGATAAAACTTTAATTTAATTAAACAGTTTAAATGCAACTTAAATTTAACGATACCGTGAATACAAATAATAACTTATAGTTTTTGCAAAATATCGAATATCAAAATATTGTGATAAATAAATTTAATTATGGCACATTTTAGTGCCATTGATAAACGGTCTGAACAAAACTATTTGTCCTTGGCTACTTAAAAATATGACGCCAAACACAAAATTGCTAATATATAAAATAATCAACCAACTGACGGCTAATCGTCGGCCATTGACCTCATAATACAAATACAGCAATTTTAAATGTTATCCGACAAACCAGAGATAAATCCTACCGCGATAAATATCAAAACTATTTGTCGGTTAACCACGTGTGCAATAAATACAACGCTATAGTATCTGCTATGGAAAGTTTCGTTAGCAAGGTGGTGTATTGACAATTTAAATATTGAGGTTAATATGAATTTTGTTATGCTGACTATTTATACAGCACTTGCATAAGTAAGTCTTATTTATACAGCACTTAAATAAGTAAGTTTTTAAAAGATTTGTAGCAATCAGCGAGTAAAAGCTTCAGCCATTTTGCGACTAACGAGGATGATTAAAGATACAGTTAACAACAAAAAATGTCGTTTGCATTATTCCTAACGTATGCTAACATGACATTGTTGCATGATATGTTACATTGTAACATATCATGCAACAATAAACATATTTAAAAACATGCATATCATATAGATTGATTTTCCGACAAAACTAACACATTCACACATGTCATTAATTCAAAGTTAAGGCTTTATTATGCTTTAAATAACGTTTCAATAGACCTTTCATTAACAAGCGATGAAACTGACTCATCCAAAACCTCACAAATTAAACAAAAATAATACTCAATGTCGATTTCAAATAAAATTCAGCTGAAATAATCACATTTTAGCATTTTTCTCTCCTGTTAAAATAACCGCTCGGACGAAACCTTGGATTAACAATTAAGATTAGAGAGGCTAAATTAAAGTCAAACAAAGCCATCGTTTGAAGTCTCCACAAAAAATATGAATAAATTGGCCAGTTAACAATACTGCTGAGGTCATCTTCACCCTACTACGTTTGGTGGGATAATGTTTTTGGCAATTAGGAGACGAATAATAAGACAAGGACGCACACTACGTATTTTCGGGATATTACAATTCCAATAATTATAACAACAATTCCGCAATGCACATTTTATCACGCAACAAAACTATTAAAATAATGTTGGATGTAATTACAATATTTAAAACAATCTCAACAAGCAAAACTATTTTTAAAAAAAGCTGTATAGGGATGGTAGTAAAATAAAAAATATAGGTATACGAAGATTTTATGTTTTCGTGAGAGTTAATTTTTTTGATAAAAGAGAATTCATGATAAAACACTTTTTATCATGAATTCTCTTTTATTAATAGGCTCAGCTGAGCCTATTTTCGATGTCTGGCCGAGTTTTTGGGGTCGGCTTTTAGTCAGAACAGGATCCATCACACGTTCACAGCTCTGTATGCGGTGATACTATTTTCTTTGTTAGACTTGTTGTCAGACCTTTTGGCCTCTCGCTATCCGTTACCACTGCCGAGAATTGAAAGAAAACACTATCTCAACATAACGTTGAGATAGTGACCCAACCATGGCCGACCGCGACTAGCATTGCCTAATCTATAAGATCGATCGCTCCTCACTTCAATTTGGCCACGAGCTCCTCATGATAAAACGCAGTAAATAAATTAAATGTACGCACAGTTTTAATTCATATTTTGCTGTATTTTAAAACTACTGTTTTAAAATACAGCAAAATATGAATTAAAACTGTCTAAATATGAATTTAATCTGTAAGATCGATCGCTTCTCACTTCAATTTGGCCACGAGCTCCTCATGATAAAACGCAGTAAATAAATTATATATACCCACAGTTTTAATTCATATTTTGCTGTATTTTAAAACACTATAAAGCACCTAAAACTTCAAGTTTATTTTTGCTGAAACAAATGCATAATTGAATTTCTGCACGGTAACAGCGTTAATGTATTTAGAAAGCTTGGTTTTAATTCTGCAGTGGTTTTACGGGAGCGTTTTAATAAATGATAGCATTCAAATGCAACTTGTTTAAAAGATATTACTACGGATTAGTTGATCCGCAGTTACTTTAAATAAACATACTATTAATTATCATCAAATAGTAAAAAAAACATTTTCATTTCCTTATTCTCTAGTCTATCCATGAAAACCACGTATCAACTTTCTTATCATTCACATAACGAGAATTCTCACATTTATAAACTTTAGAACACAGGAATTCTCTCAGTGCTACTTATCACTGTGAACGTGCCTTGCCGACTAACTGCCTTCAATCTTGAAAGATGTAGAAAAGAGTTAAAATTAGCAGTTAATATAACGATATGTGAATTAGTGAGTGATTTGTGTACAGAACAATTAAATTGATGCAGTACTTATAATTATTTTGCAAAATACAAAATTCCAAACCATTTTGGTATTCATTTTGAACTAATATTTTTTTGTACGATCAGTCAAAGCTAGGCTATGAATTAACTTTAAATCTTTGGCTGGGCAAAATGTGACATTTACTTCAAAGCTGGGCAAAATGTGACATTTAATTTGTTATCAGATGCGACCATCTGATAACAAATTGTTTGAGCAAAGTTTAAAGAGTCATTATTCAGTATTACATAACAAAAAAAAGTAAAAATCTCTAGTAATAGGAGCAAAAAATCCGTCACAAGATGTATTTTTTTTTTGTTATGTGTAATGGAATTAGGAATTTCACTCACATTTTTCTGATAACTGTCATATCTTTCCCTTTTATCCGATTTCGGCTTGACGTCCTAAGCTTGCACACACTATATGAGTTTGTATGGCATAATTAAACATCAAATTTTCATTAATAAATACATTTTAATAAAAAGTAATACATATGAAAATAAAAATTAGAAAATTGTATAATAAAAATTTCACCTCAAAAAGTAGGCAAACTAGTTTAACTTTTTTATTATAAATACATCACAAATAATGAATTTATGTATTTTACTTCTCGTATGTAATTTAACGCTCCCATTCTCTTGAGACACAGACTGTACGTCTGGCTCAAGAGTCGCGAGTAATGTACAAATGTTTTGTGTAACTTTTTGTTTGTTAGATATATTGCTATCTAGACAATACAATTACTAGGAGTGGAGATCAAAAATAATAATGCGTAGAATTTAAAAAATATAATAGTACAAGAAGATGTTACAATAAGAGCTTCTGAAATGACGTCTTCTATGCGGCAGCTTTGAGGTCAGATCTATAAACCTATAAAAATATCAGATCGCCTACATGAATATACATGCAGGATGAATAAGAACATTTGATATTAAATATTATTTAATTAAATACATATTAATATGATGACACTATTTATTCATTGATCTGTTGACGTTAAGACAGAAACGCGTGGCGCGTCCTGTAGCGTTCCTCGCAAACAACGGAACACGACACCTCTCAGCCATAAGGCCGCATTAGTTTATGTTTCCAATCGTTCCAAACGAACTGAAGTTAATATTGTGACGTGACTCCAGGTTCATGACTCTTAACGTAATTAGCATCCATCATGATGTAACATGCATCTGATTATTGGCCCGTTTTAGTAATAAGACCTTTTGGCGAAGTGGCGACAGCTAGTGGCGTAGAGTTTCGCAAAATCCCTCAATGGTTTAAAAATAGTAGGCAGAATGCTACAATAATTTATACGCTATTCAAAAATGCCTTTTTACTGAACTTTGAACATGCATCTAAGAACTACACGAGTAAAAACAAAAACAAACAATTTAAACTTATTTTCCAAAGTTTCTTACTAACATACAAAACTACTTTAAGAACACAAGACAGCGTGTGACATTACAAGTGTGGGACCAGGCCCTGGTTGTTAGTCGTTGCGCGCGCGACGCCGCACGTACTGTAATTCTGTTGCGTCTTTGTCGCAGCAACAAACAACTTTGAGCAACAACTCATAAATAATACGTGCCCTTGTTGTCATTCTGGAAGCGAGCGACGTCTCATCTCGCAATACTTCAAACTTCTTACTTGTTGATAGTTAGCTGTTTGATAGCCTTTGTTGATTGGCTATCGAGTTGATGTGCCGTGACACCATGTTGAAGATATATTTTTTACTTATCCTCATTTTACGAGCCTATTTCTAAGTCTTTAGACTTATAAATAGGGTAGGTATTTAAATGAAAATTTGTAATTTTTATACTAGTTGTCAGACTTTCTAGGCTTTGACTACAAACAGTCATAGGCGTTTAAATTATAACCAGGCCCGACGGCTTAACGTACACTCCAAGGCATGGAGGAATACTTGATTGTCATTAATCCAACGCAACACCTGACCGCGGTAAACATTGTCTGATAGATCGATCAGTCCGCTGCTTTGACATTTCTTAGTCTGCGAGCTTTTCTTAGTCTTAGGTCCTTATCCTATTAATCCCACTAATATTTTAGATTTAAATTTATTTAATTTATTAGAAATCGTTTAACCTTCTCCCTTGACACAAATATAGTTAGCGCTAAGGGATAAATCAGAATGTAATACTCGATGAGTATTTGATGACTACCAATTGGAACATATATTATGTAGAAAGTAGTTCGTTTACCCGTAAACAGGCTAGACAAAAAGGTTTCGATTGATTTGATTTGGAGATGAAATAAATCATAGAGTAACTATTTATGAATATGTATTCATTATTTCACCACTGAAGATTACGAAATTCCTTTGGTGTTTAGTAATGTATGTTTGTGTTTTTTTTATGTTATTAAAATTGTATAAAAGGTTATATTTTTGTAATGTGGTTATTAAGGTAATCTGATGTAAAAATTGCCATCCTTATATACAGTACGATATTCAGAAATTTTAAAAATAAAACACAAAAGAAACTGTAAACGACGCTCATTAACTTATTTAACGGGCATCTCAGCGAATAGAAGGTGTCATTAGATAAACCAACGCCGGTCATCCAACAAACACTGAAATCTCTAAATTACATCATTTATGTCTTTCTTAAAGCCGCGACAAACATAATTGAGGATATTTGCATGTTAAAAGGTTGTTTTATTTTATCAAAGCGACGACGAAACTCAAATACCACCGGATTTAAAACATTGTAATGGTGGCACCGACTTTTAGATGACACACTTAGAGAACCACGGAATGTTTTAATATCGTAATAATTTGAAACAGTTCTTATTATCATAAAAGGGTTTAAACTATTTGATATTTTTTATAGGAATCAAAGTAGATGTTTATGAGGATATGCCAAATAAAAATTTAATCGTTGGTATTAGGTAGAACTTTCAATGTATCTTTTATTTACCCATTCACATACGGCAAAACAAACTAAAATATTAATGTTGAAATAAAAATATACTTCAAACAAAGCTCGAAAATGTATTCTGAATTCACAATCAAAATATACTGGCATTGATTACAAATTGCCTTAACCAAGTCATACATAAAACGTACCTTGACAATCTATAGCTGATATTTTGTGGAAGCGCGCCCCTGGGACTCTGTGCCTGGGACGCGGATACTTATCGCCCAGGGACATAAAAAACTTAGCCCAAGATTTACGAGTTCAAACCGTCTACCCACAGCGATTGGGGTTTCTGCCACTTATATAAGCAGTTATTTTACACGCGTTTTGGATTGAAATGTTGGATATATTTTGTGTTGTGTAAATTGCTAATTATTAATTAATAAAATATAGAAAAATCTAATCACGAATTTCACAAACTTTTTTGAATCGCGGTTAACGCTTAACCCGGTTTTAATTTCCCTCTTCCTCACGTTCAATGCTTGAACGGGATAGAGAGAACGTTGAACATCAGTTCAATTCGATGAGGAAATTGGTGCTTAATCCAAATCATAAATTCCAAGTATTACTTTAGATTCACTACTTAAATGTACACATTCATTATTTCACTTTGGATCTAAACATAACAGGTGAAGTATGGCTGTTGTACATACGTTTTTATGTAATAAATGCGTGATGTTATGTTATAATATATCTGCAATATATTACACAGCAGCCTCAGTATTAAATTGAAACAATTTTTCAGATAACTGAATTTGTCGGTCCTTTCCCAGTCAGTATCGGAGGATATAATTCTATTTGAATCGGCAGCCGGCGCCGATCGCTGTAAATCCAAATATCAGTTGCAGATAGCTGGAGGTATGGCATTTTATTCTAGGAAAGTTGTAAACTGTAATGCCCTTAGTATTTCTGTATGTTGGGTAATAAAACTGCACTAAGGGTTCACTGGCTTTATTTTTACTTTACTTATCACAACTTAAACTAGGTAAAAAAATACATCCCCACCAACGGGTGTCCCGCGTTGTCGTCGCGGTGGGGCTTAGTACCCGTGGCGCCCTCCACGCCACGGCGAAGCCAAGTGGACCCCAGAGGGGGGCTGCTCTTCGGGCTTTGGACGCGAAGCCCATGTGGGAGCAGCCCATGTTGCAGGGTCCTTATGGGGGGGCTCTGCAACAGGTGGGCCTGCAGTGCTGGCGTGAGGTAGTCGGCACTGCGGCCGAGGAGTTGCGGGGCCGCGGCGGGAGAGGACTGTCGGTGTTTCGTTGCCGCTTTCCCTACCTTCCGCGGTCCCGGCGGGGCCGCAGCCGTTAGTACTGCGGCGTGGTGGGCGGTGGGACGAACATCTGTCTCACCGCGGAGGGCCAGGCCGTCAGATACGAAAGTGTCTGACGGCTTTGCACGCGGTCCTCGGTGCCGGTCCCCCCACATTTTGGGGGCCATGAGGGGCCTGCCTAGGCGGGCGAGAGCCGGGCTGCGGTGTCGGCGCAAGCTGGCACTGTGGCCCGGTGGTTTACGGGGCCGCGGCGGGAGAGGACTGTTGGTGTTTCGTTGCCACTTTCCCTACCTTCCGCGGTCCCGGCGGGGCCGCAGCCGTTGAACTGCGGCGTGGTGGGCGGCGGGACCGACCACCTGTCTCGCCGCGAGAGGACCAGGCCGTCGGACATGGGGAATGTCCGATGGCTTTGCACGCGGTCCTCGGCGCCGGTCCCCCCACATTTTGGGGGCCATGAGGGGCGTCGGCAGGCGTCGCCGGGGGGGTTGTGGATGTAAAGGCTGTGCCAGATTCCCCTGGCCCCCCCCATCAAGGCGAGTGCGGGAGCACCGTGGGGTTTTAGTGGGTATTCCCGTGCCGTTTACCATCTTCAGGCACGGGCGAGTCCCACATAACCACTCTGCCCTTCCCCGGGGTGGGGTGGTATGCGTAAATGCATTTCCCCACGTTAAAAAAAAAAAAAAAAAAAAAAAAAAAAAAAAAAAAAAAAAAAAAAAAAAGGTAAAAAAATACATTCAACCGACGCGTATACACAGTAATATCACAGTTACTAGTCCTAGAACTGCCTCTAATGGCCAAGCGCTTCCTTTTATATCCTTATTTTTTGTTATCCCTCCTTAAAGATAGGCGTTACTCGGTGTTGCCATAACTCAATTCTTAATTACACCACAACTAAGTGTTGTCATTACTTAAATTTACAATTATCTACAATTTAATTATTTAAAACAGTTGGTAATTATACGAAAACATAAAAAAACCCTACAGTTGTGTGACTTTTAAGAAATTTGTAACTTTTTGTTAGCTTCTACGAGCTTCTTCTGTTTGCGGCTTCACCCCTATAATACTTACATAACATGTCGTCGATAAAAAGTAACTTATCTTTTTTCTGAGGGCTGAAACTATTTTAAACACTAATGTTCATTTGTTTTGACTATCAATATTATTATATTACCTAAATAAATTATATACAAGCCTTAAATCGTTGGTTTTCGATCTCTAACACAAAATTTATCACTGACATAACATAGCCTGTTCATAATCTCGTAAATCAACTATGCACGCAGTTGTAGTAAATAAGCAATGAAGAGCTAAACACCGAGTGCATTAGTTCAAACCATATTTCAAACAATACACAAGGAATTAGCGATGTGCTATTTGAGAGCTCATTTCCTATTATTATCGCTTTGTGGAATTGGTTGAGGTTCTAGTGTTGATTTATTTATTAAGCGCTTAAATATAGCATAAGGCTAACTAAATACATGATCCAATTGTCAAAGCGAATTTAGTCTCTACTGTTTAGTCGTGTTTTGTGTATCATGCAAGATATGTATATAGATATATCATGACACTATTTGTTAGATAGTATATAAGTAGCAAAGGTGTGCAACACTGTGGCTTTTGTTTACATAAAATAGAGTCCTGAAACTTATCACTTCTTAGCATATTATTTAATTCGACTTGAAAATTGGTATTGATCAGAGAAGTAACATGCAGTATGCACGTAACATAATAGAATATTTTATAAAAAAAAATTAAGTATTCGTGAATAATTCATTATTAATTTATCTTAATTTTAGATTCAGAATAGTAAACTTTATTAAATTTGACATATACTAGCTGACCTGACAGACGCTGTCCTGTCTTAACTATGAAAAAATCCTATTTTGCAATATTTTACAACACGCATTCTGTCAATGTTATGTCAAACCCCATTAGGTTACATAAAAAAAATATATATTGCCAAAATCGGTAAGGCTACACTAGCAAATCATTAGAAAATTGTATATGGTGGTTAAGTATTCTTAAATTTTCTTATATTCCGCACGAATTTCTTTTTTTTCTTAAAAGAACCATCTCCTGACAATAAATAAAATCATCAAAAAAAGAATCATCGATATCGATGTAGCTGTTCACGCGTGATGCCGTGACCAACTGTGTAGGGAGTGAGAAAAGTATTATTGTGTGAGAGAAACAGGAGACCGGCTTCGGTGTCATCCCTACTCCGTGCTGTTTACTGAGAAGTGACACCGGTATAGTCTGACGTTTCACTCACCAGTAAAAACGCGGCAAATTTTCAAATTCTAACATTGGTAACACTAAGCACATAATTATCAGGAATATACTTTACGAATAAAAATAAATGTTTATTTTTATATAAAAATTTATAAACATTATTTTTTTAATTAAGTTAGTGTTATAATTTTAATATGATGTTATATAGATAGTATATAGCACTAATTATAAGGTTATGCGCAAGCGATGTTTGCATTAGTTTTGTTCGCACCAAATTGTTATACAGTCTGTCACTAGAAGCGAAAACTTGTTATTGGCTTTATGGTTCCTAAACTCATCGTTATTTAAGTTATACTAGCTGTAAGTTTTCCATATGATAAATAAATAAATAAATATAACATGTTTCACCGGACAATCGGTATGCAAAATACATAATTATTTTGCATTAAGGTAAAAGCTCCTATTACCGAGGTATTTTGCAACATTTGAAAGTAAGAAACCAAAATAAGCATTTGTAAGTATTTCTCAAGGTGCAAAAATATTTTATCGTCAAAAATGGAATTTATATTTTGTATTGCTGTTGAATCTATGCTTCTTTTCATGATATTACTTATTTTAAAAAAAGATTTAAATAGTCGGGTCGATTTCCCCTAATACCGAGGTATGATTATGGTCAGATCCTATTACCGCGGTAGTCGGCTCCTATTACCGAGGGTCGACAATTGTATTCATTAAAGTTCCGTGAAAATAATATTAATTAGAAAATATAATCGTGTTAGTGTAGTAATTTGTAAGTATGCCATTCATTGACAAAATGAATGAATGAAATGAATGAATACTACAGAATTACTAACACATTTATATTATTTCATAAATAATATTTGTACGGAACTTAGTACATTTTACGTTAAGTAAAATTAAAACAACGCGCGATTCAGTCTATATAGAAAGATCTTTTCGTACAGATCAGTCTATACGAAAAGATCTTTGTTCTTTTTTTGTATTGTATTTTAACATGAGAATCGCCAAGGATTCTCTCATGTTAAAATTATAATAAGTACATTTATTCTGAAATTCCAACGGATTCCGAAAGAATTTAAGAATAAATTAGTAGGTAATAGGTACTTAGTGTGTTTTTACACGTCCGTGAATAGCGTTCATTGGTTTTATAGAAATAAAAATATAAGTTTATGTAGGAATCAACTGGTTATAATATATGATCGAAAAAATAATGACGAGTTATAACAATCATTTAAATAATCATCAAAAATCAACAGTTCGTAGATAAACAAAAGGTTAGAACATTAAAGACGTATTGAAAGTTCAAAAATTAACAATCCGTAGAGTATAGTTAAGAACTAACTTAAGGTTACTGAAGGTTTACACATGATGTACTTAACTTAAAAGAGATCTAAATAACATAATCTCATCACGTTTATTCCGTAACGTAGTCTCTGGTACATTATACTGTTTCGAGGCTTTGTAAATACTCATACCTTGTTGAATCGCTGAAAGTGCTTCAGCCATTTGGGTATCAGTATAACATTTGCGTTTCTTTCGGTCCATGATGTCTGTAAAAAAATACAAAATTATGTAGATCGCATAAACTTAAATAAAAAATACCTAAGTACATAAACCTCTTTTAGGTTTATCAAAAAACATTAATATTAAAATAAGAATCCACCAAAACAGATACAAAACTTTTTATTTATTTACGGAACCCTAAAAACTATTAATTTTATATTTTAGGAATAGGACGGTAATAGGAGATCACAGAACCTAATACCGAGTCACCTGGAAATAACTACCACGGTAATAGGAAAACTACATGGGTTTTAATAATCCTAATTCGGACCCATGAAAATTTTGTTATTTTTATGCGTGTAAATGCCTAATCAAACAATAACAGTTTTTTTGGTTCAGATGTGTATAACTCAAGTCGAAATTTATACAAAATAAATGTTCTGTGATAAATTAAAATACACCTTCCTATTTTTACCCCTTCTAAGAAACCAACATTTTGTACTCGGCATTTTTCACATTTAACTAGATTTCTAATTAAAAAAACACACCGCGGAATAAAGTTTCTAAATTATGGGATTACTAATGATTTCAACAAAACTTGAATCTAATTCAATAAGTTAATACATTGAAAGTTATTAACAATTAAACATACCCATTGTTTTTCCTATTTCCGAGGTATACCACGGTATTAGGATCAATCTATAAAATTTGTATCCTATTACCGCGGTATCTTATTACTTAATTTTTTGGTAAAAAACGAGTTTTAAATATGAAACAAGCTGTTTAAATAGTTAGTAAAATAGTAGGAAAATGCTATAAATAACAAATAAACATACTTGAACGACTTATTAATACTAAAAATGTAATTTCAAAATTTTTGTGTACTTACTTTTGTTGTTCCGCGTTTGTATAGAAACACCTCTCACGTCAACGACGTTACACAAACCGATTGATTTTGTAGTGTTATCTATGTGCTATACTTGCAAACGTCAGTTATGTCATAAAGTGATAGATTTGGGATAACTTTTTTCCTTTTTGGTGTACTTAAACTGAATAAAACAGGAATAAAGCGCGAAAATAAAAATACCACGGTAATAGGACGCGATTTTGACTACCGCGGTAATAGGAGCTTTTACCTTACCGATTGTCCGGTGAAACATGTTGTGTCCTCTTATTGAATTGTACCATCTTTTTGTTACTATGTTTTTAGCAAATAAACGTTTCTATTTCTATTTCTCTCTCTAGCTCAGGGAAATTTTAATCGAAATTGAGTGAAAATTATTTACAAAAAAGACGATAATTGATCAGTTATCGAACGGGATGAAAAATGTTTAAATTACTAAAATGGCTTTTAAAAAATAGGGATTGGTGATAAAAGGGTAAAAATTTAGGGTTGTATGTATTTTTAATGCCACTTTATAGAAAAATAAAAACAAAAAAATTTGGCCAAGAATTTAAAAAAAAGCGTTAAGGTTGATCAACCCTTATGACTTAGGGGTATGAAAAATGGATAGTAGCCGATTCTCAGACCTACTGAATATACATATAAAATTTGGTAAAAATCAGTAAAGCCGTTTCGGAGAAGTAAGGTAACTAACATTGTGACACGAGAATTTTATATATAAGATTATAAAGTTTGAATTGTCAATTAGTTTTCAAATTAGTGTAATCACTGCATATATATCATTAACAACACTAAAATGCCGTGACATAATGTAGCCTTAACTTTTATTAGGTAATCACTTTTTCATTTCTTGGGCAAAATCAGATACAATACACAAAAATTAAAGAAATACTTCGGTATTATCCACATCTCTAATATAATAAGAACAGAGAAATGTTCTAACATTTTGAGATTTTTGAAATGTCAAAGATATAAAATAAACAGACAATAGTGAGATCAGACATCTCTCGAGTGGAGTAATCGAATAAATATCTGACACTACGATCCGATGCGATGCCAATCGAATAGAAAGGACATCAATAAGATATTCAATGGTAGTCTGCTACTGAATGCTGAAATATTGTTAAGATTAAATGTGAATTAGCAGTCAATTTGCAATTAAAAATTAGATAAGGATAAAGAGTTTATAAAACAGGGGCGTCTTAAGCTTAAAAAATCTTAAGGTCTTAAATTGGTAAAATCCATCGAATCCAGTTAAGTGTTTGAGTACCAACATAATAGAAAAAGGTTACATAGTACTGAATAAATATTTAAAAAAAAATCAATTCTTTTCAAAATATTTTAACTATTTGCCTACAGCCTATTTTAATTCAAATCTCTAAGTTGAATCAAAGTCAATCTAAGCTCCGCTGTCAAATCATTTTATTACAATAAGTATTATAATTTAGTTAGCTAAGTTTTTTTTTTTTTTTTTTTTTTTTTGTGTTTTGATGTTTGTTTTGACGTGTTCAAGCGCCCCTTGGGGACCATGGAAATAAATGATTTGATTTGATTTGATTTGATTATCAATATTTCAGAGAAGTCACTGTATTTAAAGTGCTCTAAGATTTATTGCCTATAGTCACCATACATTGAAGATCTCGTTACAAAAATTCATTCTACTGTTCTGCTAGAAGTGCGAAAAGCGAAAGTTTAATTAGAAGATTAGAAGAATTACCTACCTGTTTCCGATTTTATTAATGGCTTTTTCACAAAATTTGTATGATTCACACTTTTTAACATAAGTAAATATAATGATTTATCCCTGTTAATTTTCAATGGAAAGCATAATATCAATCATCGTCGTTATTTCAATTATTGGCAGGAACAAGTGCAATAATATAAATATTGTGTAATGAAACTTTGTGGTTGCATGGCAATAAAACTTTATGTCATTCCATGTATCCCGGGCAAATAATATAATTAATAATAAATATGACTAGCCTAACTTTTTGTGAATTTATCGTGATATTGCAACAAATCTTATGCCAACTACTACTGCATTCATTGAAATGTTTACGGTAGTGCTGTCGATCAATAGTCTATCAATAGACAAAGCAAACCGATAGTATCGATCGAATCATTTGCTTGCGACCACGGCCAGTGTAATCTGTCTGCCGAAACGTCAAGCCTAAAAGGTAAATAATGCATGATCGCAATGCAACGCGTAAGTTTAAAAGTTAATTGATGGTATCGATGCCTATTGATAGTTTTAATACTATTGGTGAACAGCAATTCTATGGATAGTATTGCTATTATCGAAACTCACTGTTGCATTCCATATAGAAAGTATCGATACAATCGGTTCTATCGTAGTTTAAAAATACAACCAGCTTTCTGTTTATATCCTTAATGAACCATAATGAGGTCATCATTTCAACTTGTTATACGTCACAAGCACAAAGCACCTCATAAAGTCGGTGCTACACGTTGCCAAGAATGTTTGGTGACGTACAGTACAGCTGCAAGTTTATTTGAAAGCGATTCATTGTACGCCGTGTGCACCAGCCTTACTGCAGCAGCGTGCCAACCTAATGTACGAAAAGTTTATTGTGTTTTGAACAGTTTCCGTAAAGTTACTAAATTTCATTGACAAGTTACTATGTAGTTTGAGGGAACTCTGACCGAGTGGTTGTATTATAATTTTGTATAAATTCATTGCCGTGATACATTACTGTTGATTATATGCTGCATAGAACCACATTACTTTTTTAATAACTACTAGCTTTCGTTCGTGACACCACCCGCGTAGTACGCTAATAAAAGTAAACAATATTATGCCTGGGTTTTGAATTATCTCCTCACCAATGTGTATAAAAATCAGTGCAGTAGATTTGAAATTTTTGGGTCCAAAGAAATCCTTTCTCATTATAATTAATATTATGGTAAGTATAGATTGAGCATTATAGTAACTTTAATTACGTTTAAAAATAATGGTACATAAAATATTATAAGAACACGGAATAAAAAGTATTAGATAACCAAAGATTCATCAAACATACACAAATGTTTGATGAATCTTTTCTATAAAAAATGCTCCGTTGTGGTTCAACCATATAACGAAGCAGTACAAAACAACTATAATTACCACATTTTCCATAAAGGCCCGCAAATTCAACTAACACTGCTCGCCTTGCCTTGGCCCAAAAATAAAAAAAATATAAACGCAGAATATTCATTTCAAAACAGTTAATAAAATGGCCACAGTATCCATAATATAAATAAAATAAATAAATAAATATTTTACAACTCACACACAACGCCATCTAGTCCCAAACTAAGCAGAGCTTGTAATATGGGTACTAGAATAACTGATACTAATAATTATATACTTTTCTTTTGTAAATACATACTTATTATACATAGAAACACCCAGACTAAGACAAACCCCCATGTTCATGCACACAAAGATTTGTCTTAAGTGGGAATCGAACCCACGACCTCAGCGTCGCAGGCAGGTACACTACCCACTCCGCCATCCGGTCGTCAATAATATTTCAACAGTTATGTATAAGTCAGGCCATCGTCATTTATTGGAGAGCCATTTTCAATATGAATGATTTTTTGTAAGAAACCTCCTAAATAACCTTTCTGCCTGACTTAGGGGTCGAACCCGAGACCTCACCACTATGAACGGTTAAAAACACTACCTGCCTGCGTCTAAAGATCACCAAAAACGCCTCGTAAAAGCAGCACGTTTACATAAGTCGCTTTTCTCCGGAACTAACAATGTTTTACATTAGATATCTGCGTTTCACTATTCTCAGCGGATTTCCGAACGAATAATGGAAATGTATGTATATTGTTACTATAAAGTCCGTTCGTTGAAAATTTTACAGCGGACTTTGATGTTAGTTTATAAACCGATGCAACAATTTCCATTTTATTACATTTTTTAATTAAGTGACTAATGACTCATAATGTTAGTAGAGCTTATATACTATGTTAGTAAACGACACAATTGGAAACTTATTATAAAAAAAGCGAGATGAGCACACAGTTCATCGCCTCGGCGCCATCCCATGGGAAATGGCGTCGCAGCGACCCACGTACGGACAGTCTTCTCTGCTTGATATCATTTTCAGGATGCTGTTAGAGCTACCCCGCACCCTACGCACCAGGGATGCGCATCTTTTACGCATTGTACTATAAAAACAATCGACATGAGCGTCTGCAAACATCCCTGATGCGCTACAGAAGCGAGGCAGCCCCACCAGCACCCTGAAAGCATTATTAAATTGAACTCTGAGAGCGTTATAGGCCCGTTGAGTATATCTAGCCCACAGGCTGCATGTATAAAATGTGGTACAGTAGGCACGGAAGAGTGTTATTTTCACACGAAGTGAGCTGCGTGCAAACCTGCGAACATTACTTTACTCTGGACTACTTTAGTCGGTATTGTCATTATTTTACCTAGGTATATTTTTAACCTAGAAATTTAGGTACACAATATAAACATTTATTATTATTGATTGAAAACTTGTACAGGTTACATTTAGGTTCACAATCGTAAAACCCCATTGTGGCTATCAACTGCATTTTATTTTACTTCTCCATGAAGAGACTAAAATGTAGGTACATTCAGCATCAAAAAGATCTTAGCTTTCAAGATAGTCAAAATGAACGGAAAAAAATTAAATCAATTGTATATTGATATTCAAAATTATGTAAGTATCCAGAGTGTTAAACATCTTAGCAATCAGTTGCTAATATTATGTAAGATATCAGAGTCTATCTCATTCGCAATTGGACTACATCATAATAATATGATGAAGTCCAATAGCGAATTAAATACGAACGACTGCGATCGTTAGTCAAATGGTTAGCGTATGCGCTGGGGTGCATAAAAGGAGTCTCCCCGAGTGACGTACACAACGATTCCCTACGTCCGGCGCACCCTGGGCAATTCGCGTGTTCTCCAAAGCGAATTGGCTAATCCTTTCACCAAAATGGCAAGTCAAAATAAAATATGCGGAGTCAAATTTTATTTTGACACGACGAAGAAGAAGCGTATGCGCTTCCGACCGTGGTGTCTCGGGTTCGGTTCATGGGTCGGTCAAAAGCGTTATATGGTCTTCTTCCGTAAGGTAATTCTCAATAACAACACGGTAGGTAATGGATTTATGCCCGGTGTATGGCGAAACGTTCACCTCTATGTGATAGTACCAAAATCATAACAGGGAAGTGTGGGTGTAATACAACTATGCTACACCCATCTGGGTAATATAGGCGTGATGTTATGTTATGTTAGCTAACTAGATAATATAATATATATATATATTATTTGAGGGTAACATTATATTGACAACTGATTGCTATGATGTAATGACCACTCTAAATACTAACATCATTTTAATACCCTGTATGCTAACAAAAAAAAAATGTTTTTACGATCACTTTGACAACCTTGAAAGCTAATCTTTTTGTGCTGACTGTACATAGAATCTATAAAGTTTTATGGATCCTCAACATCACTGCTCATAAATTGCTTAGCTGGACCAGCTTAATAGCACTTAATTTTACGATGCCTTTGTGTCAATACACCGTTTAGTACTGAGAAATATGATATATTTGCTAGTGCTAGTGCTGAAAGAAAAATATGAAAAAGGACCCCGTTAGTCGAAATATAAATACGCTCTCTGCAAATACATATATTTCTTAACTTTTAAATATCCAATGCATGGTGTGCATTATGTTAAAATCTGTGCGTTATGAAGCTTAAGAGCAATCTATTAAAATCGTGAATAAGTACAACTATAAATATAGGTACAGACAAACACTCATTGGTCGCACTCATTTAGTAATGTTAGCGTCGATTCACACCTGTTCGGCAGTGGATGATTCAGCAGTTTTGAGTAAGCGTCGATTCCCACTGGTTTGGCGGCGAGGCGCTCAGTGTGCAGTAAGTGTCAAAGAATTTTAAACTTAATCTTTATAACTATAAAGAACAGTATCAATTCAAAAACTTGTTCGAGCAGTCACGCGACCTTTCACGACGAACCAGTGTGAATCGACGTTTACCCTAAAACTGCTGACTCATCCACAGCGTTGGCACCTTGCCAAAGTAAAAAGTGAGCGGTTCGGGCATTACGATGAGTTAGCTTTGAGAATGGACTATCAAACAGTTATGATAAATGGCACGTCTAGTGGCACATGCTCGCATTTGTCAAACTTTAAATAGTCGTATCAATTTTAGTTTTTGGTAACTATGAGGTATTTTTAACTTGCAGGATAATTCTGTAACCCGAAGAAATTAAAGTGACAGCTTTTTAGATTTAATGTTTAAATTGTGTCACTTTTATAATTGTTAAAGATATCATTTTGGTACTTGACTTAAATGAAGAGGTCATTTAAAATCCGTTAAGGTCTGTTTCTGAGTGAAACATCACTAGCGTCAAATCTTATTGATTTTAAAGTACTTTAGAGAAATTTATTCAAATACCAAAGCTCTCTATTAGATTTTAGACTAAACATTGTCATTTTCTTACGAAATCGCTTCTTACTACCCGTAACGACTGCAATAGATCATCAAATGGCAACCGGTACCGCGACGCCGGCTTAACGTGTTCTTCGAGGCACGGAGGAAAGCTCGTTTTTGTTGAGATGTTGTCACCCATCCATGGCCGACCACGGTTATCATTACTTAACCAGTAAGTTCGATCGGCTTGCGCAGTTTCGACTTAATATTCCTACTATATACAAAACTATATAAGCATGCTTTTATTTTTGTTATTTCTGGAATTAAACCTATTCACAACCTTACCTTTTATATATAAATAAGTATATTTCATAGAAATCTTAATGACTAGTTATTAAGATTTCTATGGTATATTTATATATATAAAGGATGGCGTGACGTTAAATCGTTTCCCATACTAAGTATTTTTTTTAATAGAATAAAACTTAGGGTAAGAGATCACTACATCGATCTTTATACACATTGGTGTGAAAATAGTTAAAAAAACCTGAAAAAACAGAGTTTAAAATAGTGTGTTCTACATGAAGTATCATGCGAATTTCTCCAGTTACATTGCCGTGTTTATCTGCTCCAGCGAGTCTTGAATTCTCACACAAATATTTCCTGCAGTAACAGATGGTGGATAGTCGTCGCAACACATAAATAAATGGGTTTCGAACTAACATCAAAATGTACGTTTATACGTATGAAACATTGTGTTCACAGGATCATAGGAAATAGTAGCAACATCTTAAATTCTCGCCCCCGGTTTCACTGGTGCTAACTTTATATTACTTAAATACTGAAAATGAGAATAGACATGGACGTGGCTGTTCCAGTAGTTGAAAGAGTTATTTATAGAAGTAAATAATTATGATTCAAATCAGATCTACTTCAAAGTTTCGTATTTTAAAATCTGATTATGAAAACACATGTTTAGATTTTCAAACACGTTTCCAAACGTTGTGTGTAACTATAACACTCATAGTTACGCTTGCGAGCTAACATAATATTGTAGCAGACTACACAGTACACTTGCAATAATCGTGTTAAGCTTGATACAATATGGTGTGATCGTGTTTGAGCTGCCACTAATGCCGCATAACCTCGATCTTTGCTGTAGTCAAGCGTTATGATAACAGACTGCACGGTATAACGACCATTTTTATATATTCGTATATACGAATATTTTGTATAACACGATATATATAAAATTAAGCAAAGAATAAGGTTTGACTGCCTCGATGGTCTTGTGGTTAGCGTATGCGCCTCTCCCCGCGAGTAACCGGGTCCGGCAAAGTGTTATTTGTGAACTTTCCGTCCGGATATTCACAATAACAGCATGGAGTTAGAATTGTGCTCGGTGGATGGCCCACCCTCTATCCCATGGGACCTAAACATAACATATAAAATTTATATTATTGTAAATAATTGTAAAAATAGGTACTTAAGAAATTCCATAGTGATGAGTTAGTAAAAGGTTATAGACATAATTTATAAATACTTTTCTCATCAAAAAGTCCTATCGGTAATAAATTGGACGACGCCCAATTTTTAAAGACCATTTTAAGTCTTGTTGTAACACAAGATAAGATAATGTTTGAATGGCATTTCTACGTCTAAATTAGAAGCACTGATCTATAACTTATCTTTTTTAAACAAACGCGTAAAAATGCAGTAAACTGTGAAACTACTCATTCTAAGTTAGATAAGTTGAGATATATTTTAACGCACCCTCACGTTTAAACAGTAGAGAGTGTTCTGCATTTCAGCTGTAATTTCATTTATGCGATGCAAAACCTTCGCTTTGACGTGCCCAGCGCCGACGCAATGCTGTCCTTAAAGTGGTCACTGGAATGTATGTTCTTTGACTAAAGAAATTTAACTGTCGTTGGTTAGCTCAAGGAGAATTTTCTAATGTAAGACTCATTGGGTTTTGTTTACGTTGTGGTCTAACTTTTAAGTAACGAACTCACTATGTATGTTATTATTTTATCTCCAAACCGAAATGCTTAATTTCAGCTATTCTATCCTGTAACCATGCGCATTGTTCGTTGTACTTTGTCGGTTCTTGTACATAATACATAATTATACCAACTATGTAAAATCATGTAAAGGACTAATTAAATTTTAACCCTGTTGTTGATTATGGTTTAAATTTAATAATTCAAGGAAAATAATGTGCTATTAACCAAGTATCTATTGTTAGAATTAACACTAGAAAAAAATAATAACATATTATTACAACGTATGTACTTTTCTTACTTATCCCTATTTTGTGCACTTTCCTTTGGTTTCTAAGTTCAAAGTTATTTAACTTATAGAACTCTAAAAAACATACAGAAATAAATATAAGATAAGGTACGAGTATATATTATAAACAGTGATGTAAAGTTAATAAATAATATTGTAATGTTTCAAACTACAATCCTACTAAGAAGCAATTGCTTCCCATATTTGCCGTCTCCGCGTCGCGAGACAAGGCATCACACTCAATTTTGCAAACAGTGTAACAAGACGCAGACAGACTTGTGTTTGTAATCTGAATTATGCACTCGCTTCACATCCACGTCTCATTTAAGATTGCAATAGCAAACGGAAATCTTCATTTCTGACAAATGAGATAATGTATTAATAGGTTTATTAATATTACAGGAGTTCTACATTACTATAATAGTCTATACCGATGTATCGGGGTCTGTGAGTAATTGTAACGCATTGCTATAATGTATATTTGAAATACTGGGGTAGTTCACCGCACTAGACTTAACTAACTACAAAATAAATAATTTTCTAATATAATTGAGTTTGAATTACCTTAAAAATATAAACACAATTTGATATCAGTGTATTTGTAATTGTAGTTTTGTTTTGTTTCCCCGATTGCTATTTATTCAGTTAGGTTACAGTCACTTGAAATGTGCTAATTGTTTACAGCACGGACATATTGTTTTGTTGAATAAAATACTCGATTTCATTCAAAATATTAGCGCATTGTTAGTAGTGGCCTTTTGAATCAGGGGGTTTTTAGTATGATTTGTAGTGAAATATAGATTTGAATTAGCTTTCCTCTATCACGAAAAAATATAAATCCTGAAAAAAATCTTTCGCTAATGAAAACATCTTAAGGAAACCTGCATACTTGAGGGTGCCTAAAAGTACTCGATTGTGTGTAAAGTCTACTTTCCTCTAAAATACAATCTGTGTAGTATCTTTATAATTGACGAGTAACTAACGTACCTAAGTCTGAAAACCATTAGCTGAAATAATTTATATGTAGTTAAGTAAAAGCATTCAAAGGATTCGAAGTGGTCAGTAAATTATTCATATTCACATTTTAGAGAGAGTTACAAAATTGAGTTGTAACAACAATGTTGGACAGTTATGAAGTAATGCACTGCACTCACTGCACTCACTGCTCTCAGTGCGAGTTCGCTTTTGTAATGTAAATTATAATGTGGTTTTTGTAACAGGTTGTTTGTTGTTTTAAAGAGCTATTATACAAGGTTATTGTTATAGTCTTATTGTCAGTCCTTGTCACTACTGTTGTTAAAGAAATTGTACCTTTTTAAAGGCTTTCGCTTTCAATTTGTAGTCCTCTCGGTTAATAAGTAGTGATTAAGTTGTAGTCAACCAATCTTTTTTAGGTATATATAAAAAAAATATTGGATAAAATGTACCTTCTTATAACAAATTCTAAACATTTTAACATCTAATATAATAATATAATGTCCTAATTCCGTAGACATAGTAGACTTTCTCGTTGTCACGTCGCCGCCGGGTATCTTTCGTTTGTCCAGTTCTTAAACGTTATATATTAACTATGTGTTCCTTTGTGAAAATACTGAAAATATATATGACTTTATCGGGTTCAGACACTTCCACAAGTTTTGATAATATTTTTGAGGTAATCTAATAAAGAATTGGATATACTGCTCTGCTTTAGTTATTTCGTTTCGGTTATATCTGCAGTATTTTTTGACTTAATATTTTAATTATGACGTTACGATTATACGTTTTTTAGTTAATTAAGTTAATAATCTTGTTATACTGCAATGGGATTTAAATTATTAACATGAAATTGAAATTCATGAGAATTAAACGTTCTATAATTTATTAGCGCAATAGATTTTAATGTTCGACTCTGTATGAATATCAACCTGTCGATTAATTGCGCTGAATAATTAAGTGCTATCAAAGGTTATTAGTGCATTTGGGAGTATTTACCAGTTGTGATGTTAATAAAATTATGAGATTGATTATTAAGAATTAGATTTGTATGTTTCGTGGCAACACAGTGTTGTCACAAAACATACATAATAATATGACTTTGTTAGTGTGGATTTTTAATTATCACTTAATTGATAAGTTCCACAAATAATTTCACCAAATTTTAATATTTATAATACACCCGATATCGGTGGGACTCTATTTTGTTTATTTTTTAGTATTTTCATTAGTATGTTTATATTTATAATTGTAATTTTACTTGACAATGTAAAATATTTTAAAATGTAAAAATTAGAAAAGTTAATTATTGAGAAAAAATATTAATCATATTTTATTGACAGTTAATTGCAGGCATATTACAATGTTATTAGGGCAATGGTGTATCAATATCGTAAAAAAGTATGGCCCGCCTAAGAAAAAAACTATGCGGCACTTTATTGGCAATTTTAGAATAATTTGATTATAACCAAACAATTGAAATCAAGGCATCAAAACATAATGTGTACCTTCTTCTTTTTTTCCTCTTAATGTAGCCAGGTTAATGGCACTAGGACCCTGCTTACATCATCCAAATAGCAGTTATCAGAGAAATTGGAGCACTTAAGTAAGTGAGTCATTTTTCGCTGAAATGCACCGCAATCGCAGTGCGTCTGTCCAGCATTTGTACTACATACAATAAATAACCATCTAACAATTCTAAACTCTGCGATCGCAAACCGAACGATATCGCCATGCAATTCCAAACGCCGTATTTTTCTACAAATAAATATATCACAGGGTAGCCGATACAGTTGCTGTCCATATCCGATTTACGTGTGACAGTAGGTGTCAAATATAGCCAGTGCAAAACCCGCTGTGTGGTGCGGTGTGTTATATGAATGTTTGGTAGCAGTCTTTTTTATTAAAAATGTGAAGCTGGATATTTACATAGTACTTACAAAAATACATTAATTAAACGTGTAGGCTTTTTATGTTGAATAAATAGGTCTGCGTTAATAAAAGATCATACAATTTGCGCCGGAGCACGCTTACTGATTAGGCAACCTTTTAGGGTTTCGTATCCAAGAGGCAAAAACCGGCCTTACAACTTATTTTGGACTTAAAAGGCGTTTATTATCTGAATTAAACAAGTAACAACTTAATACCAATCATTATCTTCTAATTTTTATTATTTCTTCTTGAAAGTTTATTACATAATACTTTCATAATGTTTTTTGAAATGATTTTTCGAGGCGACAGAAAAGCTTATATAGGGGGGAGGCGCCCTATTTGACAAAAATGTGGTACCTTTAAACTATACAGGGTGTATTTTTGAAACGGGGCAGTAAGGGCAAGTACCTTAACCGTTGCAGTTACAGCAAAACTTTCTTAAAAGACCTTCCCTAACTTTTTGGGACATTTTGAACTGCATTCACAGATTTTGTAAAAAACTTACAGTTAGCAAAAATAATGCAAAAAGTTCAATTTTTTTTTTTTTTTCACAGATTTTCGAATCAAATTCGAAATTTGAGGGTAAAAATTCTTTTTATTTACTTTACAGTCAATTCTACCCACTTCCAGGCCATAACAAAAAGTTAGACCATCGTAGAAATTCGTTTCTGTTGCCGAAATGTATGGGAAACGTTTTTGGCGATTTCTGTCTTTTCTAGTACTGAAAGCTAAAATGGTCCCATAGAGTTTTTTGATCCCCACATGAAATAGAATCGATTGGCATAAAAAAAAAAATTGAACTGTTTGCATTTTTTTTGCTAACTGTAAGTTTTTTACAAAATCTGTGAATGCAGTTCAAAATGTCCCAAAAAGTTAGGGAAGGTCTTTTAAGAACGTTTTGCTGTAACTGCAACGGTTAAGGTACTTGCCCTTACTGCCCCGTTTCAAAAATACACCCTGTATAATTAACAAACGAATCTTGAAATATTTAACATAATAAAATTATCTAACGATACCTCACACTATGGCATAGACGAGAGAAATAAAAAACATTCCCACTTTACATGAACTTCAGTTGAAATATTAAATATACAGTTGAAATATACAGAATATTTAGTTTTACCTCTAAAAATAATTAAAAATATATATATATATTTACGGGGTGCCCCGCAACAAACGTGATTTTTTTATACTTAATGGTACAAAACACTTTATGTGCGATTCAAACTTGCACTTGGCCGGTTCAAAACAAAAATCAACTAATTCGTAAACACATTGTTGTGGATTGGGTTAATACAAAGAAACCAGGAATAAAGGAAATAAACTATTTAGGAAAATAGGAAAATAAACTAAAGAAAAACACTGAACCTATGACCTAGAACCAAAAGATTGACAAGAAACTTAAATGTCAAAAACATAAAAACAAATTCTTATAAAAAACTAAATATGTACAAAAAATATACAAAAAGGTCCGATTGGGCACACACATATTCACGATTAAGGAATATTAATTCTTAGCAGTTGGCATGAGCAATAATTCGTACAATTAGCTGGTAGACAATTAAATACTGGAAAGATTTGTTTATTTACATGTTATCCTTTTTTTCCAACGGATTATAAAAATATCAAATCTTTGTAAAACTTAGATTATGCTGACAACCCAACTATAAATTAATTTAATCTTTATCTTGTGCAATGCCGATGACTGCAGTGTTTACCCTATAAATCTGCTCGCTCCTCGAAAGTGCATCGGCGCGTTCGCAAGCAATCGCAGGCTCGGCAGGTGGCTCGTACCACGCGAAATATTTATATCTGATTTCAATTTCCTCCGAGATATCTTTAAAGATCAGATCTTGTATCGAACTTTAGACAACTTCGATTGAAATTGGTGGTTCGGTGCACGGACAAAATTTTTACTTGTAAATATTTGCTTAGACAAATTTTGATTTTTACCAGTTTTATAATTCTTTAATAATTTTGAGGTTGAGACTTTGATCGGTGATATCCGAGACATGTCAATAATAATTATAATTATGTAGTTCTAATAAAATGCTGTTGCTAGTTTTATATTAAAAGGTACTTCGTGTTTATAAAGTTTAATAGACTTAATACAATAGAGTTATGACCTAAGGAACACAAAAAGGAACAATATTAACAAAAAGCAAAAATATATAATGGCCGCTTCGAATCATCTCAAAGTTTGCCAACTTTCAAGTAATAGCCAAGGATTCCATATCTGAAACGCTATAAAGAAAAGAGGGGCGCCTCCCTCAAGTGCAAATAATCGGATTCGTTTTCTCAATTCTGTCAAACTTTGCCGGAACACGACAGCCACTTTTTCAGGAGGGTAAGGCACCCTTCTGAAAAAGTTGCTGTCGGCGACACGGAACTTTTGCAGAACTAAACTTAATTAAAATATTTTGTTTGATTTAAAAGCCTTTCCAAAAACGCATATCATCTAGGAAGTCACCGTTGGAGAACAACGTAACAACGAGCGAATACTTCCTTAATTTACATGTTGTTTTTACTCACTAGTGCTATATTTACCATAACATGCCATCATGCCTACCCAAAACCATCTGGTATGTTTAGGTCCCACGGGGTTAGTCTATCGCCATCCACCGGGCACACTTCCAAATCCGTGCTGCTATTGAGAATTTCCTGACGGACAGTTTACAAATAACACTTTGCCTGACCCGGGAATAGAACCTGATACCTCGCGGTGAGAGCCGTATACGCTAACCACTAGACTATCGAGGCAGTGAGTGCTATATTTGTCTATCTATAAACTTACCTACAAGTATTTAGGTAGTCTATTCACCTGCTCATTTTAAATTTAAAAGCATTAGGATATTATTATGATCATCTGGTTTTTAGGCAAAGTATAAACTGAGGTCATTGTTTTTTTCTTAAAGATTGCTAAAATATTACATGGTAAATCGATTTGGATGCACGCCAACATCGGTTGATGTTCCACCCCAATTGGCTGGGACTTTAAAAGAAGATTTATGATATTTGCGAAGAAAACTGAAAGTAATATACTGCTGGCAGTATATTACTAGAAATACAATAATGGAATTTAGTTACTGGATATAGTTATAAAATATGTTAGTGTGGATTTAGGAAACAAAATAAATATTTGAATTGAATATTGTGATGCAAAATATATTTATTTTTTTGGGAATTTCCCTGTTTTTACACACTTTTTTTGAAATATATATTTTTTTTCTTATTTACACTATTATTAATTCATATTTACTAAAATTTTAACACTATTCTTAATTCAAAATTATTAAAATTTATTTTCTATTTTTAGTTTGGTTTTCTATATAAAGCGTGTTTTTTAGTTTTTTTAAACTATTATTTATTTTAATATCTACAACTACCAGTTGTAAAAGTTATAACTGATTGGTAGGAATTGTAGTTTGCAGTTTAATTCCTTTTATTTAGTTATATTACACTAGAGTGAAACAGTGGAGTTCATTCCTACGAATAAAACATTGTGTTGATGAGAATACTACAAAATATAATTAATCAATCAATTGAAACTAAAAATACCACTTATAACGAGAATCAATTTTAATCTAGTTAAGTATTAGTTAAGTATTAGTAGTATTATTAAAACGCGGTAATGCTGCCAGCATTTTGGGAACAAGGCCTTCTGACAGTGACTTATTAAGTTTAGATTAAGTTATTAGGCTAATTTAATTTAAGATACTATATATACATGTATATTTCTCTGTAAATAAAGATTATTTGAGTAAGTATCAACAAATCTCGGAAATATCAAATCGACACATAGTGAGTTTTATCAAATTGCTATTAATAATGTTGTCAAGCATATAATGTTTAAACATAACATCACGCCTTATTACCCAGAAGGGTGTGGCAGAGGTGTACAACACCCACAATTCACCTGTTATGTTTAGGTCCCGATAGACTCAACCCGTCTACCATACGGGTTGAGTCTATCGCCATCCACTGGGCACAATTCCAACTCCGTGCTGCTATTGTGAATTTCCTGACAAAAAGTTCACAAATAACACTTTGCCCAAACCGGGAATCAGGCCAAGACCCCTCGGTGAGAGCGCGCATTCGCCAACCACTAGACCTTCGAGGCGTGTGTGGAATTATGATAAAAATAAATTCTCAGAAAACCCCCACTTATACTTCTTCAAGAATTTCCTTCAGAAAGAGTATTACGTCGCCCTCCGTTCAATCTGTGACCCGATTTGTCAGTACCCGAGAGATTTGCATGAGAAAACCTCCCCATTGGGCCCCACTTCTTTTGGCCAAGTGATGAATAAATGGTGTTACACTTGATTTACGCGGATATAAAGGGTGTTTTGTTCAATGACTTGAACCGTGATATCGATGGTCCACAAACAATTTAATTTAGTAGTAAAGCGATTATTTTATAATTAATCATGTAAACTGCCTTAACTTCTCACTGCGAGATTCTTGGGTTGGGCAAAAATGTATTTTTTTATGTTGGATAGACGTGTTTGACCACGATGTCACTTGACATAATGCTGAATCAGGACCTATTTCGTACAATATTAAATGTCTCCGTGGGGCATAATCTTAAATGTTGTCTTTGGTCTATTTTTTTTTCTTTCTTTCTTCTATTATATCGTGCAATAGCGTTTGCATGAGATATCGGATTAAGATAAATAATTTTCAGTCAATTTGGTAAACTAATAAATAACTAAATAGTTTGATTTATAACCTTACAAAACATGAAGGACAATTTTACGTAATACTCGAAACCGGCGAGCTTGTATGAAGAGATGTATGAATGTAGAGGATACAAGAGTTATGCAAGCAGCGTAGCACATGACGTTCGATCCTCCCTGTCTACCCCCTTGGGATAAAGGCGTAATTTTTAATATGTATGTTAAACATAAAATACAGTGATAAAGAATTTATAAACTTTTTAAGTTTTCGATATTTATTTAAAAGTTGTTTAGGTATTATTAATAATATGATTATTTTTATTATAGGTACGCCACGATTAAAGCAGATGATTAACGATTAAACAACAATCAGAGTTACCCAGACATATTCTATCTAACAGGCATAATGGATACGTATTATTAACGCCTTAGCGCTCAATAATACCACAATTAGGCGATTATATGCATACCTATTGGTAGTTATATGCCCATAGTTACACAGAAAAATATAGCAAGGAAAAATATATTTGTCTTTTACTTACATTGGTGTTACAAATTTAGTTGAATATCAGTAATTTACGTGTATCCTATCAGACCTCCACAAACTGTCAAAACAAATAATAATTCAGCAAAAATGGGCACCAACAAACATGCATTTTAGTGTTTTAGATATAATTGGTCTAAAAAAATAATTTTCAACAAAAAAAACCGACTTCAAAGAGTAGGTAAACTAAAAAGCAAAAAATAAATTTACTTCGCACAAAATAATACGTTTTTTTATTTAGTTAAATAGAAATTATTAAATAATTATTTTATAATTCTGAAGTCTAATAATAAAATAAAATTAAAATAATATTAAAGTTAAACCCATTTCCGTATGTATGGAAAACAGCCAACCAATGGTTTCTCCCTCGTAGTCCGAGGATCGGAAGAAAACACCTACTCATGGCCGCCCGCAGTTAGCATGCTCATATGCTTAGCTTGTGGATCGATCTAAATAAATATTGCAAACAAATTATATTTCAATAACCTCCCCTTTTGAAGTTATTTAAAATAAGGTCACACTAAAAGCTGTAAGCACCTATTAACACAAAGTAAGTTTTCTTCTCTATCTCTATATTTTTAATCGATATAAACAAAGGAAGCAATATAATTGCCGCAATTCAAAACAAGTGTTAACACTAGTTTAAGTGTTAAAATTGCGGCATGACATCGTGTCATTGCACATTAATAATAATAATAAATATTCTTTATTGTACACCACTAAAAAAATACAGTTATGAAAATACAAAGACAATGTTGCATAATCGGCGGTCTTATCGCTAAAAGCAATTTCTTCCAGACAACCTAAATGGACAAAAAATATAGGACATAATTTATAGCCATGGCATACCATACAGAACGAAAGAGAAACAATAAAAATAGATATTTACTCCTTAAATCTACTAACTTGTACTACATTGTACAAATATACCTACATAATTATAATAATATATTTATACATGAATATTATAATAATATATATATAAAATACTTATATACATATTACATAAATAAATATAATATAATATACTTATACATAAATAAATATTTAGTGGGCAGGAATGTACGAAGGACGCAATAACGAGTCTATAATAAATCACTTTTGTAACAAATAGTGCTCCTTAACTAATTTTTTGAATGCTGGTAGGGATTTGGCACGTCTAACTTGTATAGGTAAAGCATTCCACAAACGAACGGCTTGGACAGTAAACGACTTGTCGTAGAAGGTGGTTGAATGCATTGGTGTGCTTAACTTCAAATTTTCCGATGATCTCAAGTACCTGTTATGTGTATCATTAATGAAATAGAAACGTTTTTTGAGATAAGTAGGAATTCTGGGATATTGTAATGTATGTACATAAACAGGTGATTTTACTGAATAGTTAGTAGTAGTTTAGAAGTTAAAGTTAAATCTAATAATATCATTGCCTGGCATGAAGTTAAGAAATACATAGAATAATTCTACGATTTAGGATTTATCCTATCAAACATTCATCGACGCAAAACTCCACCTTACCTCACGTTCCCCTAATAAAACCGCTTGAACAGCATTTTACTTTTAAATTCGTTCGTTTGACAGACGATTCGAGTCGCGACCACTCGACAACGCTCGCATTCAGATGCTGACTCAGCGATAACAGGTTTTCGCACGATTTATCGAACAGTATTCACGTACCCACGTGTGTTTGTGCACACTGCATTTTTAAATCTTGGGGTAAACGTTGAGATGTCTGCACATACGTGGTTTCATAAGATTTATTTTTGTCGAGTTTGAATTGTGAACAATAGAATACTGGATGTGAAAAGCGACGAAGGAATAAAGTGACTATTTACATATTATTATTTTTACACCCGGAATAAACCCTTCTGATGAAAACATATAATATTGCTATTACTACGAACATATTTCGCAATCAAAAACCACTGAGCGAGCAGGCAGTAGTTATCATAATCCGAATGTATGTACAGCATTTAAACAGGACCACAGATCAAATGCTTTGGTAACCTGACGATTGATATGCGGTTCGGAATTACGGATGGCTGTGAGTTACAATATGCATAATATGAATATTATATGTAATGGATGTTGCAACGCGAAGACAGATAATTTTTGATTACTTTTATGTCTATGCAATTACACACACAGTAAAAACACAGAATAATGTAAAAAAAAGTAATTTACCGAACAAA
Organism: Hypena proboscidalis; assembly: GCA_905147285.1. Taxonomy (NCBI): domain Eukaryota; kingdom Metazoa; phylum Arthropoda; class Insecta; order Lepidoptera; family Erebidae; genus Hypena; species Hypena proboscidalis. The sequence goes on along the minus strand of LR990132.1, from coordinate 22,189,602 downwards.
TTGAACATAAATATTTTCTAACTTGCGATATTCTTGACGATTTTTAAAATAAAACGTTGGTATAGTCAGGAGATAAATACACAATCAAATTTTTAAAGCCGCTCAATTCTGAATATCGAAATTTTTCATGATTGGATGTATCAAAACTACCAGTAATAGATAATATGTGCATTATTTTAGAAAATAGGTATTTGAATGCAAATAAATGCGAGTTGTATAGAAGGTTGAAATTTTTAAAGTGTTCAGCTAGTTTTGTTGCTGATTATTCATTAATGTGGATTTTGTTTTTTTAAATGATATTTTCTACTTGGCGATATTTTTAACGCTAACAATCTTCATTATTTGTTTTTTTTAAACACGTTGGTTGAGATATTTTTGCTATATATCTGTCCGAGTTGCACTGCAGTGGATGGTTGGTTACAGTAGACAAGACAAAAAACCATTAATAATTTCACAATAACTTCTTGCAGAATTAGCAGTCAGGTTAGTTTATTAATTTTCGTCTATCGATACAAATGGAACGGGGCTCTGATGGCGAATAGATTCAGATTTTCGTCTATCGATACAAATGCAACGGGGCCCTGATGGCGAATAGATTCAGCTGATCTTGATGCTCTAAATTGCGCTTCGTAATAAAATATCAAGTTTTTTTATGGTGCAGCGTTTATTTGAGGAGTATGTATCCATTGCAATATAGACTGTCGTAATATGTAATAAATTGCTCGTTTAATATCTTTTTATAGCAAAAACCTTATGCGTCTCCGACCATTACTCTATTGTGTCAAAAACCTCACCGGATACTCTATACTATGAATGCTAACGAATATTTATATCTAGGAGGACTATCCAGACTTCATAACTACGAAGTGATCAACAATCCGATGCATTTCAAATTAATACAAACACTACACAATACCTACATCTCATCTCGCTTCGTAGATGCGATTAGTTGTATACTCGCGAATAGCCGCTCGGCTGCTGGATGTACAATTACGCACAGAACATAAATAACCTTGGTCCAGTTTACTTTTAAGATGCTTTTATGTAAAACATTGAAAAATTTGATCTCATCTCTCGATTTTTTTTTTAATTTTTTTTATAGCAAAATCATTAAGTTTATTTTTCTGTAATGGACAAGATTACTAAAAGTCTAGCTGTCAGACGTCTCTCAGATTATGAGTAGAAATGGATGGCTCTGATTAGTCGAGATTCAAACTCAACCATCAGATGCTCAGATAATGCGCCAAAATGTATGAGAATGAGCACACGAGAATGAGTACGTTTATCTATAGAACTATTTGACAGTAACCTTCTACATTAACAATTGAATTAGATGTCATAAAAATAAATAACAGAATTTCTGTCAGAATTAGTTTAAGTTGCAGTTAAACAGTGATATTTATAAGTTTGTTCTGCGTTATTAATGGTAATGGTAATAGCTAATACGCCAATAATATTACCACCTCTGTACCGGACTGTACCGTTCACGGCGTGAACTAATTGAAATTGGCATTGCGTACATTCGACGAATTATTAATCCATTACCTCGGAGCTAGTCCTATGAGTACTTAGGGCTCTCATGTTGAAAATTGTCCGTAACACGTACCAGATTAACAGATCTAACTATACGTGATATGACTATATGTGATCCTTAAATCTAAATACAGGCTAACTAGAGTAATTTATTTTATTTATAAAACTTCATACACACGTGTATATTGGCGGACTTAATGCCTAGGGCATTCTCTACCAGTCTACCTTCAGGTGGTGCAGAGATAACAAGGTAGGCGAAGTCATGACATAGTGCAGAGAGAGTAGAACAATAAATTAATTTAAAAACAAAAAATATAAATACATTAAAATATGAATAGATGCAAGTTACAATATACATACATAAAAATATATATATATATATATATATATATATAATATACTTGAAACGATACATAAATACAAATTATATCACAGTATGTGGTAATTATTCTGCCTTATTCTTAATTAAAAGTTCGCGAACTTTCAGTTTAAACGCATAACGGCTCGTAGCCGTCCTGATTTAAAGCATTGAATAATATTAAAAAATGGTAAAATCTGAAATATTTTTTTAAACCCAAATAAATAATATTGACCAGTGAGTAAAATTTTCAACGGTGGAGTATACAATGAGCCGTAAACCTTGTCCGTAACCCGACCCTTCAATTGTTTGGTCAATCTTATAGTAATTTGTAGTATAGTATATAGTATTATAGTTATTTTTATGTAATAATGTACTATTAACAAAGCAGATGCATGATCCACCATAATACTATTTTTGTATAGACATTTCACAAAGTATAAATTCGCTTGTTCTATCAATGTCAAATTTATCGACTTTGAAAATTTCAAAGGAAATGTCTGTCAAATGGATCATCAATCAACTTTGCTGATAGTACATGAAAATACTAGATACACGAGCAATACATTAATATTTCAACGTTTAGCATTATATTGGCTCCGAGACGTCGTAAAACAAAGTGCTATTAAACTGTATCTAGTTAAACGTCATATCAGACATACTCAGTACAGAGGCATAAATCCCATTCGTCCGTCTATTGAATGCAGTCGCTCGTTGTCTTTTCAAAGCACTACAGACATTCTGTAAATAAAGCAATCTGCTACAACAGTGTCTTATGTATCTTGTTTATAATCACTATTTTAACGTGAAATTAAACGATTAAAGACGATTTAGGAGTATTTTCAAAAATATTTTGTATTAACTAGCACGATAACATAAGTTTAATGATGAGTTTAAGTCGTTTTTGATTCATGCATCTAAATATTCTAAATAAACAATCAAGCATTGTATTATCAGCCCAATTTGAATCAAACTGAAAAATACTTTAAACAGCTTCCGTCAGGAAAATCACAATAGCAGCACGGAGTTGGAATTGTGTTCGGTGGATGGCGATAGGCTCACCCCCTATTCCATGGTACCTAAAACATAACCGATGAAATGTGGCAGAGGTATACAACCCTCTGTAACACCCTTCTAGGTACTATAAGCGTGATGTTATGTTATGTTAGAAATTTCTTCTACAAATGTAACTTTAAATAACCCTCCTTCTGACGCAGTCGGGTAAAAACAAGACGTCACTTTATCTAAAACATCTAATACACTCAACCTACGTTTTGTTCTCCATTTTATAAAACAATTCTTAGCAAAAATTGTGAGTATTTTTCTTTTGTTACATTTATCTGGAAATGCCACCCGAGGGCCTAACAATGTACCAAGTAGGGACAAAAACACAGGTGCGCGGAGATAAATGGATCCGTACTTGGACGTCATTGTTCGTATAATTAGGCCAAAGGCAATAGCTGCTAGTAGTGGAATAGATTTGTTATGTGATGAGCGTTCAAGTATATTGCGCAAACTACCTCTACACGCTTACTTACCTGCATCCTTAACTATATCACCATAAAGTCCGAAACCGTGTGTAGCTGCTATGAAAAACTTTTTATAATCTTATCTTATATTATATAATATATGACTAACATATCGCCTCTCTCTTCTTGGGGGATAGGCAGAGACAATGAAACGCCATGTGCTACGATTTTTACATATCTATTAAACTTATTCATACAATGATATCTTGTCATAAAATTTTATGCTTACCGTTTTCATGCACTTTATACTTGCCCATTCATAATTTGACGCATTCACTATAAAAATGTGAGGACCTTTGTAGATACTTTATCAAGAATAACAAAGAAATACAGTCTTGCAATTTATGTGTCTTGCACCACTGACAGAACGGCTTGTAACCTGCTGTTTCAAGCTTGGCTGAATACTAAATTGCGCAGCGATCCATCATAAGAATATAGTGCCTCAATAAACTGCACAGCAGCTGTATGTTTATTGTACTAAAGAGATACAACATCAAAACACAAAATACATTTTTTCGTTACTATTAAACTCATGTTCGTTGTTTTTGATAATTGCATCAGAATGTCATCTAATAACTTATGATTATAACATAACACCTTTAACATAGCTAAAACCACTTTTGAGGAGATAGAAGGGATTTTTATTAAAACTGACGTGCATTTGTGACATTTCATTAAATTATGAAATACGGATTAGTTGACCGTCACCTATACTTTTAACCGGTCTAAATAGACCAAGACTACAGGGTAAACACCCGTATCTCATAACTTGAGTATGGCAAAAGTGTTGAATGTGGCACCCAACATTAAAACCTGCTATGCTCAGATCTGATTCTTCTTGGTATCCCTCTATCATAATTCAAAACTCCATGCTGCAACTGAAAATAAACCTCGCATAAAAAAAATAAAACACCGTAGTTACAAGACTCAGGTATCAAATGCTAGATACACGAGCGACAGTCGCATACTTTAACTTTTAATCAGTAGTCTTTGTCTTTATTCAAGGAGTATACATCAGCAAGGGTTAATAAGATGTCGGTCCAGCTTCTAATTCGAAGTCGGAACCAGCCTAGCGTACTAGGGTTAGTTAAATACTCATTCCAATCTCGTATGTTGTATGCCTTCCGAACCACTGGGTTTCCAATGATTGAATACTAAGTTTAGTTTTAATTAAACAAATACGGATATTGAAGTAATTTATGAGATATAATCAATCATCATACAATATATTTAACTGACTCGTTGGACTAATGGCATTATTTGTATATCGCTCACCGCAAGGTCTTGGGTTCGATTCCCGGATCGGGCAAAAGTGTTATTTGGGGTTTTTCCGTCAGAAAATGTTATCCTTTATCATCATACTTAGGGGACTTAAATATAACAAGTGAAATGAGGGTTTTATACACATCTGCTACACCCTTCTGGGTAATATAGGCGTGATGTTATGTTATGTTATGTCTTGATGGTAATGTTTGGAACGTAATCAATCCAACATACACTAGTAGTTTAAACATAATAATATTGAATTTAGCGAGAAGGGTGGCAAGCAAATAAAATGGAGCACGTGGAACTTGTATCGTGGTTAAATATAGTATTATATATAGTCGTAGCACGTGTAGAGAGCCGTGGGTAGATGCCAGCAATATCATCATTAATATGAAAGGTCTCTACAGTTCCAAGATGAATTATTCCTCAATATTACGGTAATAATATTATTACCTAGTGCTGTCATGAATGACAGGCCTCGCCTTATTGACTGCACGCCTTATAGGTGGCAAATTTGATTTCGCAGGGACTCAATTCTTGGCTGAAGGGGATAAGGCGCTGGGTATGTAGAGCCCAGAAGTGTGAGTTCGAGCATCACTGGAATCATAATTTATCAACCGTAATATTGTATATTAAATTTCTAGCAAAACTTAAAATTGCTTCTGAGTGCACGGTTGGCGTAGCGGTTAAAGCGGTCGCCTCGCCGCTTTCAACTACGCTGGTGTTGTGGGTTCGATCCCCACATGGGACAAATCTTTGTGTGATTCGCTATGATTTGTTCTGACTCTGGGTGTGCTTTGTGTGTGTGAAATGTATGTTTGTGAAAACCCCCGTGACACAGGAGTTATTCCTCGTGTGCGGACGTCGTTTTTTTTTAAAAAAAAAAGAATATTACAAGTATATGAATTATTTCCTTAGAATTTGTGAAGTAGAAGTAATGTTAAATGTGAATTATTCCATAATTACGTAATCAGCTTACCGCTTTGACATGAATATTTCATTAGCTTTAATTATTCTTGTCGGAATAACGAATAAATCAAATCTTTCCACGGTTTATACAGATGTTTACTGATGACATTGACCTGCTTAATTGCTTTTCAAAGATTTTGTGTTGGTTTCTGCTGTTTTTTTTTTTTTTTTTATACTACGCCCACAGCAAACGAACGTGTAGTCCACCTGATGGTAAGTGGAGTACAGCCCATGGACATTAACAATCCACAAAAGCAGATTATAGACGCGTTGCTGCAGCTAAGGACTACGGTGGTATGCCTCATGTGCTATTGCAGTAATTTCAGGGCCTGATCTCACCACCAAACCGGAACACAGTAATGGAAGCACTACTATTTGGCGGCAGGTTAAAGGTGAGACGGTGGTGCTGCCGCGGTGGTGCTGCCGCCCTCGAGCTCATTCACAAGAGCTCTACCACCAGTAAAAATGTTAAACTATTGATGTAACTGTTTAACATAATTTTACTAAGAAACAGTTGAAAAAGATATGGGACCGGCAGGATTTGAACCTGCGACCTTACTGCACACCGGGCAGCCGCTTTAGCCATCCAGCTACGGTCGCCTCTTACCAGGACCCTAAATTTCTCAACTGTATGATACGTCATTTTGTGACGTCACGTTCATCTATTTGTTCCTATCTTAAGTAGGAAGTAGTAATAGTTTCTTAGTACAATTTGCTAAGCATAGCTAAATGCTATAAAAATAATCAATTAGAAGTTGAAACATAATTTTGTCTAGTAAGGGCCAGTGTTACTAGTTCCTGGTAAGTGCCAAATAGTAAATTCCCGTTAACTCTATGAAAGTATATTTTTCTTATCAGGGCCTGCTGAAACACGCTTTAAATCTTAAAGTTATGTTAAAGACATTTGACAACTTTTATTTTTTTATGTCGAGCTTTCACACAAAATTATTAATTAACTTCTCAACAACATGTATGTCTGTGCTTTATCACAAAATAAAGATGGGAAAAATACTATTTTTTATATTTATTTATTTAGTCCGACCGGCAACCTGTTGGTAAGCATTTGCAAATCATACTGCTTGACCATCGCCGCCGAGATCGCGGGTTCGATTCCCGCTCAAGACAAATCTTTGTGTGCATGAACATGGAGGTTTGTGTTGGTCTGGGTAATTCTATGTATAGTGAGTGTTTTTTTACAAAAGAAAGGTACTTATGTATACTATCATTTATTCTAGTACAAGCTTTACATAGTACAAGCTCTGTCTAGTTTGGGACTAGGTAGAGTTGAATGTATGTAGTGTGATATTTTTTTAATATTGTAGTCTTTAGTCGTAGTGACGCATCTACGAATAGAGAATGTTCATGAGTTGTACTTAGTATCCCTTTACCATCAGGTGGAGGACATGCCCGTTTGCTACTTACGTCAAGAGACAAATATTAAATTTTAAAATACTGAACAATTTACGACGAATGCACTAGTCCGAGTTCAACGCTAAACCCAGTTTCATAAATTCTTGCTCTCTCTCTTTCGTTCAATGTTTGGACGGGATAGAAAAATCGAAAACTAGGTCGGTTCAACACGTAGGTTAAATCGGCACAGACGTAAATGGAGCAAACTCTGCATTAAATCGCGGTAGTAACCGCAACTAAGTAATATTGAAGTAAAGCTTTCCTTGTCTTTTAATTTAGCTAAGAGCTGACGAGCACACAACTGCTTCCAACTGAATTTAGACAAAGTCTAAAGTTAAATAAAAACGGAGGTAGCGTTAGAAAGGATTGCTTCCTCTTTGAATGAGATGAAACTTTTAATTACAGCCTGAATGAGTAAAAAGCCTGAAAAAAAGATTCCCGAATAATTTAGGAATGAATGCAGATTCTGAATGAGAGGATAAAGTCTTTTCATAGGCTGAAACGAGCTCGTCCATCCGTCTAGAATGAGTAGAAGTAATACTCTTTATACTTAAAAAGTTTAATTCATTCGTACCTAAGGAATGTTGTTGTTTTTGTACTGTACTTGTATCTTAGCAAATGACTTCTGTATTTAATTTTTGTTGTGGTGAGAAAATAAATATATTGTCTATTGTCTGTCTATTGTCTATTGTTTACAATAAAATAACAAAAACAAATCTTATGGCTATCTCAGTCCACGCTCTGACAATTCGCAAATGGCTCGCGGTGGGACAGGCCACGACTCAGTGATTTATCACCTCCTCCTCAGACTCTCCCGTCGAATAAAACCGATATCGGAGGCTGATTAACGCAGCGCTCATGGTTTACTACAGCCCACAAAACCCTTTTACACATTTTTCAATGCCTTCCAAATTTCACCTGATTTTCACCTTTATGTTTCAGGTACGAGATGATGGTGTCAGAAACCACAATTAGGTAAGTATTTGAATTGCTGTCTTTATTTTGTTTATTTGCCCGTTTTTTGGTAACAGCCGTGCTACAGCATAATTGCTGCGGTTATTGGTCTTATAGCTACTTATAAGCAGCATATTAAATCATATTTCATTCATTTCGTCAAACGTGTAGTTTATTTTTTCATTGCCATTTTTCAAAAAAAAATACAATTGTTTTGTGGTTCTATCTAACGAACTTAATTTTAACTGTCACTATAATTTTCAATTAAAGTAGGGCCAGATAAATGAATATCTCTGGTATCGCTAAAAGAGTGTAACGCTTGATGCATTCAGCAAGGGACAGCTGCGAGTAGCTCTCGACGAGGCGCAGTAAAGAATAATAATTATCTCTTTCTGTCGTCACACATTATGATGTGCACTAGGTTACACGCGTTCTTGTCAAGTACTGTATGTACTTTTGTAATAAAACGAGATACAAGGAACGTCATAGATATAACACTGGATAATCATTATAAGAGGGTTGTATTACGTAATCAGCGACTAACTTGGCAATGCCCGCAAGCAGGCCCTCCTCGGAACAAGGGATGACCGATGTCTTGAAGCTTACGTAGCACCGGCCAGCCACTCGCCGGAATCTGGTGAATCCTTGCACACGTTCCTAAAATTTTCTGACGGAAAAACGCTACCATTATTCGTGAATTTAATATTTCAAGCCAGCAATAATATTATGATCCCCGGACAAACAGAAAACTTATTCTTCTAATAATAACCAAGTAAAATCCCCTTACCTATATTAAAAGTAAATACCAGTAGAGGATTACATTTGATTTGTCCTCAACACACAAATACAGGTTCGGCACAGATGTGCTTGTGTCAGGGGAGCAGAACGTCGCGCGCTCTGATGTAATCATTGCTCTGAGGCCGCGGGCGATGGAGGTTGGGTAACAGATGTTAAAATGCTAGATTGGAGCAATATCTTAATATCCTATATAATATGTTATTTATATTATTCAAACACTTTAAAAATATTATATCAAAGATTGAAATATAAATGTATTGACCACCAAGATACGTATTACTTTTTTTATAATATTTGGAACATCCCTATTTCGTCATAAACTAGTGGTACAAGTGCTATCATTAGCATGATGGCTTGATTTTTCGGGCAGTTACTAAATAAGTAACAATCACATTGTTGTTATAATAAACAAAAGTAGTGGCTAATCCAGCGTATCTATACACGTGTGTATAAAAGAGTGAATAATTCCTCGGGGAATCGTTCCGCAGTATTAAGAGCTCTCCTTCTGCTAATGTCGGTGAGGAATCGGAGCTTACTGCTCACCGCGAGTACAAGTTACATACCACATAAGGAAAACACTTTACTTCCTATACCACATGAATAATGTTTGAATACTTAACAAAATCTTCTGTATAAAATTCAATACGAATATTTATTTACTTATTAGTATGTACGAAAAAACTACCGTTGTAAGTATTATTTTATTTTATTTTATATTATTTTCTTAGGAAAACAAACAGTCTTTCTATAAACTAAGTTAATAACTAAAATACTATCTAAAGACCATGTAACAGTTTTCGCATATTAAGCAGTATGCAAATAATTATCGTAAAAAAATATAAGATTGGATAAACATACTATCTTAATTCGGCTGACAGAAGCTAACCATGAACCATAAAATGACGAATAAAAGCTTGTTAAAATAAGTCCATAAGCCTCTGTCATCGTCACCCACATTTCCCCATGGTACAATAGCGGACGTGACAAATACTTTTCATTCCACATCTACACGAATACAAGTTTAAATGTTCACTTAATTATTTACCCTTATACGAGTACCGCTAATTACATACCCAGGTTTTAATTATAAACTTGTGGTGAACACGACAATACCTTTTGTTTAAAGTAAGTCTAAATGAGTATCTACACCATGTTCAAGAAAGTTAGAAAAATGCATTTTTATGAGTTTGATAACTATAAGTATAATAACGACGTTTCGAAGTTCTTGAAAGATTTATAGTAAATCTTTTCTTCTCTTTTTTATAAATAACATTTTAAAGTTACAACTGGGTTCTAAACAGAAACCAGGTAGACACAAACGGAGAGATGAGAGAGAGATTTGGATGCATTTGGAAAACTGTCCGGATGTATAGGCAGATTTGGAATGAGTCTACCTCATTATACCGCAAGCTAGGTAAAAAAAGATACCAACAAGACTAAAACCATAAAATCACACTACAAGCCACTCCAAAATACTCCAATTACCCACAGTGTACCCTAATAACTTAACCTCTAAAAATATGGGTCATTATGTCGCACTCCCTCGTGTCTTTCTTTAAATCACTTGATACTTAACAGAGAATAGTACGATTGGTTCATGACGATTCACACGAGTGCTCCACATCCTGAGTGCTTTCTCTCTGCTTTCAACATGGATTCACGACGAAAAAAATGGGCGAGGGACCGCTTTAAAATAGTTACCATTGTTGCCAATATGAAATTAAAAAATGTACGAATTAAATTGTTGAATAAAATCGTTCGATGCACCATCAAAATATTTTGCCTACTTCTAAAATATATGGTATATATAAATCATCAAATGGTACTTTTTCAGCAACGTGTTAACGCAAGGTACAACGAATCTACGTCCTTTCAACTAAACAACAGCTCTGAGATTAACTTAACCCAATTACTTTTTTAGACGAAATTGCTTCATACCTTACATATTTCTATCCTTATATTTTCAAGTAATGCGCCTCTTTCGGCACAATCCGTACTTGAATCACGTGCGCGGAAAGTATAAAATCATATTTATCCCGGCTTACTTTACTTTAACTCATACAACCATTTCAGTTATGCTGGAATTTCAGCGATGTAGGCTTATGTTTTATGCTAAGGTGTGGAATAAGTTAATGTTATGTATTTATTTATCTACACCCATGCTATAAATCCTCTATAAACCGCACCCCCAGGGAAACAAAGGCGTAAGAGCAAAACACTAACTTTACAGGAGAGCAAAAAAACTGTTTGATCAGGTATATCTATTACATTTTTGATTCCATGACCTTTTGTTATATACCAAAAAATAGAAAAAAAATCAACCTTATTTTTTGTATACATTTAAAATATCTCAAATTATATTTATACGAATAAATTAATGTTAAAAATTTTACAGACATTATTGTTATTTATTTACGTCAAATTATCTAATGTAATCATTCTTACCCTAATCATCGTTTTTCAAATAATTATTATACTGTAACCATTCATGGTTACGCCTATTACGAAGTTCTATACTATGATAAAATACAGGGCGTAAATACTTCTTACGGCCTTTTTTGCTTTATTATGTTTTATATTATCAAAGGTATGACATATTTACAGGTTTGTTTGTTTTGTAATAAGGATGAAATGTTATGTTAACTACGAATATTGACTTTTTAATAGTATTTTTCTTTTAATCAATAACACTAAGCATTGTTAAGACTCTATATAAAATACATTTGAGTGGTGTAATAATACAGGTTTTTAGAAAATTGCAATTTATTTATAATACTAGACAAAATATGAAAAACTAAAACATAAAAAACATAAAGACATAACATGTTTATGACGTTGATTAATTTAAACCATTCTGATAAATTAAAACAAATTTAAAAAAAATCATTATTCATACAAAGTAAAAAAAAATATTTGAGGGCCAATTCCTTAAAAAAAATAGCTGAAACCTTTTGTTAACTATGTATGACGTTTATAATCATGACAAGACATTAATTTAACGCGAAAAAAACAACAATATCTCTCTACTTCTCTTTAATCAATTGTTGTACGGCAGTCCGTTGTTATAATAATATTAGTACCTATTAGAATCATCATTTTATTTCATTTTATTTTATTCATAATAGGAGAACTTACAGCTTAAACAGTATATTGCTGTTTTTTTACATAAATATGGCCAATTACAAGTTCCCACAAATAAAAGTTAATAATTAAGCAACTTAAAAAACAACCAGCATATAATAAAATAATTGTAAATAAATAAATAACATAATAAATTATCGCAGATTATCCCCGAAAAATTGTTTACAATAAAATTGATTTAATTTCGATACTGATGTGGGAAACAAGTCGATATCTGCATCCTGGCACGCTACGTTGTACATTCGGCTCGCCCTAACTAAGTATGAATTCTGTCTATAATTAGTACTTAATACTCACCATCGGAGCGTGTAAAATTTGTGATCTACGTAGAAAAGTAGATTGAATGCGTAGACTAATTTTGCTCACAAATTCTGCAACATCAATGCTTCCATTCGTGGTATTTATCAGAAACGATTAGTCAGCAATTTTACTTGGCTCATCAAGAGTTAATAGGTGGAACTTTTATAGTGACTTATATAATCTGGCAAATAGCAGTTTGATAGCGATATTGTAGGTATTTCGCGAATTTCCTCTGAACGATCTCAATGCCATCAATGTAATGCGTACACATTGTAATGAGGATTCCACACCCGGAAAGCGTACTCGAGATGACTACAAACTAAGGAGCAGTATAACTTATTTTTTGAACTCCAGAGGGAACATGAAATGACGTAGAATTGTATCCATTCAACACTACAGTCTGACATCTATTTACGACATAAGAGTTGAACCATCTATAGAGGTTTCCTCTTATTCCTACATCAAATAATTAGTTTAACAGCGTTGTATGATATATTCGGTCATAACACTTGCTGTAGTCTGTGTATAATATATCTACTCTATCGAACACACATAGCTTAGAAACCGATCTGTGTCTTTCAACGTGGTCTTTTGGTCTCTTTTTGTGTATTAGTGTAATGTATGCACACTTCCAGATATTGGGTACCAGTCCATTGTTAAAATATAGTTCTTATAAAATCATTAAAGAAACGGTAAGACTTTCAGTACAGTTTTTAATTAACACGGGAGGTATACCGTCTGGGCCAGCTGATTTCTTTAAATCCACGTTTCTAAGTAACCTTTCAACTTCCCTTTTGCAAGCCTCGATGCTGTTAATGTGAGAATTAGATTTATTGCGAAAAGAGGTCTTGTTCGCTATGTGAAGTGTTAGTTAGCGGCATTCAATACTTCAAGAAAATAAGAATGAAAATAGTCGCCGAACATATTACGTATTTCCGCTCCCCCACTGGATGAAATCTGCCCAAACTGCAGTATTGAGGGATACGCATTTGATGACCTTCTAGACTTGACGTAGCTCTAAAAAGCACGAGGGTTTTTTATAAAGGTCAGACTCAATTTTGGATAATATGTAATCATTGAATAATTTTTTCTTAAGTTCCTTAGCTCGCTGCGTCAATAAAACAAAAGATTGATAGTCCAAAAGTAAAGATTGATTGATACTTTTCAAATTTTGTGTGAATTTTATACTTTTCTTAATTTATTTTAATCAGTGGACTTTTGAACCATGAAGGATATCTAATGTGGGATTTAATTATTTTTGAGGGTTTATAAGTTAAGCGAATTGTATTTAGTTACTCATAGAAGTGCGCCTAGGCATTTTCGAATGATCTACACTGCAGTACATAGTGCTAGGCCACCTGATCAAGCTCCCTCCTTATTGCCTCATAATCGGCCAGTGCATCTAAGAATTTGACGTAGGGGCGAATAGGTAAGCTGTGAAACTGTACAAAGTGTAATAACAAACATAAGGCTTTGTGTTGTTGATCTTCGGGTAGCAACAGATCGTTCGTAAGAGAGACTGATACTTCGTTATTATACAGCACCAAATCTAAAATCATATCGTTTGTGTTCATGAAACAATTGTACTGTTGAAGGTTACAGATATTTAGATTGTCGATGAAGTTTGACTGGATCGTACCCTGTACTTCATCCTGGTTCAACGCGCAGTCAACATCTGAGGGAATCCAAGAGATACTGGGTTGTTTAAAGTCACCTACAATAACAAATTTGTCTTATGGGTGTGTAAGGACTATATCCATTTAATTATTTAAAAAAATATTAAGTTGATTCGCTAACGAATTCCCCAGATTTTGACTACATAATATAAACGACACCGATGTATATCTTATAAGAGATTTGAGGATTCTTGCCTGCAGTATAAGAGTAAACCATAGATCCTCGGCCGATGAGCACCTTTTCATTCAATCATTATAAGAACAGAAAAAGTTATTGTCTTTTTAACTGAAACTTGAAATTTATTATCAATAATTCAGATAAAAACAAGATACACAAACACAATTATCAAAATTATTACGCAAATAGGCTTTTTATTAGCAACACTTGGTTTTAAATGCGAAAATACAAACAATTAAGTGCTGTTATCTCTGAGCGGCGCGTGAGTTATGAAAGGAAAATAAACAGTGCGCACTAATGCATGCGCTGTAAGGATGAGTACCTACGCAAGTTTTGACTTGATTGTGACTTGTTCGTAATTACGTCCGCGTACTAATGAATAATATGAACGAAAAAAAGGCGTAAGCATGTTTATTTTGTTTAATTGTGCTACGGATGTACACGTAAACAAGGAATACGGCACTCTTTGTTTGATTTATTTTCAATATGATGGGATGTAATTAGTATTATTTTAAGAAATTAGATTTTTTATAGAGCAATAAAAAGCGTAATAAGAAATATATCTATTAAATATTTTAATTATTAAACGAAATAATAGCTTGAGCACGATTAAGTATATTTTGATACAATTTTGCGTGAGTAAGCTGGTTTATCGACTTCTTTGATTGAAAAAATAAAACTCTTTCAGAACGTCCAAAAATATATTTTTGTTATAAAATCCTAATTTTACGTCAAAAATTAAAGGAAAAAATTGAGCGTATGTATTTTTACTTGTACTATTCAAATCTGCAATAAAAAAAAATCGACGTAATTGTACTTACGTCTTTGTTGAACTGGGGGTGCGAAACGTTCTTGAAACAGTTAGCTAATTGCCAACATTAAAACAGCCAGTGTCATAATAACCATTATAACACCCAAACGGGTGTTATAATGTTGTACTGAAATTCATTATGCAACTCCTTTTTTACTCATCGAACAGCCACATTCTCATGGCATCTTTATGAATTTCAAAAAAAGAACATGTCATGCACGCGCGTTTCACTACCACAGCGCCGTAATTTAAATAAAAACTTATTCGAATTTTTGAATTCACGTCGTATCCCGCCATTTTAGTTCAATAATAGTATTGAAAAAATACTTTTTAATAATTGTAAATAATTATTACAATAAATAATTATATTATTACCTATACATAGTTTTTTTGTATTAGATACTCACTAATTAAACTTTCCATGAATTTACATAGAGTTCTTACAACACTGTACCCTAATACCCTATGGTTTCAGAACATTTATAGAGGATTCATATCATGGGTGTAGATAAAGTCTTGTATGCAACTGTTATAATTAGGTTATATAGAACAGTTGCATAAATAACTATTAAATTCCGTGATTAATAAACTTAAAAGTCATATCGTACTTTGCAGACATGCTGCACAAATATTTTACAGTAAGAAGGTTCTATTTAAACAGGCTATGCCCTCATTAGCAAGATCTCTCAAATCTACAAGTTAAAAGATAAGGAACGAATAACTGCATCGCATCAAAGGCCACCATCAAAGATCCAAATAGACGTTACTAATATGATGGGTTCGTCTTTTAATTGGACTGGAAAATGGATCAATGTAAGAACATAAAAGTTTATTTTTGATGAGTAACTGGACTGAACTGTTAATTAAATATATTTTTTTAAAACTGAATCGACTTCGATAACGCAAAAAGTAGGTTTAACAGTCTGATTCTATTTTTATTCTTCACTGAAGTACATTTGTCATGAACCCTTATCATTTAAGACTTCTTGTCCAGCAGTTGGAAAGAAAGGTAGAAAAATGACTTATCTTATGTAGAATATTTTGTCACTCTTAACTTCTTATATTATCAATCAATCAATCAATCAATATATTTATAGGAGCCTCCCCGAGTGACGTACACAACGATTTCCTACGTCCGGCGCACCCTGGGCAATTCACGAGTTCTCCAAAGCGAATTGGCTAATCCTTTCACCACGATGGCAAGTCAAAATAAAATTTGACTCAGCCATCGACACGACGAAGAAGAAGAAGAATATATTTATTTGCGAAAACATGGTTACATAATGATCTTACATAGTAAATTGTCCAACATGTTTCACTGTAAATTACAGCCTGCTATTTTTTAGGCTTAATATTATTTGAATACACTTTTAAAAGACAGTGAACA
This sequence comes from Hypena proboscidalis, assembly GCA_905147285.1. NCBI lineage: Eukaryota > Metazoa > Arthropoda > Insecta > Lepidoptera > Erebidae > Hypena > Hypena proboscidalis. The sequence continues at coordinate 22,173,292 of LR990132.1, read as the reverse complement.
TTTTTATATAAATAAAATAAAACATTATATGAATTAATCTATTAAAGTAATATTCAAAGGCTGTGTTTAACTTGAAAAAATTAAGTAAGTGGTGTTAAAGTGCTTATATTTAAAGAATTATACCCGTACTCCCACCGTTGAGAATTTGTACCTTCTTTAGCATCAGCTTAGCAATATGAGATACTAACTACTACATGCAAATATCTAAAAGGCTTCAGAGAATATACAAAAAACACTGTAAGAACTAATAAAATGTAAGGGAAAATGGCCTGACTTGGTGTATATAGGACCTTTCCTAGGAAATCGATGGACAAAGATAAAAAAATATAAGCGTCGAATATAGAAAAAAGTCGGTTAAAAAACACCATCACACATTCAAATACACGTGCGCAAACTCAAGCTTGCGCAAACACGTTTTTTCCACGCAAACTCACATGGCTCCAGTATAATTGTAAAAGTCTAATTTCTGACAAAGTAAGCGCAGGTGCAATGCGCAATGCATGACGCTTTGGCATTAATTAGTATTGAAAGCGAGTAAATATAAAAATTCTGTAGAATACATATCGTGTAGATTGCTTTGAATATCTTTCAATAAACTTTGAAACATTTTAGTACCGTGTAACGCTTCAAAAACACCATAACCTTCAGTTGTCCTAAACTAACATCAACTACAAACATCAAACGCTCTCTTCAAAGTAGACGGTGTAACATTCATGTAATTTATCTATACGATGCGGTTTTCCACTGCTACCAAAGGGATAATATAAACTAACTACTGCCAGTACTGTTGAATTAAGTTGAGGATAAAGTTTGGAAAGTAGCCACTGCGTTTAATTTGATGGTTAGATAGTTTTGGAAAAGACATTTTGTATTTTATTACAGTGGTCAATTTGATAGTGACACAGTTAGTTAATGTTTAAATTGAATAACATTAAAAAGGGCTTTTAGTTTTTATTTATAAGTCGGTATTTATGTTTTCTTTTGAAATAAAACAGGCTAAAACTTATTTCTCATTAACCTTTTTAAAAAAAGGAGGAGGTTCTCAATTTGTCTGTATTTTATTTTTCTTTTTTTTTGGAAAATTATCATTTACTACTCATTACTCTTAAATTCCTCGCATTTGCGAAAATATCTAAAGGTTGAAATGAACGAGATTAAGCTCTAAATGGTGTAGCTAAGACTTCCAGCAGTAATAAGATGGTGGTGATACGTCCTCGGCCTACATTAACAAAGATCTAGTATCTAACATACCTAATACCAGTCCATACCTAAGCGTATGCTTTTCATACTGTACAATAGATAGGTAGACTAGACTTTGTAATCACTGTTTTCATTACCAGCGTGGGTTAATTACACCGACCATGCCATACTAATGCAAGGCACCGTAATGTGTACTACGGTGCTCTCCTAACCACTAATTAGTCGCTTATAATAGTGGTTATATGACACTAAGTTATCATGAAGTAAGATTGGTTTGATATTTTTTTTATTTTTTTTTCTTTAAAAAACGACGCCCGCACTAGGAATAACTCCTGTGTCGCGGGGGTGTTCACAAACATACATTTCACACACACAAAGCACACCCAGAGTCAGAACAAATCATTGCGAATCACACAAAGATTTGTCCCATGTGGGGATCGAACCCACAACACCAGCGTAGTTGAAAGCGGCGAGGAGACCGCTTTAACCGCTACGCCAACCGTGCGCTATTTGTGTTTGTAATAATATTTCAAAAGAAAAAAAATCTCATAGAATATATAGATAAAAAATATTTTTATAACTTAAAGCTGAGAGATGCTGCTTTCAATTATAACATCAAGCCTTTATAAATCTAAATATAAATCTGAAGGGTGTGGCAGAGGTGTACAATACCCACATTAATATGTTTAGGTCCCATGGGATAGAGGGGAGCCTATCACCATCCACCGGGCACAATTCTAACTCCGGGCTGCTATTGTGAATTTATTGACGGAATCAAACCCGCGACCTCACGGTGAGAGGTAAAAAAGACCAGCGAGGCAATATTATACATCATTACAAACAAAAGTGTATAAATGTAGTAGAGATTCCTCGACTTAAGATATCAGGTTCTATATTGTAATAATAGTCTGAAGTGAGATACAACCTGTCGTCGGCGCTCACCTTCGTCTAAAGCCGGTCAAATAAACACCAATATTGTTAAATTTATCAACTGGAACTCTGTTACTGGAAGATCCAATTTTAGCAGTTACTCGATAAGTTTATGGTAAAGTAAACATAACACATATCATAACATCACGCCTATATATCCCAGAGGGGACTTGCAGAGGTGTATATCAGTCACATACCCCATGTTTAGATCCTATGTGATAGGGATAGGGAGGATGGGGTGTGAAAGGGATGATTGCAGTAGTAAAGTACAGTGCTTGTTAATTTCGAACAAATGTTTTCAATAATTGTGGCTGCATGTAAATAAGTGGTTTCTTTTGTAGATGAACAGATCTACCCTCTTGCTCAGTCTTTTACTACGCGAGACGGGGCACTATTATTGTCAGCACTCGTACAAACTCGATCACGTCACGACACGCGACGAACGGTATCGTTAAAGTTTTTATGAACGTGGTGTAGTTGCTTTTGTGTACGACACGACTTACTCGCTACAACAAATATATATGGCACATATCCCGTTATATTTAATAATTAGTAAGGAAATAACCATGCTTAGTCTCAAAACTTATAAAATAAGAGATAAACCTCAGAACTGTTTAAAAGTCAGGCAAGACAAAATTAACTGGCAGTTTCCATTTACAGGCTCGGCTCAGTATCTTAACATACAGGCAATGTCAGTATTAATACAGCTCTGTAACCCTTTGGGTAAAACAATTGTCATACTCGAATTATAATATTGAGATTTTATTTCGACCTCTCTTAAACCAATTAAAAGGTCACTAAAGTTGTTAGTGAAAAACATCGCTCGTTTAAGCGTTGGCAATGAGGCGTCGCGTGGTCGCGGTCGACTAAACCTTCTGCGCTTGACACTGACGTCATCAAAGAAAATTGGCACTGGAAGTGACACAACTGGCAAGATTGTGGTTGGTTTAATCAGTGTGGCAATAGGTAAAAGAATCGAAAGTTAATTAGTTGTTGCAAGGAATGAACCGAGCTTTGTCTTACTTTTGTAGTCAATTTGTGGTGGATGGCAATTAATCCTTTACAAAAATAAAACATAATTTATAACATCAAAAGCAACATACGGAAACTTTTAATCCTTGGGAGTTATGTGTTTTCCAACTGGTTATTTTAAAACATTGAATTCGCTTGTAAACACTAGTTTTCTTTGTTGATACTGTCCGCATTAGATACAAAAATGTTTCTTTTGAAGTTTGGTGTAGTAATAAATATCTACCTACTTATAATATTTTTATAAGCAAATTATAACTTTACTAAGCATATTTTTTTCAAACATTAAGGTTGAAAAATTTGTAATCAGCGGTAAAATTGAATCCATAGTTGAATTGTATAAAGTGCCGGGAACGGAGATCCCAGAGGTGTGGGTTCAAATCCCACTGGATCCCCTTCATTTTTCAACCTTAATGTTTGTAAAAAATATATCTTAACTTTCAACAGACAAATACAAGATTATAAATAGGTTTCCCTGCAAAATTAATAAATTGATAGTCTCTTCCATACATTTTTTGCATCTTTCTTTTCAATAACGATCGTCGAACGTCAGTGTCCGTGCAATACTGGTCAGGTTCAACATTTTATTTCATATTTTTCATACAACTTATTACGACTATCGTCTGGCGTATGACGGCCAATTACGATACGATTTTTATGTATCGGTTAAAATCTGAGAGGTTTTATTTTGCCGAAAGGGTTTGTTAAATATTGACGGTTGAAATTCTTTGTAACTGACTGAGTGAGTGTTACGTTAAAATTATGTATTATTTTTTTTAAAGTAACATTAAATATTTCTATTACACACATAATATATCCACGTGAACTCATTTTTGACGTGTTAGCGATAAGTAAAAGCTTGGTGCGATAAGTAAGAAAAGTTGTCACATCTCATAAAATTTTTAACATAAGTATAGCGAGTATCGAATTAAAAGAAAATTGTTATATATTATTCAAAAGAGAAGAATAAAAAGAAGTCTTATCAAGGAGTCCAGGAAAAGGCAGAGAGAAGAGAAGAATGATAATTCCCTCACCGACAAAAGCTGAGTTCTTTTATTTATTTTTATTATTTAGGTGATAAAAAATAAAAAATAAATTGTTCTAACCTAAAAATAAATGACTAAAAGCTAATGAAAATGAGCTAGATAAAACATTCAAACTAAACCCATAGATAATTGCCGGCATAGCGTCAACAAATCACAGTATAACTACATTTGTACACAAATCCAATGAATAAAATAATAACATAGTAAAATTAAAATGGCGGTATTATGCACACAACAATCAGTGAAAATGGGTTTGCTTCGCTGGATTTTAATTGCATCCTCTTGCTTCGCTACAGCTTCGAGGCTCTTCTGAAATATTGTTTACGGTTTTAATGCTAAGAAAAATGAACAGCAGAATAATTTTATGCCTTAGTCTTGACATAAAAACTTATATAAAATATTAACATCAATAATATTAACCAAATAACATAACACGACTATCAGAACGGTACTGTTAGGTATGTTTAGGTATCCATCTATTACGGAGTGAGCATATGGCCTTCTGTCAGGCACAATTCCCAAATATACTGCTATTAAATAACACTTTTGCTCGACCAGGGAATCGAACCCGACTACTTCGAGTTGAGAGGTCGCAAACGTGGCGGTCCAGAAGAATACAGAAGTTAACTCTTCTTATTAATCCCTATTAAAATTAAAGTAAAATGAATGTTTTTCACCAGCTAACGTTATGTGACTGGTATAAACAGAGATTTTTATAGGTAAATACACTCTCAGAGTTCGTTTAAAAAAACTTGTTGAGTAAAAAGTAATTTTCATAATGTGAAGAGTTTTACAAATTAATATTTCGACATAACGAACACACGTAATCTCGTTAAAACGGTGTTGCTGCTATACAACGTAACAATTCCTGCACCGCACAGATTTTACTTTAACTGTATTTACTTTAAGTATATTTAGCGTTTGCGCCTCTCACCGTGAAGTCTCGGATTCACTGCCCAGGTCAGGCATAGTGTTATTTATAAACTTTCCATCAGGAAATTTTCAAAAGCTGCACGGAGTTGGAACTGCGCCTGGTGAATGGTGATAGGCTCAGCCCCTATCCCATGGGACCTAAACATAACAGGTGATATTGTGGTGTTATACACCTCTGCCACAGCCTTCTGGGTAATAGAGGCGTCATTTTATGTTATATTACGTATATTTTGTATGCAGAAGCTTGTTTCATCTTTTCCTGGTAAAATTTTTGGAAGTTGGACTGCCAAGTCACTAGATATAGTTAACTAAATACAATTATTTCTGTCAGATCAAATCGGAATTGACCAAGAACCGGTAAAACTAAACTACGTTTTGATATGCGTAAGTGCATGATTATTACGCGTTACATAAAACTATGTGTTTACCAAATTATTATCATAAGTTTTTTACGTCTTGGTTTATTCAAAATGAATTCGTGAGCCTTGGTCGGTGTTGTGAGGTCATAGCTGTAAACAACGTCGTTACCGCGCTCACAGAACTGACGTTTATGGACCATTGCCTTTATTCAATGACCCGAATATAATGATACAAGTAATAGAACAATCGGTATATTTTATTTTTTTGATGTTATTGTACGTGTACTTGTTGTCTAAGAACTGATTTGAAGGCTTGCGGTGTATATTTTATTTTTATTACGTTTTACCTTATTAAAATAAAGGCTATATTATTATATGGTGATGTTGTTTGTGTTACAATTATTCGTATCAAAAACTGTATTCAACTTTTTATTTTATCAGCATATTAAATATTTACAACTATACATTTTGAAGTAAGAAAGTTTATTACGAATCTTTTTACAGCATTAAAAAATTCTTACGCATCAATTTTTAAGGGAGCAAGGGACATTGTGCCCAGAAGGCTGGCAGCATTGCCACGTTGTATGGAAATGCCTATTCTTTGAGCCAAATAGAAACCAGCCCTCTGGTCAAGAGTTGCATCGATTAATCTCTTTGAGATATCTTTAAAAAGCAGCTGGGCGCCTGGATCCTATATCCCTAAAGTTTCTACCCCAAACGGCTCAAATATTATATATTATCACCGTCGAGATTATTATACTTGCGCCGCTTGAGGTTCTCTGCAGAGGCGGCCGCTGCTCCCGCACAACGCAATGGCACGAGGGTAGCGACGCCGGTTGCGTCAATTAAATTAACCAATTAAACTTAAGTTTTAAAATCATTCTATAATATTTTACGAGTGCATAGTTATTCTACATATTAAACCAACGGCTTCCAAACTTTTTAGGCACCGAACCCTTTTGATAGGAAAGATAAGAAAGTATCTGACATAGCCCTGTATGTTGGTGGTGGAGTGGAATCCCTCAAGGGTTTCGTTTCTCGGTAGCTAAGGGGGGGCGTCGTTACTTCTCGTGGAGGGGCTTCGTAAAACCTCAGGGCGTAAAGCACACTTTTTGAATGAATGTATTAAATTAAAAGGCTTACCTTAAGAACAGCTCGATTTACACAAGTTCTGCACAGTAGTTCGGGTTAGTTTCCAGTATCCCTACCATTAGCAAAATTACTGCCGTCTTCAAGTTGTACGATAATTACAGTGCCATTTAGTAGTTTTCCGTAACAGTTAAAATCAATGATATTATAGAACTATAGATAATATGTTACGTTCATAGAAATTACGATTTAAATCCGTTCCGAGCTATTCCAAATTGCACACATTGACAAATGTAACTGATAAGTAAAACAAAAGATACGAAATAGCACGCAAATGAAAGAGATAGCTATAGTTTTAATGATTGCACTTCAGTGGTACGCACGTGACTGCGCTCGACGCAGGCCACACGCAAACTAAACACAAGACGTCCCAATTGGGACGTATTTGAGTATTCACAGCGCGAGCGCTTATAACATATCTGCTTTTGTTTTTATATAATATCATTGGTTAAAATAAATACATTTAATTAGCATTATTTGCGTTTTTGACATTGTTACTTTCAAATGAATAATCTATATAAATAAAAACCGGCCAAGTGCGTGTCGGGCCACGCGCAGTAGGGTTCCGTAGAAAAATATTTTTAATTTTACTTTCTAACTAAATGGCGTCCTTCAGAAAGGAAATGTTTGTAGTACACGAAACCAGCTAGCACGTATGACGAGATGTATGAATGTTGAGGAAGCGAAAGAAGTATGTAAGGAGCGAAGCACATGGCGTTCCATCGTCTCTGCCTACCCCCGTGGGATAAAGACATGATTTTATATATGTATTATGTATGTTTATTTATGTTTCAAGAATTTTGAACGAAATATTCTGAGTAACTGCATCTGACATTTCGGACCCCTATTCCTCTTGAACTAATGAAGTGAACTTATCCGCTATAGTTTTCCTTTAAAGTTCATTACATGTACTACCGACACAATTTTTTTCAGATTTTGGGATCAAGTAGTTTAGCTTTTAGAGGGGGGGGGGACGCCCTACTCGAACAAAAATTTGCTCTTTAAAGTTAATTATCTCGCAAACAAATCTCTAAATCAAAAAACTGTCTTAGCAACCCCTAAACGTTTTTAAAAGGCCTATCTAACAATACCCCACACTATGGGGTAGGCGACAAAAAAAAAAAAACATCCCTACCTTACATGTAGGGATGTTTTTTTAATATATAATATTTTTTTTTCAGGTAGCTCACCTGAAAAAAAAATATTTTTCCAAATTTTATTCTACGACTTTCTTTGTTTAGTTAACATACATATTCATCCAAAATTTCAGTTTTCTAGCACCAACGGTTTCGTCGCTATGCCGTGGACAGACGGACAGACGGACATGGCGAAACTATAAGGGTTCCTTGTAGGTACTACGGAACCCTAAAAATGAATTGTTGTTCGTTAGTCTGATTAAAACTCGAGAACGGCTGGGCCGATTGAGCTGATTTTGGTTTTAAAATGTTTGTCGTAGTCCAGGGTAGGTCTAAACGGTGAGCAAATATGGAAAAATTGCGAGTAAGATAGAGTAAGACGACAATTCCATTTTCCCATATAAAAGTTGACCACTTACTTTCTGTCAAACATTTTGAAGAACGCATTAAAACAAGACTTTTGAATTGACAACATAATATCAACTTTGCTCATAACATCGTGTATTTAAATTTCAAAATATAAAAATAATTAATGTGTTGACATGTTTGATGGGTGCCAACCTTACAGTGTTACCAACTCTCAAAAATATTTTTATTATAATTATAAGTGTATCCGAACGTTAAATTGTTTTGTCATCTCATGTAAAAAAAACCCGTGTATCCGAACGTTCCATTGTTTTGTCCATAGATTTAGAGACTTTTTGCTGCGCTCCTACTTTAACATCCTTGGTTTTGTCATCTCATGTTAAAAAAATTAATTGGAGAAATACTGAAATACTGCTAAAAGTGATTTTCTTCTCGCTGCTTACAATGCCGAGGAAAAGAAAACGACCTGACATAGGTCGTCGAAGTCGTGTAAATGTGCAACGAGCTACTTAACGCTCCAACCGCACTAATGACCAGCGAGAGGCTGATAATGATAACAGTCGTACAAGTATGGGAGAATTACGTTCAAGAGTAAATAACTATGAAGTGGATAGGCAGAGAATGGAACGAGTTCGTGCACATCGATCACAACAGCAGCGAGTACGGGATAATATTTTGTTTTTTATTTAATAAAATTAGTAAAGTCCTTCTCAGGTATGACGAGACCAGGGAAATAGGTAATTATTTTCATATGGAGAATAGAAATCTGTTGCGTAGTGATAGCTAAATCTATATAATTATATAAAAATGAAACCCGTTTTCCGATGTCAAGAGATAGCATGAAAACGGCTTGACCAATCTGGCTGATTTTTTTTTTGTAGTTTTCTAATACTCTGTACAAGGTTCTTAGGGGAAAAAAAAGAAAAAACAAAATAAATTAAAAATATATTTATACATTTTCTGTAAAAATATAAGTGAGATTATTGAACCCTACGGAATAAACACTATTATGAAAATATATATTTTGTTTTTTATTTAATAAAATTAGTAAAGTCCTTCTCAGGTATGACGAGACCAGGGAAATAGGTATTCATTTTTATATGGAGGATATTATAGATTCCAGTTCAAATTGAATAGGTACGCTAACATAAGATAGGTCAGCTATACAAAATAAAGTAGTGCATCAAATTTACACTAAGGCGGTACGAAGTTCGCCGGGTCAGCTAGTTGTAAATAAATTGGATGATTTGCGTATCAAATTTAAGAAATAAAAGTTTAAGGGAAACGGGAACTTGGAAGTATACTGTTTAAGCTATGAATTGATTTTTTTTATTCAAAAGCTGTGTGTTTTAATTTCAATAATTGTATGAAAGCTAAATTAAATAAATAATGATATTGACGTGACGCTTCTAAACACCAAACTCAACTTGATGCCTTATATCTTAAGACAGTAACCCATACTGTATAATGCAAAAGCACGGGAATAAGGTTTATAAACAGTTGAAATGCTATGTTATAAGTGCAAACTGTACATTTTGTATGCGTAACACGTTTCTCTGTGGAAATGGAAGTATATTATTATGTAGACGAGGTTTGGAGGCTTTATTGAAAAGAGAAGATTTTCCATCGCGTGAAAGAGTGTTTAAAGTGCCTTTTAAAGTAGGCAAAGCACCAGAAAATGGTTTCATAGCCTACAAAAAAAGAGGACTGTTGATATAATTTTATTGTTATTGTGTTTATAACGGTTTATCGGCTGACGATTTTGGGTTTATTGATATTGAAAAGTTAAATGCTGTTGTGACGAAAGCGAGGATGAATACAAAGTGTTTATTTTAAAGGATACTATCATGGCTTGCGAAATGGGCAATGTTGGTTGATAATGTAAGTATAAGTACTAAAATATCACGTACCACAATAATGGATTAAATATCCCATTTTTTCAATTAAAGTATGAGAGAAGTGAAGGTGATACTGAAATTAATAAAATTTTAGAGCATAATTTGTGGTATGTAGATTCAAAAAAGATTGAACTACCCACATTTCGATGTATAATTTTATAGCTTCTCTCGTTGGAAAACCTAACTTATAATCAATTTGAAATAAAATTCAAATGAAACAAAGTTCACAGGCTCACGCACAGAAAACTAATAAATTTAATGGTACGCCCGGATAATCTCATTGCTTAATGCTTGCTTAAGCTTTTTATAACGTGTTTTTTTCATACAAATGTTACGTGGATTAAAATGCTTTAGATTTGCAAATTATACTATCATAACGTCATGCGGTTAAAGATGAATCGTAGTCAATATCGGTATAAAAGTTAATAAAAAAGCAGTTCTTTAGATTTTTTTTTAAAAATGTTTAAATTATGTGTAAAAACCGGCCAAGTGCGAGTTACCGCGTGGCCACAGCCGAGCGCGGCGCGAATTGCGGCGCGGCGTGAGGCGCGGCAAGCAACGACCGCAAAAAACAATTTTGTTTTTAACGCGCGTTCAGCTTATAAAAATAATGGATACGGAACAGTTTATTAGTAAAATACTGAGTAGACCACATTCACATCATAAATATAGGCATATTATAAAAAAAATGTGGGAAGAAATAAAACAATTTTTTTTGGTAATAGTGGTAAGTATTTATTACCTATTTTATATTGTATGTAATCAAAATTTTCTATGCTTGGCCTCGTATATTCAAAAAAAATATCGCGATAGTTCCTATATTCATAATAAATAGTGTGCAATTCGCCAAGTTTTCTCCTTCTCTGATTAACTGGGTATGCTCCTATTCTTGACTGAATGATAATAATATCTTGAGCTAAGAACGCACTTGATTCAAGGCAATACCGTGCCGATTTTGATAGGGCCAATAATAGTTTAGCCGTTCTCTAAATACGTCCACCGCTGACGCCGCGCCGCCGCAGTCGCAACTAGTCGAGCTATGGCATACCACCGCAAATCGCGCTCCTCGTTGCGCCTCCCGCCAGAAACTGTGGCCAGGCCCTTAGAATCACGCATGATGGGTTCCGTACCACTATCTATGAAAACGGAAAAAATGCTGTCTGTCGTGTGGGAAGCCCCCTTAAATATTTATTGTTTTTCGATGGTCTAGTGGTTGGAGTACGCGCCTCTCGCCGCGAGGTCTCGGGTTCGATTCCAAGGTCGGGTAAAGTGCTATTTGTGAACTTGCCGTCAGGAAATGCACAATAGCAGCACGGAGTTGAAATTGTGTCTGATGGATGGCGATAGACTCACTCACACTCCTTTTCCCATGAGACTTAAATTTAACAGGTGAGTGTTGTATACCACTGCCATACCCATCTGGGTAATATATGTTTTGTTATGTTTTGTATGTATATATTTTTATTTAATTATTTCGTTTTATCTGCGAAAGTTTAAATGGTTTAGCTATCACCTGCCTGTACGCCTTGAAATAACGAGATATGAAGATATTATTAATAGAAAACCACAGTTTAACCTTGTAAAGTACTGCTAACTAACACGAATTCTCAAACATAAATAAACAGCTCTTTAAAATATGTTTCCATTTAATAAATCGTGTAAATGAGAGATACACACGTTTTAAAAAAAATAAATAAACAATTGTAACTGCGATTTAACATAGTTAATTAATTCAATTAGAAATTCGCATTGAATGGCAGGACATCAAAATAGTACTGTGAAAAAGCGCACCGCATACCGTACCATTAAATTAGTAATACTCACATAAAAAATGCACATAGTAAAATGTAAAAAAAGTCTAAACTAGCTCTCGGCTTACACTAAAAAACAAGCGTGCAGTTGCGGCTTTTTTGCGTAAAATTATGTTTTTTAATGAATTGTCTGCCTGTCGGATTTTAAACTAGATTTTATATAACGAGCACTTTTTTTTCTAATGCTTAATTAAAAAGTGCATTTGTATCGTAGAGACTACATAGAAAACGTTATTTACTTATTTGTTTCGTTTGTATATGTAACTCTGAAATGCGATAAAGATTTGGTTAATTGAGAAAAACCGGAGAAGTGCAAATCAAAGTAAAATTCGAATTCAAATGAACCAATATTGGAGTTTCTTTTTATTATAAGCAAGCTAATTGTAAAAGGGATATATTATATTGCATATCAAATAAATAATCGCCTATCAATACATACTCATCATTTATATTCTTTTTTGCATCAAATAACTTACTTCACTACAGATAAACTAAATGTTTAACAAAACTCAAACTGCAGATAATTCGAAATTACACATCAATATGACATTCCTTTTTTCCTCATAATGCAATACAGTTAAATTTATTTTTGTACAAAAATACTACATGCATAGCATAAATACTGACTGCACATCAAATTTACCATATTTCATAGCAAAATAACTATCCCAGTCGCATATTAACCAGTAAGTACAACAAAATCTGTTCATCATATTTGTCTTAATTTTCAAGAAGCCATGCTCGGTAAATTTAATGATTATTATAACAAAAAAATCCTTTTACATTGCATTATTTCTAAAAGCAGAACAACTTAACTAAAAAACTTCGCGCGTTTTTTGGTCACTGGAGTAAATAATATAAAAATAAAAGCTATAGTTATGGCATAGGTCAATTATGGGTAAAGTAGTAGGTTAGGTTAGGTTAGAACTGCGACCATAACATAGCGCGAGCCGAGCGAGCGAAGCGAGCGTGCCGCGGCAGCGGCCGGCGAGTGCTAGCTAATCTTTGTGATACTCCGACCCCTTTTTGAATCTACCCACTAAATAAAATAATATTATACTACCTACCAATTTCTTATTATCATAGATCGTAACAGACGACAGTACGTGGCGCCACCTGCAGAAGCTAAAAATGTGCCTATTGGGCAAAAAAGGAAGCGTGGACGCCCCGCGAAAGCAAGACCCGCTTTAATAATTCAATAAATTACAATTTTGTATCTAATTTTATATTTTTTTTGCTGATCTCATTATGTGATAATTAATAAATAATAAGATGACTGTGACTAATAAAATGTTGTTTGATCTAGAAAAACTGCTGTAAATATTATAAAAATAGAGGCTATATTTAAAAGAAAAAGAGTTAACATGTATAATGTGCATTAAGATTATTAGTTGTGCATTGATAAAAAAGCTTTTACTTTAGGAAAAATTGCTGTGCGCTGTGAAAATAAATTGTAGTGTGTTTAGTGATATTTTGAGTTGAATATTTTGTTGTGCAATCAGTAATTTTGATGGGAATTCGGTATTTAATTGCATAGAAAAAGGATATTTTATGATTTGCGTTTAAATACTACCCATTGTAAAATTGTCTCGCCTTTATTATTCCTCAAAATAAAACCTGACCTTGATTTTTTTGCATAAATTGTATATAATGTTTAATAAAATAAACATAATATTCAGGTATTAGCTAGTTTGCTTGGTTCGACAGCTCGTTTACAGATCAGTTTGTAAGAGGCAAACTTAGACGTGAAGGAAACTTGAGACGTGCTTCGACGGAAAGTTTAGAAGTCCTATGATATCCAAAGTGCTGAAGTTTCTGAGACGCGCCTGCATGAAGAATTTATGACCAAAATATAAACGTCACCGGGTTCACATGCGTAGCATTTGTCTGTTCCGTTCGTATTGCGGCATCTGGTATCTACTCTTGAACATCGGCGCCATTATAAGAACTGCATATAAACCCGGGTCCACATTTGTATCACATGACCGATCCGATCACCATTGATCAGTCTTTATCGACGTATTACGTTTTGCATGAATTTATAAAACTACAAATAATTTCGCAATTATATTATTATGCTTGCTAATTTGCAACGAAATTACACGACATATTTCACTGTCATGTTTTCTCTAACACTAGTGTACTACTAAAAGTAGACATCACGGATAATGATAATATATGATAAGTGTAACAAATTTCTAGTCATATTTGAAATTTGATGAAAAGTTAATATTACGAGTTAAAATAATATACAGGACAATTATATCACTATAGATAATTGGTTCATTGTTTGCCAAATTGAATAGCCTAAAAGGTAGTAGCTATAGTTTTTACACCCTTTACTCACTTTTCGCTTCACTACTGCTTAAACTATAGCTAAGAATACTGCATTTCAGCTAATTCAATTTAGCAAACGATGTACCAAACGCGGTGATACAGAATGTATTATAGTGACTACAGAAAAGCGACATTTTGACTTTAAAATGCCAAAATCAATTGCCGTTGAATCAATAAATCCATCAAATGTGTTTGTTTAAATCAATTGCCGTTGAATCAATAAATCCATCAAATGTGTTTGTTTACAATTTAAACAATACAAGTGAATGGAAGTGGATTGTGTATACAGCAGTCAACGTCACATAATATAAATTCAATAACAAATACGTTGCTCTCAATTGAGTTGTTAAGGTAAACTAATTATTTTGAGTCATGTCCTGTTACTTTCACTGCGCCGGTGCAAATAAATTGAAGCATTGTTTGGCAATTATTATGACGTATTCATCCATCAGTACAAGGTTTTAGTAAATAATACGAGATACTTATATACCACTAGCTTCGGTTTGCAGCTCCACCCGCGTGGTAGGTCGATAAAAAGTAGCCTATATTATTTCTGGGGCCCTTAAACTATTCCCACACCTATTTGCAATAAAATCGGTCCAGTAGAATAAAAGATTTTTTGGTACCAACAAACAAAAAAGTCTTTTCCCTTTTTAATTATTAGAGGTAATGGCACAGTCTGAATGTTTTGTGATATCATCACTATCAAAACATTGTATAAAACGAAGTCGTTTCCTGCTGTCTGTCCGTTCCTAATGCTTAGATCTTTAAAACTAGGCAACGAATGTGATGCGGTTTTTTCAATAGATAAAATGTTTCATAACAAAGATTTTTATACATAAAACATGCATATTATTTATATCTATTATATCTATTATAGTACTACATAGTACCCGAAGCGCAGCCAGGGCGGCTTGCTAGTTTATTAATAATTGAAATAATCAATGTTGCATTATTCAAATAGCAGAATAATACAGGTACTTGACATCGAATTGCATATGAAACTTTATCAGGCAGTGGTGAAGCTGCATTCGAGGATCATAATTTACCGCTAGTGTGATATCAGCTAGCCAGCAAGGATTAGTTAGTACTTACACTTTGTCCGTGGGAAACTGCAATCTACTTCTACCCGGGGAATAATATATTATAACGCTCTTACAGGCAATTGCTTTGTTAAAGTCCGGGTGGACTATATTGTAGAGATTTTATGTTATTAAATCTTTCTGCAGTATTTTTACTTTTTGTATTATTCATTGGCATATTCATGACTTTATATTAAAATAAAAATAATTTCTTTACAAAGCCGTGGCAAAATTATTTTTCCTCTACACTTAACTAGCTTTCGACTGCATCTTTTCCCTCGTGATGATTCTGTACCTCAATAAAAATGGTAATAATACATAATTATGTTATTTTTTTAAGGAATAAGGAAGGAAATAAGGAAAGTAAATTCTTGTGTATCCTACACAAGAATTTACTTTCCTTATTTCTTATCATTATTTTTATCCGCAGTTAGCTGTACGTTAAGTACAGGAACGCCAATAAAGAATTCTAATTTTACATTTACTGTTTTTAAATATGACTGGTGGTATAGCTCTCGTGTACTGGTGGTAGAGCTCTTGTGAAAGAGCTTAAGGGCGGCAGCACCACCGTCTCACCTTTAACCTGCCGCCAATTAGTAGTGCTTGCATTACTGTGTTCCGGTTTGGTGGTGAGATCAGGCTCTGAAATTACTGGCACATGAGGCATAACACCGTAGTCCTCAGCTGCAGCGACGCATCTATAATCAGCTTTTGTGGATTGTTGATGTCCATGGGCTGTACTCCACTTACCACCAGGTGGACTTCACGTTCGTTCGCTGTGGGCGTAGTATAAAAATAAAAGAATTAAAATCTGAAAAATCGCATTTATTTATTTAACGACTTTATGCACAAAATGGTACATGGGCGGACTTAATGCTGTAGGCACTATCTACCAGTCAACCTTTAGGTGATGCTGGTTGGAAACGAGTGTTGGTTGGAAACAAAAACCATTACAATTACTCAATTAAATACATCAATATAAAGATTCTAATATACACAAATACAATCATACTTACATATGTATAAATAGTATATATATTATACATTATACTGAAGTAAACTATGTTTGACTTAATTTTGTCTACTCATTGAAGAGGTGATCACGCACTTTAGTTTACACTTACACTTTAGTATCATATCTCATCTCTTGTAAAATCATTATTAATGTTTTAAACGTGTCATTTTTGTGAAGCTAAGAGCTTACAAGAGGTGAGGTATGGAAAAGCGGGACGAGATTATTTTACCGTCATGCAAGCAAAAGGATTTATTTATAATTTCATTATGTAATTAATTGATGTCAAGATCGTTTTCAATGAATTAAAACCCGCACATCTACTGTACAACAATTTAAGTTCCTGTAAGTCTACAGACACGAATCAATTTAATGCCACCGCCGTTCCAGGATTGGAGAATGAAGATTTGAACTAAAGCTTGCCAGTGAAGTAGAGCGCCGGGTAATAGGGTAAATCTCTATGTATTTCTGTAGGAGATAGCAAATCCAACGCTGTTAAGCCACCATTCGTAGTTTGCCAATATCTCTGCGGATTAACTTGGAGACATTCCCCTACTGCTCAAGGGGAAGACGGAATAAGAATTTCTTTTAGTTATTTTGCCTTCGATTGTATCGATTTTATAAATAAATAAACTTGACCTTCAAATTTGTATGAACTGTAACCTAACAATATCAAACAGATAGATCGTAATAAATTAACGTCGTAATGCGAGCTGTTTTTATGACGTTCTTTACAAAAAACAGCAACAAACGAATTATCTCAAAACTGCATTGTGTCGTATTGAAAGCAAAACGCTCAATAATAATATCTTTTTAATGTGTTTATACAATAGTGCAAAGAAAGAGTCTATTGATAAGTATCAATAGAGTTTTCCTTGGCAGTTGAATAAGAAACAACGGCGAAGCAGTAAACAATTGTTTATCTTATATCTAAACGATTGTTTATCTTCTGACAAGTTTACAATGAATTGGAAGAGGATATGATTTGATAATAATGTACAAATTTTTAACTCTTATTTTTAAATTCATATTTAACAGACTATTAAGAGCCTTATTACTTATTTTGCGTCATTGCAAAGCTCAAAAAAAAAGATATAAATAGAGATCAGTGCTGGAATTAAAATTACATCAACCTTGTGTTTGACTAAACCATTAAACAAAACAAAATAATTAAACATAACCATACCAAAATCAACTTAATTTACTAAATTTTTAGGTTGATTTTAAGGTGATAGGAGCTAAGCTAGACTACTCGCAGTATTAAATACACGACGGTAAAATTTAGGTTAAGCTTTAGATAATAGATGTACTAAGATAAACTTTACGTGGTATAATGAGAGCCATGTATGTAATTAGCGATGGTAATATTCATAGTCGTAAGGTGCATGTTATTATTCTGCTCAAGTTTGTGATACATGAACGTATGAATATTTGTTACTCTTTGATACAACATCTACTAAGTGGATTTTGTTTTTTTTTTACATTTTATTTGATGATAGTAAGAACTAAAAATAACTTACAAAACTAAAAAAAACTAAAATAGTTATTGGATAATCCTTGAAGTTTGTTCATTCTGAAAATTAAGGCCAGCCCTTAGATAAGTATTATTATTTTAAAAAGAAATCTCTCATTTTTAAATTCATGACATCCATCCATCTATAATTTTATTCGCTTTGCCGCCACTTAATACAGTGTAGGATGGTACCGCAAATAATTCTTCAAACTATCCATTGAATTTAACGGGTCTTGGTTCAAACAATCGAAAATATTTTGAAGTATAAAATTCGTGATTTTGCATTTTCCAATCTGTAGGTAAAAATAAAAATTATGCATTCATTATGGGGCACCCTTTATAGCGTAAATTACCAGGCTACAACTTTTGATTATTTTTTTTTTTTTTTTTTTATGGTGGATAGGCACGCGTTTGACCACGATCTCACCTGATGGTAAGTGAAGATGCGGTCTACGGTGGAGCACGCTTACCTATAAGATACCTATTAACTCTTGCTTTGAAGAGATCCAGATTGTACTCATGCGGAAACACAGACTCGGGCAGGGCGTTCCATTCTTTGGCAGTTCGCATAAGAAATGTAGAAGCGAAACGCTTAGTGCGTATTAGTGGAATGTCTACCGTGAAGCGGTGCCTGAGTGCCGTTTGTCTGGTAGTCCGATGGTGAAACGGGGACGGAGGGATTAGGTTGTGAAGTTCCACGGCACACTCTCCGAAATGTATCCTATAAAAGACCGATAGGCTGGCAACCTTGCGACGGTGCTCTAAATTTTGTAGTCGAGCCTCCGTCAGATCGTTGTCGCAGATGGTTCTCTTGGCTCTTCTCTCGACTGACTCGAGTGTCTCAAGCTGGTACTTGGCTGAACCATCCCACAGATGAGAACAGTACTCCACACACGACCGGACTTGCGCTTTATAGAGGTCGAGCAACTGCCTTGGTGTAAAATATTGCCTCACCTTGTTGAGGATGCCCAGCTTTTTGGCGGCTAGCTGAGCTTTCGACTCAATGTGTGAGCCGAAATTGAGCTTTGAGGTCATCGAGATACCGAGGAGCTCAAGACGATCAGTTATTGGAAGGGATACATTTCGGAAAGTAGGAGTCAATTAACTTTATATTAATTAATGTTAATGATTCCAAAATATACTATTTTAGTAACAAACATATAGCAATTTAAATATTTCAAATATTTCAATGACCTTGCCATAAGTGTACATAACAGCAAAATCCTACTTTGCAACTTAAACATACCTCGGAAACCGCTCTTTAAATAAAATGTTACTAATTCTCAGTTTCAAAAGCTCTTGCCGTCGCAAATTGGTTCAATATCTGAAATATTAAAAAAAAATGTTCGACAAAAATATTTAGAATACGTAATAAAGTATTTCATTGTATTTCATTATTTGTGGGTTAGATTTGGGCTAGTTTGGTATTTTATGAATTTTGGTTGGTTAAAGCGAGTTTTATATCAATACATTCTTCTACAATAATACTGTTTTTTAAAAGCTGGTAGAACATTCACGATTTTTTTATAATCGCAAATAATCTCAATCTGTTTTCAAGGGGTTTTGTAAATGACCTTGGTGTAACTTAAAGGTTTTGGCTTGTTTTTTGTTGTATAATGATCTTATTTGATTTTTATTTCTTTTTGAGTTTGTCAAGTTCGTTAATAAGCGTCGTTTTAATTACATATTTATAGATTTTATTTTTGGTTAGGTTGTACCTACATTTTATTTATGTAAGTGATATAAAAAGCTTTGCTAAGTTAAACGTTCTATTTTAATAGAGTGATAATAATGATGACTGTATATTATTAAATTAAAGCTAAAACACAATAAAGATTATTCTAGGTACCAAACACTCTTCAAGTTTCTCGTAAATTTAAGGATATTGATCAGAATAAAAAATAAATCCTGGGAACATTGAATGTAAATTCGCGTAACAAAAGGCTCAAACAAGCAGTAAGCGTAGATTTTATCCGCGAGTCCAATACCATTAAATTTATTAGTTCTCTGTGTAAGCAGTTGTAAGGTTTATTTGATTTTATTTTTTTGTTTTGAGCTTTTAGCTAGCGCGGCAAACTAAAGTTTAATTTGAATATGTTTTAAAATGGTGTTTATACTGAGAATTTTGATCGTCAGTGTAGTTCAATACAAGTCCCACTGCTGGGCACAGGCTTCTTTTCATGATGAGAAGGGTAACCTCTTAGGCTACCGTTATCAAATGATAATGTTCATTATAAATAAATACACAACACATATCTCAAAAAGACGGAAACAGAGATGTGTGCCGTGGGTTCAAACCCGAGACCTTCGAATTAGCAGTCCTACGGTCGCCCACTCAGCTATCACTACTTTAATATTGTAATATTAATTAAATTTAATTGAAGAGAACATTAACGAAACCAAGTGATTTCAGTATACATGAGACACGAAGATATTATTTCAAACAAAGCTATGATAATACTCAGCAAAGATATTTTTTTATTCCAAGAAATATTTCACATTCTCTGTAAAACGAGAAACTACGCCTTTTCTGCGAAATAACCGTCAAACGGAAAACACGGTTACGTACTAATTTTAATTGTAGTTTTAATATTATAAAGTGTAATTCTGCCTTTGAGCTTGTCGTCGTTTTATAATTTAACATATTAATTGTAACATTATACAACGACATATTAATTGTAACATTAAAGTAGAAGACAAAGCAAATTCAGACGAAATCACATTTTGTTTGTAATTATATATTTTCAAAGATTGTTACCAATAATTCCTCGAAAGAGAGTGACAAAACATTATTAATAAAATTATTTCTTGTAAGTTGATGGATATCTGAAATAATTTTTTTGTGATGTTGCTTTAGAAATCTTTACTCAGTAAACTTTTCATCAAAAAGACTAACAATATAAATATTAATTGTGATTACACTAGTATTGTTTCTTGAAAACTAACAAATAATTTTCGAGAATCAACCTTTGCTTGTGTATTACACAAACACATGTTTATAATATGAAGTATAGACAAGGCAGGCTGTCTTATTGTGCTAATGGTTATCGCAAGCGACTGCTAACCGTGATGTTTTGGTTTAATTTTAGGTCTAGAAAAAATTTACTTCAGATTTTCCATCAGAATTCCTTCAGATTTTAATAACACTTGTAATTAAAAATATAAAAATCAATTTCATGAATTGACTAACACCCAACAACAGGATTAAGCACACAAACGCACTAACAACCTCTATTAGACGGAATTCAATTATTCAGCAAATACTCCACTCTTTGTGATTCAAACGAACCCTCACATTACCACGCTTTGTTTGATCAACGGTCAAATCATCACGTTTATACATCGACGCACGAGGATTTCAATTTTTATTGAAAATGTTGGTATTAAAGGTAATTTTGTGAATCATATCTATCTATAGATGGCCTTTTATACTGGAATTGGTTATAATATTAAACGTGGATGTGGGTGCGAACGTGTTGATAAATTATAGATAAATAGACAAAAAAATATTTATTGTACACATTAGTATGCACAATGGGCGGACTTATCTCTATTAAGTGATCTCTTCCAAGCAACCTTTGGATGGGCAGGAATGAGTTAATCGACATATTAGTCAGTGGTGAAGTTAAAAAAAAACTGAAAGTACTTAAAACCAAAAATAAATGATATATACATACATGTATACACTACGATAAATATAAACAATCATAATATAAATACATACATACACTGAAATATAATATCCATACATAAAATTAATACATATTATGATATGGGCACATAATAATTATAATTATAATACATAAACATTATTTAGAAAACATTTTAAAACTATGTCTAATCTAATCGGACTCCAACTTATTTACTAAATATTTATATTTGTTTCATTATTTTGAATTCTTTACTTCAAGAACTGCAATCCTTAAAGGTACTTTTGAACTGTAAAATGTACACATAAAAATAAACTGTCCAGATTAGCCTTAATGTAAAGATTTAAAGAAACCATAAAGATAATAAGATATCCGCACACGTTCAAAAGTTCGTAAAATAAAATGACATGGAAGATAACATCGAGGAGATAAAATTGAACGGTTTATATTCCAACCGATGTTCACGCACTTTACCTTTAAGGGTATGAAATGGCTTAAAATTTTTAAATCCTCTAGCTAAATTTTAAATACGACGCTTAAACTCCTAAAGACAACATTTTCATCATCACGAGTTTATTTTTCAATTTTATGTTATAAAAAGCATTTTTTTTATAATTTGATAGTACATTTCGGCTACAGGTAGGTTTACCACTTCACTATACTAACAATGCGTATAGGATGTAAGTTTTTAAGTAATAGAATAAATGGCTATTTTATTTATAGGATGTAAGAATTAAGATAGTTATCAATCGATAAAGTACCAAATATCAAAACAAGTCTGCCGAAACTTGCGGGGAGCGAAAGGTTAATTGTTCCGCGCATCTATGATTTGAAAAGTAGTTTCATTTGACGTGCAAGAGCAGCGCTCTTCGACATTTGGCAGCAGGGGACGCCTGAAATTTAATATTATACATGGAAACTAGAATTCCAGTTTTCCCTATGTTATTTCGATTATAAACGATTTTCAAGTGTACAAAACTGTAAACTATATCAAAACAGCAACAAAATCACTTCTTTGAGGGAAAACGTCTGCAAAAATATTCCAATATCAATCTGTTTAGTCTGGAAACTTTAGTGCCTAAAGATGCATCCACACTCAAGACATTCTAACTACAAGTTTGTGATATACCAATAAATATTTTGACAGTATTTTATCCGTGCAGTTTTTAAAAAGTATATCGCAGTGGACAGAATTAACTATTTCTATTGTTATAGGTACAGCCAGCAACAGAAGTAGCAATACACAATCAAATTTTCAAAGTCGCTCAATTGTGAAAATCGTCATTATTTTATGATTGGATACATTAAAACGAATAGTAATCAAAATATGTGCATTTTTTAATATTTCAAATATATTTTAAATATATCGGGATATTTTCAAAGCAAAAAACTGTGAGAACATTTTCAAGTGTTCAGCTACTTTTGTTGCTGACTGGACATTGTAACAATATTTATTAGGAGAAAAACTATTAATATTTTTTTAATGATAAATAATATAACTGAAAATTACTTTTACTTTTACTAGGCCTTATCCATACCAAATATTTAAAACGTGCGTCCACTCAGGCGTGAATCACAATAATAAAATAAAAAAAATAAAAAAGCCTTTTATTCCATGCTTACTTAAATTAGAAATCATAATTATTTTTTTTACATGCAATGACATTTTTGATAAATCTTATTACTAAATTTTATCTACTAATACAATTTTTTATAATTATTTGAATTAAATAGTATTTACATATATTTGAATAATTGCAAGATAAAATTATGTGTAAATATTTCTTTAATTTTATTTAAGATTAATATTGTAAAATTAAAATTATAATTATAATATTGTAAATTTTTATAGGTTTTTATTCTAGCACGGACCCCTCTCAGGTGAAGGCCTCCTCTAAAGAAAACCATTTGCTCCGATCGTTTGCTACTTGTTTCCATTGTGGGCCAGCTACTTTCTTAATGTCATCTTCCCATCGCGCACAAGGTCTGCCTTTCCGGCGACTTCCAGAGGGGCCTTTCCATTCCGTCACTCTACTAGTCCATCTGTTGTCTTCGAGTCGTGCTACGTGCCCAGCCCATTTGAATTTCAACCTTTGAGAGTAGCTTAATGCGTCGATAGATTGGGTGATGTTTCTTATCTCTGTGTGACGAATTTTTTGAATCTTTCTTATATTTAACATGCTTCTTTCCATTGCTCTTTGACAAGTGACGATATTGTTTTTAACCTTCATTGGAAATTTCCAAGTCTGGCAAGCATATGTTAGACAGGGCAGAATACATGTGTCCATAGCTTTCTTCTTTAATTCAATGTTCATACTACTCTTAAATATTTCTTTTAAACTCCAGTATTTATTCCATGTCTTTTTTATTCTTCGGTCAATCTCTTGTTCATTATTTTTGTTGTCAAATCCTATTTGCTTGCCTAGATAAATGTAATTTTCGACATAGTCCAGTGGCACGTTGTCAATAGAGATTTTTTTCATAATACTATTAGTAATTGTCTTGGTTTTTGATATATTAATTTCCAATCCCACATCAAAGCTTGATTTTTGAAGAGTGCTTATCATGTGCTGTAAGCTGCTAGCAGTTTCTGATAGCAACACGATATCGTCAGCGAATCTTAAATGTGTGAGCTCTTTTCCTGAGATATTCAAGCCAAATCCTTTCCAATCTAGTATATTTATTACTGATTCCAGTATCGCAATGAAGATTTTTGGAGATAAAGGGTCGCCTTGTCTCACGCCTCTTTCAATCGGAAAACTTGGTCCCAATGTTTCTAGCCTGACTCTACTTGTACTTTTTTTGTATATCTCTTTTATGACTTCTATGTACCTCACGTCTAGCCGTTGAGCTTTCAAAGTTGCCCAAATGCTTGTATGTAGTACAGTATCAAAGGCTTTTTGGTAATCGATGAAAGCTATGTAGAGTAGTTTCTGATTTGTATTTCTCGATAATTAACTCCAATGTATGAATGTGATCAGTTGTTGAGAAACCTTTCCTGAAACCGGCTTGCTCTATCGGTTGGTTTTTGTCTAATGTTGTACTAACCCTGTTATTTAGTATGGAAGAAAATAACATATACAGAGTTGCTAGTATACTTATTGGCCTATAGTTAGCTATGTTGTTCGGATCTCCTTTCTTATACAGAAGAATAATGTTAGATTCAGACCACTGAGATGGTATATTGGCGGTGTTTAAGATCATATTAAATAAGTGTGCTAGGGGAGTGGCCAGTATATCGCTAGCACTTTTTATAGCTTCGTTTGTAATACAATCTGTGCCTGGGCTTTTCTCCATCCTAAGTTTCTTGACAGCTTGCAAAATTTCGATTTCATCTATTGGCTCTATATCGCTCTCTGAATATTCTTCTGTAATTACGAAGCTTGTTTTTGACGTCTGTGTCTGACGGCTGTAGAGGTTTTTGTAAAAGTTTGTTGCAATATTGATTATTTCTTTGCGATCATGTGTAATTTCATTTAAATCTTTTAAACTTTAAATCCATAATTTATTTGTTCTTAACTCTTTAAAAGCCTTTTTGACACTACCATCATATTTTAGGTGACATTCTATTGTGCTGTTCCTGTGATTAGCATAATCCAATTTAATATATTTGCTCGTTAATTTGTAAAGTGCGCTAAGTTCATTTTTTTCAGTTCTAGACTTATTTTTTTGTTTTTGTAGCTCTTGCCTTCTTTTCATAAGCAATTTTGTTTGTTCTGACAGTATACCTCGATCTTTAAAGCTTTTTGCTGTTTTTGGTACATTATTTAAACTATTATTGATAGAGTTAATGATCTTATCATAAAAACTTTGTACTGTTTGGTCCTCTTTACAATCTTGCAGAGCAGGTAGATATTTCCTTAGACTTTCTTTGTATGCTATTACCTCTTGTTCAGTTTTGAGCTTACATCTTAAGTTCTTTGTAAAGTTAGTTCTGTTTAATTTTCTTTTGGAAAACGTCATAGAACCTCTGATAAGTCTATGGTCCGACGGATAATTTATGTTAAGTATTTCAAAATTATTAAACATTTTAGGTTGATTTGTCAGTATGTAATCAATTTCATTCTTGTAAAGTCCGTTCGGAGAGCGCCATGTCCATCTATTATTTTGGTTTTTCTTGAAATAAGTATTTATAATAGCTAATTTATTTTCTAGAGCAAATGATATTAATTTTTGACCTCGCGCGTTTCGTTTACCATAGCCATATTGTTTTGTTATTAAATATTCATCTTTTCGTGGCTGGCCAATTTTGGCATTATAGTCTCCCATCAGTATAAAGTTTTTGTGAGATTTTTCTATGGCTTTTCTTATAGTGTTATAGAATTTATCAATTTCTGTCTCGTTGGCTGATTCTGTTGGAGCATATATCTGTATTAATGTTATATTTTGTTCTTGAATGTTTAAATTTAGGAGTGCTACTCTTTCTGAGATACCAACAAAACTTTGTAAATTTTGTTGAAGAGATTTATTTACTAGAAAACCAACTCCATATTGGCCTGGCGTTTGTCCAAAATGACACAGTATAAAATCATCATATTCTTGTATATTGTTACCCAAACGCCTCACTTCGCATAAACCAATGACGTGGTATTTCACTCCTTGTAGTGCTTCTTTTAGTTCGAGTAAACGTTCATGTGTTGATAGAGTTCTAACGTTGTAGCTTGATATATAGAATTTATCTGCATTTCTATTAATTTGTTGTTTGTAGGTTGTAGAGTTTTTCTTTAGAGGGTTTTGGTCGTGTTTGTCAACGGAGACCAGCCGCTGTGAAAAATGTGGTTTGTTGTATGTTTGGTTTTCATTTATATTTGTTCTGAGAGAGGTTGCTGATTGCTATATGTCGGCATTTTTTGTATGGTGAGCTTGAGTCTTAGGGTTTTTATTTACCAGGTAATTTAAAAGTCCTGGTTTTACCACGTTTTCAGAGGAACTGGAAGAACGTTGCTGAGTGGTGATCGTAGAAGTGGTTTTGTTCTTCTTACTCACTTGAGTTCTGCGAGGTGAACTATCGTATGCTGTTTCATTTATTTGAGGAGAAGTAGAAAGCGGCCTCTTTTTGTTTTCATAGTTATTTTTTGTTGGGTTGTCTAATATAATTAATTTATCATATTTAATTATTGCCGTATTTCCTCTTTCTCTCTCTAATTTCAATTCCTCCTGCAGTAATTTACTTTTTTCTAATACATGGTATGGGTAATCTTGTGCCATGTAGAATGGAGTATCTTTTAGTAATCGTTTTTGTTTTAGTATATCTATCTTTTGCCCAAGTATGGTAAATGTCACCACAATAGGACGAGGTTTGCCTGATTTTTTTCCTATTCTTTTAATCTCCTGAACATCGTTCCGTTCTAATTTTATTGAAAAGTATTTTTCAACAAAATCTGTGAATAGTATTTGTAGTTGAAAGTAGGAGTTTTCCTGTTCTTCTAGGCCAAAAAACACTAAGTTTCTACTTCTTATCTGCTTTTCCAAGTAGTTGAGTCTTCGGTCTTGGCTATCAATGTTTTTCTTCCCATATTTTAAATTTGTTGTCTATAATTTTGTTTATGTTTTCAGTAACTTTTTCTGCACTTTCTTTGATTATTATTTTTTGTCCGTCTAGTTCCTTTTGAATTGAGCGAAGGGCCGATAAAATTTCATCCATTTTTTATTTTTCAATTTAAAATAAAAAGGAGATTTTTTATACTTGTGTGGCCATCTAGTAGAAGGATACAGAGTTCTCTATGTCCCCAGCTAGTCACTTGTTGTTGATTACTTAATAAGTTTAACAGTTCCTAACGTATCCGGTAGGTGTCTTAGCTCAGTATCTAGTTCTTCATATGCTCACGTAGTTTTACTACTCGCTAATAGATGGCGTTTTACTCATATGGTTGAATGATTTGCATAAATTTTTGGTTTGATTATTTTTTGAGGTTATAGTTCAAAAAGTTTTTGAAAAACTGAATCCTTTTTCACATTTGTATAATATTCACTTTAGTCTCTGTATAAGATCGCACTTAATTATTTTTCGGCTCACAAAGTCTTCTTTTTGTTGAGAAAATTGTCACTGAATGTCACTAACTTAAAATGTTGTTTTTTTCACTAATTCTTGTCTTTCTGCACTGAACTTTTATTTCACTGGGTAATTTTTTATAGGTTTAAACACTTCCATGCCGATTATTGGTATAACAAGCGATTCTTATATTTTTGCAACAACTAAATACGTAGCAGCGATGTTTACATTGGCACTGCAGCGCCCTCTCTCCGTGAATCACAATATTTTCTCTTTAATATGCTTTTATCATTCATTACAATCATTCATTCATTACAATCATTCATTCATTACAATCATTCATTCATTACAATCATTCATTCATTACAATCATTCATTGATTTACAATAAAGTTCCTGAAGAAAATCTCTAGTTTCATCCGTTTCCTTGACCCAAGTATTTCCTTGCAATAAAAATGTTCAAATAATGTGGACCTACCTTATGTAAGACATATTTACAAGGAGGAAGTTTTCCGTTTTCCGAGCCAGTGATTTTAATCGAAGTTGTCTGAAGTTCGATACAAGGTCTAATCTTCGTAGATATCTGAAGGAAATTGAAAGCAGATAAAATATTTTCAACGTACGAAATCACCTGCCGAGACTGTTATTGGGATGCTCTATGCACTATCGAATTGCGCTGGGATTTGATACGATTCATTTTTATCCATATGCCTGATCGATTAGACCTTTTCGTATATAACGTTTGGTGAATCTGTGATAATATTTACCTCTAGCCACAGTTTTATAGTGAGAAACTAATTTTTTCAACAACTATACCAAACAACAGTTTACCAATTTTTGAAATAATATCACAAAAAGGGGTATAAAACCCTTTTGAGCTGCGCTATTAAATCGGGCTTGCACTACAATATTAAAATTACAGCCGAGAGCTGCCCCGCCGAGAACAATTACGGCTGAGTTTGGGAATTGATATTGGCAAGTATATTTTAAATTTCATATAATTGCCGCAAAATTAAATTACACACTTATACAAGAAATTGTTTAACATTAAAACTAAAAAAAATATTTGAATGACAAAATGAATGAATAAAATGTATGATGCATAAATACAGTAAATTACTGGACTGTTTTTCATGTATGAGCAGATTTGTAATAAACCTTAATAAATAAAATTGCTTCCGTAAAGTGTCACCACTTCATGTTAACACTGTAACGTTATGGTTAATGGAAGCCAAATAACAATAAAACATGATCGTAATAAAACAACATAACTGCCACGACGACACCGCGTCAATCACTAGAAACTCCGTCCAAAGTTTGAACCCTCACAAGTAAGATGCCGGTACAATTTGATTGATAGTAGGTATACCACGCACGAACGTCTTGAGGCGATAAATTATTTGAATTGTGACGTCACAACCCGTTCCTATCAATGATTTATACAGGTGACGTGTCTCCTTGTCATCCATCTGTAGGTGTTTAACTTAGTTTCAAATACTTAGAGCACACATTTTAGGTAAGGACTTTCTAATCCATTCATAATTGTAATGTTTTTGTTATTGCTTCATTTGGATTTTGTTACTCGATAAATGAATTATAATTAAAATTTTTCAAATTATATGTAATTAATATGCTTCTATAAAATGTTGTCTGCGTAGACTTTTCCATTACACTGAAATGGTACGATGCTTGGTTTTTTTCTCACATATACATAGATTCACTGCATGACCTTCCGAACAATTCGGAAATTAGATTAAAAGAAAATCATCAGGCTGAATGGAAAGCATAAATTCATGGCATAATTTTCCGATGCAATGCGCATATTTCTGGTCCCATATCCTTTGCTTGTATTGTTATTTTATCCTGGAATGCATTATTTATCCTCACAAATGCTATCTTTAGAGGCAATCCATATTAAAATGGTTTTAAAATCCGAGTGCATACTTCTCGTCACTTTAAAATGCTTTTGTAGCTTGATTAGGAAACTAGACCCTGATTTCAATTGATGGTATAAAAATGTTTTGTAAATTACGTAAATAAAAGTTGTCGTCACAGCATCGAATAACCTTGCGTCGCATCAACAGCAATTAAAGTATACCTTGTATCGCTATCGAATTACTAAGTTCAAATTTGAATCTAGTCATTGACCTAAAACTTAGCCAATTCTAAAAGCTAAAACTGGTTTATTTCCTACATAAGATTTGGATGTTTTTTTTTGGATTTAAGACTGACTCCAAAAAAAACCTTGTTTAATAAAAATTTATGGTAACATTGTCATGGTAATAATAGGATTTTTTTTCAAGACTATAAAAGTGTTTATATAAAATGGCGTGTCTGGTAGGCAACGGAGTAGAAAAACCCTGTTTATAATTGAATGTTGTTTTATGGTGGGCATAAGTTGCATGTAAAATGTAAAATAAAATGTGGAGCTGCAATGCTGCAATAGTATTGCACGGATCACTGACGTTCGATGCTCGTTATTGAAGCCCAAGCTATAGAGTATAATGGAAGAGGCACTTGAGCTACAAAATATATCTTGATGCAAACACCTCTACACAAACATTACTACTATTATGTTAGCTTGAAAGGCCATTTCGTCCTAGGTTCTTAAAACATTAAAAAATACAACATTAATAAAAAATAACGAAACAAGAAGGGCAGGTAGATAAAAAGAGTTTTTTTTTGTTTATTTTTGTATTTTTATTTGCATTATAAAACAAACACCTTTATTCATTAAATTAAAAGAATAAAACGACACCGTGTGCAAAATCATGTAACTTGACATTTTTTTGACAAATAGAGTTATAACTTACTATTAAAAATACAATTTTAGGGTTAATACAAGACACCCTTATACTTTCGCAATGTCCGTCGCCATAACGTTGAGGCCGTTATTATAGAAATTTGGCATGAATATGCCAATTAGCTTAACTAACAAAGTTGTATAATGAAATCTAGAAAAATATTTTTCTCTTTTCTCGCATAATATTTTTTGGCATAATTTAATTTGGCATAACACGTTCACATTATGTACCTAAACAGTCATTTTAACGTAGAAAAGCCACATGGCAGGTGTTATCTTATACATTTTTATTTGCATAAATATATGCCGTTGGTAAAACCAAGAGCTGTTGTACGCATTTACATCCTACGCGTATTTGTCTCAATTGGCATGTCAAAATTACAAGAACTGAGGTGATACTTGTAATTATTTTTTTGCCATGTTGCATGTTGTAGAGTATGATATATAAAGTAGATATATGCAAAAAGCTAGAATTCCAATTGCGATCCCCCAGTGTTTTCAAAAGATGTATCTAATGATACTTCATGTTATGGGGTAGACGACAGAAAAAAAAATGGTATAGTAATAGTTACGCATAATATTAATTTGGCATAACTCTTTTGGCATAATATCTTTTAGCATAAATACTTTACGCATAACATTTCTTTAGCGTAATATCAACTTGGCATGATTTTATTTTAGCATAATTGCCTGTTGGCATCATTGTCTTTTAACACAATTGTCTTTTAGCATCATTTCCTTAGAAAAAAGTAAGTTATGAAATGTTTGTTGTAACAATTAATAACATACTTTTTTTTCGAATAAACACGTTGGTGGCTAAGAAGTAGCCCAAGGGCCGACCCCACCGCACCCAAACCTATTATCCCTAATAACTATTAGACTAAAAAACCTTGTGCTAAATAACTATTAGGCGATAAACATTGTCTAATATCCTGAGATCCCTTTTTGAAATAGCATATTCGTTTTAAATTGTCTTTATTTCACTCCAACTCAAAATTAAAAAATAAAAACAGCTATTATAAAACCACCAAGGTTATATGCAGGAACTTTTATAATCAAAAATATATTTTGATGCATCATCAATCCAAGGTACAATTACTGTTCATGTACATTATAACGAACCGGGAGCTAGTAATTAAACATGTCAACACAACATGTGTAGGTATTACTATCATTTATAAATCGAAACAACAGAACAAAGGTACTCATTAAAATCATTTGTGTTAATGAGGTACGAGGAAATAATAGAGCAAGTCACCAGGTATGAATCTAGATTGAAATAATGATATTTTTTTTATATAAAGGAAATCACGTGTATTTTTATTCACATGATATAAATAATAATACAAAGCAGCTTTCAATCGCGTCATAATATTTCATACGTTAATTTCGTAGGATGTATGTGTTTACACTCCTACTTTTCCTTAACCCTGCTAATGTAATTTAATAGAAATTAATCTTCAACATTATAAAACCGGATTATTGAACTGTGTTACCAGTGTAATAACTGAATATTTCGCTCCACAAAAAGTGCTAACTTACATCAGCCATAAATTGGACGATGAAGAAGTTTTGAAAGTGATACACAATACAAACGCAGTATCTATTATATCCCGACGATCATTGCATAAACAAGCTATACGTCACGAAGGATATTTGATTTCTGTCAATAATTATTCCGTATTCGTTGATCGATTTTCAGATCTTGCTAAAGAAGCTACGTGGAATCCCGAAGCGCCTTTTTTAATTATATTCAAGGGTTTGACAGAAAACCAACTGAAGTATATCTTCAATACGTTACTGAAACAGCACGTGTCTAACGTAGTAGTAATGAATGGCTCTGCTGACGCACATTTGTATTCCTACAACCCATTCGATAACTACGCTTGCGGCAAGCGATACAACTACATCACAAGTCATGGCAAGTGCTCGACAGCACTCACGCAGAACCTCTATCCTGATAAGTTCGTCACAAAGCTGCAGAATTGTACTATCACTGCAGCAATTTCGTCATGGCCACCTTATACCATAATTCCTGATAATGACACTAATCCATCTTTGCCTCTTGCATACGGAATAGAGCCATATTTACTGCGGTTACTTGGTGAAAAAGAAGGATTTACATTGAAGATCACCTTTGAGCAAAATAATGAGACATTTTCGACGGTATCTTCATACATGAAAGCAAAAGGACCTTTGAAAAGATTACAAACTAATATGGCAGATATCGTAATGGGCGGATTGATGCTTAATCCCGGACGCGCATTTGCTTTCGAATACATTCACGACTTTTTTCCGTACGCAGATGAAGTTGTATTTTTAGTGAAGAGAGCATCGTTTGTAGCTTCATGGAAATTTGCTTATTTGGAATTTGATGCTACTGTGTGGCTGCTTATCGTGCTTGCTCTGATCTTCACTTCTTTTCTAATGATATGTTTACTTGGTGTGGAAGATAAAGGCTATATAGTGCTGAAGCTTGTGGCTAAATTAGTAGTACATGGTAGTAATCTCCGTTGTCAGCGGTCCGTGGATCGTATATTTATTTTGTGGGTTTGGTTTGCATATTTTATAAACTCATTTTATCATTCTAGTCTGGTCAGTCTGACAACGAATCCAGTCAGGGATTACCAAATCTCAACGGAAGCTGATATTTTGATTTACAAAGTAAAGCCCTGTTTTAGTAAAATGATGGAGACATTTTATGTAGAATCCATGCAACTACAGAACACATTTACCCAAAATCCAGATTGTAAAACAAATCGATCCAGTGCTTTACTCAACATTTTGAAATCGAAGGATTATTATACTATAACACTATTTGAGTTTCACAATTTTAAAATGAAAGATTATTTCGACGATAATGGGGACTCTGTTTTATATGTATTCAAGAAACCATTTATAAAGATAATTCCTTCAGTATTTTTGTACAAGGGATTCCCTCTAATGCACGAGTTACGCGTAACTGCACAGCGGATTAGAGAGATGGGTTTGGTGGATAAAGGGTTGGCTGACTTGAATCATTTGAAGCTCATCAAACATCATGCATTTAAGCATAATGCAAATAAATATGAATTAACGATACCATGGCGCATGCATGTTATTGGAGGAGTAATTGCTACGACGTCATTTATCGTGGAAATATTGTCTCATTACAAGACCTAAAATGTAATGTAATGAAATGTAATGAAACTGATTTTAATAAAATGTCAAATATATTATGACATTTTATTAAAATCAGTTTCATTTTAAAGTAAATACTTTGTAAATATTAAAAGCGTCTACCTGTAATCAATATCGAGCTGAAATCCCCTAAATGTTGACTTTATTCGTTTTTTGGTATTTTGGAAACAAATAACGTACTTTAAATGATATCACTTATAATTATGGTTATGGTATTACTCACTGGACAAACAACTATTGAATCCTGTACGTGGAAGACGTGCATGTGCACAACCGCCGTATACAAATACATATTTTTGTCACTTTGTCGTGATGATTGCGGTTTCTATTGTATATCTACATATTACTTATGCCTTTACATAATATGCATTTTTCCAATGCTGTAAACATTTTATTTGCATTTGGATGTGTTCAATTGTGTGGGATTCTTTATATTCTCTATAATGGTACATATATTCTTTCAATCAACGTGTATATATATTTTTGTAGTTGACTGTACAGCATCTGCAAAATTGATTCATGACTCATTTGCCATATATTTCCTTTAAAATTGTCTATGAGGCCTATGTTGACATTGGTTGATAAAACAAGCGAATTTAGTATTGAAATGTCTATATGAAATTAATATTAAGATAGATCAATCTACTTTATTGATAGTACTACGAAACCTTAAAAAAGAAAGTTCTTCTGATTTCGACTAAATATTTTATTTTATAAAATTGAAGAAACTCGTTACATACTATATGTTTTTAAACTTTCGCGATTTGAGAGCATTTTTCGTTACATTCTATTTCTACTATGATAGCGACGTACTATTTTTATTTCACCATTCACACATGGAACGTATTTAAAGTTTCGCTGGACTGTCAATCGGCTCCCAAGCCACGGACATTCGGAATCAAATCCACGTCACTCACGTCAAATGGACTACGCCGTGCGCCGGATTCTAGTGACGGATGGCATACGGATAATTGCCTTTGGCGTTGATAACAGCACACATTCAGAAGAGTATTGATTAAAACAAATAAAATATAAGTTAACTAAGTTGATGTAATAAATGTTTTTTTGTTATTTAGTCTAAAGTAAACAACTACCTGTACCCCAATATTATTTTTATTTAAATAAAATA
Source organism: Hypena proboscidalis (assembly GCA_905147285.1). Lineage (NCBI taxonomy): Eukaryota > Metazoa > Arthropoda > Insecta > Lepidoptera > Erebidae > Hypena > Hypena proboscidalis. The sequence goes on along the minus strand of LR990132.1, from coordinate 22,138,738 downwards.
TCAAACTCCAAAAGCTTTTAGCATCGTAAATCTTTAAACACTTCAAAATTTTAAAGACATGTATTACTCAAAATGGTCTGTTTTTATGATTATTGATGAACAAAAGATAAATAAGTTATATTTGTGATATTTTAATGTAAAAAATGTAAGTTGGGCGATAGTTTGATTTTTTTTTAGCGTTGAACGACTTATGTCACTGACTGTTCATACCCTGCCATCAAATTGAGACTACACCATTTTATAATACTCTCGCAGCTAATTCAGTAATATTGAAATAAAATTCAATACTCGATATTAATATTTGCTGGCCGTTGGTTTTGCAATGTACCTACAGTCAGCAAAATAATATGTAGCAGCACATTAACAAAATTTAAAAGTTGCTTTATTCTGATAATCGTAACATCATTTTAATGGTTGGATGAATTAACACTGATAGTAGTCGATAAAATGTGCATTATTATATAAAAGGGATATTTTTAATGCTCAAAAAAGTTAGTTGTCCACAATAATAATATATTTTTTTAGTGATAATAATAATACCTATTGCGTATGTAGAGTTTAAAACGCACCAAATCAGGATCTCGTAGTTCTTTTTCTTTTCACTGTGATGTAATAACTTTACGCCTATTTAATCCAGAAGGGTGTGGCAGAGGTGTACAACAACCACATTTCACCTGTTAAGTTTAGAACCTATGGTACTTGTACTTATTATTCTGTGCCCATGGGATAGGGGGTGAGCCTATCGCTATTTCACATCACAATCACAATTCCAACTTCGTGCTGCTATTGTGAATTTCCCGACGGAAAGTTTACAAATAACACTTTGCCCAACCCTAGCATCGAACACTAGACCATCGAGGCAATTATTATAAATATGGGTATATATAGATGTTACAAAATAGTAAAGACCATCATATTTTACCCTAAGGCACGCAATAACAGATCTTACTTAAATCTATTCATCATTATTTGTTTAAAAACTATTTACCATCAAATTATAAAATTTACACAAGAATAAGAATAACAAAATTAAAATAATTAAGATTGTATAACACGAAGTAAGATATATAACTAATGAAAACTATTATTTTTGTATCTAATATTATCATCCAAGTATTCTTTAACACTGTAATAAGCTTCACTAATAAATATTTTTTTCAAATTAATTTTAAATTTATCTAGTGGGCTTATTTCTAATATTTTTTTTGGAAGTTTGTTATAAACTCTGGGTGCCATACAAAAGATAGTGTTGGTAAATAGTGTAGTATTATATTGTTGACACCTAATTTTATGGTTTTGTCTTTTACTATTATACTGAACAAATAAATTCATATTAGTTTTAACAAATAATCTCATCATCTCATCTCGATAGTAAATATCTCATCTCGATAGTAAATATCCTAACCTCAATAACAAATAAATAAAATACCTAAAAAGTTAACGCTCTAAATCCCTGACAAAAATGTCGTTCGCATTGAAAAATGAATGAAAAGCCTTTGTGGTTTCGGGTCACGGTCGGTGCGTGAATTAGCCTTTGATATCTATTCCATCCGGGCAGGTTCAGCCAGGAGGAGTGAGTGATAAATCACTAGGTCGCGCCTGTACCTCTGGCCACCATTTGTAAATTGCAAGTATAACCTTGCGGGATGGCCATTCGATTTTAAGGTATTAATTTTATTTACTAAAAGTTTAAAAATTAAAATAATTGGAAATATCTAGATTGTTTCTAGCACTTCATTATTAGTAAGTAATAAGACGTGGGCATATGAAGAATAAAGTCAATCATTTTTCGCGGCCATTTCTCAAAATTGCTTTAATCATTAATTGAATTACATACAAATTAAAAAAAGAAAAAATAATATTGAAAAATGGGCGCCAAGAAACATGCATGTTTTATGTGTTCTAAATGATTACCCAATAAAAATAGATAAACATTTAATAATATTAAAGTTGAACCTATATTACTTTTGAATGAAAAAAAATCAATCAATGTGCCCCCTTAATTTCCTACTAGTATCAGCGCGCGGCTCCACCTGCTCGGTACCTCCATAAAAAGTACCCTATATGTTTATCTAGGCTGTAAGCCATATAGATACAAAATTTTATCAACATTGATTTCAGACACACCCACATCCTCGCAAGCTTTCGAATTTATAATATTAGTAGGTAATATAATAATATAGATTACGATGGAGATGGAAAGGTTCTTTCTACGCAAAGAAACTGAATCGAAAACTTGACTTGGTAAGTTTGTTTGATTCTTAATTATGTTAAGCAATATGAATCGAAAAAACACAATAAATTTTATTGGTATGATTTTAAACGGGAATTAACGCGATTATTTTTTATTTATCTAATCCAAAAATCTAAAAATGAATCGCATCCCGTTCAAATCATATCAATAATTATGCAACGCGAGTTATAACAATAACTTTTGCCAAAAAAAACCCCTAGCCAAAATATTGTTTTTTTTGTGAGTAACATGTAACATGTCACCGCAGCAGAAAACACCGACCTCTAAAACATGCGAGTGTAAAACACCCTTGTTATTCAAACCGCAGAGGTACAGGGTTGCTCTACGTATTTATAATAGGCAAGGGCTAACCTACCTTTTGGCTTTGTACTGTATAACTACTGCGGTGTGACGTGTGACGCCATGTCGTTTTCATATCAATTCAATTAAATAACGTTACTTAAGGTATACAACCTACCGGTTTCATTTCAGTAAAGGAAAATAACATTATTGTAGACTAGTAAGTTGTAAACTGCCTCGTTGGTCTAGCGGTATAGTTTGTGTATCGGCCACTGCCGGGTTAGATGCCCGGGTCAGGCAATAGTGTTCATAGGAATTGTTGTTAAAATTCGGTAAAAATCTCAATAGTAGTACGGCGTTGGAATTGTACTCGTTGGATGGCGATAGGCTCTCCTCCTATCCCATGGGATCTAAACATTACAGGTGAAGTGTGGGTGATGTATACTTCTGCCAAACCCTTTTGGATAAAAGAGGTGTTGTAAGCTGTGAATAAAGCATAAAAGGAATCTTATTCTAGTATTAAATTTTTTGAAACATAATTTGCTACGAAAAAAGTCAATTGCGAAAATAGGTCGACGTGGTCTATACAGTCTTGAAATTCACATCAAGGGACTTCCTTTTGAATGCAAAATGATCTTTGATAAGGATGCCCGCCAGCGTGCAAATTTTGTGACCGATTATTTTAAAACGTTCGAAACGCGTTGGCGCTAACCCTACAAAAAATCTGTCAGTAATGGTATGAAAACTATTTAATAAATTCGACTCATGGTTTCAGTTAAAATGAAACTACGCCATTACAACTTAAGTTTTTCTGCATCGTCATTTCAAAATGGTCGATATGTATTTGAAAGAAATTTTAATTTCGCGTGCTTTTATTTATTGAGCACGCATGCCAATTTTAAAGTGTAAACGCATGCACCCGTACTTACAACTAAGCCTACAAAAGTTTTATAAGTTTTGGTAAGAGATTACAAGTCTGGCAAGTTTCACATGGGGATACATTTTCGTAACTAATATTATCTTGAACCAAAATAATACTTGAACTTTCAAAGCAAAAGTTCACTTTGAATATTATTTGCATTTAAAATTAAACTTTATAAATTAATGCAATTACTACAAATTTTTTAATATTGCACCTCAACTACTACAATTATAAAAATTAGTCAAACTCCTAATTCAATTTTAAATCTTAAAGCTTACTTCATTACATTAATACGATTTGGATTCCATTTAAGATCTTCAAATCGAATTCTCAATACGTTAATGAATCGAGGCGTCGTCGTCTGCGAATTCCCTCAAATATTTGAAGTAGGATGTGCTCACAGACGTCTGCTAGGAGTAGCTAAGAGTCTCGTACGGATGGTTGCACCGTTATGAGCACACTTATATTTATTGGCAGTATAATAATAGCAAAGCTTTAAGGATAGCACTTATTTTTGCAGAAAATTTATATCGTAACCTGTAAAACAATATATTCTAGTTTGTAGTGTAAGTTAAAAACTTCTGTACGTAAAACCTCTAAAACGATATTCCCAAACACTCATTAACTCTAGTCCAAAGTGATAACTTTTTGTATATTAGATGTAAACTGTCGGCGATCGGAAATCCGCAAGTTGTTGAAATAATTCCGAAGTTGGTGAAATTGGAATAGTTTGGTCGATGGGAGCCTATATTGGGCAAAGTCAACGCCCACCCGTTAACGCTTTAGCTAATCTACACATAGGTACATACTTTGTTGACTTCTTTAATTAAAGCAAACGATTTATGTGAAAATTGTATATTAATGATTTATTTATTATTTTTTGAAAGCTATGCTACTTTCCATTACATTAAATGAAAAATTGCATTGTATTCCTAACTCCTAAATTTGAAATATGAGGTCCACTTATTTTCAATATGTATAGTAAATATATATAGTTTATATAATTGAGTGCACGGTTGGCGTAGTGGTTAAGGCAGTCGCCTCGCCGCTTACAACTACGCTGGTGTTGTGGGTTCGATCCCCACATGGGACAAATCTTTGTGTGATCCACAAAGATTTATTCTGACTCGGGGTGTGCATTGTGTGTGTGAAATGTATGTTTGTGAACACCCCCGCGACACAGGAGTTATTCCTAGAAAGAAAGAAAAAAATCAGTTTACATGAATATTGTACAAAACACGCACAAGCGTACCCAAATTGAATGGCTAGGGATTATTTTCATAGTCGGAAGCATTTTAATTTGCATACTACATGGACTGTGTGAATTATTTTTCTATATATATTTTGCAGAATGGATGCTAACAGTGTCTCTTGATGGGAACCATTACCAAGTTATATCTGTCTGGGTAGGTCTGGTATAAATTATTTTTTTATTCGTAATATTGTTGCAGTTTCAAATTTATTGTCGAAAATATAGACGCTTTCTGAAATATGGTGGTGGATAAAAATATCTAAATACCCAAAACATTGTGATAATATAGCTTTATCTGCTACGGTAGGATATAACCAAGTAAATAGCAAAAGCATTGCAGTTTTCTTCGTTAAACACTTAAACAATTTGATGGCCTGGTCCTATCTTTAAGAATTCGTCATAAATCGCTTGCAGTATTACCAATACTGCAAGCGATGTCAAACGTTGAAGCTCGAGCACCGAGACATCGTCGTCACTCTGAAAACATACATCTTAAAGACAAGATAAACTTATAAAATCAGTAGTTTAACGAAAAATAAGATTTTGTTCCTATAAATTCTAGACGTTTCGATACAGCACTCCACGGAAAAAAAATCACTGAAATAATAAATAAATAAAAAAGTATTACAATTCCCACGGCTGGGCACGGAATTCATAATGAGAAAATCTTAAGCATAGAAGACCAAGCTGCTCAAATTTGGGTTGGAAAAGTTAACAAATATTATTTTTTTATCGGACAATTATTTATTCTGAATTATAATGTTAGCTTCTGTTTTTTTGTTTTGTTTAAATCAGGTAGTACATTATACCCCACAAACTTCAGACCAATATCGGTGCTACCTACGTTTAGTCAAATTTTTGAAAAAGTAATTTTCGCGCAATTACTTACATATTTTAATGAAAACCATCTGTTGCACACTAAACAATTCGGTTTCACTCGCGGACGGTCAACATGTGATGCTGGGGTTAGATTACTTGAATGTATATTTGAGGCTTGGAAGGAGTCGCGGAACGCCTATGGGGTGTTTTGTGACTTAATTAAGGCTTTTGATTCTATGACACCACTACAGTATAAGAGGCATCGCTCTGGATCTTCTTACTTCTTATCTAGGTGATAGGATTCAGAGATTAGATGTCAATGAAAAGCGATCGCATGGATCAGCTGTAGCAATGGGGGTACCACAAGGTTTTATTTTGGGCCCTTTTCTGTTCCGCTTGTACATTAATGATTTACCTCATCTCGTTAAGGACAGTCATGAGATAGTATTGTTTGCGGATGACACTTCTTTAATTTTTAAGATAAATAGACAACAAACAGTAATTGACGATGTAAACAATGCTCTATCAAAGATAGTAAACTGGTTTTATGCTAATAACTTGCTTTTAAATGGTAATAAAATAAAATATGTTAGATCTTTTACAAAAATGTTAAACAAGTCAAAACTAGTGTGGTGATGGACAATGAGGAATTAGAAATGATCAATAAAGTTGTCTTTCTTGGTATAACATTAGATTCTAAATTACAATGGGGCCCACAAATAGAAACGTTATCTGGTAGACTCAGCTCAGCAGCTTACGCCGTAAAAACAATTCGTCTACTGACCGATGCGATGTTGACACTGCGCGTTTAGTTTATTTTAGCTATTTTCATAGTATAATGTCATATGGTTTATTGCTTTGGTGTAGTGCCGCGGATGTAGATTCAATCTTTGTGCTCCAGAAACGAGCTATTCGAGCTATCTATATGATGAGTCCCAAGGAGACACTAAGAAATAAATTTAAAGAGATAAATATTATGACGTTACATTCTCAATACATAATTATATGAAAATTTATTGTACTTCCACAAGAATCAAACAAAATTAAATCTAAGGAACAAAAACAAACTGGCTGTGCCCACTATTAGGCTCCATAAAATCTCTAACTCGTTTCCAGGTCAATGTATACGCTTCTACAATAAACTTCCATTAGACGCAGTAGAATTATCGATAGGTAAATTTAAGAAATATATTAAAATCAGATTATCTCAAAAAGCTTATTACAGTATTTTAGACTACATAAATGATTATAGTATTTGGAAATAAACTGCTTTTTTATTATGAATTTCAATATGTATAATAATTGTAATATTTTATTATGTTCTAAACGGTTGGATTAAAATAAATCTAAGCCCCGGTTATTTAAATCATAGTAATAAGTATAATTTAGTTTTACTTATAATTTATTTTCATATCATTTGTTTGTAATATTTTGACGTGTTCAAGTGCCTGCTGTATGAAAATAAATGATTTGAATTTTGATTTTTTTGTATTTTTAGCACAATTCATACAGTTATATTATATAGCTAGTGATATTTTTTGACGCCTAAATTATAATTATTATTTTTTATATTTTCTTTTCTTTTTTGTACATAGTTAGGTATATCTCTAGTTTAAGAAATGTTATTTAAATTTATTGAATAATTTGTAAAAAGATCAATACAATACTCTTATACAGATTTCCTTAACCGTACGTAGGATTTATTCTCTGGTGAATAAATAATATTGTAAATCCTTTAAAAATACGTTTGCCATAAGTTTGGTATACTTTGTGTTTACCGTGTGAGCATGTCGATGATATTAATGTATAAAAAAATAATATATAAAACAAAATACTAATTTATAAAGGCATGTTTCATTATAGCCAAATGTGTGACGCGCACATTTTCAATACAATTATTCTGTGCAAATTTATATTAAATTTATTCGGGACCATCAACAAAGATACACAGGTGTCATACAGTTTGTGTTATTAATCTAGGTTTGCACTTTGCTTTAGTGTACCCTCACTTACAGAGAACAGCGAGCACATTTATATAAGTTACACAATACGAATAAAATTTTAGTTACACAATAGAATTATATTAAGTGAATTTAGATTAAATTATTATTGAATAATTATTTTATCATTATTGGGTACAAAGGCAAAGTAAGCAAGGCTACTGCTAAAGAATACAACAAGCAGGTGCAGGTAAAATGAATGTTTTTCCGTAGAACACCCAAACCCGTGACTCCCGGAAAACCATACACATTTATCATTCCCCCTCAAAGCTATTGTTGCTAAACAAACATGATATTTGTAAATCGTTTTATTATTATAAGGTATATGGGGTACAATTGGAAATTGAACCGTAAATAATCATAGGAATATCAAATATCTTGTTATACCCACTTATAGCTGCTCACATTTATTTGATGCTCTAGAAAATTGGCTTTATCTGTTGTCCTACGTGAGAGTCACATCGCGTCGCGTCGCACTCGTCGCTCATATTGGAGAACGCTTTAGTGTATAGCCTCATATTGAACCTACCGCTAAATATTACCTTGGTATGGTAGCATAAGAAACAATAAAGGCCCATTTACCAGATGCAAGATTTCCTCGCAAAATTATAAATGTTAATCTTAACATTCATCAGGTTTCCATCTGGTCACCCATCTAAAGGCTGATCGCGGTTGCATATCTTTCTTTCTTTCTTGTAGATTGATTGGTTCACGTAATTAATTAAATATCATTGATTTAGATACTTCTAACCTTAGCGTTACAAATAACAATCAACGTCCTCGGATTGATGGAATTAAGAAACCATAAACTATAAACTTCCATATTGTATACTGCTATAAACTTAACTACATCACTAAGTGTCTCCCTATAACGGTTATTGAAATAACAATATCATAGCGTCTCCTCAAAAGGTATAGAAACCATTTTCGGTTGATAATACCCATCGTAACCGAAAACGATGTCTCTACCTTCCTTGCAAAAGTACTTTAAACCCCTTTCACGTGACGGAAAATCTTCCTTTCTCAATGAGGCTTCCGAAACTTCGTCTACATAGTAATATACTTAGTGGAAGTGGAGTTTTCCACAGTGAGACGCGGTACGCATTCCAAATGTACAGTTTGCACTTTTGATGTACCGCTGGCTAAAACTTTATAGATACTGAACTGTGTAGTCTTCTTTTGGATTTTATTAATTGTGGTTGTGAACAGAAGTATTTTTTTTTACTTATTTCACTTTGCCACAGAGTACATTATGTTTTTTTATAAATGCATGATTGTTTTATCGAATTTATTAAACATGAAAATACCGTAGAAAGAATGACAAAAAGAGAAATTCAAAGTAAAATTGGTCAAGAAATACGGCCAATATGAGCATTTATAACTGTAAAGCCGGGTACTCACTGGCGAGCCGTAACCGTTGCATCTACTGTAATGATAACAGCATAGTGTGTACGTGGAAAGCCTTTCGCGTACCGCTCGCAAACTACACACTGTATTTTTTTTGGTTACAGTAAATGCAACGGTTACGGTTATGGCTTTATACTCCGTTTTACTAGAAAGAGATAGAAAGAAATATTCTATGGCATGTTATTTTTAACATCATAGTGTAGTGTAGTTACATCTTACACTAGAAAAGAGGACTACTAATTAGCAAATACAATTACTGCAAAAGTTATAACAAGAACAAAACAGTTACTTATTACATGATTTCAATACATAAAAGTCCCTATTTCTAAGATGAAATATAGCCAGAATTTTCCGACAAAATGCAAAGCTCCATGCCAGCATCCCGCTCTGTCTTCCGCCACATTTATATAACCGTTTATATACGCTCCGGCGAAGCATATCCTCACACAAATATGCCATCCGTAACAGATGCTGAATGGCCGCCATGACACATAAATAAGAGGGCGTCGAACAAATAGCATAACGTATGCTTTGTGTTGGACAAAGCGCTTGTATATGAAATCGTGTGTGAGAATTGGCAATACATAGTGTAAATAACATCGAGATGAAACTGCTTACCAGTGATTCAATGCATTATTCTGAGACCTTAGGTGTAATTTTTTATCGGAAATTTCGACACATCCGTATTAAGACACCTTCGGATTTAGGCTATCTTCGTTTACGTTTTTTAACTAAAAACAGTAATGTATAATAAAGGAATTATATATAAAAATAATAACTTTGTAAGAAATTTCGTACAAAACGCAATGGAAAAATAAAATTGAAATCATTGTTTTCTTAAAAAGCACAAACGCAACAATCGTGTAAAGGAACAAAGACCTAATATATATATATCATTTTAATACGAATACAGTAAATAAATAATGTCGGGCAAAATGTTTTTATAAATTGCTTTTCTGTTATTATCTTTTACAATACATTGGTATTAATATAAATATTGTTCAATGTGTTTTATTATGTAGTAACCACCGTCAAACGGAACAATCAAATGACAGACTTTATTTTCCATGATTGATGACGAGTATAGTCTGCTCTTTACGATGACAGTCTAGTATCGTGTGCCGGGAACATCACATTATCATAGAACCTGGCACTAGTATAGCGGCATTTGTCGGCGTTTAGCATATCTGTAATATACTTATACCACGATATTTTTATTGTACAAATTCAAATGTAGATCAAAAACGAAAAATGCATGGACTAATTACTTTTAATTCGTAAAAATAGTCTATAATTTGAGATATATTTTTCCCTTCTGACATTTTACAAAAAAAAAATAGTTTTGGCGCTAAGTTTTAGCTAATTTCTAAATATTCCGGCTAAACATTTGAAAGCAAATATTACTTTAAACCAAAAAAATCAAACTGTCTCTTTTAATTCAAAAACAATTTAATAACTGGTTAGCGGCTTCTTACAATATCATTTAATACAATATCACGGTGAAATCTCGGGATCTATCGATCTTCGGGTCGGGCAGAAGCATCCGGAGAACTTTTCATCAGGACATTTGAAGTAACAGCATTAAGTTCTAAATAGTGTCCGTTACTCACATGGCAATAGGCTCTCTCTAATACAAGAAACCTAAACATAACGAATAAAATATGAATATATATTGTAGACACAAGTCTTAACCGTGTAAATATATTTAAAAGCATATTATAACACCTTTATCGCTCGACAGTTTCGATCAAATCACACCGATCGCCTACGATTAAGACCCGCGCGTCCACAGTGTATAATTATGTTTTCAAACCGCGAACGTATAAAAAAGTAAAATTTTAGTGTTATTAAAAAATCTTTGTCCCTACCTTCTGGGCTATATATTATATAGGTGTGATGTATTTGTTGAAAGATGTCCGTACAAGTTTTATTTAACGATATTAAATAGTAAGGTAATATATAGATATTGAATTAATTCAAGTTCACCTTTAGAACATTATTAACAATTGTATGTGTCAATATTAATTTTATAATTATCACGCGTGTTTTAGCACTCAATAGTGCATAAAATAATGTTATCAAACTAACTGTCGCACAGAGCACAAAATTGTTATAATGAAGTATTTATTAATTACTACAAAATATTCCAAACAATTGCACATTAATCTATCAATTTTATTTGCATTGGTACATGTTTAACATCATTAACAAATTCAATGGCTTATTTAAAATTGCTTGTTTTATTATTTTATTCTATTTAATCTAGTTAGTACAGTAGCTCAGAGTGATTTTCAGAGTTCTGTAGTGCCTACAAAGAACCCTTATAGTTTTGGCATGACCACGTGCCCATCTATTCGAGGCAATTTTGTATGAGTATGTAAATTAACTATGCATTATTTCCGTGCGCCTTCCTAAAAGAAGGGTTTTTTTTCCTTATCTATATCGTAGTAATGTAAGCTTTGAAAATAACGACTTTTAAGATGTTATTTCTTATTCGATACTGGTGGAAGAACCCTTTAAAGTCCGTATGCTGCAACGGCTGACTAAGGAACCTTTAGTGTGCCTAGCCTGATACGCAATTGGCCAGTATTTAGGGTTGCGTAGTACCTACAAGGAACTTTTATAGGTTCGCCATGTCCATTTGTTCATCTGCCCGAGGTATAGCGTCAAAACCGTTAGTAGTAGAATCTTAAAAAATAATTTACTATCGGTTACCTCATGATTATTTTTCTTTTATCTTCCGCATAGTGTGTATCGTTAGATAGGTCTTTTAAAACATTGAGATGTTGCTTAAACAGTTTATAGTTTTAGGAATTCGTTTTCAAGATTATCAACTTTAAAGAGCATTTTTTCAATAGGGTGTGCATGTAATTTAATAAAGAATACTTCGTACTTAAATAAAAATCTGTGAAAATAATGACTTGTAGAAGTGGTTTAAATTGAATGATTGAAATGAAAACGAATTGTTAAAAATCTGTAAATAATAAACCCCATTAATATGTTATAACGGCTGACAACGGGACCATATTCTGCGTGGCCCGACACCTACTTGGCCAGTTTTTTGGAAACTATTTTTTTATAATACTTATTTAATCTTAACCAACCTCACAATTTCCTGATAGTTTCAAGCCATGATAAACTTTAGAAAATAAAAATTCTCTCAGCGCTACTTATCACAGTGAACGTGCCTTGCCGACAAAATGCCTTAAATATCCTTAAAGTTGTATAAAAGAGTTAGAACTAGCCGTAAATATATCAGTGTGTGTACGTGTGTGATTTGTGAGGTAAATAAACTAAAGAAATAGCTGCTATGTATCCTATTCTTACACAACTAAACCAAAAGGACTGATCACTGTCAGGCGACCTCCACTGCCAAATGTGAAAGACCGCCAATCATACACATATTTGTATAGATATTTGTTTTAACTTCCTCTCCGTAAAGATTACGTGCTCTTTAATCCTATGTGAAAAATAAAATCTATTTGGGGATCGATTGCTATAACTTGCATGAGCTGACAATCATTTTTTCATCTGAGTAAGTTTAACTGCTTTTACACACACATAACATAACGTCACTTGTTTAGCCAGAAGGTATGGCAGATGTGTATTAAGATCTATATTTCACTGGTTATATCAACGCATTTACAAACTATGTGATATGGTTGATTCAAAACGACGAATAAAATTATACAATCCATATCTGTTAACTTGTATCAACTAAATTTGATTGACGTCAATCTGGGTTATTTTTTATAATAATGACTGTTCTATAAAATCAAATTAAATTACTCCTCATTCTTACCAAACAACACAAAGGGTGCAATAAATTGTACAAAATTAATTTTCTAGTATAAAACGGAGGGTACTCAGCAAAATATATTGTGGTCAATGTAACGTGTAACTGGGTCGCAGTGAACTTGGCGGCGACCGCCGACCATTTATAACGAGTGCTAAAACTGTGAGAGTTTATTACATTTACTTTATTTTATTTTGTACACTTGGCTTTTTTTTAATTATGTGTTCAAAGTGTTTTGTGAACTTCTCGTCGGGCAATTCAAAATAGCCCGGTGGATGGCGATATCTATATCGATATAAACAAATGAAAAAAAAGCTTACTATTAATATGCAAATACAAATTACTAGTATTCTTGTAAACCCCCTCTAGCCAAGCTTAATTCGCTTGTGTTAGGAGGAAGTTCAGGTCCGTGGTGTAATGGCCAGGATTCAAAGCCACGACGTATCGATCATAAGATTGATACCTTATCCATTGCGCCATGGCCGCTTCAAAATTTGGGTGTTGTAACCTTAACCCTGGGTAATATAGGCTAAATGTTATATTATGTTTTTTATGTGTGTTTAAAATAATTTCGAAAAAGTTGATTTAATTGCAAATATTCATAGATCTGTGGGCACACTTTCAAGCCGTGTACGTTTGACTATCTCATGATTCATAATGCCCCAAAAATCACCCATAACTTTGGCGTTAACTATTAACGTGACACATGCACAATCTGCTTTTGTGGGTTTAGGCTTTTCATACGCTGTACTTGCCACTTAACATCAGGTAGAACCTGGTTCGCTAAAAAATCATGTCGTTTTTGAAAACAAAAGCTTGAATATAATGTGTGCCAAAGGTCCACTTTCCTCAATTATTTAATAATACCATTAACCTATATCAACACGACTCTGTAAAAACAATCGTTTTCGTGCATTATCCCTAAAGGTGTAGCAGACACTTGGCATAAATAATAGAAACGGGAGGAATGCGCCACAAATAGGATACCTTATATCAATATCCGCTGACCCGAAGGCCCATGGCGGCCGGTTCTTGCGGTACAGCGCTTTATTTCCTTACCCTAAAAACCTTCGCGTGGGGTTCATTTCACAAGCGATGTTTACACAATTTTGATCTGTTTCCTAATCATTGTTCTTCAAATCTTTTTTCCAATATTATTGGGGCCGGCTTCTATTCCAACTCAATATGGAGCGATGATATTTTGTGGATTTTTTACATGCCTAGATAGTCTAGTGGTTAGCGTATGCGCCTCCCCTTTGCGAGGTCTCAGGTTCGATTATCGGGTTGGGCAAAGTGTTATTTGTGAACTTTCTGTCAGGCAATTCACAATAGCAGCACGGATTGTGCCCAGTAGATGGCGATAGGCTCACCCCCTATACCATGGGACCGAAACATAACAGGTAAAGTATGGGTGTTGTACACCTCTGCCACACCCTGGGTAACATAGACGTGATATAATGTTATGTTGTAACTACCTGCAACAACTGTCTTGAGCTTCAAATGAACAACAGAACTGTGCTTTTTGAGGCACGGGTGAAAGCTTATTGTTATAATGGTCACCCATTTGACTGCTGACCGTCGTAAGTGTTGTTTAACCTGACGATCGATTAGTTCAGCCGGGTACCTTATATTAATATCCGCTGACCCAAGGGCCCGTGGCTCGCGGTACAGCACTTTATTTCCTAACCCTTACATCCTTTGCGTGGAGTTCATGTCACAAGCGAATTTCAGACTACCATCAGTTCAATGTTGGGCTGTTTCATCATTCTTATTCTTCGAGCTTCTTCCTAATTACATTGCGGTCGGCTTTCGGTCCACCGGACATAGTTAAAATTAAATTTTTAATGAGCTTAGTGATGCGAAAATCTTTGTGTTTAGATCAGTCGTCAGATTTTCCGACCTTGTCTGCCCGTAACAACTGTTGAGTCCTTGAATTGAAATGACAATCTGAACCGATAGTGGCATAACGTACCCGGACAAGTGAAGGAACGTCCGTCATGATTGATATAATGCACTAAATATTGTGACATCGTTTATCGGTATATTGTTTTAACCATTACATAATATAACATCACGCCGGTGTATGCCTTGAAAGGTAAGCAGATGTACCGCGTACACTGCCACAAAACTTTCTCTGATTTAGATGGGACATTCCATGATTATTTCTTTCTATTATTGCTAACCACTATAAATACAATAAAAAAAAAATAACCGACTTACAAAATTCAAAATGATGAAATTAAAAATTTGGAGAAAATTAATTAGCTCCGACAAAGAAACTTTTTTTGGCATTATTATTAAGAATTTAATGCTTTCGGTTTTGGAAGTCAGTTCTTTTTTTAATGCTTATGTTGTACTGTTAAGTGTAAAAGAGGTTACAAACACCACCCGCTACTTCTCTTACCTTACAATAACCAACCAGATAAAATAAGAATTTATTAGTATGCTCGTGAGGTTCTCAGCCAGTGACCTTTTTTATTGGCACGCTGGACATCGCACTATTATACGCTAAGACGTTTTCACTTTTTTTCATAGCACCTAAACAATGCTCTAGAGACATTCTCGGTTAGTTAAACTGTTGTTTATGTGCGGTGCAGCATCTGCTTCAACCTCTTTTTTATAGTCAATGGCGAAAAAAGTACATTTACGGTCTGATGTTTATGGGGATTGTGTTTTTATTTGTCTGAATATTGAAACGGTGGGGGGGGGGAAGGGGGTTACTAGTAGATTATATTTAAAAACAATGTATTTGTGTTTATAGGATGGTGATGTGAGGTGGATGTTTGATTGTTTGTTGCGTACTTAGTCATGATATAACCCCTGAACGATTTTTTTGACGTTACCATTGCTTTGTATATTTTTCTGATCTCTATTATAGCATGGATAAAATAGATTTCAAATTGTTTCAAAGTTCCAGGTGGATCCAAAACAACCGCAATAATAATATCTTAAACAGAAACAAAACTGCGAGAAAAGAAGTATCGCGTCGAATTTTCCGGGTAAATCTAAACTTCTCGAATAATTGTTTCCAATGTAAATATTTTTGCATATTTTACAAAAAATATTTTTTTTTCATTTACTTGAGAAATGAACATAATTAACCTACATTTATGCATATTGAAGAAAGAAAAAGATAAATACCTAAATCCAAAACCTAATCCATAGCTTAACATGTATAACTGCAAATTATAGAATAACTTAAATTTTATATTTCCTCGTAACTGTAAATAAAATCATAATCAAAGTATCTAATCGAATAATTACATTTGAAAACCTTACTGCTAATCAAATTGTTAACTAACGTAATATTGGAGTCCACAAAATATCCCAAACAATAATGCTTAATCTAATATTCAAACCGGTAAAGTATAGATACGAATCATTTATTAACTTAATTTTAGGTTGCTAAATTTCATAATTAAGGACCCTTTCACATTCACACCCCACAAATAATTTAGTTTCAGCACGTATTTAATAATTTCAAACGGATTTTCTGAATATCCATGTTTAAATTATAAATAATTCATTTATTCTTTAAACAGTATTAAGATGTTAATACATACAACTTTACATATTGAATAAAGAAAAATATTTAAATACATATTTTTACAAAAATAAAATTAAAGAACAATATTTACAAAACTTCACCAAACTCCTGTGCATCGATGTCAATGGGCGACATCGTATATGCGGAGGCGGCCGCTGCTCAAAGTATTAATATTATTATTTATTGATACTCTCATGTTTTGATTAAATTACCTCCTCTACACATATTCATGTAAAAGATAATTTCACTTCACGTTGGAAACTATTAAAGCCTCCTCTTAAACCCTCAAAAGTTTATTTAGACATTATGTTTCATGACACGTATCATGTCGTATCACGTCTAATTATTATAAATGTCTTTATAAAATTGACGCGATACGTCACTGCGTCTTGCTCGACGGAACCCCGCCTCGCGGGGCAACTCCATCTAAGGTGACTAAAAAAAAGGAACTAACATAACCTACCTAGTCTAATCTGTCTTAGTCTGTCTTAGTGCTTAACCGAGATGGTGATTTGATTTGATTTGATCGCATATTTTGTCATGTCGTATCGTATAGTATCGTGACGTGTCATGTGATGTTTAATTTTATTATTGTCTTAGAAAATCTTCATTGCAATATTAAAATACTACACACACTAGCAAATGACCGCCAAAGCTCCTTATCACCGCAAAATTCTGAATCGCTTCTGCGCTGGAATTGTTATCTATATATATAAAAATGAAACCCGTTTTCCGTTGTCACGGCATCACGCGGGATCGGCTGAACCGATTTCGCTGATTCTTTTTATGTTGTGTTTGTTATAGTCAGGAGATGGTTCTTATGAATCTATATATATAAAAATGAAACCAGTTTTCCGTTGTCACGACATAGCATGAAAACGGCTTGACTGATTTGGCTGATTTTTTTTTTGTAGTTTTCTAATACTCTGTACAAGGTTCTTACGGAAAAAATATTAAGAAAATCTCTCAGAAAGATTGAAAAAATATACATTTAATTTTGCATATTTAAAAAAAAGCGCGTTACGAATGTCAACGTCATTCAATTTAAAACAAAAAACTCTGTGGTGATCTATGACACCACAGACATAACCGCGAGCTGTGAAAATATATATTTTGTTTTTTATTTAATAAAATTAGTAAAGTCCTTCTCAGGTATGACGGGACCAGGGAAAAAGGTATTCATTTTTATATGGAGGATATTATAGATTCCAGTTCAAATCGAATAGCTACGCATACATAAGATAGGTCAGCTATACGAAATAAAGTAGTGCATCAAATTTACGCTAAGGCGGAACGAAGTTCGCCGGGTCAGCTAGTTGTTTATAAAAATTAATGCTGTTCGTTTATTCGATTTATACTCGATTGTAATAATTCAAGTTAAATGGTTTTGACCTTGTATATAATAATAGTTTAGCTTTGGTATATTATATTATATAGTATAGTAGTATGACATTAATCTGAAATTTGACATCACATTGATTAGAATTCTTTCGTTTGTTGGCCTGACTCTAAGTAATGTAATTTGAATAATTTATTGGTATTACATATTGTTATATTATAAAATTGCACGTGATTAATGAAGTATGTATATTGATAAGATTTGCATGCCATATAATGACAAAATATGAATGGACTTGTATGATAAAGTGATAACAACTTTTGTACCATATTTAATGCAAATAAAGAATTGAAGGAAATAGTACGAATATATTTCTCAGTATAGAATACCAGGATGTGCTATAAAATTCAAATTATTTTATAGGCGCTCGTTCAAACCGCTTGGTCTCCGAGTAACTTACTCGTATTCATATTAGTTTCGCATAGTTTCAAAATCATTGCTAACTCGCATCCAGTAACAGAATTTACATTTTTATATGAGTAAAACAACAAAGATATCCTTTCAATTTATACTTTTGTAGCAAGTTGGGTGCTTCGTTTTAATTTTTTTAACGTATCCGCTATTTTTACCTGTAGTTTTGCAAAGTTCAGTCATTAGCATATTTGCGAAGTGCATTAATATTCTATATGGTTATTTTAAAACTTCCAATAACCCCTTACGGGCATTTTGTTATACCGTGCGTGCTGAGCAAAGTATATTTCACTTTTTATCACCATCATCTATTTTTCTTTCTCGTTGTATTATCTCTTAATTCGCATCGACGCGGATACTTTTGACAAACGCTCTGTTATTAATTGGTCGTAGTTTCCACAGTTCCACACTTCTTTTAATACTTTTTTTTGTTATCTTTTTATTTCTGAAATCAGCATTTATGTTATTTGGAATACTTTGCAAATTATTTTTATAAATTCTACCTACTGATATTGACTTTTAAATAGTATATAATTATGTATTAATAGTTAGGTAGCTGCATAGTTGTTAATAAACAATATGTTTTCTGTAAATTTGATTTGTATTCTTTTGAAAAATAATAAATAATTATTACCTCAATATTTTTTAATTCGAATTGGTTAAATTATAATACAGTAAAACCAATGAAACAGGAATAATGCCATAACCAATGTAACCACACGGCAAACATCCAATCACCTTTCATCCTCATTTCTAGCCACAATCATAAACGTGCACCACTAATTAGTGTATATTGGTGGATTAGTACAACGAATTATTATTAACCCACGACCATAATGAGAGAAGTGATTTTCGACCGAACTCACCACAGCCAAAACAATATTTATGTATGAAATATTACTTAACCACGCCGATAGACTTGTATTGGCGTTATTTAGAATCAAATAAAGAATTAGCACATTTACAGACATTTACGGTTTTCACTGCCTACCTCGAGGTAGTTTCAAATATTCAATGGATTTTTAAAAAAAATTATAAGTAAAGCAATAAATTGAGACAGTATAATTTTAAGTTTATTAAATTAATTACAACATTTCACATATTGCTAACCCCTCCAAACCACAATGGCTACTTTCCAAAACTTGATCCTTAACTTAATACAAAGCTGGACAATTGTAAGTTTGTATTACCGAAGCCGGACAGCGGGGAACCGCACCGTATTCATAAATTACGTGGATGCTATACCTTCTACCCTGAACTGAGCTTTGAAGTTTACGGTTAAGTTAGTTTTAGAGTAATATCGGCCCCCGGATTGTTTAATTGGTAGACACAACGTTTGTATTAAGGTCACAGATTCGCTCATCCTCCTAGTCTTTCAGTAATAAGATTTAAGTCTGCTTCTAGTCCAACGAATTTAGCTGAATATTAATATTTTATGAAGAGCCGTCAGACATACGCAACCCGGTTAGGGGAAATACGAAACTCTTTGTTAAACTAGTTGCCAGGTTTTCTGATCTCTGACTACCCGTAATGATAATTATACATAGATCATGAAATGATAATTAGGACAGGCTTAACGGGTTTTTTGAGGCACGAAGAAATCATTATACCATGATGGTCACCCACCCCTAAAGATCGGTTATTTCGTACGACTTTGACATACTCACGAGCTCCTCGTAGAATGAAGAGCACAGATATATTTAGATAGTATATTATTATTATTATACTTGCCGGGCACTCTGCAAAAGTTATTTCATTATTGTGTTCGCTCTTATTTAAATTTATAATTAAAACCTGAATAATAAGCGGGATTCATATGAGGGTTTAATATTTAACTAAAATTTAAACTTGTGTTGTATGAATGAAAAGTATCCGTCACGTTAACAATAGAACTCTGAGGATAATGTGAGCTGCGAATGACAAGGGCTTATTGTTTATTTCAAGGCCTATTGTGTCTGTTGTTTTCTGGGCAGCGTAATTCGTAATAATTATTCCGAAATATAAAAAATAGTTATTTATGGTACAAGTGAGAAAAAGTTTATATTTCTGTTGTGAGTGCCAATTTTAAATCTCGAGCTTGCGAAGTAGACTTGAATTGAATCACGAGCGTAGCGAGTGATTCTAATAAAGACTACTTCGCAAGCGAAAGATTTAAGAGGTCACGAACTGGAAATTAAATTGTTCTAACGCGTTATATACAAAACTTTTCACCTCTTCCAGTGAGAAAATATTAAGATAAATAAAGTCGAACTCGATTGCTTCACCTGCGATAATTCCATGAAATACGACAGTAATACCGATTCAGAATGCGTTTAAGGGCCTTTTGTAAGTCGCCACTTAATAAATAATGTCATACGCTTTCAAATACTTTTCACGTGATTTTTCTGGTAAAAATCAAACTTCTGTGTTAGAAGCAAGTTGTCGCAACTCTTTTGGAGTTCCACAAAGTTCTTCATCACTGGATTCACATTTTTTTGTTAAAAAGTTCCAGTAAACAATTAAACATAGACTGAAAAGAATTTAAGTTAAGTTGCCCACGATGACTGACACAGACACAGACTTTTTTAACACGCTTATATTAGCTTCACCTGTATGTTTGTTTGTTTGTTTGTTTGTATGTAACCGACTCCTTTGGACTCGATTTTGACCCACTTTAAACGGACAGATTTAATTCAAACTTTCTACACTTGTAAAGAATCAGCGACAATATAATAATTTCATAAATTTATCTCATTATCCTGATTAGGATCGCCAGGATTAAAAAAAAACTAAAAAACACGCTTTTAAATAACATCAAACTAAAAAGTGAAAAATAAATATAGTTTAATAAAACTAAAAAAACACGCTTTTAAAGCACATCAAACTAAAAAGTGAAAAATAATTCTTATTATAACCTGAAAATAATAATAAACGAAAAATACTAGTACTATTGTGAAAAAAAGCGTGGGGCGCTCTGTGCCATATTTTTCGTCTATCGAGCGACCCACGCTTTTTTTCACAATAGTACTAGTATTTTTCGTTTATTATTATTTTCAGGTTATAATAAGAATTATTTTTCACTTTTTAGTTTGATGTGCTTTAAAAGCGTGTTTTTTTAGTTTTTTTAAACTATATTATTATTTATTTTTAAAGAATGTGTTCGGAAATTCGTTCCGTAACATTTATTTATAGAGTCTAATGTTAAGTACCTGATTTTAATTAATTTAATAGTTAATCACGAATATAAAAACATTAAAATACTAAATAAGCGTGTATTTATATAAGTTAAAATAATTAAAACATATCGTTTGTAGTAATTTCATAAAAATTGATGTCAATGTTTATTACTAACCTACATGGTGGCTGCTTTGTTTTTTTTCAGCGCCTATTCATTGGAAGGATTTTGTGTTTCGAAATTTGAATCACTTTGCCTCACTAGTGAGTAAAAACGGTTTTTACTCACTGAATTCTGGCAAGCAAACAATCAGTTTCAAACCTGAAAAGTAGTTATTAGAAATGTTGAAGTTTTTGGAACCACCGATAATAATAGAAAATAGAATGCATCTTTGTTTAAGGTCTTGCTCTTGAAAAAGATTTCATTGCTCTGTTAGTTATTTCCTTCCATGTTGACTTGTTTACGGCTTCTCTCAGAGAATTGTAACAAAGAGCCCAGTGTGAGTTGTGACTTGGTCTTACCATCGGCTAGGTGACAGGAAGTAAGAGCGCTAAATGGAAGGTGTTGTTCCTTTATTTTCCGACTATCCTTATAAAAAGTTTGTTAAGTTGGTTGATGAATTAGTTCATTGTTTGTAATAGCTCATTTCTGGAATTTTTATCGGAATTTAAGTGATTCTTATTGCATTTGTCAGCATAATTCTTAGCAAAGATTACAAGCATTTTGATCACGCTATGAAATATAACAACATGAAATCTTGATTCAAAATGTATTTATTGCGTGCTACTCGATATCTAAATTCACGTCTAGCATTAAATACGTCTTGACATACATTATCTTGCCTACAGCCTTCGGGCACAGAGTAATGATTTATATCAGAGGCCGTGACGTTCAACTTTGCCTCAGATATAACATGTCTGTGCTATTTCTATATTTGCGTATTTGATGTTTAATAAAATATAATCTTCCAAGATTATTTGCTTTTGATATTGGATATTTTTAAAGGTAAAGTCTTTTTTGTTTGCTTGTAATTATTGTAATAGTAAAAGGTATTAGTCTCGTTTTGTCGTCAGCTGGTTAAACTGAGATATCTTTTTTAAAGATAAGTCATTAAAACTTGTATGCAAGCTTTGAACCATCAAGATATTCAGTTTATTTTAAAAAACTCTTAAAGATTTACATATTTCTTTTTCAGTACAAACTTATTTTGAGAAAGTTATCCTCAGTTTTGAATTAAATGGGAATATGAAGAAAGTATGCATTACGTACATACTTAGATAAAATACGGTGAGATTATATTAAAAACGAGTTTCCAAAGTCCGCACAATGTGGATCCAAGAGTTTTAATTCCCGACGCCCGCCCGGAGATTGAAATGTTCTTCCGTGAGATGTCACACCTGTCACAATGCATGTGAAGGCCAGTAAGCTTATTAAGTTTTATGTCATCGTTATTTAATGCTTAATATAGGCGAGAGCCTTTTTTAACCCACAAGAATATGTCGAAGGAGGATAATAATATTATATCACGCACACTTATATAACGCACATATTATAACGTAGCAATTTAGGTTAACATAATATTACTTATTGGTCTTAATAGGCTAGATTGTAATATAAATAAGATATCATAATTTTAATAATTGATTTCTTATATTAAAAAAAAAGAAAAAAAAAAAAAACACACACTTCACCTTTTATATTTAAGTCCAAAGTGATAGGGCATGAGCTTACCTACAAAACACAATTTCAAACTTCGTGCTGCACTGAAAACTTCCTGACCAAATACTTCCTAAATATTTCACCCGCCTGAAAGAAAATCGTTTTTGATTTTGTAGCAATAATATCATTGATACTACTGCTATTATCTTCCTTTGTAACAAAAAAGTAAAAGTAATATACCTACTCATATCCCATACAAACTTCAGAACAAAATATTGAATTAGATTTATCCCACCGAGTTGTAGGAATAAACGAATACTGTCTGATTCCATTTGTGACTAAACAAATGTATTGATATATAGGCATTATTTACTTATGGTATTTATGTAACTGCCCAACCGTGCTGATTGTTATCAAAGCACTGATTCAATTTATTACATTATTCTTTTGTTTCTTGGTAGAATTAGGATATATTTACCCGAATGCGTCAGAAGAAAGTGATGGTGTATTTTGTTGATACATAATGTAACAGTACCTGGAGTCCGAGCCTTGAGCGGTTTTAATATCCAGCAAAGACATGTTTTTTTTTT
The DNA here is from genome assembly GCA_905147285.1 of Hypena proboscidalis. NCBI lineage: Eukaryota > Metazoa > Arthropoda > Insecta > Lepidoptera > Erebidae > Hypena > Hypena proboscidalis. The sequence goes on along the minus strand of LR990132.1, from coordinate 22,115,249 downwards.
AATGGTACCTAGCATTTGGCTAAAATAATCGCACGAGGATAGAGAAAAATAATAATTCTGTTTATGAAGACAAATGGAACGAACCAAAACAACTTGGGTCTATGCGAGCCGCAGCGAAGAGGCTCTGGGTACTATTACGCTACCACCTTTAATCCTTGACCATTACCTTGCTAACCAAGTGTTAAGTGAGTCGAATCTAATAAGCCTTAACATGATGGGTCATTGTGAACCAGTATTGGAGACCCCTAAGTACCTTCCGAAATCCAAGATCAAACCTTGAAAATGACTTGTCATGAAAGTATTAATTAAGAATCTTTGAGCCCTAACACGATGGGTCCACCAGTATTGGAGAACCCCTGGGTACTTTTCTTACGCCATCTTTTATGAGAAACCATTTTTCAAATATAAAGTTTTATAAAAAGTTTTGTCTATTCGAGTTGTATGCTCAAAAAGCGTCACTTGCATGGATTCTGAATCTTCCTCCTTAAAACTTATAAATTGCTTTGAAAACTCTGGCACTTATAAATACATCTGATACGTCTCGATCTAATAAATGTAAATTAGGAATAACTGTTATACCTATTGTTATAACAAGTTTCTAACTTCATAAGTTTACCTTCTATTATTAAATTGACTGCATTGAAAGGAGCTGGCTTATCGAATTTTGAAATGTATATTTTTGTTGTGTCTTTATTTCCTCATTTTGAAACAATTTAATATAATAACACTACTAATGACAAGTTACCACATCCACATCCCATTTAATGTTTTTTAAAAAAGCAAACTTGTAAATAATACTACAAATCGATTTTGTTATTTCTTAAAATTTCACAAACATTTTTTCTTTTTCGCTCGCTTTTAGCTCAAAAACTTATGACTTTTCATTGATGTTTAAAATGCTTAAATATTTTATCTTGTCAACGTCATTCAGTATTATCTGAGTCCTCGACGCGACGTGTGAAAATGTCGCGTCATTTCAATCCGATTCGCTCGAGTCCATTAGTAACGTGTGACGTAGATTTGACTGTGGACGTCTACAGCTGTGAGGTGAACTCAGTCATTATTGTTTTCCTGATAAATGTTATACAATTTTCAGTCTTCGACGCTGAGAACTAGTGGTAGTAGTAGTAATAGAAGTATTTTATATTCGTATATATCATGCCTAAATGTTTCATTTATGTATGAGCGCTTCTAAGTTTCTAAAGATTTTTTAAATAAAATTAATCAAATCAAAGCCATTCAACGTGGCAATGCTGCCAGCCTTCTGGCCACGGTATCCGCTGTGGACAGCGATGCGGAGGAATTTTATGACGCATAATGTTATAATGCATGTTGTAATACATAGCATGTTGTAATATTAAATTATAGTTAGGTTAGTTTTGTAAATATTTAAATAAAAGATATGTATAGAATAATGAGCAAATAAATAAATAATTAAATAATCAAAGCCTAAGAAATGTTTTAAAATGATTTAATCCAGAGTAAAATCGCATCGAGAAGTATTGTAATATACCCAGTGCTCTGCTATTTATTACTGAGTGATATAAAATGAAAATTCTCTAAGATTTTGGAATGTAAACATTTTTAGTTGTCACAAGTTGGGCTTTAGTCGTAGTCGGTAATATATGTACCACATTACATGCGATTAAATAAATACAAATGTAAAATAGATGGATAGCTATGGATGGATAGCTATGCTAGGCTGTTTTGGTGCAGGAGTGGGGCAATAAAATGTTCTCATAGAAGTATGAGGCACTCGGTGCCTATTTATATAAGAATATTTACGGCAAAGCTTTCGCACCTCACGACTGTATGGGAAACGACCTAAAAGATAGAAGATAATGGTGCCTGTCTTGCTCGTTCGTTGGCCGCAGTAAGTAATTATGTCACCTCCATATTAAATTGCACACTCTGCTAGTGTTAGTATATATATAGCAATCCAATGTATACGATCCGCGCTGAGCTGAACGTCCGTAGTTAACTACAACTTTTCAGCTGGCGTTCATTATATCCAATTGGTGAGGAGGTACTCAGATTTGTTTGTTCATTTGTATTTAAATATTTTTTCGAAATACTGGGTGTAAAGCATATTGTACTGAAGCCGCTAACTAATTGTAAGTTACACTGAAAAGTAACCCTGTAATGCCTAAGTAAATCTATTAAGTCTTGATATTTTTTTTTTGATTCAGTTAATTAAATATGTAAACAGTGTAATATTAAAAACACAATTTACACAAACAATATATAAGAAACACGTCCCAGTAAGACATTGGCAAACAACACAGTTAGTAGGACACACATGTAACAAACATCGCAAGTTGTGGCCGAAGCACCATGTCAAGATTACCAGTGACGAATGCACCGCATTTGTAACTTGCAATGTGACTATTTGGTATATGACCTTTTGTGTCGCCTTTAAAATCTGGGATATATATTCTGTTCAAGTACAAGAAACAACCTTGTGTTTATTTCAATAGTTTAAGCTGCAATATCATAACCATAGTTTAAAAAAAATATATCATTAATAATTTTCGGTTCACTTCTATTTGGTGGCTGCTGCCGCCCTCAAACTTATTATTATTTCATTATTTATTATAATAAAGGGATGATATATATATTTAAGCGACATTTTTTGTCAACCATCAACAATCCGTCCAAGCCTTCCAAGTTTCGTCCTCCAGCCCTCCGCAATGGTCAAACTTTTGTCGTATTTCTTCTGAAGGTGGGACATTAAATTGCAAAACCCGTAAATTAAATTTGTTCTCAAATTATTGGTTCCGTTCAAATTTTACGACGGCTTTCGAGTTGGATGCGAATTCTGTCTTGTGGAATGCCGCTTGCCACTTTGCCTGTTTGGCAGTGGATTATTTTTACAACTAAACTAACTAAAATAATGCAATGCAAGTTGCATTATTTTAGTTAGTTTAGTTGTTAAAAATAATCCACTGCCAAACAGGCAAAGTGGCAAGCGGTTCAGTATTTTTATACCTGTAAAAGTAACCAACATCCACATTATTCCCACATTCTCATCCATAATTACAATAAATATCTACTTAGCTTATCAAAATTGTTTAAAAGATCATCTCATTCCTGTTGGAGAATTAACAATTATTACTACCAATTATTAATAATATAATAAAGTGATCGTGTTTTTAACAAAATAGATATGACAAGAGCGAGTAGTTTCGAGCTAATTTATTTGTACTACCTACTAGTTATAAAAGTAACATGATTAAAACCAATAAAACAAAAATGCACACAAAACACAATGAAATTCATACTGCGATGAAACAAACTCAATTTCGTAAAAAGCCAGTTATTTCAAAAATCAAACGTAACAATAAAAAAGATGAATACATTTTCGAACTAAATGTTTTGTTTTGATTGCGAAAATCTAATTCATTCTAAAAAAAGTGGAAGCATTTGACGTTAAAAAAGATAACATTTCGCGCGAGCTTTTGTTGCAGTTTGGGAACAACTATTCTAGGTATTCATTTTTGTATGCAGGTATCACATGTAACGGATATGTCTATGTTGTAGGGTTTGTTTATTATCTAGTGCCATGCAACCTGAAACATGTTTTATGTTTTTTTAGGTGAAGTGCAGTTCTCTCTGCCTGCTGATCTATCTTGCTTGCACAACATAAATTTAATTTATTCATGTTTATTGTGAATACTCTAGTGACAAGGAGTACCGTATTACCTCGTACTGGGCCGGACGTTTGATGGCCGTCACGACTCGTAAAATTCTGATATTCAGTTAAATCCGTTAGACTAGAAGCCAACCCAATGTAATTGGGAAAACAGCTTGAAGATTTGATTATGATTGCTCTAGTAAGCCTCACATATACTAGTGTCTTGGGCTAATAGGGATGTAAAAAGTATTACATCGTATGCTTTATGTTTCAATTGAAGTGTTTATCAGAAAAGGAAGGATAAAAGTACACTTTCAAGTCTTACCTATCTAGTAGGTAAGATAGTCCGAGGAATGTATTAAAATAATATACTTGCATAGCATAACTTAACATAACGCCTATATTACCCAGAACAACACCGGCAGCAGTGTACAGCATCCACACTTCACCTGTTATGGTGAGCCTATCGCCATCTACCGGGTACAATGCCAACTCCGTGCTACTATTGTGAATTTCCTGACGGAAAGTTCACAAATAACACTTTTCCCGACTGGGAATTGAAGGCGAGACCTCGCGGTGAGAGCTGCATACTCTAACCACTTGACAATCGAGGAAGTCAGAGAGGCAATGTACTTGCACGTAACTAAATAGGAGAGTAAATCAATCAATTATGTAAAACATACATGTAAACAAGTAATCAATTGAGTTTCATCATTGTTTCTGTGAGTTTTACATTTAACACATATTTTAACTCGTGCATTTTAGCACGCAATAGCCCGTTAAAATGAATAATTTAAAAGGATAGTCGCAAAACAGTTTCATAATTATCATTCAAAATGTATCAATATGAAGTGACTAGCTTCCGCCCGCGGCTCCGCCCGCGTGGTATGTCAATTAAAAGTAGCCTATATGTTAATCCAGACTATAAGCTACATGTGTGCAAAATTTCATCGAAATCGACCCGGTAGTTTTGGCGTGAAAGAGTAACAAACATCCATACATCCATACATCCATACTTACAAACTTTCGCCTTTATAATATTAGTAAGGATGATTAATTACTGGAAAAGTACATGCAAGTCCTATTAATTAATAAATTGTCATTTTACTTCATTATTTAACCTCATTAAGGATGCAATGATAATAATATTCAAATTTAATTTACTTTATTTTCAATACGTTCATTTGTCAAACGAGACCATTAAAGTTTAATCAACAAGGGGCAACAATTGGTTGTCTGTTTTCTATTCAAAAGTAATATGGATGGCATTTTAATATTTTTTAGTTTTTATCTATTTTTATAGACAAAGCATAGCTAAAACACTAAAATGCATGTTTGTTGGGCCACCACCTATTTTTCAACATTATTATTTTATTTTTCAGTTTTTATGTCGCTCAATTAAAGATTAAATAAATTTTGACAAAATGGGCGCCAACAAACGTGCATTTTACTGTTTTAGATATATGATTTGTCAATAAAACTCGTTAAAACTTAGTAATAAAGTTAAACCGATATTACGATAGAATGAAAACGCGGCGCTCAGGAGTTTACTCTTAATGATGCCGTGTTTTTCATCAGTTTGGACAATTAAATCAATTAATGATTGGTCAAACTACATTATTGTTTTTTGAAATAAAATGTATTTTCAGTTTTTACCGGTTAATGGCTATGAGAAATACACCAAGACGTGTTCAACGTGAAAACAGAGTAACTACCATATTTAACGAGCCAATCCTCGTGAGGGCGAGATAGAGAGATGACCCCACCGCTTACCACGAATCGGTCGCAAAGGATAGGAGGAGTGGCGGGCGGCACTTCGTCATACCGACACTCCTCTTGTCCTGTGACCCCACCACGCTGTAGAACTAACGGCTGCGGCCCCGCCGAGAACATAGAAGGTAGAGACATAGGTACACCGTGATACTGGCACTCTTCTATCGCCGCTGCCACACAAGTCCCCACCCCAGCAATAACATTACGAGCCGGTTCGGTTGCGATGCCTTTCCACGGAAGACACACCTAAAAACCCGAAGAGCAGCTTCCACTTGGGGTCCACTTGGCTTCGCCGTACAAGTTCTGAGCCTCACCGCAACGACAACGCATTTCGCCTCATTGGTGTGGATAATTCAGAGACCCTGGGTGCAATTTTATTTTTTTGCAATTCTTAAGACTTACTTGTATACTCTTACTTACGGTATAGTCACAAAACCTTTCCCTATACATGTGCAATTCCCCGATCAAATTTAAAGGTTTTCGAGAAATGATATCCTGTTTCATCAAAATGCGCGGTTAAAAATGTTTACCCTTAGAGCTGCAAAAGAACTAAAAAGCATTGTCGTAAGCTTATCTCAATGTTTTGTTTTTAAATCAGAATAATTCACTCGAAAGAGAAAGGTAAAGGAAAAACTAACGTAGTATAATTGATTTTAAGATTAATCTTCACAACTGTAGAACACAGAATAATTAATCGCTTGCAGCACAAAATCCGAACAGTCTTTGTCACAAACAATGGCAGCAAGCGGTAATTTAAATCAAATAAAGCGCTCGAGTAGATAGCTGATGTAATTACTGCTACAATGCTTATGACGTAAAGCTGCTTCTTCAAAGTATTAATGTAGCTACTACACTATATTATACTGAATACAATAAGATGTTTCACTGTTTAGTAAACGCATTACAATTAGAACCACATAATGCAGATCATTGTTGCATAACGTATATGATCTACAGTTTACAGAGTTGTAAAGATACGGGATGGCAAAGTTCAAATTCGAAAAGAGCACATTAATATCTATAAGATCACTTATTTTCATAACTCCCAGAAAAAAAACAGGTAAAACTATCAAATTATCGTACCATACCTTGCCGAACAGAATTTTAAAAACTGCAGGCTCAAATATAAGTTTTTTTTTGTTGTTGAGAGAGAAGGAGAGTCTGTTTAGATATGGTCAGATTAAAATAATAACTATTTCGAATAGAGATTCTCAACCATAATTTAAATTATTGGGGAGACTGTAAAGCCTTGCAAGTAATTACTTCGTAGTTTCTCAATCCACATTGAATATTTATTTAAAACTTAAGTTCTTAGTAAGGGTTCTAATAGTTCGCAAACTTTTCTTAAACTTTTGTTTGGGTTTAAACTAATTTTGTTTGTGTTTTATTTACTCTAATTTAATCTAATTATTTTGCTTTGATGTCGTTAACCTATTTAATTTAGATATAGTACAAAGAAATATTAAACTTCTCAAAACCTTGAATATTTTACGTTTTTCTATGGTAAATATAAAGCCTACGCGATCCATTCTGATGTACTCGTTTGCGTGAATTGCTGGATCATATACGCTTTATGATAAGTTTAGACTACCTACACAATCCAGCAATGTATATATTTTACGTTTTTCTATGGTAAATATAAAGCCTTGTACGGACTACGTGTTCCATTCTAATGTACCCGTTTGCGTGAATTGCTGGATCATATACGCTTTTTGATAAGTTTAGACTACACAATCCAGCAATGTTTAGTACCTTAGAAGCGTATACCTGTACATTGAAACACACAAATAACCAGATGATAATAATAGAGCTTTTCAATTCATTAAGGTAATAATTTATTGTGTGTTGTATATTTGTTTATATAAGAATTCATTTATTTTTTTAAATAATATATTTTTAATAATAATATTATTATTTAAATTATAAATAACATTACCATAACTTTTTTTTGTACTACGCCATTGGTTTCAAGCCGTGATAAACTTAAGAACACAGAAATTCTCATAGCGCTATCTACTACCGTAACCATGCCTTGTCGACCAACTGCCTGGAATATCCTTATAGTGGTATAAAAGAGCTAAGAATTTTCCGTAAATATTCTGTGTGTGATTTGTGTAAGACTAACTAGTAGTTATCGTACTAGTGTACTGAAATAACTGCTGTGTTTTGTGAAAAAGTACCACAAAATCGCCTTGTTTTGAAGTCTATTGATAAATTGAAAAACAAAAATATAAATCACACAAAAATCCAAAAGTTTGTTAGTGTGTTTATTTGTATGTTTAATACGTAACACATAAACTGCGAGATGATTATTTTGGCAGATATTTATTTATTTATTAAAGTTACAGCTAAAATAATTTAATTAACTATAGTTAAGAAACCATAAAGCCAATTACAAGTTTTCGCTTCTAGTGGTGGAATTACAATTAAGCCTGGCGGAATAACTAAATATAATAATAAATTTAGTGCAAACAACAAACAAAGGCTAACTAACATTGTTAGTTCAAGAGCACAAGAAAGTGCGATTAAAATAAAAAATAGAACTAAAACAAAAATATTAAAATATGTAACTCAACTCCTTCAAAGACTCGACCATCTTTTTGCCGCAGACAAACTTGTGAATGAATTGATATCGTACTGCTTACTCATTTTATTACAGTATTCGCTTGCACGCAAAACAGAACAATTTTGCCTGTAATAAGCATCCGTAATTTTTATACATTCCAAACCCTGGAATAATCACTAGACTATCGATATTCGACCCGGGAGAAGCCGCGGGTAGAAGCTAGTTATAAATAATACTTTTGACTGCTGCATTACTTTTATCAAGGAAAAAAAAGTTATATTTTCTTATTTTGTTTACGTTAATACTTCTTATGGAATTAAACATATTGTTATGTTTTTCAGTGCAATAACAAACACGTTCAAAATTGATTTCCCTCGCAACAACGCGGCATACATAAATAAGGTTGTTGTCACAACATGGTACAACCTGCCGACGCATCAACACCAATTAAAGCGGCCCTTGTCTCGCCACCGAGTTGCCAAGTCTGAATTAAATGTAACTCTCTCCAAAACTTTGGTTCTTAAAAAAGTTAAAGACGTATTTTTTGCTGAATATCAGTATAATTAAAAGACCTTAGAAGACCACAAACTTTCAATCAGTCGATAGCTTAGTCAAGATGAGTTGTAAAGCGCACACAGTGACGCAACTTATCTAAAAACTAAACATTTGGAGGGAATTCTAGTAGGTAGTCAGATTTTTTTGATTGGCTGATAAAAATCAGTGTAATGCGTGCACTTCCATAAGACATTTTTATACTGATTTAGGAGCCGGTCTAAACTATCAGCTTATCGAAGTGTCAGGAGGAAGTGCAGGGGCCCGGCCAGTTTAAGGCGGATGCACGTTTTGGACGCTAAATATCTTGTGTTCAAAGCTGCTAAAGAAAAAATAATGTCACGACTTCATGAGTCTATCGGGAGGGCTTTCAGTTATTCTGATATTTTGGACAAGAACTTTGAGCCAATACAAAGGTAATTTGTACTTGAGATTAAAGTTAATAATAATGTTGTCAATAAGGTCACTTTTAATTTTTCAGTAGGTACTGATACTGCTGCATAGTTAGCTTTAATCTAGATACTCTAGTAAAAATGTCATAATGATCCTTTTACCATTTTACCCATCTCGGCATTCAAACTCAACACATACTTACGGTCATGACTAAGCATTTTATAATATCTAATAAATATATTATAGTAAAGACGCCGACAGATTGCGTTTGTAACGCTTGAAAGTTGGTGATAATGATGACCAATAAGATGAGATAGTGGAAAAAATGTTTATTATCCAATTAGTCAACTGGCGAAATAAAACGCCTGCCAGCTGACAAAGTCTTGTACGAGCAGTTCCTTAATACTTTATGTTACATAAAGATCGTACATAAATTAGTCACAAACTTATTCTTCTTATACTACAATGTTTTTTATAGACGCAGACAAAAGAATCCATGTAAAATGTCTAGCTTTGACAGGAATCGCTGACAAAGCTCGCAAGCCTTCATCAATTAAGCGACAGCACGGAGCGGCTAGAACATTGTCGCAACTGATTATTTAAATCAAGTCGATGGTATGTCCCTTCACGACGGAATAAAAGTGCGCTATGGTAATAGCTTTGTGACCATGTGATAAGCGGACAGCGATTGATGTGGAAAGGTAAGTCCTGAATATGACAGCTTTTTAACATTGAATTACTATTCAAAACTAGCGAAAGGCCCAGTTTCCACCAAAGCGGATAGGTGGCAATAAGTAGGAGTTTTTATGTAAATATATTATAACGAGTTACTCAGTAAGTATACTAACTTAATTATGTAAATATGTAGCCATACGGCAGAGGTGTATTTCATATTTATTTCATTAGTTTTGATTAGATTTTTTTGTGATAGCCCAATACCATTTCACCATCAACTGGACATTATTTTTATTTAATTAATTTAATTTCAGTTATAGACCGGTATGACGCAGTTTCCATAAGGTTTATTTTTTTCAACAAATGCTAAATTCATTAAAATTTGAACCTATAAAATGTAAAAAAACAAGATTGTATTTTGTCGTCTTCTTATCACTTGCACATGAAACTTGCGTCGCGGCAAAGCTACAGTGATTTGTGTGGTTTGTAAGTAACGAATGGAATAGAAAATGAGATCATTTCGTCTTCGGCACCAACCTACTAGCACTTCCCTTTTTGAAGAACTTGACTCTTTTACGCTCTCGTTGTTGTTGTGTATTATATGTTTTTAAACTTTCGCGATTTGAGAACATTTTTCAAAAATTAGACAACGGGTCTAAATCGGTATAGGTATTTATTTACCTTTATAATAATTACGCGATTTAGACCCATTGTCTAATTTTTGAAAAATTGTTGAATATTGTTTTCCACAAGGCAAATCCTTAAGATATCTTCTACTTGTCTTTGATGGAATACCGCTGAGGAATTTCCCTTTCAGTACTTTCGTAATGTTTCTTAAACAGAAACATATACGTGTTCAATTATTATTAGTCTTATCTACTTAATAACTTTGTACTAACTTAATAATTTACTGTCAGTATGCCTCGTACCCAGAATGCTGGCAGCATTACCGCATTGTATTGCGATACTAAGTCGCTGAAAAACATAAATAAATATATTAGAAAATTTATAGGTGCATTTTACATCGTTGAATACAATGAAATCACTATTTGTTTTGAGTCAGTGTTTGAGAAGATCAAACGATTGAAACAAAATTGTATTATAATATTTAGCTGTCATGTGCTAGCAACAAGTGAAATTAGATTTATGAAAAATGAAAAGTTAAATGTTTAGCCGCTTTTACCTGTTGTCCTACAAAACAAGTGCAAAGATACGCGACGCGATTCGTAAAAAAAGCCGATGAACGCCACATTTTGGGCAGCGTTCATTAAGCGTTAAACATTTAATTTGTTTTCTATGAATTGCGTAGCGTACTTGCCTTACATCGTTAATGTAGGACAGCACCTTATTGTGCGGACTGATGTTAGATGCTCGCCATAGGAGATATTCTACAAAGAATATGTAAAAGAGACTAAAGACTTACTTTAGAGAAAAATGCATTTTGTAGGTACTCGTATTGACAGAGTTAGCTTCAGGAATCTAGAAAATTGGTTGCATTTCCAAAGAGTTCTGGTAGCTTTACACAAACATATTTTTCTACCTTTGTGGTAAATAAGCTAAATAGTAACCAATGACTTCTATATGTAACGTGGACACAGAGACTCGAACAAATCCACAAAAATAATGTCCCAAGAAATAAGTCTATAGTACTAAGTCAACCTACTTAATACGCAGGTTCATGTTTAAAAATATAAATATTATATATATACAATACAGTATGTATCTATAAATAAAGAAAATATTGTAAATAGGATATTTTTGGTGAAAGGAATCTTTATTTTGTTGTTTAAAGTAAGTGAAACTGTAATAAAATACTTTTTTTTTAAATAACCGAATACAATACACAAAAAATAACAATAACTCGTAGTACGTATAAATAAAAACAACTAAGTCATCTCTAATACAATTTTTGTTCCAAAACAAAAGTAGCAATATTAAAAAAAAAAATTAATATTCAGAAAACACCTAATAATCGTAAACTTTGATTGCACCTACTACTTTAAATTTCTGCATCACCCTAGGTTGACTGTCAGACAAGGCGTAAGGCATTAAGTCCGAATTTTACATTTTGAGCTAAAGTTAAATAAATAAATAAAAATGTATATAAAAATACCATAACTATACTTAACATTCTTACATACAACTTTGAAAATTAAAAACAAACTATACTTACCAAAAATACGACACACCATCTTATACAATAAAATATTGTAACATTACGTCAGTTTTCGAACGCAGACTAGCGCAGAGATGGTGGATTTTTTGGCGTTTTAGGAACGTTTTTCACTTCACATGAACAACACAAAAAAACTATTCTAATTACGGTATAACAATCTAAAATATATCAATGAGTTTGTAACCAGAAAAGAAATAGCACCGAAAAGATAAAAATTGCATGATGGCTCGTAACCCTTTGGAGGCTGTGGTTACAAAAAAATACAATGATTGGCTTGCATAATATGTGTTGTTCATGCATAATAATGAAGTGAAGATAAAGATTTAAATAATTAATTAACGTTGTAGATAATAATATGTTTAGACAAAATTTCGAGAATGAAAGTAACTATAGCAATAACACATCCAATGAGGTGCACCTGCCAAGGAATCATAAATCGATATTTTTCCGCGAGCACCGCCTTTTTATGGCGCTTTATTTTTTGCTTATAATTTAAATCATTCAAAGCTTTTTTCACCAAACCCATCTCCCTCAACCGAAGCGCGTCCACCTGTAGAACATGAGTTAGCGGAAACCCCTTGTAGAAAAACGTGCAGTAAATCATCTCTAGAAAAGGCTTTTTAAATACATAAAGATGTGAGTCTCCAAAATTCTCAAAAGAGTCTTGTATTTTATATCTGTACAACCCATTCGGGATTAAAGTATAATATTCTGTCGAGTTTAAGACGTATTGTATAAAACTTGCTTCAGTTTCTTGACAACCAGGTTCTTGAACAAATGGTTTTTGAGTCTGCATGGTTTCCGTATATAAATCTTCCATCATTTTATGAAAACACGGTTTGACATTGTAATTCAAAATATCAGTTTCTGTGGAGATTTGCCTCTCCATGACTGGATGGGTGGTGAAACTGACGAGACTAGATTGATAGAAGGTGTTTATAAGATACGCAAACCAAACCCATATAATAAACACACATCTCACTGTTGACTGACTACGGAAATTACTACCATGAAGCACTAAATTATCTAAAAGCTTCAACACTAAATAACTTTTATCCTTTTCGCGAAGCAAAATTATCATAAGAATCGAGTAAATGGTCAGAGAAAGCAGTAGGAACAGCCACACAGTAGCATCAAATTCCAAATAAGCAATTTTCCACGAGGGCACAAATGATGCACATTTCACTATGATTCTAACATTATCTGTGTACGGAAGTAAATCATATATGTATTCAAAAGCAAGAGCACGAGCAGGATTAAGTAATAACCCACCCATAACGACATCTGCTCGTTCATTCTGTAACAGTTTTAAAGCTCCATTTGCTTCCATATCTGATGTCACTGTAGGAAATATGTCACCGTTTTCCTCAACAATAATATTTAAGGTAAATCCTTTTTTTTCACCAAGTAACTGCAGTAAGTATGGCTCCAGTCCGTACGCAAGAGGTAAAGATGGATCAGTATCATTATCAGGAATCATAGTATACGGTGGCCATGAAGGTATTGCTGCAGTGAAAGTACAATTCTGCAGCTTTGTGACGAACTTGTCAGGATAGAGGTTCTGCGTGAGTGCTGTGGAGCACTTGCCATGACTTGTGATGTAGTCGTATCGCTTGCCGCAAGCGTAGTTATCGAATGGGTTGTAGGAGTACAGATGTGCGTCAGCAGAGCCATTCATTACTACTACATTAAACACGTGCTGTTTCAGTAATGTATTGAAGATAATTTTTAGTTGATATTCTTCTAGATCTTTAAATATAACTAAAAATAGAGCTTCTGGATTCCACGTTGGTTCTTTGACAAGTTTTGGAAAATTGTCACTAAATAAAGAATAGTTTATTGTAGAAAGTAAATATCCTTCGTGACGTACAGATAGTTTCCGGAACGATCGTCTGGATATAATAGATACTGCATTTGTATCGTGAATCATTTTCAAAAATTCATCATCGTCTAATTTATTTCCGATATAAGTTAGCACTTTTTGTGGGGCAAAGTATTTAGTTATAACACTGGTCACACAATTCACAAATCCATCTCTGTAATATTGTCGAGGCATTTCTATCATATTACTGTTCACAGAAGTAAATAAAAGTAAAATGATTGTAAATACCGACATTTCTGTAATTTGCAAGGCATATAAGTTATTACTATTTTCAATTGAGATCCCGATTTGATCGTTTGATGTGTACTTTTTACTTTTCCAATATGATTTGAACCTGAAATAGGCGAATTCTGCCTTATATGGGGAACTTGAAGCTATAAACTGTATTATTATCTTGACGGCCACCATGACGTTAATATCGAAGTGGTTCCTGTATAATTTATATAAGGGCGGATTTTTGTCATCATTTAGGTATCATGAATTTGTAGTAATTGGGAGACATTTTGTAAGCAACTTAATATAGTAGTACCTTCAAAAGTACTTGTAACAAACAAAACAAGTATGTTTTAATTTATTAAGGCCGATCCATATTATGATTAAAAATTATTTAATGCTACAACTTTGAATGAAATGAAACATACATTATTTAATAGATTTGCATAACAGCTAACCCTTCTCTAGAGCGCAATGGCTGCTTTTTAAAACTTTATCCTTAATTTGGATAGTTGTTAGTTTACATTAGGCCACTGGACGGTGGACAACCGCACCGTACAGATAAATTACATGAATGTAATACCTTTTACTGACTTGGACGTTGCGCGTTTGAAGTTAGTGCGGTAAAGTTAATTCGGGACCAGTGACATTGGTCGCCGAATTGTGTAATCTCTGGACTTTACTGTGCCTGGACTCTAGTAATAATTTGTATCAAGATAACTAACTACTTAATTTTTAAAGATCGTATCGTTTTTGAGGAAACTAAGGCTGAGACCTTTTAGATCGTACTAACACTTAGCTTAGGCGTAGCCACACAAATATATTTAAAAGATAGAACCAGTGTCTTTGAACTTCTCTGAACGTATTTTGCATGTCAACCATGTGATGGTTCGAGTAGACCCATCAATTTGCTGTCACCTTTCAAATGACGCTTAGCCTTGGTGCAGTGAACTTGTAAAAAAATAACAAATTGTATCATTTTATATAATATTAAAGTTGAAAAATTAAGAATCCAGCAGGACTCGAACCTGCACCCCCTGGGTATACGCCCCAGGTGCTTTGCCAATTCAGCTATGGATTCGTATGCTGCCGGACTCAAAATTTCTCAACTCTTTTGTGCCAGCCTTAGCTAGACGAACCTTATTTGGTTTTAGCGCCATCTATGTGATGTGATAAGTCACTATTCACATTCAGTAAGTTTGAATTAAGATCAACACTATTACTGTTAAGAGCTGGCGGTGGGCTGCGCTGGTGCTGCCGGACTCAAAATTTCTCAACTCTTTTGTGCCAGCCTTAGCTAGACGAACCTTATTTGGTTACTCAAAATTTCTCAACTCTTTGGCACAAAAGAGTTGAGAAATTTTGAGTCCGGCAGCATACGAATCCATAGCTGAATTGGCAAAGCATTTGGGGCGTATACCCAGGGGGTGCAGGTTCGAGTCCTGCTGGATTCTTAATTTTTCAACTTTAATATTATATAAAATACAAAAAGGCATAGCAAAGCTAAAATTTGCTTTAAAATATTATTATTACAAATTGTATCATATTGAGCTGTGCAAACTCTTCCAGTAAAGTTGGTAGATAAAGGAAATATTTCCTTTCATTTGTAAGTAATTTTCATAATAAAACTTGGTGTTATTTTTTTATCATAGATGATTTTGTGTTTCTTGCGATTTTGGCTATGAGAAAAACGTAACTAAGAACGTGCAGCGTAATTCATAATAGATTGCCGAGTCAATTAGTGACAAAATGTAGGAGCTGTCATCTCATCTATCATAACACGCAATGGATTTTTATTCCTTTGATGCTTTTACTCATTGTAGCTTCGTTGTATGGACAATTTTCTTATTTTTGGCAAATAGTGTTGTAGACTTTAATCGATTTAATACAGAGAAGTCATCTCGACTTGAATTCGAGATGTTACTGTTGATGTTGAAAATATCATTTTAGCGTTATTAACATAATAGTGATAATAATATTATTTTAGTTTTAACATGTTAATTGAAGAATTATAACTTTTTGAAGTAACAACAACTAAACTTAAACAAACAAAATGTTATTTTACCCGAGCTATTCAAGAAAAGCAGTAGAAACCGAAATTATTACTGCAATATGTTTTTAAGTTTCCTTAAAAACTAATAGACACACTTAATAACTAGTAGACATAAACAAAGTAACATTTTGTTTGTTTAAGTTTAGTTGTTGTTATGTTCTTATAATATATAATAAAATTGCTAGAAAAATTGTCGCTATAATAACAAATACTAACTACTACAAACATATTTTAATTTTTTCTTATCATGTTTTATCTGCCGGCCTGCTGGTTCTTAAATAATTAAAAATTGCCGTCTTAATATTAATAAACCTAATTTTTATCTCACTCTCTCCACCATAATATATAAATGTATTCCAATTACTTATCAAAAAGAACTTTACCGTCGAACTAATTCATTTCTCGCTCGCCCTGACTACAAGGTCAAGGCAAGGCGAGGTCAAGAAATTGAGACCGAAGCTTTGATCAGCGTCTTTGATGCTTTGCAATCTTTCATCCGATAGCTCTCGAGGTGAGATTAAGTATGAATTACTGAAAGGACAGTTTGATGAAGCATCAGTTTATGCTATAAAATTTGTAATTATATCATTGGAATCGGCATTAAATAACCTTTTATAATGTGCTTAAATATCACAATTAACTAAAATAATAAAAAAAAAATTGAAGTGGTATAAAAAAAAATTTAGAGACCTTCAGTCTTCTGTCCGCTTTTTAAAGGTATTAAAATATTTAATTGTGGTAACCACATCATCATGGTGGTCAACCCCGCTTTAGGAGTGTGATAAACGTTACCAATGGCTAATAATAATGCCTATAGGGTTTTGCAGAGATATTGGAACACTATAATTATAATAAGCTATGGTTTTAACATAGCTCTTTAGCTTCTTCTACAATCGTTCATCATTCTTTCAGAGTGGACATAACCATTATTGTTAGTATAGAGTATAATAATTACTTTACTAATTTCGAAAAGAAGGTCTCATTAGCAATACAAACAGCACGCCGCCGTCGACTCTACTCGATAATGAGCGTTCTCGTTGGCGTAGTGGGTTTATTACACCGGTCGTTCCACGCTAATCTGATGTACAGTACACATTACACTAATGTACACTAATTAGTGGTTCGTTTATGATTGTGGGGAGAAATAAGGTTGAAAGGTGATTGGATGTTTGCCGTATGGTTATAGTGGTTATCATTATTTTACCACATAATTAGATACAATTGTTAGCTGTGAACCATCATTATCACTGCTATTATAAGTCTAATTTCTTGTATATATGATATTGACGACCGGATGGCGGAGTAGGAGTGTACCTGCCTGCGACGCCGAGGTCGTGGGTTTGATTCCCACTTAAGACAAATCTTTGTGTGCATGAACATGGGGGTTTGTCATAGTCTGGGTGTTTCTATGTATAATAAGTATGTATTTACCAAAGGAAAGGATATATGTATTAGTATCAGTTAATCTAGTATCCATAGTATAAGCTCTGCTTAGTTTGGGACTAGACGGCGTTGTGTGTGTTGTGGAATATTTATATTATATTTATATATATTTATTATATTGATAAATTATTAAAATATTTTTTTAAAACTTTGAAAATATAATGCATTATGCAAAGCAACATATTTATGAAAAAAAATTGTAAGATTTCCTTTGAATAATAATATCACTATTATTTAATTTAAATTACTTTAATAATTTTTAAAGATTGGTTCAAAAGGTAATATTTAACAGATGATGACCTCATCTTTAGAAATTTAATGCGAAAAAAGCAGTTATTAGTAAAAAGAAATTAAATTCAAAATCTTAGTCTATTAAGGACCCACAAAAAATTAGTTATCAAGCGTTAATTGAATTAAAAGGACAACTTTCTCACAACATGACTAGTACGAAACTAAAAACTTTGTAACTGGATGCGAGTTATCAATGATACTGAAGGTGTATGAAACTAACATGAATTCGAGAAAGTTTGCCGTTTAAACGTTGCTGTAAAATTATTTGCATTAAATATGAAACGCGAAAATATATTTTTAAACCGTTCTCTTAAATTTGAGGTAATTTTTTTTTTTGTACTGCGCCCACAGCGAACGAACGTGTAGTCCACCTGATGGTAAGTGGAGTACAGCCCATTGACATCAGCAATCCACAAAATCAGATTATAGATGCGTTGCTGCAGCTGAGGACTACGGTGTTATGCCTCATGTGCCAGTAATTTTAGGGCCTGATCTCACCACCAAACCGGAACACAGTAATGCAAGCACTACTATTTGGCGGCAGGTTAAAGGTGAGACGGTGGTGCTGCCGCCCTCGAGCTCATTCACAAGAGCTCTACCACCAGTATTTCTATCCCTTTTGTATCATAATTATAAACTATAGTAGTTTCATGCCAAAACGACCGTAAGAGGTTTGTTTAAATAATATCGAATAAACACCTAAAACTTTATCCCTTCCTTTCTAATTCTGTTAAACATTCATTTCTTAGGGGTGCACTCCTAAGTGTCGTGTTTTCATACTAACGTAATATAGGATTAACTTTAATATAATTAAGCATTTAACTATTTTTACCATGAAGATGTAACTTAATTTATAGATAATTATAAGACCACAATAAAGTTAATTATGCCGTAATTAAGTAACAAACATTTGAATACGATATGCTAATTAGAATTATGTTTAGATGGTCGTAATTAGGGACGTTGTACTAGATAATACCTTTAGTGAAAGTTATGGCAAAGTGGGATCCTATAATTAAAATATTATAACGGTAATGTTTACGGGTGTAACACTTTGGTTAATTATTTTAATATGTGGTTTTGTGGTTTGTAATTTATCTAGTGGTTAGTGTATGCGCATTTCACCATGAGGTCTTAGGTTCAATTCCCGGGTTGGCCAAAAGATTTTTTTCGGCTTTTACCGTCAGACAATTCTCAATAGCGACACAAAAGTAGAGTTATCATAGCAGCAGCAGGTAAATTGTCGGGTTTCTCCCCTCTACCACACTTTTAGATAGAGTTTGATTTCTCAGTGAAATAAATAAACAAATCAAATCAGTAGTTACAGAAATTATCTTCTCACAGCAAAAATACAATAATTTCTCTTTGTTAGATTATATTAATTTGAATGATGCACCATGAGTATAATAAATTCTAGTTTACTTTCGTATTTCTGTAACGATCAAGGCGTCGTGTCGTAGCAATTGCTACAACTATACAAGTGTAGCAGACAGGTCTACGTAACAGCTACGACGCAGCTGTAGCGACACGTTTGCAAACGAGATGACGTAAGGTTTATCTCGTAAACTGATTTGCAGAAGCCATCCGTTGAGATCTTACACGTGATATGTTATCACGTTTCACTTCAAAGCATTTAGTTTAACGTATAGAAACCTCGCAATACATTATGATTAAGAAGCTTTTATTAAGTGTGTTATTATTTTTTTACTGCAAACATAACATGAGGTTTATATTAGATAGGTTTATATATAGTTTATTTTAGAAGTAGGTGGCTAAGGTGTACGTACAATTGTACAAGACCTACCGGCACAATTTTAGACAATGTGATGCTGTGTTGTAGAATTTTGCACGAATAAAACCTGAATAACACTTACACGTCCCGGTTATAGAACCTGAAACTTCACAGTAAGCAGTCGTAAAATATATTGCTAGACTAAATGGGGCAATCAAAAACACTATGGGAAAACCAATAAAATAACCTTAATTCAACATTTACATCAAAAGAAGAGCGGTAATCATATAAAATTAATTGCTTTTCTTATCCATGCAAAAAAACTGTCATCCCTTAAATAGATCTCACTAACACTTTTTCCTTTAAAACAAGTAAAAGGTACGGCAATTAGAAAACTTGGGAATGATCCGCCCCGCCAAGAGAAACATTTAGAGGATTATACTGTTTTACTTAGACTTTCAACATTTTAGATATAATTTCTAAGGTTAATTTTTAAACTTTCGCGTTGTATGATTAACTAAAATCTAACGGGCACTAACACGATCAGTTTGCTTGTGGTCACGGCTCGTAATCTGTCTACCGAAACGTCAAGCCTAAAAAGTAAATAATGCATGATCGCGTTAATTCCCGTTAGATTTTTGTAATGTCCAAGGGTTAACTTCATCGGCTGACTTCAACACTGAACGAACGCTTTCAATTTCTCTGTCCCGCTCAAACATTGGATGAGGAAAATAGATGACAATTATAAATTAATCGTTAAATATTAAGAAGTTTGATGAATCTGAGGCATAATCTTTCTATTTACGATTAATAAATGAAATTGAGAGTCTCTTACATTTATTTTATTGATTGATGTTTCGGTCGTGTTAAACCTCAGCTATTCAAAATTTCAACATTTGATTTCACAGGTGTTCATGGCATAAAATCCTGGCATTACTTCAATAGTTTTATGACTTTAAGTAAAGTAAGACGTGCGTTCGCGGGAAGTATACAATTTTATTTAATTTTATACTTCCCGCACACGTGATCCAAGTGTGAAAAGTGCCGAAATTGGAGCATTACTTGGAAATATATTATTTTGGTGTAAAATACGTAGCGTCAAGCCACTTCAATTATCGTTTCTGAGAAAATTGAACAAGATATTAAATTATATTCAGACTAGCTTTGGAATGTGGCTTCACTTGCTTGGTATGTCGGCATGTACTAATCTAACCTAAAACCTAAACCTAAATCTTTGTCAAAAATAAAATACGTTCAAAATCCATTTAGTATCCATATCCATATTATACATTTTTTTTACGTAACGAATTCCACCCAAAATTATTATTTAAATAATTAAAATGATCCTAATAGTTACAAAAACACACGTTTAATCGTTCATAACGATTTCTATCAGACATTTCCTAGAGATGTATGAATGCGGAGGCAGCGAAAAAAGTATGTAATGAGCGAAGCACACATGGTTTTCGTTTGTCTTTGCTTACCCTCGTGGGATAAAGCCATGATTTTATGTATTTATGTTTCTTATTCCTACCATAAGCTTTATGAAAAAACTTTGTGCCAGAATATGCTGCTGCGGCCCAGCGTTAAAATGTCTCCCGTAAATCTCCTTTGAAAGCAGAAAGAGCACTCAGGACGTGGAGCACTCGTGCGAATCGTCATGAACCAATCGTACTATTCTTTGTTAAGTAGCAAGTGATTTAAAGAACGAAACGAGGGACAAAATGACCCATATTTTAGGGCGTGAAGTTATTAGGGTAATATGGGTTCAATAAAGGTTTTGTGTGAAATTGTGGTTTTCTGTAGTAGCTTGCTGTGTTAACTTTGTAGGGATATATTGAAGACATTGTACTGATTTCTGAAAATAGCTCTGATGTCCAGAGTAAATTGGAGAGAATGATAAATACTGGATAATGTTTGCCTGAAATTGAGCAGAACCAAATCAGAATACTTGTTACAAAAGTTTTAATTATATGTTTTGTAAAACAAACCAATTCGATAGATTACATAGATACCAATTAAAGTAAATAATTTGAGTTTTTGAATAACTTGAGTATTCAGGTCAGAATTTGGCTACGATTTAAGCTTAATAAGTCAACTTTAATATTATGATCATTGAACTTTATCTACGATGACAATTATGTAGATTCTACCGTTTGATATAACTGATAGAAAACTGAATGTAAAAGCAAAAATATCAATCTTAATGCAACTAGTAATTTCAGAGATCAGCGCGTTCAAACAACTTAAGTAAATTACATTAGCTCAACATTTTAATATATCATTGTATGAATTCTCCAATACCTACATTGTTAAGTTGAGTTGAGTTGAATAAAAGTTATTACGGAATCAAGTTTGAATACTTTATGTTATGTTATGTTTAAACTGCGATGTTTGATATAAAGTATTTGATATAAAGTTTAATGTGGGTTTTGGTTGCTAGTCTTAAAAAACACGTAGCTCAAAACGGACTAACAATTAAAGTTTGCGCCATAGTCATTTATGTTCAGCTCAAAAAAAATAATTTTTAACATAAAAAAAACCCAATTCAAAAAGTAGGTAAACTAAAAAGCAATAAATAAATTTACTTCGCACAAAATAATACGTTTTTCATTTAGTTAAATAGAAATTATTAAATAATTATTTTATAATACTGAAGTCGGTGCCAAGTTAACAATAACTCTGTATAGATAATATTAATCTTTCTAACAACTATTTTCTTACTGAATATTAGTTCTTAATTATCCGATTTACTTGGCACCGACTTCAGAATTATAAAATAATTATTTAATAATTTCTATTTAACTAAAAGAAAAACGTATTATTTTGTGCGAAGTAAATTTATTTATTGCTTTTTAGTTTACCTACTTTTTGAAGTCGGTTTTTTTCTTTTTGTTAAAAATTATTTTATTTTACGATTTTAAGTGATGAGTAGACCGAGCAAGAATGTTTCTCGAATGAGGAGACGACGATTACTTGAGACGGAAATATTATTAATAATTATCCCCGTACTCCTAACCGTTGAGGAGTTGTACCTTCCAGCATCAGCTCAGCAACTTAAAATGCAAATATCCAAGTAGTTTTAGGTAATATACGAAACACAAAATAGAAGCCTTTGATATTTAAGGGTTACCCATGATTTCTCTAGGATCCCATCATCAAATCATGACCTCATATTATGAATATACATAAGTAATATTCAACGTCTCGCCGCATCTGTGTATGACTTGATAGAATACAGTAAACGGCCTCAAGGAGCCTACATTTAAAGAATTATACCCGTACTCCTAACCGTTAAGGAGTTGCACCTTCCAGCATCAGCTCAGCAACAAAATGCTGACTACTAGATGCAAATCTCCGAGTAGCTTTAGATAATATACAAAAAACAATATAGAAGCCTTTTAAATTTGAGGGTTGCCCTCGATTTCTCTAGGATCCCATCATCAGAACGTGACTTGAAAAAAAATAATTTTTAACAAAAAAAAACCTACTTCAAAAAGTAGGTAAACTAAAAAGCAAAAAATAAATTTACTTCGCACAAAATAATACATTTTTTCATTTAGTTAAATAGAAATTATTAAATAATTATTTTATAATTCTGAAGTCGGTGCCAAGTAAAAACAACCTTTCAACAATATCAAATTACAGTTCACACAAAAAGGGAGGCGTAGTTGTGCTAGTGCGCGGTCGCCCAGTATTGGTACTAACCACAGAAATATAACTAAATATATTCAGTTAGAAAAATGTTGTTAGAACGATTGATATTATCTATACAGAGTTATTAATTGTTTACTTGGCACCGACTTCAGAATTATAAAATAATTATTTAATAATTTTTATTTAACTAAATGAAAGAACGTATTATTTTGTGCGAAGTAAATTTATTTTTTGCTTTTTAGTTTACCTACTTTTTGAAGTCGGTTTTTTTTTGTTAAAAATTATTTTATTTTACGATTTTAAGTGATGGGTAGACCGAGCAAGAATGTTTTTCGAATGAGGAGACGATGGTTACTTGAGACGGAAAACTTATTTATAATAAACAAGAATTAAATCCTTTCTCCTGACTATTGAGGGTCACGACCTTCCATCATCAGCTCATTTTACACAATAACTAGCAGTAGGAATATGCGTACAGTAGTGAAAGAATTATCCTTTAACTCCTAACTATTGAGGAGTTGACCTTCCATCATCAGCTCAACCACATAAAATTATTGCGACCAAGCGTAAATCCTGGCCTCGGATAATAAAATATGAGGGTTGCCCCCGATTTCTCTGGGGTCCCATCATCAGATCATGACATGCTGACAATGGGACCACCTTTGAAATATCTCCGTTCCAACAGCTCACTTGACATCATAACTAGCAGTCTGAATATGTGTACAGTAGTGAAAGAATTATCCTTTAACTCCTAACCATTGAGGAGTTGACCTTCCATCATCAGCTCATCCACATAAAAATACGTAAATACTGGTGTAGCTTTGAAAAACACACTAAAAACATTACATGTACCTATAAAATTCGAGGGTTGCCCTCGATTTCTCTGAGATTCCATCATCAGATCACGACATGCTGACAATGGTACCCCTTTGGAATCATCTCCTGTTCAACAAAAAAAGAATCATCAAAATCAGTTCATAAACGACGGAGATTTCCGTGAACAAACATAAAAAATAGCAACATAATATGTTGCTTTTTTTATATTATATATTATATATTATATATTATATATTATATATTATATATTATATATTATATATTATATATTATATATTATATATTATATATTATATATTATATATTATATATTATATATATTATATACGAATCGAATTGAGAACCTCCTCCTTTTTTAGAAGTCGGTTAAAAATAGGACCACATGACAAGTATATCCTTTCAAACAAAAAAAGAATTTCTCAAATAGGCGTCTTCGAGTAATCGGCGAACAAATATAAAAAAAAAAAAAAAAACACAACCGAATTGAGAACCTCCTCCTTTTTTTGAAGTCGGTTAAATAGTCTATCTTCTTTGTTCAAATATTCTTTTTTAATATTGCTACATTAAGAAACTATTTCAAAATAGCATTCATTCATTATTTATTGTATAGTGTATTAGCTCATGAAAAAATAATGATCGTGTTTAATTTCATCTCAATTGAGTTCCATAACGCAAAGTGGAAACTACAAACATCAGTTTACCACGAAAATTAAAATCATTCTTTATTTGAATTGCTTTCAATCTGCGACTACGAGTAAATTAAATAGAATCAATTCTTTTTTATCTCAAAGTCTAAATAAAAGGGTTTTAAATTCAGATATTACTTTTTCATCTAAGACGATTCTGTTGGCTAAAAAGCTCATTTAATTATTAAACGCGCCTCGTAGTTATATTTGCAGTTTGTTTACTGTCCCAATCAAGCTACAAACCTGCGAGTGCGACTAAATTCGGTTTCTATTTGAAGTCCTTTGAATCTGTTACTAACTAACTAACATAAAATCTACTATCTTTCTTTTATCTCAAAAGCTTAGTTGAGTGTAAGCGTGGTGACAAAAAACACATTATTAAGAATCTTTATTGTCAGGAAAAAAGTTCGTTATATTTCACATGCATTTTACTATTTGGCATCACACGTTTTTTCTTAGGTATTGAAGTAATTTAGCTTCTATTGAGCCTCGAAGCTTAACCTAAAATCTTTAAAATTCCTGAATAAATGTTCCATAAAATAGGTACGCACATTGCATAATAATGTCTCATCATTAAGTTTTTAAATTACTCAAACGTTTACTATCGCTAAAACAATTTCACGGAACGAAATAGATTACAGAGAAAAAAAACATAAGCCTATTTATTAAAACTCCATTCCTCATTTAATATCGAATCAGAATGTATTCAAACATTCCAATCTGAAAAAGCGTAACTCAGATAAGAAAATATCTGCATATCTTTTATACAACTGTTTTTATACGTTAAGGAAAATTCGATCGTTGCGGGTAGACGGTTCAAATTCATAAATCTTCGGGCTAAGTTTTTTATGTCCCTGGGCGATAAGTACCCGCGTCCCTGGGGCGCGCTTACACGGAAACGTCTATAGATTGTAAGGTAGCTATAGACATGTATACGACATGGATTGGGAGATTCGAGTTTATGGTTAGATTTTTTATTGTTAGTGCTTTATGATTTTGAATTATTGCTTTACTTTAGGACCTTTACATACAACAAAGCTATGTTAAAGTCAGCAAATATTGCTTTGTTTTGCTTTTGATTTAAATTAATTACAAAATTAGTAAATAATGAGGCTGGCTTTACATGGATTTATTTCAAGTCTTACTAAGTTAATTTTTATTTATAGATTTTATTTTTTGGGCTCTTTGAAACCAAAAACATCACATAAAGCTTTTAATTTAATAAGTTGATAGATCACATTAAGTGCTAGGTAAATTTCTAAATTTTACAATGCACTAGTCAAGCCAGCGAGTTATCTGCCACTGATATTTAAATTTATAGCAAACGGCGCTGCCATGCCGATTCATATAATTATAATTATTATGCCCCGATACTACGTGTAAGGTAACATTGAATTCAGATAGCTGAAAAATTTATATAGGTGTATACTACACACATTTCACTGGCTGTGTTTATGTTTAGGTATTGAAAGATAGCTGAAAAATTATGTATAATTTTTCAGATATTTTTCAATTATTAATAACATAGTTTCACCAACAAATCATTATTAATTTTTAAGCATATAATTTTTAAGACAATTAATAAAAAAAAATCACATACGTATCTTTAAAAACACGAGAGTTTTTGTGACGAAACTGACGCCACTTCGCTGTGTTGCGCGGTATCTTCTAAATTATGACGTCAAGCGTCAGTGGGTGTGCACGCGGAATAAATAATACGAGCTGCAACTAAATAAGTTATAACTTTGAAACTACTGGCTAAATTTTAATGAAACAGTTGTATTAATAATCACTCACGAAACATGTTATTCTTCGTCGTGTCGATGGCTGTGTCAAATTTTATTTTAACTTGCCATCGTGGTGAAAGCATTAGCCAATTCGCTTTGGAGTACTCGCGAATTGCCCAGGGTGCGCCGGACGTAGGGAATCGTTGTGTACGTCACTCGGGGAGGCTCCTTTCATGCACCCCCAAACATGTAAATGATATTCTTCATTCCCGACTTTGTGCTGAAAATCATCTGAAAAAATATCGGTACATTGAAATTCTATTTATTGTTTCAGCTAAATTGCCTCTTTGGTCAAGCGGTATAATTAGGGACCGCTCACCGAGAAGCTCGATGCCTCAGCCAAAAGTGTTATTCATTCATATTCATTTATTTCGTAAACTATTATAACATAGTATTTGAAATTGACAGTCAAAATGTACAAACAAAACTTAACTAAAAAACATGAAGCTGAGAAACTGTAATCTAATCCCAAGCATTATTATCTTCCATATAATCTGTAATGGAATAGTAGCCCTTCAAACACAGTTTTCGTCTTATAATCGACTTAAATTTATTGACACTTTGAATTTACTGAATTTTGCTTGGGATTTTATTAGGTAAAATCGCACACATTGACCTCTAAATGATTTTTTTATTTTCTGGAGCCTAGTAGCAGGTAAAACTAATTTATGCTTGTTACTTGTTTTTAAATTATGTATATCACTTTTTTAGCTAAATTCTAAAATATTCTTATAAGGTACATAAATAAGGATATATAAACATATTGACTCGCCACTGTCAAGATACCGATTTCTTTAAATTTTACCTTTAGTGAATGTCTAGAGGGTAGTTTATAAATTGCTCGAATAGCCCTCTTCTGCAGTACAAAGATAGTTTGAATATCTGCGGCACAACCACAAAGAAGAATACCATACGACATGACACTATGGAAGTAGCTATGGTAAACTATTTTAGCTGTATTCACATCTGTTATTAGACGAATTTTCTTTACTGCAAATGCTGCAGAGCTGAGTCAATTCGACAATTCATCAATATGCGGGCCCCACTGAAGCTTACAGTCCAATGTGATACCTAAAAACGTTATTTGGGATTATTTCCTAAGGATATTCTAAGTAGTAGCACAAAGCCTGAAATTGTGCCCAATAGGTAGGATATTATAGACATATCCTGTATTACATCTCTGTCACACCTTTTGGTGTAATATGGGCGTGATGCTCTATTATGTCCAATATTGGTTTGCAGTATTACTCATTGATTGAGTGCTAGAATAATCCTCGATATTTGCAGCTAATAATTAGATTTGAAATTATATTAATAGCTTTTAATAAAAACAAAATACTTGTATATAATACTAATATATTTTTTCTACAAATACAACAAAACTGTTTAAAATATCGCTTTGTTTCTGTAATCAATACCTATTTAGGCCCTGCCTTTGATTGTCATCCAAAATACTCCATCAACTTGTACTCACTTATCCATCAGAATTCATAAACGGCCAGTCGCAGATTTGACGCCGGATGTCCACGGACAGCCTTCACTAGCACAAATGTTTAAACATTTCCTGTTTCAGAACTGTTGAGTGACAACTGTGAAATGGAAATGCCATTCAACCTGCCTATTTCCAGTTCATTATCACACACTGCCGTTGGTGTAGTGGTTAGCTTTTATTATGCGAATACTGATTGGCAGGTTCCGTTTTCAATCCCTATTTCTCACTATCATAGCAGCACGGATTCTGTAACTTTTTGTACCTGGTAGGTGATAGGTTATTGTCCGATCAAATTCTAAGTTTCTTATATTTTATTAATATTATAAACTAGCCTTCACTCGCAACTTCATCCACGTAGGATTCGTTGTATTAAGTAATAGCTGGGTGTTTCTATGTATAATAAGTATGTATTTACAAAAAAAAGAAAAGTATATAGTACAAGCTCTGCTTAGTTTGGGACTAGATACGGTGTGTGTAAGTTGTGAGATATTTATTTATTATTAGCTGCTCCCGCGCTTTGAGCCGCTTCGAACTGCATTGTTGCGCGCCCGTGAGGCTTACCGTAATCTTTTTACTTACTAATATTATAAATAAAAAGAAGCGCTTAAAAGCTAGTAAGATATAAATGTAACTGGTTATATTATAGGCTCGGTCGATACCTATGTTCTATTATAATTTCCATCATGGGGCGCACCGACAATTTGCAAATGTCGAGCATTGGTCAAACGTGACCTCACGATTTATAACCTCCTCATTTACTATCCCTGTCCGAATGAAATGGAAATCGGAGTTTAATTTACGTACTGACAATCGGATGTTGGTAGGGTTTTTGTGAAAAAGAGGAAGGAAGTACCATCGTTGCACTTTAAACCTGCCGCCAAATAGTAGTCAGTGTACATTGTGTTCCGATTTTCCGGTTTGGTGTTGAGGTAATATTCTGAAATAACTGGCACATGAGACATACATTATAGTCTTAAGATGCGATGCATCTATAATTAGAGTAGTTTGTGGATGTTTTTTTGGCTGTAGCTGCCATAAACTATCATGTGGACTACGTTTTTCGCTTCATACGCCGTAAAATATCAAAGAGCATTTAATTAATATGGAGAGGAATTTAATGCAAAATAGTCTGCCCAAACTCGCGGGGAGCAGAGTATACATTGGGCCGTGCATCTATGACTTGACAACTAGTTATATAGGACGTGCAATAGCGGCGCATTTGGCCATGGCAGATGCTTGGCAATGACAAGTCCTTATGGTTTAATTGTCTAAGTATAAAATGTTGAAAAGTAGGACAGGTGCGACCTTACCATTTATCACCCCCCCTTTACCATCCCTGGCCGAATGAAATGGATATCGGCGTCTAATTTACGCATCGCTCCACGGCCCAAAGCCCGCAAAGCTTTTTACGCATTTTTTATTGCTCCTGGAATTCTATTCCGGTTCCCCCTCACTCTTCAGGTAGGTATAGATTATTGGGCTTAGATATTTTTAGGTGAATGTTTGATTTTATTTGAGTCGGTTTTTTCTTATAGCTCAAATATTTAATATTATAGAATTAAATAAATATGTTCAATAAGAAAAATATAGTTTAAAAAAACTAAAAAAACACGCTTTTAAAGCACATCAAACTAAAAAGTGAAAAATAATTCTTATTATAACCTGAAAATAATAATAAACGAAAAATACTAGTACTATTGTGAAAAAAAGCGTGGGTCGCTCGATAGACGAAAAATATGGCACAGAGCGCCCCACGCTTTTTTTCACAATAGTACTAGTATTTTTCGTTTATTATTATTTTCAGGTTATAATAAGAATTATTTTTCACTTTTTAGTTTGATGTGCTTTAAAAGCGTGTTTTTTTAGTTTTTTTAAACTATATTTATTTTTCACTTTTTAGTTTGATGTTATTTAAAAGCGTGTTTTTTAGTTTTTTTTTAATCCTGGCGATCCTAATAAGGATAATTAGATAAATTTATGAAATTATTATATTGTCGCTGATTCTTTACAAGTGTAGAAAGTTTGAATTAAATCTGTCCGTTTAAAGTGGGTCAAAATCGAGTCCAAAGGAGTCGGTTACATACAAACAAACAAACAAACAAACAAACAAACAAACAAACAAACAAACATACAGGTGAAGCTAATATAAGCGTGTTAAAAAGCCTTTCAAGACACATAAAATAATATTTTCATATATTTACTTTTATTTGGTCTATAGGTACAGATTTCTATAAACTTTTATGTTTGCGTGAAATTGGGAAAAACTTTGGTGCGCACTTGTTTTACTTTTAGCTTTATCGAAAACTTGATACCACAAACAAAAGAAAGGCACGCAAGTTTCATGTTTATTTTACTTATAAATTTCTCATCTGGTACGACATTGACAATGCGAAACTGATTTCATTATGCCAATGTCAGTTTGAATACGTTCAACGTGAAAACACCACAGTTGTTTGTTCAGAATACACCCGACAAAGATCTTACAGTAGTTGATAGTTATAAAAAATCTTAAAACTGATGTAAAATTAACGATTTCTAATTCTTTATGACTTATGACAGATACGAATTACAAATGTTTAATTTTACATCAGCACTGGATACGGATGAGTGAAATGATGAATATTTTTTTGAGATTTACGTGTGGTTACAATCAAATATATATGTAACGTTTCGAACCGACCTGATCAATAATGCCTTTGAAATGCTATCTGATCGACTTCATTATGCGATGCGAACCCTTTCTCACTGAATATGTATGGAGCAAATCAATGTTGTATCCGTTGAAAACGTCTTACAATTTGTACGTTTCAACTAAATACCTACATGAAAGTCGACTATTTAACCGAGTCCGTTTACGTTGAATATAACTTTACGTTTGTATTAGGTTAGGTTTAGGTTTAAAGATCTTTATTTTTATAAGAACTACATAAAGATCACTTAGATGAGATATACATTATTTTAATTTTAAACTTATGCAATTATTATATTCTTGCTTCGGCGTGCATTATACAACAGAATATCTAATTTTATAATTATTAAAAATATTGATGTAGTATTTAAATTACACCTATAATATTATCTACACATTCCAATATTTTAATATATGCACTAAGCCATTTAGTTAACAATTTATCGTAGCGACGAGCAGCATATAAATATTACTTAAAAGGTTGTGGAAAAGGTGTATGACAGTCACATTTAACCAGTCATGCTTTGGTCCGATGTGATAGACGGTAAGCCTATCACCATCCACCGTGCAGAAATCCAACCCCGTGCTGTTTATAATTTTCCGATGGAAAAATGTAAAATAAAACTTTTACTCAGGCAACAAACCCGACACTTTGCGATCAGAGATCGCATACACTAACTAGTTTTACCACTGGACCAATGAGACAGTATGCAAATAAAAGTTGGCGGTTAAAGTAAGCAATTATTAAGTCAAGATTGAATAAATGCATCAAATATCTTTTGCATTACTATCATTCTGTTTTTATTAACTGAAACTATGACAGTAATGCTAAAGTTACATAGCAAAAACGATTTTACTTTTGAATGGTGAAGATGCAGAAAATGTACATCCAACCATTTTCAACCCTGAATCTCTCATCGATTCGACTAATCCCCGTTTAATACGCACATGGCATGTGTATTTCCTAAATGGAAGCACACGAAATTTTAATTTCTGACAATCAAATTTCGACCGTATTTCATATTCAGATAAGGATGCACAAAATTTTCGAAACTGATAGATTCTCATACAGAATCACTCTACGGGTCTTGCCGTCACAAATCGTCAGTCTGCAGCTCTGTAATCAGACGTACAGACATCTCTGCTAGAGTTGAATAAATCGATGGTCCAGCCTCTAATCAGTACAAGAGTCAGTCGAGCGTGAAAGGGCAAGTGAAAGGTTTAACTTAAACACTCATTCTGATTCTATTTGTCTTTCGTACTGCCTGGCTTACCCATTGAATCGCTTCAATGGTTACAATTGAAATTCAATGTTACTTCATTTTAGTGTTTGAGGAGCCTATGTAAATTGTTGAAGCTCTAAAAACATTATTGACTATTTGCTTACTTTTACAGTAACTGTTTATGTAAACTTATTGATTTTTTGTTTGTTCGTTTCAATTTAACTCTAAACTAAAGTCAATGTCAAATCATTCGTTTCATAAACCCCAAGGTGCAATTTAGCACGTCAACAAACATTATAGTTACAGAGCAAATAAAATAATCTAACGAATTAAATAAATTAAAATTTCACTAATCTAAATAATATGATTTGAATTCCCGAAGCTTAGATCAATTTGAATCGAACTTTTTAGGCTCACACTAAAACAAATCCAAGTTGATGAAAATTGAGATTGAGTTAAAATTGAGCTGGTGAGATACTCATGTGCACCATCTTTACAAATAATAAACCATACAATTTTGTTTGTTCTTGACAATATTTCAGGTAAGTGTAAGTTATTGCAACACCAGATCTTTGTATAAAGGAAAATAATAAATGCGAAGGAATAAACATTATTTGTCAAATGCTGTTTTTTTAAATCTTTCATTAATAGGAAAGCTATATTAAAATCCTTTGTAAGCTATTTGCAATTTACTGGACTGGTAAAGTCATAGTAAGCGGTTCACAAACTTCAAATGAGCTAACGTGCTATGTTAAATTAAAATAAGTATTATTTTTATAGATTGAAACACCAGTCACGTGAAAAGTTGGGTGAAATCAAACTATTTTGGCAAAAATCACGAAGTAGCCATGGTGCAGTAGATAACGCATTGATCTTACGAAGAGCTCGTGGGTTCAAATCCTGGCCACGGATGTGAAGCTTAGGAAATCAAGCTAAACTGGAGGAGGCTACCAAAAATACTATTTTTTTGTAAATTACTAGTAAGCTTAAAAAAAAGGTTTTTAGACTAAGTGAAACGGACCGTTCGTATTACATTTTGAAGAGAAAATACTCTTAATAACTAATCTTCTCTCAGTCTTCCACAATGAGCTAAAGTTATTAAGATGATTAGCGCGAGGTGTCGACGAGTCAGCCGCCATTACGCAAAGCCATTCATCTTGATTAGGTCCGCCCCCCCCCTCCCCCCTCTTATTTATCCCTCCCCATTTATTACTAATAGAAAATATCGGTATTGAACTGATATTGTAAGAAAATAATTTGACTTTGTGTGGATGTTTTATAAAAACAACAATATTTTGAGCTGATTGCACAATACTTCTCCTAAATTTATTTTATTAGTTGTGAACTGCCTCGATGGTCTAGTGGTTAGCTTTTTACACACTTACTTAATAAATATAAAGAATTTCAATCAATCTGTAACATAACACATAACATAACATCACGCCTAATTACCCAAAAGACAACACCATCTTTTGGGTAATATAGGCGTGATACAACACCCACACTTCACCTGTTATGTTTAGGTCCCATGGGATAGGGGGTGAGCCTATTGACATCCACCGGGCACAATTCCAACTCAGTGCTGCTATTGAGAATTTTCTGACAGAAAGTTCACACTCACAAATAACAATTAGGCAAACCCGGAAATGGAACCATAGACCTCGCGTTGAGAGGCGAATCAAACTGGTTGTGCTCTGTGTGTGTCAAATGCATGTTTGTAAACAACCCCGCGACACAGGAGTTATTCCTAGTGTGGACGTCGTTAAAAAAAACTGAAATAAAAGTCTAATCAAGCCTAAAGTGAAGGTAATCCTTTCCAACGCTACCTAAGTTTTTATTTAACTTAAAACTTTGTGTAATTTAAGTTGAAAGCAGTTGTGTGCTCGTCAGCTCTTAGCTAGATTGAAAGACAAACAAAACCTCACTTCAATATTACTCAGCTGAAAATACTACAACTGTTTTATTACGGGTTTATTTTAGTCAACCATTCCATTTTTAGAAATGCTTGACAAACCAGCCAATGGAATTTAGTCCTATAAAACCTATTTGCCACTCAAACGCGATTCTATATTGGATCGATTGGTATGGCGCACTGTATAAAGTTATATATTTAGTAGCAAAGACAATTAAAATATACTAGACTGACAATCTCATACAAAAATTTGCTTACCGGAAAGCTCAAAAATCCTCAATAACTAGATGGCGTTGCTAGCGCGAGATGAAATAGCCTGCAATATTATATTTTTTTCCACTTGATAACGAATACCATTCCTACCCAATTTTTCATAAAAAGATACATTTATTCTCCACTTCAATGAGTTTTAAAAAGCAATAGGTTATTCGTTTTTAAGTAGGAAATAAATAGTTGCTAGCTATTTCGCCTTGCGTCAGTAGCGCCATCTAGTTATGCAGCTTTTTTCGGCGATATAGTATTTTAATGGTTTTTACTAGTAATAATATTTTCTCTGGTAGCCAGTTATCTGTAGCATAACGCTTGAGTCTGGTGTTATGCTTTTGGTAGCTTTCAGTAGCATACAAAAATTATAAAAAACATACATGAATATTTAGGTTTTGCTTCAGGTACCATGAAAACAAAAACCTTCTTCTTGAATTACTTTATTTTTGAAAACCACATTAAAATAAGTTATTTAAAAAGTAGAGTAAAAGTAAGAAAGTAAGATACTTTGTTTTATACATTGTAGTTTGTACATAGTAATGATAAGTTGTCTCGGGAGAGCTAAGTTTTGCTCTAGGGATAGAGCAAAACTTCTGCACCTCTATACAAAATGGCTCACTCGGGTATTGAACGACGACTCTGGCGTACGGCCAAATGCTTGACACGCCTTCGACAACGTACCACGTAAATGTTGTGGTAACGACTTTTTACTTGAAAAATACTAACTTTAAAACGGTTAAGTAGGTGTTTTGTGTATGAGGAACGTCTCAACTCTCACCTTACATCAAATACTTCCAAATGTTGGCACCACTGTATTCCGGTTTGGTGGTTATGTTGGTTTTAAATAAATTTGTATCTATAACCCGATATGATCTTGGCTAAATATAAAATCTACACAGACATAGCGATCAAATCCGTATTTTTATCCCTCTTTATGCCTATCCCCGCTTCAGGGGTTATAAAAAATAATAATCATCATAAATATAGCTTTTAAATCTACTTTCTAATGAAATTCTTGTGTTTCAGCGTTAGTTATTGAACTCCGCCGAACCGATTATATCTTCTTAAATATTTTTGTGTTCATTTGATGTGAATGAGAATAGTATGTAGCTTATTTTTAGCCATCTTCAAAAAAAAGGAGACGGTTCTCAATTCGATTGTATTTATTTCCTTTTTTTATGTTTGTTTTCGTTGTTGACCGATTAAAGAAATTATTTTTGTATTTTTTTCTGAAAGAGAATACTTCTCATGACTTCCTATTTTAATTAGGTCACGATCTGATGATTGTATTCTAGAAAAAATCAGGGGCAACTCTCAAATTTCAAAGTTTTCTATATTGTTTTTCGTATATTACCTAAAGCTACTCGAATATTTACATCAAGCAATAAGTATTTCATGTCAACACCTCAACGTTCAGGAGTACGGGGATAATTCTTTGGTTTTATTTCTTAAATATAGGCACCTTCAGGACATTTACTATAAAACTTCAAGAAGTATTTCTTACTTTTTAGTGCATTTTTGTAATTGAGGTTCGGTATGCTTTATTTTTAATAAAAAAAATTATCGATATATCCGTGCACAAACGACTAATATATGGCAGCTAATAATGGTATAAATTGAATGCCATTAACAAGTTTTCATTCGCGTCGCTAACAAGCGCACGGCTCGTTACTAGCTGAGTAACTAATTGAAGTATAATCAATAGTATGGCGTACGGTCCTTCGTGGAAGTACCGGGAACTCCCTGGTACGAGTAGATTAAGGGTTTACCCTATAAATACTTCTTGTCAACGTCTACGTCAATAGAAATTGGATTATTTGTTTACATTAGTAAACATATCATCACAACTATGTTATTTAGAAGTGCATGGCAGAAATATATGATACCCACGTTTGAACTGTTATATTTAGGTCTCATGTGACATGTGTCTATCGTTATCCATTGGGCACAATTTCAGATTCTGTGCTGCTATTTATTTATTTATTTAATTATTTAACTTTTTGCACAAACAAATAGTACATAGGCGGACTTAATGCCTTATGGCATTCTCTTACAGTCAACCTAGGGTGGTGCAGAGATAAGCATAGGTAGGTGAAGATTAGACAGAGGATTAATTATTGATAAGTAAATAGACGATGTACATATTATATAAAATACGTAATAGAGATACATAATACTGAAAATAAAAAAATATAATAATTTTTAACATATTAAATACATACATTTATAAATTAAATAATGATAATATATACATAATTATACAGGTTAGCCTTGAGGAGTTGATAATTATATAAGATAAATAAGAAATATTATGATGATTCTGCCAATTGCTCAGTCAACAGTTTACGCACATTAATCTTAAAACTGTAACGAGTTGTTGCCATCCTGATTTCCAGAGATAGCGCATTCCACAGAAGAACGGATTGAACGAAGAAAGAAGAATGAACAAAGCCAGTAGTGTGTGAAGGACATAAAAGCAGTCTGTTATTAGATGACCGTAGATCTCTAGCATGATTATAGCTCAAATACTGGAGATAAGGTGTTAAATAGAAGGGTGGAGTTGGGGAGAAAAGAGTGGTGAGGGCACGCAAGCTACGGCGTGGGCAAATAGGTAGCAATTTGAGCTCAGCTTTGCTATTGAGAATTTTTTGACGGAAAACCTCAAACCGGCAATCGAACCTGGGACCTTGTGGTCTGACGTCGCATACGCTTACTACTAGAGTCTGGTGGATAGTGTATTGTAACTAGACCGACGAGGCAAATAATTGACTGTAGTTAAATATACTAAAACCAAAACAAACCATTAACAATAACGTAATGATTTCTTCCGCTATTGTACAAGTAAGCAAACATTGTCTCCTTCCTTTTAGTAAAAAGGAAAATGTCAATTTGTTTCTACAAACAAAATAAATAACGAAGCACAAGATAACCTAGATGTTACATCTTTACTTTTATGTGTTTTGGTGGCAATAAATGATTTTTTACTTTACTTTACTTTTTACTAATGTAATAATAAAATTACAAAAATAAGGTATCTGTTAACAGCATCTATGGACGGTACAAAAATCAAATTTTGTTATCAAAATCTATATCGGGAATAACCTTTGATCAATTTTGTTGTTGGAAGCCTTACATTAAAAATATATAGATAAGTTGGACCGTTTTGTCTTTGTTTTACAGAAAATTAAATTAACAGTTAATTTAGATGCAGCTAAAACCGCTTACCATGCCTATGTATCATCGGTAATTAGACATAGTCTAATAATTTGGGGCAATTCTGTGGACGTTAATAGTCTTCAGGGCTCAAAATAAATGTGTACGTGCTCTAAGTGGAGCCGACTACATTGACAGCTGTCTAACTAATATTTAAGAAACATAAAATACTGACATCACCCTGCATGTTTATTTTAGAGGCTTGTATGTTCGTGAAAAATCATCCTGATCTATTTAAAAACTTTAGTGATTATAAATTAACCGTACTAGACATAAAGAAAGCAGTTATTAGACTAGAGCTGCTTAAGAAAAATGCCTATTTCATGTGTATAAAACGATATTATCATTTACCTGATAAGACGTTATCATTTAGAAAGACATTGATGCAATTATTAAAAATTAATAAATTATTATAATGTGATTGATTACATAAATGACAAATTAAAAACTTTTTAAAAGAAAATCCGACGAATATAAATTATATCAATTCATTTAATATCTATATATAGCATATTCTTACTGATATTATTAGTGCTAAAGTTTGTGAGTGTTTGATACTCTATCAATCAAAAACTGCCAGGTCAATATCGATGTAATTTTGCACATAGCTTATTGCCTGAATAAAAATATAGGCTACTTTTATCGACATACGACAAAGGTGGAGTCGCGGATGGAAGCTAGTTATTTAAATAATCAGTATCACCTCTTCATGAATGTTTATGCTCATTGAGCACGTAATCCAATATTATGTGACGCGAGAACAGCTAATTGATGTTGTTTAGTACAACTTCTGAGCGCGTTCTAATTTTATCCAATTAGCGAGTATTCTGATGTATTTGCTTTGTTTAATTAATTTTATATCTATGTTAGAAGCACCAGTGTTGAGATGAAAATGTTCTATATAGCAGTATGTGGATATCGATTCTTAGTTAAAATAAAGTTAGATTTTATAATTGGAGAAAAATTACGCTATCATTTAATTTTTTTCTTAGTTCCTCTATAAATCTTGTATAATAATGAAAAAATACAGTTGTAAAGTAAAATTACGTTTACCATGATTGATTTTAAAATCTCCTTAAGGTAATTACATTTCACTTTAAAATAAACAACAGTAGCTTTATTTAAAGTCTATATTTCGAAGTACAACCCATAAATAGACACTCTAATTCAGTTAGTTTTGTTTAAAACCACCTATTGTTCGTGGAGAGCTTCTAAGAATATAAACAACCTCAACTTGAGGAAATGTTCGCTCTACAGTAACGTACTGTTTCGGTTTTGTTGCTTGAGGTTACTTGTTTCTCTGAGTTACTCGATAAGTTCGATACGATCTGACAAACACACATATATCCAAGTTCGTACTTTATTATTCCTCTTTATTTATTTTTAAACTTATTTTATATATTTTTAAATATGATTTATAAAAAATACAAAAAAACATTTAAAAATATAAAAAACAGTGTCCCACCGACATCAGGTGCAAGGACCAAGCTGCCGATGGTTAGGGCTCCAGAGAGAGAGGAACCTCCTCACGATGCGTGCCGTGTCCAAAAGGACCGCCTTTTGCATCTGGCTCTTGGTCCAACCGCCTAACGCGAGCCTCTTAAGATGTTGGTCGAGGCTCTTTGCTATCAGTCCATTGACTGATATGACTATCGGTACAATGATGGCCGAATCCACATCCCACATGTCGACAATCTCGTGTGCCAGATCAAGATATTTATTTTGTTTATCTTTCTCGGCTTTCACGAGATTCCCGTCATGGGGGACGGTGATGTCGACAATCACTGCACGGCGCTCCAATCGATCTATCAACACTATATCAGGTCTATTGGCGACAATAGTCCTGTCAGTGATGATAGATCGATCCCAATGCAACGTGGCACGGCCATTTTCGAGAACTGGGTCGGGCACATACCTATAGTACGGCACTTCTGCAGCCACAAGTCTGTATTTCAAAGCAATTTGCTGATGGACGATCCTGGCCACTAGGTTTTGTCTGTGCAAATACTCGCCATTGGCAAGACGAGAACAGCCGGAGACTATATGTCTAAGGGATTCCCCGGGACAGTGGCATGCCCGACATACGTCCACCGTACCGTCCTTCAGGATATACCTCCGGTAGTTATTCGTCATAACAACTTCATCCATAATTGCAAAAACAAAACCCTCGGTTGCCCCAAATAGGTCACCGAATCGTAGCCAGGATACCGATGCTAAGGTGTCTACATCGGGCCCGTGTAAAGCCCGATAAAAACGTCCATGCAGCTCCTTACTCTTCCATACATCCTTGCGATCACTAGTACTTAGTACTACCGGTTTGCGCCAGTTCTCTTTACCTAGAGCTAGCGGGGTAAAGCCGCTGTCCACCGCCACCACATCACGATGCATACCCGAATCCACAGCGAGAAAATATTCTCTAAGGTTGCACACCTCGCGGTTATGTAGGTCCTTGGCGTTCAATAGGCCACGGCCCCCGCATCTCCGCGGAATGTACAATTATTATTTAATGTGTAAAACTTTTTAAATAAATTAAAATAAAATTAAGTAGACCAAACTATTAAGCATGGTATGTCAAAAAATATACATGATGTGGTAGTCAAAACCTCAATTTTACAAGAAATTTAACACTACGACAGTAAAAGTAATATAGGTAGATGATATAACTAAATTATTTTTTGATTGAATAACATCCATATTCACAATTCACAAATCTATGCGTCGCAATTCAAGACTACAATTTCTCATTGTCTCAACACGGAACCGGAACACAATGATGTACAATTTGGCAGTAGTTGAAATTGCGATGATGGTACTTCATTCCTCTTATTGACGAAAACCCTACTACTACCAACTTTCGCTGCGTAAACTAAACTCCGATCGCCATTTCATTTGGACAGGGATGGTAAAAGAGGATAGGAGGTTATAAAACGTAAGGTCGCGTTTGCATATTTTCGGTGCACCGTTGATGAAGTGAAAGGCTAGTTTATAATACAAAAAAAGGTAAGAAAGAAAAGATTTGATCGAGCAAGAACCTATTACTATCTACCGAAATAAAAAAATATTGAAAAGGAACCTACCAATCAGTATTCGCATAAAAAAAGCTAACCACTACACCAACGGCAGTGTGTGATAATGAACTGGCAATAGGCAGGTTGAATGGCATTTCCATTTCACAGTTGTCACTCAATAGTTCTGAAACAGGAAATGTTTAAACATTTGTGCTGCCGAAGGCTGTCCGTGGACATCCACAGTCAAATCTACGACGGGCCGTTCATGAATTCTGATGGATAAGTGAGTACAAGTTTGTGGAGTATTTTGGTTGACAATCAAAGGCAGGGCCTAAAATAGGTTTCATTACAGAAACATGGCGGTAGGTTTAACAGTTTTGTGGTATGCGCATACCACAAAACTGTTAAACCTACCGCCATGTTTCTGTAATGAAACCTATTTTAGGCCCTGCCTTTGATTGTCAACCAAAATACTCCACAAACTTGTTTTAATTTATATAGAGATATAGAGTACCCATGTATTGTGTTACCATTGGAATATATTAATACATGAAAAGCAAGATATAAGATAGCATCACGTTTATATTACACCAAAAGGTGTGGCAGACTTTTGCTACTACTAAGAATTACATTAATAAATAATCCCAAATAACACTAGCTGATCCGGCAAATCGAGCTTCTCGGTGAGCGGTCCCAAATCATACCGCTTGACCAAACAGGTAATTTAACTAAAACAATAAATATTTATTTTTATTTAATAAATTATAGGATTTACTAAATAAATTACTAATAATAAAACTATATAACACACACATACCATTAATAAATTAATAAAATGAAATAAAATAATAAATTACATTATGCGTCATAAAATTCCTCCGCATCGCTGTCCATAGCGGATACCGTGGCCCGAAGGCTGGCAGCATTGCCACGTTGAATGGCAATGCTTATTCGCTGGGCGAAGTAAAAACCAGCCCTCTGGTCGCGAGAAGCGTCGGTTAGGCGTTTTGCTATGTCTTTAAATAAAGCCCGAGCACTCGGACCCCATGGTCCTAAAGTTTCAACCCCAAACGGCTCAAATATATAACCACTGACAAGATTATTATATTTGCGCTGTTTGAGGTTTTGGGCGGATGAATATTTGTATTTATATATTTTTTAAATATTTTTTTTATATTTATATTTTTTACACTATTTTTTTTTCGAATATTTGGTAAACTATAAATAGTATTTTAATGTACCGATATTTTGTCAGGTGATATTCAGTAACAGCACAAAGTCATGAAGAATATCAGTGAGTCTGCCGAATCTCCAAAACTTCATTTAAATGTTTCCTGAGTGATTATTAATACAACTGTTTCATTTAAAACGAGCCAGTAGTTTTAAAGTTATGACTACTTAAGTTTCCGCAATTATTGTTTATTCCGTGACGCCATAACTTAGAAGATACCGCGCAATATAGCGAAGTGGCGTCAGTTTCGTCAAAAAACTCTCTTGGTTTCAAAGATGCCTATGTGATTATTTTTGTCAATTATCTTGAATATAATATTTTCTATAAAATTAATAATAATTTGTTCGTGAAAGTATGTTATTAATAATTGTAAAATATTTGGAAAAATGATATATAATATTTTAGCTATCTTTAAATACCTAAACATAAACACAGCCGGTGAAATGTGTGTAATAAACACACGTATACACATTTTTCAGCTATCTGAATTCAATGTTCCCTTACGAGAAGTATCGGAGGATATAATTCTACTTGAATCGGCATGGCGACGCCGCTCGCTATTAATCCAAATATCAGTGGCAGATAACTAGCTGGCTGAACTAGTACAGTGTTCTATTTAAAAATTTACCTAGCACTTAATGTGATCTATCAACTTATTAAATAAAAAGCTTTATGTGAGGTTTTTGGTTTCAAAGAGCCCAAAAATTAAAAATCTAAAAATAAAAATTAACTTACTCAGACTTGAAATAAATCCATGTAAAGTCAGCCTCATTATTTACTGATTTTGTAATTTAATAAAATCGAAATGCAAAATAAGCAATATGCTGACTTTAACATAGCTTTGTTGTATGTAAAGGTCCTAAAGTAAAGCAATAATTCAAAATCATAAAGCACTAACAATAAAAAAACCGGCCAAGTGCGTGTCGGGCCACGCGCAGTAGGGTTCCATAGAAAAATATTTTTAATTTTACTTTTTAACTAAATGGCGTCCTTCAGAAAGGAAATGTTTGTAGTACACGAAACCAGCTAGCACGTATGACGAGATGTATGAATGTTGAGGAAGCGAAAGAAGTATGTAAGGAGTGAAGCACATGGCGTTCCATCGTCTCTGCCTACCTCCGTGGGATAAAGGCGTGATTTTATATATGTATTATGTATGTTTATTTATGTTTCAAGAAATTTGAACGAAATATTCTGAGTAACTGCATCTGACATTTCGGACCCCTATTCCTCTTGAACTAATGAAGTGAACTTATGCGCTATAGTTTTTCTTTAAAGTTCATTACATGTACTACCGACACAATTTTTTTCAGATTTTAGGATCCAGTAGTTTAGCTTTTAGAGGGGGGGGGACGCCCTACTCGAACAAAAATTTGCTCTTTAAAGTTAATTATCTCGCAAACGAATCCCTAAATCAAAAAACTGTCTTAGCAACCCCTAAACATTTTTAAAAGTCCTATCTAACAATACCCCACACTATAGGGTAGGCGACAAAAAAAATACATCCCTACTATACATGTAGGGGAGCTACCTGAAAAAAAAATATTTTTCCAAATTTTACTCTACGACTTTCTTTGTTTAGTTAACATACATGTTTATGCAAAATTTCAGTTTTCTAGCACCAACGGTTTCGTCGCTAAGCCGTGGACAGACAGACGGACATGGCGAAACTATAAGGGTTCCTTGTAGGTACTACGGAACCCTAAAAACAGAAAATTGTATTTTATTTGAAATATGCTATCCTTCTTTTGCAACTAAAATAGTTTTGTAAAGCATTTATTAATAATAGGATTATTGTTTACCTAAAGCGCACAATAACGCTAAGGAATGCAAAGTATCTGACCGCTTGCGCGTGCGGTGCACGTGGCACGCTTTGTTTATTGCTATCTCTGTTACTATAATGTACTCTGTACCTACAAATAAACAATAAGTGTAATTTTCATGATTATATAAAATGACATTTCATTGCATTGCATTATTTAAG
This sequence comes from Hypena proboscidalis, assembly GCA_905147285.1. NCBI lineage: Eukaryota > Metazoa > Arthropoda > Insecta > Lepidoptera > Erebidae > Hypena > Hypena proboscidalis. Next base: position 22,071,883 of record LR990132.1, on the reverse strand, counting down.
GTCCCGGAAATCACGCTGATTTTAGGTTTATCCATGTTATGCTTACGTTGACTTTCTTTCTGCAAGTACATAAAATTAAACTACCTATTCCGAGCTCTACTTATAATTGTTGGCAGCAACTAAATACCAAATTAATACTTTTTAAAATTAAATAAAACTTCAATAACAAATTAATTCATTAAATGAAACAAACAAAATCAAAGTAACTTGCTTACCGAGGTCTGTTTGACTTGAGCGCCGACATTCAAATGACGCCATTCTGATGATAGTTGCGTCCTTGCGCCTGCATCACATAATAATCTGAAAATAGAGTAATATTATTTCTCATGTATCGATTTTTTATAATTGAATAGATACGGCCATTCCGATGATAGGTGCGTCCCTGCGCCTGTATCACATAATAATCTGAAAAAAAAGAATAATATTACTTCTCATGTATTGATTTTTTACAATTTAAATTATTAAATAAATAATTAAAATATTTATAAGAGGAGGGATATTTTCTTGAGTAAAACCATCTTCATTACTCATGGCTGTTTATTATTAATAATAATAAACACACAATCTAAAATAACTAATAATTGTTGGCAGCAACTAAATACAAATTAATACTTTTTAAATTTAAATAAAACTTCAATTACAAATTAATTCATTAAATGAAACAAACAAAATCAAAGTAACTTGTTTACCGAGGTCTGTTTGACTCGAGCGCCGACAATCAAATGACGCCATTCTGATGATAGTTGCGTCCTTGCGCCTGCATCACATAATAATCTGAAAATAGAGTAATATTAGTTCTCATGTATCGATTTTTTATAATTGAATATATACGGCCATTCTGATGATAGGTGCGTCCCTGCGCCTGTATCACATAATAATCTGAAAAAAAAGAATAATATTACTTCTCATGTATCGATTTTTTATAATTGAATAGATACGGCCATTTTGATGATAGGTGCGTCTATGCGCCTGTATCACATAATAATCTGAAAAAAAAGAATAATATTACTTCTCATGTATTGATTTTTTACAATTTAAATTATTAAATAAATAATTAAAATATTTATAAGAGGAGGGATATTTTCTTGAGTAAAACCATCTTCATAACTCATGGCTGTTTATTATTAATAATAATAAACACAATCTAAAATAACTAATAATTGTTGGCAGCAACTAAATACCAAATAAATACTTTTTAAATTTAAATAAAACTTCAATTACAAATTAATTCATTAAATGAAACAAACAAAATCAAAGTAACTTGCTTACCGAGGTCTGTTTGACTCGAGCGCCGACAATCAAATGACGCCATTCTGATGATAGTTGCGTCCTTGCGCCTGCATCACATAATAATCTGAAAATAGAGTAATATTAATTCTCATGTATCGATTTTTTATAATTTAAATTATTAAATAAATAATTAATATATTTATAAGAGGAGGGATATTTTCTTGAGTAAAACCATCTTCATTACTCATGGCTGTTTATTATTAATAATAATAAACACACAATCTAAAATAACTTATAATTGTTGGCAGCAATTAAATACCAAATTAACACTTTTTAAAATTAAATAAAACTTCAATAACAAATTAATTCATTAAATGAAACAAACAAAATCAAAGTAACTTGTTTACCGAGGTCTGTTTGACTTGAGCGCCGACATTCAAATGACGCCATTCTGATGATAGTTGCGTCCTTGCGCCTGTATCACATAATAATCTGAAAAAAAAGAATAATATTAATTCTCATGTATCGACTTTTTACAATTTAAATAATATTAAATAAATATTAATATATTTATAAGAGGAGGGATATTTTCTTGAGTAAAACCATCTTCATTACTCATGGCTGTTTATTATTAATAATAATAAACACACAATCTAAAATAACTAATAATTGTTGGCAGCAACTAAATACAAATTAATACTTTTTAAATTTAAATAAAACTTCAATTACAAATTAATTCATTAAATGAAACAAACAAAATCAAAGTAACTTGCTTACCGAGGTCTGTTTGACTCGAGCGCCGACATTCAAATGACGCCATTCTGATGATAGTTGCGTCCTTGCGCCTGCATCACATAATAATCTGAAAATAGAGTAATATTAATTCTCATGTATCAATTTTTTATAATTGAATATATACGGCCATTCTGATGATAAGTGCGTCCCTGCGCCTGTATCACATAATAATCTAAAAAGAAAGAATAATATTTATTCTCATGTATCGATATTTTACAATTTAAATTATTAAATAAATAATTAATATATTTATAAGAGGAGGGATATTTTCTTGAGTAAAACCATCTTCATTACTCATGGCTGTTTATTATTAATAATAATAAACACACAATCTAAAATAACTAATAATTGTTGGCAGCAACTAAATACCACATTAATACTTTTTAAATTTAAATAAAACTTCAATTACAAATTAATTCATTAAATGAAACAAACAAAATCAAAGTAACTTGCCTAACGAGGTCTGTTTGACTCGAGCGCCGACAATCAGATGACGCCATTCTGATGATAGTTGCGTCCTTGCGCCTGCATCACATAATAATCTGAAAATAGAGTAATATTAATTCTCATGTATCGATTTTTTATAATTGAATAGATACGGCCATTCTGATGATAGGTGCGTCCCTGCGCCTGTATCACATAATAATCTCAAAAAAAAGAATAATATTACTTCTCATGTATCGATTTTTTATAATTGAATAGATACGGCCATTTTGATGATAGGTGCGTCTATGCGCCTGTATCACATAATAATCTGAAAAAAAAGAATAATATTAATTCTCATGTATCGATTTTGTACAATTTAAATTATTAAATAAATAATTAATATATTTATAAGAGGAGGGATATTTTCTTGAGTAAAACCATCTTCATTACTCATGGCTGTTTATTATTAATAATAATAAACACACAATCTAAAATAACTTATAATTGTTGGCAGCAATTAAATACCAAATAAACACTTTTTAAAATTAAATAAAACTTCAATAACAAATTAATTCATTAAATGAAACAAACAAAATCAAAGTAACTTGTTTACCGAGGTCTGTTTGACTTGAGCGCCGACATTCAAATGACGCCATTCTGATGATAGTTGCGTCCTTGCGCCTGCATCACATAATAATCTGAAAATAGAGTAATATTATTTCTCATGTATCGATTTTTTATAATTGAATAGATACGGCCATTCCGATGATAGGTGCGTCCCTGCGCCTGTATCACATAATAATCTGAAAAAAAAGAATAATATTAATTCTCATGTATTGATTTTTTACAATTTAAATTATTAAATAAATAATTAAAATATTTATAAGAGGAGGGATATTTTCTTGAGTAAAACCATCTTCATTACTCATGGCTGTTTATTATTAATAATAATAAACACACAATCTAAAATAACTAATAATTGTTGGCAGCAACTAAATACAAATTAATACTTTTTAAATTTAAATAAAACTTCAATTACAAATTAATTCATTAAATGAAACAAACAAAATCAAAGTAACTTGCTTACCGAGGTCTGTTTGACTCGAGCGCCGACAATCAAATGACGCCATTCTGATGATAGTTGCGTCCTTGCGCCTGCATCACATAATAATCTGAAAATAGAGTAATATTAGTTCTCATGTATCGATTTTTTATAATTGAATATATACGGCCATTCTGATGATAGGTGCGTCCCTGCGCCTGTATCACATAATAATCTGAAAAAAAAGAATAATATTACTTCTCATGTATCGATTTTTTATAATTGAATAGATACGGCCATTTTGATGATAGGTGCGTATATGCGCCTGTATCACATAATAATCTGAAAAAAAAGAATAATATTACTTCTCATGTATTGATTTTTTACAATTTAAATTATTAAATAAATAATTAAAATATTTATAAGAGGAGGGATATTTTCTTGAGTAAAACCATCTTCATTACTCATGGCTGTTTATTATTAATAATAATAAACACACAATCTAAAATAACTAATAATTGTTGGCAGCAACTAAATACCACATTAATACTTTTTAAATTTAAATAAAACTTCAATTACAAATTAATTCATTAAATGAAACAAACAAAATCAAAGTAACTTGCCTAACGAGGTCTGTTTGACTCGAGCGCCGACAATCAAATGACGCCATTCTGATGATAGTTGCGTCCTTGCGCCTGCATCACATAATAATCTGAAAATAGAGTAATATTAATTCTCATGTATCGATTTTTTATGATTGAATAGATACGGCCATTCTGATGATATGTGCGTCCCTGCGCCTGTATCACATAATAATCTGAAAAAAAAGAATAATATTACTTCTCATGTATCGATTTTTTATAATTGAATAGATACGGCCATTTTGATGATAGGTGCGTCTATGCGCCTGTATCACATAATAATCTGAAAAAAAAAATAATATTAATTCTCATGTATCGATTTTGTACACTTTAAATTATTAAATAAATAATTAATATATTTATAAGAGGAGGGATATTTTCTTGAGTAAAACCATCTTCATTACTTATGGCCGTTTATTATTAATAATAATAAACACTCAATCTAAAATAACTTATAATTGTTGGCAGCAACTAAATACCAAATAAATACTTTTTAAAATTAAATAAAACTTCAATGACAAATTAATTCATTAAATGAAACAAAAAAAATCAAAGTAACTTGCTTACCGAGGTCTGTTTGACTTAAGCACCGACAATCAAATGACGCCATTCTGATGATAGTTGCGTCCTTGCGCCTGCATCACATAATAATCTGAAAATAGAGTAATATTAATTCTAATGTATCGATTTTTTATAATTGAATAGATACGGCCATTCTGATGATAGGTGCGTCCCTGCGCCTGTATCACATAATAATCTGAAAAAAAAAAATAATATTAATTCTCATGTATCGATTTCTTACAATTTAAATAATATTAATATATTTATAAGAGGAGGGATATTTTCTTGAGTAAAACCATCTTCATTACTCATGGCTGTTTATTATTAATAATAATAAACACACAATCTAAAATAACTAATAATTGTTGGCAGCAACTAAATACCAAATTAATACTTTTTAAAATTAAATAAAACTTCAATAACAAATTAATTCATTAAATGAAACAAACAAAATCAAAGTAACTTGCTCACCGAGGTCTGTTTAACTTGAGCGCCGACAATCAAATGACGCCATTCTGATGATAGTTGCGTCCTTGCGCCTGCATCACATAATAATCTGAAAATAGAGTAATATTAATTCTCATGTATCGATTTTTTATAATTGAATAGATACGGCCATTCTGATGATAAGTGCGTCCCTGCGCCTGTATCACATAATAATCTGAAAAAAAAGAATAATATTACTTCTCATGTATCGATTTTTTATAATTTAATAGATACGGCCATTTTGATGATAGGTGCGTCTATGCGCCTGTATCACATAATAATCTGAAAAAAAAAAATAATATTAATTCTCATGTATCGATTTTGTACAATTTAAATTATTAAATAAATAATTAATATATTTATAAGAGGAGGGATATTTTCTTGAGTAAAACCATCTTCATTACTTATGGCTGTTTATTATTAATAATAATAAACACACAATCTAAAATAACTTAAAATTGTTGGCAGCAACTAAATACCAAATTAATACTTTTTAAAATTAAATAAAACTTCAATGACAAATTAATTCAGTAAATGAAACAAACAAAATCAAAGTAACTTGCTTACCGAGGTCTGTTTGACTTGAGCGCCGACAATCAAATGACGCCATTCTGGTGATAGTTGCGTCCTTGCGCCTGCATCACATAATAATCTGAAAATAGAGTAATATTAATTCTCATGTATCGATTTTTTATAATTGAATAGATACGGCCATTCTGATGATAGGTGCGTCCCTGCGCCGGTATCACATAATAATCTGAAAAAATAGAATAATATTCATGCTCAAGTATCGATTTTTTACAATTTAAATAATATTAAATAAATAATTAATATATTTATAAGAGGAGGGATATTTTCTTGAGTAAAACCATCTTCATTACTCATGGCTGTTTATTATTAATAATAATAAACACACAATCTAAATTAACTTAAAATTGTTGGCAGCAACTAAATACCAAATAAATACCTTTTAAAATTAAATAAAACTTCAATTACAAATTAATTCATTAAATGAAACAAACAAAATCAAAGTAACTTGCTTACCGAGGTCTGTTTGACTCGAGCGCCGACAATCAAATGACGCCATTCTGATGATAGTTGCGTCCTTGCGCCTGCATCACAAAATAATCTGAAAATAGAGTAATATTAATTCTCATGTATCGATTTTTTATAATTGAATAGATACGGCCATTCTGATGATAGGTGCGTCCCTGCGCCTGTATCACATAATAATCTGAAAAGAAAGAATAATATTAATTCTCATGTATCGATATTTTACAATTTAAATTATTAAATAAATAATTAATATATTTATAAGAGGAGGGATATTTTCTTGAGTAAAACCATCTTCATTACTCATGGCTGTTTATTATTAATAATAATAAACACACAATCTAAAATAACTAATAATTGTTGGCAGCAACTAAATACCACATTAATACTTTTTAAATTTAAATAAAACTTCAATTACAAATTAATTCATTAAATGAAACAAACAAAATCAAAGTAACTTGCCTAACGAGGTCTGTTTGACTCGAGCGCCGACAATCAAATGACGCCATTCTGATGATAGTTGCGTCCTTGCGCCTGCATCACATAATAATCTGAAAATAGAGTAATATTAATTCTCATGTATCGATTTTTTATAATTTAAATTATTAAATAAATAATTAATATATTTATAAGAGGAGGGATATTTTCTTGAGTAAAACCATCTTCATTACTCATGGCTGTTTATTATTAATAATAATAAACACACAATCTAAAATAACTTATAATTGTTGGCAGCAATTAAATACCAAATTAACACTTTTTAAAATTAAATAAAACTTCAATAACAAATTAATTCATTAAATGAAACAAACAAAATCAAAGTAACTTGTTTACCGAGGTCTGTTTGACTTGAGCGCCGACATTCAAATGACGCCATTCTGATGATAGTTGCGTCCTTGCGCCTGTATCACATAATAATCTGAAAAAAAAGAATAATATTAATTCTCATGTATCGACTTTTTACAATTTAAATAATATTAAATAAATATTAATATATTTATAAGAGGAGGGATATTTTCTTGAGTAAAACCATCTTCATTACTCATGGCTGTTTATTATTAATAATAATAAACACACAATCTAAAATAACTAATAATTGTTGGCAGCAACTAAATACAAATTAATACTTTTTAAATTTAAATAAAACTTCAATTACAAATTAATTCATTAAATGAAACAAACAAAATCAAAGTAACTTGCTTACCGAGGTCTGTTTGACTCGAGCGCCGACATTCAAATGACGCCATTCTGATGATAGTTGCGTCCTTGCGCCTGCATCACATAATAATCTGAAAATAGAGTAATATTAATTCTCATGTATCAATTTTTTATAATTGAATATATACGGCCATTCTGATGATAAGTGCGTCCCTGCGCCTGTATCACATAATAATCTAAAAAGAAAGAATAATATTTATTCTCATGTATCGATATTTTACAATTTAAATTATTAAATAAATAATTAATATATTTATAAGAGGAGGGATATTTTCTTGAGTAAAACCATCTTCATTACTCATGGCTGTTTATTATTAATAATAATAAACACACAATCTAAAATAACTAATAATTGTTGGCAGCAACTAAATACCACATTAATACTTTTTAAATTTAAATAAAACTTCAATTACAAATTAATTCATTAAATGAAACAAACAAAATCAAAGTAACTTGCCTAACGAGGTCTGTTTGACTCGAGCGCCGACAATCAGATGACGCCATTCTGATGATAGTTGCGTCCTTGCGCCTGCATCACATAATAATCTGAAAATAGAGTAATATTAATTCTCATGTATCGATTTTTTATAATTGAATAGATACGGCCATTCTGATGATAGGTGCGTCCCTGCGCCTGTATCACATAATAATCTCAAAAAAAAGAATAATATTACTTCTCATGTATCGATTTTTTATAATTGAATAGATACGGCCATTTTGATGATAGGTGCGTCTATGCGCCTGTATCACATAATAATCTGAAAAAAAAGAATAATATTAATTCTCATGTATCGATTTTGTACAATTTAAATTATTAAATAAATAATTAATATATTTATAAGAGGAGGGATATTTTCTTGAGTAAAACCATCTTCATTACTCATGGCTGTTTATTATTAATAATAATAAACACACAATCTAAAATAACTTATAATTGTTGGCAGCAATTAAATACCAAATAAACACTTTTTAAAATTAAATAAAACTTCAATAACAAATTAATTCATTAAATGAAACAAACAAAATCAAAGTAACTTGTTTACCGAGGTCTGTTTGACTTGAGCGCCGACATTCAAATGACGCCATTCTGATGATAGTTGCGTCCTTGCGCCTGCATCACATAATAATCTGAAAATAGAGTAATATTATTTCTCATGTATCGATTTTTTATAATTGAATAGATACGGCCATTCCGATGATAGGTGCGTCCCTGCGCCTGTATCACATAATAATCTGAAAAAAAAGAATAATATTACTTCTCATGTATTGATTTTTTACAATTTAAATTATTAAATAAATAATTAAAATATTTATAAGAGGAGGGATATTTTCTTGAGTAAAACCATCTTCATTACTCATGGCTGTTTATTATTAATAATAATAAACACACAATCTAAAATAACTAATAATTGTTGGCAGCAACTAAATACAAATTAATACTTTTTAAATTTAAATAAAACTTCAATTACAAATTAATTCATTAAATGAAACAAACAAAATCAAAGTAACTTGCTTACCGAGGTCTGTTTGACTCGAGCGCCGACAATCAAATGACGCCATTCTGATGATAGTTGCGTCCTTGCGCCTGCATCACATAATAATCTGAAAATAGAGTAATATTAGTTCTCATGTATCGATTTTTTATAATTGAATATATACGGCCATTCTGATGATAGGTGCGTCCCTGCGCCTGTATCACATAATAATCTGAAAAAAAAGAATAATATTACTTCTCATGTATCGATTTTTTATAATTGAATAGATACGGCCATTTTGATGATAGGTGCGTATATGCGCCTGTATCACATAATAATCTGAAAAAAAAGAATAATATTACTTCTCATGTATTGATTTTTTACAATTTAAATTATTAAATAAATAATTAAAATATTTATAAGAGGAGGGATATTTTCTTGAGTAAAACCATCTTCATTACTCATGGCTGTTTATTATTAATAATAATAAACACACAATCTAAAATAACTAATAATTGTTGGCAGCAACTAAATACCACATTAATACTTTTTAAATTTAAATAAAACTTCAATTACAAATTAATTCATTAAATGAAACAAACAAAATCAAAGTAACTTGCCTAACGAGGTCTGTTTGACTCGAGCGCCGACAATCAAATGACGCCATTCTGATGATAGTTGCGTCCTTGCGCCTGCATCACATAATAATCTGAAAATAGAGTAATATTAATTCTCATGTATCGATTTTTTATGATTGAATAGATACGGCCATTCTGATGATATGTGCGTCCCTGCGCCTGTATCACATAATAATCTGAAAAAAAAGAATAATATTACTTCTCATGTATCGATTTTTTATAATTGAATAGATACGGCCATTTTGATGATAGGTGCGTCTATGCGCCTGTATCACATAATAATCTGAAAAAAAAAATAATATTAATTCTCATGTATCGATTTTGTACACTTTAAATTATTAAATAAATAATTAATATATTTATAAGAGGAGGGATATTTTCTTGAGTAAAACCATCTTCATTACTTATGGCCGTTTATTATTAATAATAATAAACACTCAATCTAAAATAACTTATAATTGTTGGCAGCAACTAAATACCAAATAAATACTTTTTAAAATTAAATAAAACTTCAATGACAAATTAATTCATTAAATGAAACAAAAAAAATCAAAGTAACTTGCTTACCGAGGTCTGTTTGACTTAAGCACCGACAATCAAATGACGCCATTCTGATGATAGTTGCGTCCTTGCGCCTGCATCACATAATAATCTGAAAATAGAGTAATATTAATTCTAATGTATCGATTTTTTATAATTGAATAGATACGGCCATTCTGATGATAGGTGCGTCCCTGCGCCTGTATCACATAATAATCTGAAAAAAAAAAATAATATTAATTCTCATGTATCGATTTCTTACAATTTAAATAATATTAATATATTTATAAGAGGAGGGATATTTTCTTGAGTAAAACCATCTTCATTACTCATGGCTGTTTATTATTAATAATAATAAACACACAATCTAAAATAACTAATAATTGTTGGCAGCAACTAAATACCAAATTAATACTTTTTAAAATTAAATAAAACTTCAATAACAAATTAATTCATTAAATGAAACAAACAAAATCAAAGTAACTTGCTCACCGAGGTCTGTTTAACTTGAGCGCCGACAATCAAATGACGCCATTCTGATGATAGTTGCGTCCTTGCGCCTGCATCACATAATAATCTGAAAATAGAGTAATATTAATTCTCATGTATCGATTTTTTATAATTGAATAGATACGGCCATTCTGATGATAAGTGCGTCCCTGCGCCTGTATCACATAATAATCTGAAAAAAAAGAATAATATTACTTCTCATGTATCGATTTTTTATAATTTAATAGATACGGCCATTTTGATGATAGGTGCGTCTATGCGCCTGTATCACATAATAATCTGAAAAAAAAAAATAATATTAATTCTCATGTATCGATTTTGTACAATTTAAATTATTAAATAAATAATTAATATATTTATAAGAGGAGGGATATTTTCTTGAGTAAAACCATCTTCATTACTTATGGCTGTTTATTATTAATAATAATAAACACACAATCTAAAATAACTTAAAATTGTTGGCAGCAACTAAATACCAAATTAATACTTTTTAAAATTAAATAAAACTTCAATGACAAATTAATTCAGTAAATGAAACAAACAAAATCAAAGTAACTTGCTTACCGAGGTCTGTTTGACTTGAGCGCCGACAATCAAATGACGCCATTCTGGTGATAGTTGCGTCCTTGCGCCTGCATCACATAATAATCTGAAAATAGAGTAATATTAATTCTCATGTATCGATTTTTTATAATTGAATAGATACGGCCATTCTGATGATAGGTGCGTCCCTGCGCCGGTATCACATAATAATCTGAAAAAATAGAATAATATTCATGCTCAAGTATCGATTTTTTACAATTTAAATAATATTAAATAAATAATTAATATATTTATAAGAGGAGGGATATTTTCTTGAGTAAAACCATCTTCATTACTCATGGCTGTTTATTATTAATAATAATAAACACACAATCTAAATTAACTTAAAATTGTTGGCAGCAACTAAATACCAAATAAATACCTTTTAAAATTAAATAAAACTTCAATTACAAATTAATTCATTAAATGAAACAAACAAAATCAAAGTAACTTGCTTACCGAGGTCTGTTTGACTCGAGCGCCGACAATCAAATGACGCCATTCTGATGATAGTTGCGTCCTTGCGCCTGCATCACAAAATAATCTGAAAATAGAGTAATATTAATTCTCATGTATCGATTTTTTATAATTGAATAGATACGGCCATTCTGATGATAGGTGCGTCCCTGCGCCTGTATCACATAATAATCTGAAAAGAAAGAATAATATTAATTCTCATGTATCGATATTTTACAATTTAAATTATTAAATAAATAATTAATATATTTATAAGAGGAGGGATATTTTCTTGAGTAAAACCATCTTCATTACTCATGGCTGTTTATTATTAATAATAATAAACACACAATCTAAAATAACTAATAATTGTTGGCAGCAACTAAATACCACATTAATACTTTTTAAATTTAAATAAAACTTCAATTACAAATTAATTCATTAAATGAAACAAACAAAATCAAAGTAACTTGCCTAACGAGGTCTGTTTGACTCGAGCGCCGACAATCAAATGACGCCATTCTGATGATAGTTGCGTCCTTGCGCCTGCATCACATAATAATCTGAAAATAGAGTAATATTAATTCTCATGTATCGATTTTTTATAATTGAATAGATACGGCCATTCTGATGATAGGTGCGTCCCTGCGCCTGTATCACATAATAATCTGAAAAAAAAGAATAATATTACTTCTCATGTATCGATTTTTTATAATTGAATAGATACGGCCATTTTGATGATAGGTGCGTCTATGCGCCTGTATCACATAATAATCTGAAAAAAAAGAATAATATTAATTCTCATGTATCGATTTTTTACAATTTAAATTATTAAATAAATTATTAATATATTTATAAGAGGAGGGATATTTTCTTGAGTAAAACCATCTTCATTACTCATGGCTGTTTATTATTAATAATAATAAACACACAATCTAAAATAACTTATAATTGTTGGCAGCAACTAAATACCAAATTAATACTTTTTAAATTTAAATAAAACTTCGATTACAAATTAATTCATTAAATGAAACAAACAAAATCAAAGTTACTTGCTAACCGAGGTCTGTTTGACTTGAGCGCCGACGATCAAATGACGCTATTCTGATGATAGTTGCGTCCTTGCGCCTGCATCACATAATAATCTGAAAATAGAGTAATATTAATTCTCATGTATCGATTTTTTATAATTGAATAGATACGGCCATTCTGATGATAGGTGCATCCCTGCGCCTGTATCACATAATAATCTGAAAAAAAAGAATAATATTAATTCTCATGTATCGATTTTTTACAATTTAAATTATTAAATAAATAATTAATATATTTATAAGAGGAGGGATATTTTCTTGAGTAAAACCATCTTCATTACTCATGGCTGTTTATTATTAATAATAAAAAACACACAATCTAAAATAACTTATAATTGTTGGCAGCAACTAAATACCAAATAAATACTTTTTAAATTTAAATAAAACTTCAATTACAGATTAATTCATTAAATGAAACAAACAAAATAAAAGTAACTTGCTTACCGAGGTCTGTTTGACTCGAGCGCTGACAATCAAATGACGCCATTCTGATGATAGTTGCGTCCTTGCGCCTGCATCACGTAATAATCTGAAAATAGAGTAATATTAATTCTCATGTATCGATTTTTTATAATTGAATAGATACGGCCATTCTGATGATAGGTGCGTCCCTGCGCCTGTATCACATAATAATCTGAAAAAAAAGAATAATATTACTTCTCATGTATCGATTTTTTACAATTTAAATTATTAAATAAATAATTAATATATTTATAAGAGGAGGGATATTTTCTTGAGTAAAACCATCTTCATTACTCATGGCTGTTTATTATTAATAATAATAAACACACAATCTAAAATAACTAATAATTGTTGGCAGCAACTAAATACCACATTAATACTTTTTAAATTTAAATAAAACTTCAATTACAAATTAATTCATTAAATGAAACAAACAAAATCAAAGTAACTTGACTAACGAGGTCTGTTTGACTCGAGCGCCGACAATCAAATGACGCCATTCTGATGATAGTTGCGTCCTTGCGCCTGCATCACATAATAATCTGAAAATAGAGTAATATTACTTCTCATGTATCTATTTTTAATAATTTAATAGATACGGCCATTCTGATGATAGGTGCGTCTTTGCGCCTGTATCACATAATTATCTGAAAAAAAAGAATAATATTAATTCTCATGTATTGATTTTTTACAATTTAAATTATTAAATAAATAATTAATATATTTATAAGAGGAGGGATATTTTCTTGAGTAAAACCATCTTCATTACTCATGGCTGTTTATTATTAATAATAATAAACACACAATCTAAAATACCTTATAATTGTTGGCAGCAACTAAATACCAAATTAATACTTTTTAAATTTAAATAAAACTTCAATTACAAATTAATTCATTAAATGAAACAAACAAAATCAAAGTAACTTGCTTACCGAGGTCTTTTTGACTCGAGCGCCGACAATCAAATAACGCCATTCTGATGATAGTTGCGTCCTTGCGCCTGCATCACATAATAATCTGAAAATAGAGTAATATTAATTCTCATGTATCGATTTTTTATAATTGAATAGATACTGCCATTCTGATGATAGGTGCGTCCCTGCGCCTGTATCACATAATAATCTGAAAAAAAAGAATAATATTAATTCTCATGTATCGATTTTTTACAATTTAAATTATTAAATAAATAATTAATATATTTATAAGAGGAGGGATATTTTCTTGAGTAAAACCATCTTCATTACTCATGGCTGTTTATTATTAATAATAATAAACACACAATCTAAAATAACTTATAATTGTTGGCAGCAACTAAATACCAAATGAATACTTTTTTAATTTAAATAAAACTTCGATTACAAATTAATTCATTAAATGAAACAAACAAAATCAAAGTAACTTGCTAACCGAGGTCTGTTTGACTTGAGCGCCGACACTCAAATGACGCTATTCTGATGATAGTTGCGTCCTTGCGCCTGCATCACATAATAATCTGAAAATAGAGTAATATTAATTCTCATGTATCGATTTTTTATAATTGAATAGATACGGCCATTCTGATGATAGGTGCATCCCTGCGCCTGTATCACATAATAATCTGAAAAAAAAGAATAATATTAATTCTCATGTATCGATTTTTTACAATTTAAATTATTAAATAAATAATTAATATACACTGGCGAGCAAAAAAATCGACTCACTTCATACTTTCGCACTCAAAGTGTTTCAATTTTAAAATTAAGACCTAAATATTAATTTAGGTCTTAAATTCTCTAAGTTAGAGATGTTAGCTTTAAAAAAAAATAACAATTACTAGTGTCAACTTATAGACATTGTCACAATAGTCGAGGAACAGTAACTCTATGATTTCGTTCTCGTTCACTCAGTTAGCATTGCGTGACCTTAGGGCGTATAAAAGGTGACATACCCCTTTCACCCTTATCAGTTGACCGTGAAACGTCAACAGGTACACATCCCCTCAATCTCCAAGCAAGAAAATTTCCCGGAAATGGATACCACAGCATAAGGAGCGGCTCGAGCAGTTATCGTATTGCAACAGGGCCTGAGTCAACGTCAAGTGGCTCGTACTTTGCAGATGAGCCAGTCAGCTGTTTCAAAAATATACCAAAGGCACCAAGAGAATGGTGGTTTTCACCGACGAAGAGGTTCCGGTAGAAATCGGTCCACTTCGGAGGCAGACAATCGCTTTATCGTCCGTACTTCGCTGAGGAATCGTTCTCTCACCGGGGTCCAAGTTGAACGGGAGCTCCGAGAAACACGTGGGGTAGCTGTAAGTTCTTTGACAGTGAGAAGAAGACTCAAAGCAGCAACCCTCACTCCAAGAAGACCAGCAACGGGTCCCAAATTGACTGCAGGTCATCGAGCAGCCCGGCTACGTGTTGCAAGAGAACACGTCGATTGGACTGAGGATCAATGGCGCTCTGTTCTCTCCTCGGATGAAAGCAGAGTATGCCTACATGGTGGTTACAGAAGGAGAAGGGTGTATAGAAGGCCGGGGAAGCGTTACGCACAATGCTGCATAGCAGAAACTGTTGCGTACGGACGAGGTTCCTGCATGGTGTGGGCTGGCATATCAATAGAAGCAAAAACTGAACTGGTTTTCATTGAAACTGGCCGCCATGCGGAGGGTTGACCGCACATCGGTATATTGAAGATATCTTGGAAGACCACGTCATCCCATACGCTGGTTTTATTGGAGAAAACTTCATCCTGATGCAGGATAATGCCCGTCCACCCAGCGCAAATGTCGTGCGGCAGTACCTACGAGAAGTGGGTATCGCTGTTATGGACTGGCCAGCTCGTAGTCCGGACTTGAATCCTATTGAGCATTTATGGGATGACCTAAAGAAAAGAATCCGGGCTAGAGATCCTGCACCAGTTACAAGAGCTGACCTGCAAGCGGCTCTGACCGAGGAATTGGAGGGTATACCACAAGACAGAGTGGAGCATCTCATTGGGTCAATGAGGAACCGTTTAGAGGCTGTCATCAGAGCAACAGGGAGTAACATTCGTTATTAAAGTGGTCATCATTATGTAATAAAGTTTATTTAAAATGTTATGAAGTTTTTTATTTAAAAAAAATTACCCTTAATTTTTCAAGTTTTAGTACTCGCAAAGTTTAAAAACATTTATTGTTCAAGAAAATGAGTAAAAGTTAAGAGTATTTGTTCTCATTTTAAAGCTAAGATCTAGAACTTAAATGATTTAAGGCCTAAGTTAAGATTTAGGTCTTAATTTTAAAACTAAACGACTTTGAGTGCGAAAGTATGAAGTGAGTCGATTTTTTTGCTCGCCAGTGTATTTATAAGAGGAGGGATATTTTCTTGAGTAAAACCATCTTCATTACTCATGGCTGTTTATTATTAATAATAATAAACACACAATCTAAAATAACTTATAATTGTTGGCAGCAACTAAATACCAAATAAATACTTTTTAAATTTAAATAAAACTTCAATTACAAATTAATTCATTAAATGAAACAAACAAAATAAAAGTAACTTGCTTACCGAGGTCTGTTTGACTCGAGCGCCGACAATCAAATGACGCCATTCTGATGATAGTTGCGTCCTTGCGCCTGCATCACATAATAATCTGAAAATAGAGTAATATTAATTCTCATGTATCGATTTTTTATAATTGAATAGATACGGCCATTCTGATGATAGGTGCGCCCCTGCGCCTGTATCACATAATAATCTGAAAAAAAAGAATAATATTACTTCTCATGTATCGATTGTTTACAATTTAAATTATTAAATAAATAATTAATATATTTATAAGAGGAGGGATATTTTCTTGAGTAAAACCATCTTCATTACTCATGGCTGTTTATTATTAATAATAATAAACACACAATCTAAATTAACTTAAAATTGTTGGCAGCAACTAAATACCAAATAAATACCTTTTAAAATTAAATAAAACTTCAATTACAAATTAATTCATTAAATGAAACAAACAAAATCAAAGTAACTTGCTTACCGAGGTCTGTTTGACTCGAGCGCCGACAATCAAATGACGCCATTCTGATGATAGTTGCGTCCTTGCGCCTGCATCACAAAATAATCTGAAAATAGAGTAATATTAATTCTCATGTATCGATTTTTTATAATTGAATAGATACGGCCATTCTGATGATAGGTGCGTCTATGCGCCTGTATCACATAATAATCTGAAAAGAAAGAATAATATTAATTCTCATGTATCGATATTTTACAATTTAAATTATTAAATAAATAATTAATATATTTATAAGAGGAGGGATATTTTCTTGAGTAAAACCATCTTCATAACTCATGGCTGTTTATTATTAATAATAATAAACACACAATCTAAAATAACTTATAATTGTTGGCAGCAACTAAATACCAAATTAATACTTTTTAAATTTAAATAAAACTTCAATTACAAATTAATTCATTAAATGAAACAAACAAAATCAAAGTAACTTGCCTACCAAGGTCTGTTTGACTCAAGCGCCAACAATCAAATGACGCCATTCTGATGATAGTTGCGTCCTTGCGCCTGCATCACATAATAATCTGAAAATAGAGTAATATTACTTCTCATGTATCGATTTTTTATAATTGAATAGATACGGCCATTTTGATGATAGGTGCGTCTATGCGCCTGTATCACATAATAATCTGAAAAAAAAGAATAATATTAATTCTCATGTATCGATTTTTTACAATTTAAATTATTAAATAAATAATTAATATATTTATAAGAGGAGGGATATTTTCTTGAGTAAAACCATCTTCATTACTATTGGCTCTTTATTATTAATAATAATAAACAATAACTTATAATTGTTGGCAGCAATTAAATACCAAATTAACACTTTTTAAAATTAAATAAAACTTCAATAACAAATTAATTCATTAAATGAAACAAACAAAATCAAAGTAACTTGTTTACCGAGGTCTGTTTGACTTGAGCGCCGACATTCAAATGACGCCATTCTGATGATAGTTGCGTCCTTGCGCCTGCATCACATAATAATCTGAAAATAGAGTAATATTATTTCTCATGTATCGATTTTTTATAATTGAATAGATACGGCCATTCCGATGATAGGTGCGTCCCTGCGCCTGTATCACATAATAATCTGAAAAAAAAGAATAATATTACTTCTCATGTATTGATTTTTTACAATTTAAATTATTAAATAAATAATTAAAATATTTATAAGAGGAGGGATATTTTCTTGAGTAAAACCATCTTCATTACTCATGGCTGTTTATTATTAATAATAATAAACACACAATCTAAAATAACTAATAATTGTTGGCAGCAACTAAATACCAAATTAATACTTTTTAAATTTAAATAAAACTTCAATTACAAATTAATTCATTAAATGAAACAAACAAAATCAAAGTAACTTGCTTACCGAGGTCTGTTTGACTCGAGCGCCGACAATCAAATGACGCCATTCTGATGATAGTTGCGTCCTTGCGCCTGCATCACATAATAATCTGAAAATAGAGTAATATTAATTCTCATGTATCGATTTTTTATAATTGAATATATACGGCCATTCTGATGATAGGTGCGTCCCTGCGCCTGT
Organism: Hypena proboscidalis; assembly: GCA_905147285.1. Classification (NCBI taxonomy): domain Eukaryota; kingdom Metazoa; phylum Arthropoda; class Insecta; order Lepidoptera; family Erebidae; genus Hypena; species Hypena proboscidalis. The sequence goes on along the minus strand of LR990132.1, from coordinate 22,053,081 downwards.
ATCACATAATAATCTGAAAAAAAAGAATAATATTACTTCTCATGTATCGATTTTTTATAATTGAATAGATACGGCCATTTTGATGATAGGTGCGTCTATGCGCCTGTATCACATAATAATCTGAAAAAAAAGAATAATATTACTTCTCATGTATTGATTTTTTACAATTTAAATTATTAAATAAATAATTAAAATATTTATAAGAGGAGGGATATTTTCTTGAGTAAAACCATCTTCATTACTCATGGCTGTTTATTATTAATAATAATAAACACACAATCTAAAATAACTAATAATTGTTGGCAGCATCTAAATACTAAATAAATACTTTTTAAAATTAAATAAAACTTCAATAACAAATTTATTCATTAAATAAAACAAACAAAATCAAAGTTACTTTCTTACCGAGGTCTGTTCGACTCGAGCACCGACAAACGAAGGACGCCATTCTGATGATAGGCGTCCCTGCGGCTGCATCACATTATAATCTTAAAATAATATTATTACTTCTCATGTATCGATTTTGTATAATTTAAATTATAAAATAAATAATTAATATATTTATAAGAGGAGGGGTATTTTCTTGAGTCAAACCATCTTCATTACTCATGGCTGTTTATTATTAATAATAATAAACACAATCTAAAATAACTTATAATTGTTGGCAGCAACTAAATACCAAATTAATACTTTTTAAAATTAAATAAAACTTCAATTACAAATTAGTTCATTAAATGAAACAAACAAAATCAAAGTAACTTGCTTACCGAGGTCTGTTTGACTCGAGCGCCGACAATCAAATGACGCCATTCTGATGATAGTTGCGTCCTTGCGCCTGCATCACATAATAATCTGAAAATAGAGTAATATTAATTCTCATGTATCGAATTTTTATAATTGAATATATACGGCCATTCTGATGATAGGTGCGTCCCTGCGCCTGTATCAAATAATAATCTGAAAAAAAAGAATAATATTACTTCTCATGTATCGATTTTTTATAATTGAATAGATACGGCCATTTTGATGATAGGTGCGTCTATGCGCCTGTATCACATAATAATCTGAAAAAAAAAGAATAATATTAATTCTCATGTATCGATTTTTTACAATTTAAATTATTAAATAAATAATTAATATATTTATAAGAGGAAGGGTATTTTCTTGAGTCAAACCATCTTCATTACTCATGGCTGTTTATTATTAATAATAATAAACACACAATCTAAAATAACTTATAATTGTTGGCAGCAACTAAATACCAAATAAATACTTTTTAAATTTAAATAAAACTTCAATTACAAATTAATTCATTAAATGAAACAAACAAAATAAAAGTAACTTGCTTACCGAGGTCTGTTTGACTCGAGCGCCGACAATCAAATGACGCCATTCTGATGATAGTTGCGTCCTTGCGCCTGCATCACATAATAATCTGAAAATAGAGTAATATTAATTCTCATGTATCGATTTTTTATAATTGAATAGATACGGCCATTCTGATGATAGGTGCGCCCCTGCGCCTGTATCACATAATAATCTGAAAAAAAAGAATAATATTACTTCTCATGTATCGATTGTTTACAATTTAAATTATTAAATAAATAATTAATATATTTATAAGAGGAGGGATATTTTCTTGAGTAAAACCATCTTCATTACTCATGGCTGTTTATTATTAATAATAATAAACACACAATCTAAATTAACTTAAAATTGTTGGCAGCAACTAAATACCAAATAAATACCTTTTAAAATTAAATAAAACTTCAATTACAAATTAATTCATTAAATGAAACAAACAAAATCAAAGTAACTTGCTTACCGAGGTCTGTTTGACTCGAGCGCCGACAATCAAATGACGCCATTCTGATGATAGTTGCGTCCTTGCGCCTGCATCACAAAATAATCTGAAAATAGAGTAATATTAATTCTCATGTATCGATTTTTTATAATTGAATAGATACGGCCATTCTGATGATAGGTGCGTCTATGCGCCTGTATCACATAATAATCTGAAAAGAAAGAATAATATTAATTCTCATGTATCGATATTTTACAATTTAAATTATTAAATAAATAATTAATATATTTATAAGAGGAGGGATATTTTCTTGAGTAAAACCATCTTCATAACTCATGGCTGTTTATTATTAATAATAATAAACACACAATCTAAAATAACTTATAATTGTTGGCAGCAACTAAATACCAAATTAATACTTTTTAAATTTAAATAAAACTTCAATTACAAATTAATTCATTAAATGAAACAAACAAAATCAAAGTAACTTGCCTACCAAGGTCTGTTTGACTCAAGCGCCAACAATCAAATGACGCCATTCTGATGATAGTTGCGTCCTTGCGCCTGCATCACATAATAATCTGAAAATAGAGTAATATTAATTCTCATGTATCGAATTTTTATAATTGAATATATACGGCCATTCTGATGATAGGTGCGTCCCTGCGCCTGTATCAAATAATAATCTGAAAAAAAAGAATAATATTACTTCTCATGTATCGATTTTTTATAATTGAATAGATACGGCCATTTTGATGATAGGTGCGTCTATGCGCCTGTATCACATAATAATCTGAAAAAAAAAGAATAATATTAATTCTCATGTATCGATTTTTTACAATTTAAATTATTAAATAAATAATTAATATATTTATAAGAGGAAGGGTATTTTCTTGAGTCAAACCATCTTCATTACTCATGGCTGTTTATTATTAATAATAATAAACACACAATCTAAAATAACTTATAATTGTTGGCAGCAACTAAATACCAAATTAATACTTTTTAAATTTAAATAAAACTTCAATTACAAATTAATTCATTAAATGAAACAAACAAAATCAAAGTAACTTGCTTACCGAGGTCTGTTTGACTCGAGCGCCGACAATCAAATGACGCCAATCTGATGATAGTTGCGTCCTTGCGCCTGCATCACATAATAATCTGAAAAAAGAGTAATATTAATTCTCATGTATCGATTTTTTATAATTGAATATATACGGCCATTCTGATGATAGGTGCGTCCCTGCGCCTGTATCAAATAATAATCTGAAAAAAAAGAATAATATTACTTCTCATGTATCGATTTTTTATAATTGAATAGATACGGCCATTTTGATGATAGGTGCGTCTATGCGCCTGTATCACATAATAATCTGAAAAAAAAAGAATAATATTAATTCTCATGTATCGATTTTTTACAATTTAAATTATTAAATAAATAATTAATATATTTATAAGAGGAGGGATATTTTCTTGAGTAAAACCATCTTCATTACTCAAGGCTGTTTATTATTAATAATAATAAACACACAATCTAAAATAACTAATAATTGTTGGCAGCAACTAAATACCAAATTAATACTTTTTAAAATTAAATAAAACTTCAATAACAAATTAATTCATTAAATGAAACAAACAAAATCAAAGTAACTTGCTTACCGAGGTCTGTTTGACTTGAGCGCCGACAATCAAATGACGCCATTCTGATGATAGTTGCGTCCTTGCGCCTGCATCACATAAAAATCTGAAAATAGAGTAATATTAATTCTCATGTATCGATTTTTTATAATTGAATAGATACGGCCATTCTGATGATAGGTGCGTCCCTGCGCCTGTATCACATAATAATCTGAAAAAAAAGAATAATATTACTTCTCATGTATCGATTTTTTATAATTGAATAGATACGGCCATTTTGATGATAGGTAAGAATAATATTACTTCTCATGTATTGATTTTTTACAATTTAAATTATTAAATAAATAATAAAAATATTTATAAGAGGAGGGATATTTTCTTGAGTAAAACCATCTTCATTACTCATGGCTGTTTATTATTAATAATAATAAACACACAATCTAAAATAACTAATAATTGTTGGCAGCAACTAAATACTAAATAAATACTTTTTAAAATTAAATAAAACTTCAATAACAAATTTATTCATTAAATAAAACAAACAAAATCAAAGTAACTTTCTTACCGAGGTCTGTTCGACTCGAGCACCGACAAACGAAGGACGCCATTCTGATGATAGGCGTCCCTGCGGCTGCATCACATTATAATCTTAAAATAATATTATTACTTCTCATGTATCGATTTTGTATAATTTAAATTATAAAATAAATAATTAATATATTTATAAGAGGAGGGGTATTTTCTTGAGTCAAACCATCTTCATTACTCATGGCTGTTTATTATTAATAATAATAAACACAATCTAAAATAACTTATAATTGTTGGCAGCAACTAAATACCAAATTAATACTTTTTAAAATTAAATAAAACTTCAATTACAAATTAGTTCATTAAATGAAACAAACAAAATCAAAGTAACTTGCTTACCGAGGTCTGTTTGACTCGAGCGCCGACAATCAAATGACGCCATTCTGATGATAGTTGCGTCCTTGCGCCTGCATCACATAAAAATCTGAAAATAGAGTAATATTAATTCTCATGTATCGATTTTTTATAATGGAATAGATTCGGCCATTCTGATGATAGGTGCGTTCCTGCGCCAGCATTAAATAATAATAATCTTAAAATAAAATAATATTAATTCTCATGTATTGATTTTTTACATTTAAATAAATAAATAACTAATATATTTATAAGAGGAGGGATATTTTCTTGAGTAAAACCATCTTCATTACTTATGGCTGTTTCTTATTAATAATAATAAACCAACAATCTAAAATTACTTATAATTGTTGGCAGCAACTAAATACCAAATAAATACTTTTTAAAACTAAATAACACTTCAATAACAAATTAATTCATTAAATAAAACAAACAAAATCAAAGTAACTTTCTTACCGAGGTCTGTTCGACTCGAGCGCCGACAAAAGAATGACCCGCTCTGGCTGCGCACGCCTTTCATAAAGCCGGCAGGTGGGAGCGATGACGAGTTGTTTGTTACACGAACACCTATGGCGTAATCGTACGATTAATCAGGCGTTTATCACACTGTTTTCTGAAAGGTGCGTTCCTGCGCCTGCAACCATTATAATCCGAAAAAAGAATAATATTACTTCTCATGTATCGATTTTTTACAATTTAAATTATTAAATAAATAATTAATATATTTATAAGAGGAGGGATATTTTCTTGAGTAAAACCATCTTCATTACTCATGGCTGTTTATTATTAATAATAATAAACACACAATCTAAAATAACTTATAATTGTTGGGAGCAACTAAATACCAAATTAATACTTTTTAAAATTAAATAAAACTTCAATAACAAATTAATTCATTAAATGAAACAAACAAAATCAAAGTAACTTGCTTACCGAGGCCTGTTTGACTTGAGCGCCGACAATCAAATGACGCCATTCTGATGATAGTTGCGTCCTTGCGCCTGCATCACATAATAATCTGAAAATAGAGTAATATTAATTCTCATGTATCGATTTTTTATAATTGAATAGATACGGCCATTCTGATGATAGGTGCGTCCCTGCGCCTGTATCACATAATAATCTGAAAAAAAAGAATAATATTACTTCTCATGTATCGATTTTTTATAATTGAATAGATACGGCCATTTTGATGATAGGTGCGTCTATGCGCCTGTATCACATAATAATCTGAAAAAAAAGAATAATATTACTTCTCATGTATTGATTTTTTACAATTTAAATTATTAAATAAATAATTAAAATATTTATAAGAGGAGGGATATTTTCTTGAGTAAAACCATCTTCATTACTCATGGCTGTTTATTATTAATAATAATAAACACACAATCTAAAATAACTAATAATTGTTGGCAGCATCTAAATACTAAATAAATACTTTTTAAAATTAAATAAAACTTCAATAACAAATTTATTCATTAAATAAAACAAACAAAATCAAAGTTACTTTCTTACCGAGGTCTGTTCGACTCGAGCACCGACAAACGAAGGACGCCATTCTGATGATAGGCGTCCCTGCGGCTGCATCACATTATAATCTTAAAATAATATTATTACTTCTCATGTATCGATTTTGTATAATTTAAATTATAAAATAAATAATTAATATATTTATAAGAGGAGGGGTATTTTCTTGAGTCAAACCATCTTCATTACTCATGGCTGTTTATTATTAATAATAATAAACACAATCTAAAATAACTTATAATTGTTGGCAGCAACTAAATACCAAATTAATACTTTTTAAAATTAAATAAAACTTCAATTACAAATTAGTTCATTAAATGAAACAAACAAAATCAAAGTAACTTGCTTACCGAGGTCTGTTTGACTCGAGCGCCGACAATCAAATGACGCCATTCTGATGATAGTTGCGTCCTTGCGCCTGCATCACATAATAATCTGAAAATAGAGTAATATTAATTCTCATGTATCGAATTTTTATAATTGAATATATACGGCCATTCTGATGATAGGTGCGTCCCTGCGCCTGTATCAAATAATAATCTGAAAAAAAAGAATAATATTACTTCTCATGTATCGATTTTTTATAATTGAATAGATACGGCCATTTTGATGATAGGTGCGTCTATGCGCCTGTATCACATAATAATCTGAAAAAAAAAGAATAATATTAATTCTCATGTATCGATTTTTTACAATTTAAATTATTAAATAAATAATTAATATATTTATAAGAGGAAGGGTATTTTCTTGAGTCAAACCATCTTCATTACTCATGGCTGTTTATTATTAATAATAATAAACACACAATCTAAAATAACTTATAATTGTTGGCAGCAACTAAATACCAAATTAATACTTTTTAAATTTAAATAAAACTTCAATTACAAATTAATTCATTAAATGAAACAAACAAAATCAAAGTAACTTGCTTACCGAGGTCTGTTTGACTCGAGCGCCGACAATCAAATGACGCCAATCTGATGATAGTTGCGTCCTTGCGCCTGCATCACATAATAATCTGAAAAAAGAGTAATATTAATTCTCATGTATCGATTTTTTATAATTGAATATATACGGCCATTCTGATGATAGGTGCGTCCCTGCGCCTGTATCAAATAATAATCTGAAAAAAAAGAATAATATTACTTCTCATGTATCGATTTTTTATAATTGAATAGATACGGCCATTTTGATGATAGGTGCGTCTATGCGCCTGTATCACATAATAATCTGAAAAAAAAAGAATAATATTAATTCTCATGTATCGATTTTTTACAATTTAAATTATTAAATAAATAATTAATATATTTATAAGAGGAGGGATATTTTCTTGAGTAAAACCATCTTCATTACTCAAGGCTGTTTATTATTAATAATAATAAACACACAATCTAAAATAACTAATAATTGTTGGCAGCAACTAAATACCAAATTAATACTTTTTAAAATTAAATAAAACTTCAATAACAAATTAATTCATTAAATGAAACAAACAAAATCAAAGTAACTTGCTTACCGAGGTCTGTTTGACTTGAGCGCCGACAATCAAATGACGCCATTCTGATGATAGTTGCGTCCTTGCGCCTGCATCACATAAAAATCTGAAAATAGAGTAATATTAATTCTCATGTATCGATTTTTTATAATTGAATAGATACGGCCATTCTGATGATAGGTGCGTCCCTGCGCCTGTATCACATAATAATCTGAAAAAAAAGAATAATATTACTTCTCATGTATCGATTTTTTATAATTGAATAGATACGGCCATTTTGATGATAGGTAAGAATAATATTACTTCTCATGTATTGATTTTTTACAATTTAAATTATTAAATAAATAATAAAAATATTTATAAGAGGAGGGATATTTTCTTGAGTAAAACCATCTTCATTACTCATGGCTGTTTATTATTAATAATAATAAACACACAATCTAAAATAACTAATAATTGTTGGCAGCAACTAAATACTAAATAAATACTTTTTAAAATTAAATAAAACTTCAATAACAAATTTATTCATTAAATAAAACAAACAAAATCAAAGTAACTTTCTTACCGAGGTCTGTTCGACTCGAGCACCGACAAACGAAGGACGCCATTCTGATGATAGGCGTCCCTGCGGCTGCATCACATTATAATCTTAAAATAATATTATTACTTCTCATGTATCGATTTTGTATAATTTAAATTATAAAATAAATAATTAATATATTTATAAGAGGAGGGGTATTTTCTTGAGTCAAACCATCTTCATTACTCATGGCTGTTTATTATTAATAATAATAAACACAATCTAAAATAACTTATAATTGTTGGCAGCAACTAAATACCAAATTAATACTTTTTAAAATTAAATAAAACTTCAATTACAAATTAGTTCATTAAATGAAACAAACAAAATCAAAGTAACTTGCTTACCGAGGTCTGTTTGACTCGAGCGCCGACAATCAAATGACGCCATTCTGATGATAGTTGCGTCCTTGCGCCTGCATCACATAAAAATCTGAAAATAGAGTAATATTAATTCTCATGTATCGATTTTTTATAATGGAATAGATTCGGCCATTCTGATGATAGGTGCGTTCCTGCGCCAGCATTAAATAATAATAATCTTAAAATAAAATAATATTAATTCTCATGTATTGATTTTTTACATTTAAATAAATAAATAACTAATATATTTATAAGAGGAGGGATATTTTCTTGAGTAAAACCATCTTCATTACTTATGGCTGTTTCTTATTAATAATAATAAACCAACAATCTAAAATTACTTATAATTGTTGGCAGCAACTAAATACCAAATAAATACTTTTTAAAACTAAATAACACTTCAATAACAAATTAATTCATTAAATAAAACAAACAAAATCAAAGTAACTTTCTTACCGAGGTCTGTTCGACTCGAGCGCCGACAAAAGAATGACCCGCTCTGGCTGCGCACGCCTTTCATAAAGCCGGCAGGTGGGAGCGATGACGAGTTGTTTGTTACACGAACACCTATGGCGTAATCGTACGATTAATCAGGCGTTTATCACACTGTTTTCTGAAAGGTGCGTTCCTGCGCCTGCAACCATTATAATCCGAAAAAAGAATAATATTACTTCTCATGTATCGATTTTTTACAATTTAAATTATTAAATAAATAATTAATATATTTATAAGAGGAGGGATATTTTCTTGAGTAAAACCATCTTCATTACTCATGGCTGTTTATTATTAATAATAATAAACACACAATCTAAAATAACTTATAATTGTTGGGAGCAACTAAATACCAAATTAATACTTTTTAAAATTAAATAAAACTTCAATAACAAATTAATTCATTAAATGAAACAAACAAAATCAAAGTAACTTGCTTACCGAGGCCTGTTTGACTTGAGCGCCGACAATCAAATGACGCCATTCTGATGATAGTTGCGTCCTTGCGCCTGCATCACATAATAATCTGAAAATAGAGTAATATTAATTCTCATGTATCGATTTTTTATAATTGAATAGATACGGCCATTCTGATGATAGGTGCGTTCCTGCGCCAGCATTAAATAATAATCTGAAAATAGAATAATATTAATTCTCATGTATCGATTTTTTACATTTGAATAAATAAATAATTAATATATTTATAAGAGGAGGGGTATTTTCTTGAGTAAAACCATCTTCATTACTCATGGCTGTTTATTATTAATAATAATAAACACACAATCTAAAATAACTTATAATTGTTGGAAGCAACTAAATACCAAATAAATACTTTTTAAAACTAAATAACACTTCAATAACAAATTAATTCATTAAATAAAACAAACAAAATCAAAGTAACTTTCTTACCGAGGTCTGTTCGACTCGAGCGCCGACAAAAGAATGACCCGCTCTGGCTGCGCACGCCTTTCATAAAGCCGGCAGGTGGGAGCGATGACGAGTTGTTTGTTACACGAACACCTATGGCGTAATCGTACGATTAATCAGGCGTTTATCACACTGTTTTCTGAAAGGTGCGTTCCTGCGCCTGCAACCATTATAATCTGAAAAAAGAATAATATTACTTCTCATGTATCGATTTTTTACAATTTAAATTATTAAATAAATAATTAATATATTTATAAGAGGAGGGATATTTTCTTGAGTAAAACCATCTTCATTACTCATGGCTGTTTATTATTAATAATAATAAACACACAATCTAAAATAACTTATAATTGTTGGGAGCAACTAAATACCAAATTAATACTTTTTAAAATAAATAAAACTTCAATAACAAATTAATTCATTAAATGAAACAAACAAAATCAAAGTAACTTGCTTACCGAGGCCTGTTTGACTTGAGCGCCGACAATCAAATGACGCCATTCTGATGATAGTTGCGTCCTTGCGCCTGCATCACATAATAATCTGAAAATAGAGTAATATTAATTCTCATGTATCGATTTTTTATAATTGAATAGATACGGCCATTCTGATGATAGGTGCGTTCCTGCGCCAGCATTAAATAATAATCTGAAAATAGAATAATATTAATTCTCATGTATCGATTTTTTACATTTGAATAAATAAATAATTAATATATTTATAAGAGGAGGGGTATTTTCTTGAGTAAAACCATCTTCATTACTCATGGCTGTTTATTATTAATAATAATAAACACACAATCTAAAATAACTTATAATTGTTGGAAGCAACTAAATACCAAATAAATACTTTTTAAAACTAAATAACACTTCAAAAACAAATTAATTCATTAAATAAAACAAACATAATCAAAGTAACTTTCTTACCGAGGTCTGTTCGACTCGAGCGCCGACAAACGAATGACCCGCTCTGGCTGCGCACGCCTTTCATAAAGCCGGCAGGTGGGAGCGATGACGAGTTGTTTGTTACACGAACACCTATGGCGTAATCGTACGATTAATCAGGCGTTTATCACACTGTTTTCTGAAAGGTGCGTTCCTGCGCCTGCATCGATTATAATCTGAAAAAAGAATAATATTACTTCTCATGTATCGATTTTTTACAATTTAAATTATTAAATAAATAATTAATATATTTATAAGAGGGATATTTTCTTGAATAAAACCATCTTCATTACTCATGGCTGTTTATTATTAATAATAATAAACACACAATCTAAAATAACTTATAATTGTTGGCAGCAACTAAATACAAAATAAATACTTTTTCCTTCACTTACTTTTATTTCTTTCACTATTCTCCCGGCTATGCCTGTTATCAGCGTGATCCATGGTGGAGAACTGAAATGGGAATATCATTTCGGACATGAATGTTCTTTATTACGAATTAAATAAAGTCAAAGCGTAACTCAACTATATGAACCGCAGCACTATGCCATTAGATCAACAAGATATGACTGTCAGAGAGTAACCCAGCCAAGCCACAACAAGTCACAATAAGTAGTTAAATCTTAAAAAATGGTCAGAAAAAAATAACCATAAACTACGATCATATTACCAGGGTGTGCCCCAGCCAAATAAAATCGCAGCAGCAGGTCATTAAAACAATATGCCATGACCACCAGGGAGTGCCCAAGCCATGCCATAACGCATCGTTAAAATTCACATTTAATTTTAAATTGTATCTACAAAATAACCATAAACTACGATCATATTACCAGGGTGTGCCCCAGCCAAATAAAATCGCAGCAGCAGGTCATTAAAACAATATGCCATGACCACCAGGGAGTGCCCAAGCCATGCCATAACGCATCGTCAAAATTCACATTTAATTTTAAATTGTATCTACAAAATAACCATAAACTACGATCATATTACCAGGGTGTGCCCCAGCCAAATAAAATCGCAGCAGCAGGTCATTAAAACAATATGCCATGACCACCAGGGAGTACCCCAGCCATGCCATAACACATCGTTAAAATTCACATGTCATTTAAAATTGTATCTACAAAATAACCATAAACTACGATCATATTACCAGGGTGTGCCCCAGCCAAATAAAATCGCAGCAGCAGGTCATTAAAACAATATGCCATAATCACGAGGGAGTACCCCAGCCATGCCATAACGCATCGTTAAAATTCACATGTCATTTAAAATTGTATCTACAAAATAACCATAAACTACGATCATATTACCAGGGTGTGCCCCAGCCAAATAAAATCGCAGCAGCAGGTCATTAAAACAATATGCCATGACCACCAGGGAGTACACAAGCCATGCCATAACACATCGTTAAAATTCACATGTAATTTAAAATTGTATCTACAAAATAACCATAAACTACGATCATATTACCAGGGTGTGCCCCAGCCAAATAAAATCGCAGCAGCAGGTCATTAAAACAATATGCCATAACCACCAGGGAGTACCCCAGTCATGCCATAACACATCGTTAAAATTCACATGTCATTTAAAATTGTATCTACAAAATAACCATAAACTACGATCATATTACCAGGGTGTGCCCCAGCCAAATAAAATCGCAGCAGCAGGTCATTAAAACAATATACCATGACCACCAGGGAGTACCCCAGCCATGCCATAACACATCGTTAAAATTCACATGTCATTTAAAATTGTATCTACAAAATAACCATAAACTACGATCATATTACCAGGGTGTGCCCTAGCCAAATAAAACCGCAGCAGCAGGTCATTAAAACAATATGCCATGACCACCAGGGAGTACCCCAGCCATGCCATAACACATCGTTAAAATTCACATGTAATTTAAAATTGTATCTACAAAATAACCATAAACTACGATCATATTACCAGGGTGTGCCCTAGCCAAATAAAACCGCAGCAGCAGGTCATTAAAACAATATGCCATGACCACCAGGGAGTACCCCAGCCATGCCATAACACATCGTTAAAATTCACATGTAATTTAAAATAGTATCTACAAAATAACCATAAACTACGATCATATTACCAGGGTGTGCCCCAGCCAAATAAAATCGCAGCAGCAGGTCATTAAAACAATATGCCATAACCACCAGGGAGTACCCCAGTCATGCCATAACACATCGTTAAAATTCACATGTCATTTAAAATTGTATCTACAAAATAACCATAAACTACGATCATATTACCAGGGTGTGCCCCAGCCAAATAAAATCGCAGCAGCAGGTCATTAAAACAATATGCCATGACCACCAGGGAGTACCCCAGCCATGCCATAGCACATCGTTAAAATTCACATATAATTTAAAATTGTCCCTACAAAATAACCGTAATCTACGACCATATTACCAGGGTGTGCCCCAGCCAAATAAAATCGCAGCAGCAGGTCATTAAAACAATATGCCATGACCACCAGGGAGTACCCCCGCCATGCCATAACACATCGTTAAAATTCACATGTAATTTAAAATTGTATCTACAAAATAACCATAAACTACGATCATATTACCAGGGTGTGCCCCAGCCAAATAAAACCGCAGCAGCAGGTCATTAAAACAATATGCCATAACCACCAGGGAGTACCCCAGCCATGCCATAACACATCGTCAAAATCTAAACATAATTTTAACCTAACGGACAATGTATTTAAATTTGGCGTCATTTCCTTCCCCAGCGGCCAGGACCCAAACGCATAAGTTCTTTAGTGCTACCGCGAAATCATTATTCAAAATACATTACATTGTTTTTACAGAATAATAACATAACCACAAAGCCCCAACTCAGCAAGAAAAGATGAAATTTGGCGCCAAAATTACACATTGTCACTTATATATTCTCTAAAATTACATAAATTAGAGTCACGTACCTGTTCTTATCCCACTTCTGAAGTGTTTAAACTGCACTGAGGGTTCAATGGCTTTATTTTTACTTTACTTATCACAGCACAGCACAACTTAAACTAGGTATAAAAATACTTCCAACCGACGCGTAGACACAGTAATATCACTAGTTACTCTCTCTAGAAACTGGTAGCAAAAACTGCCTCTAACGGCCAAGCGTGTCCTTTTATAACCTTATTTTTTTGTTATCCCTCCTTAAAGATAGGCGTTACTCGGTGTTGCCATAACTCAATTCGTAATTAACCCACAACTGTAAATTTAAGTAATGAAAACACTTCTTTTCATTACTTAAATTTACAATTATATACAATTTAATTATTTAAAACAGTTGGTAATTATAGGAAAACATAAAAAACCCTACACTTATTATCTTGAAAATGATCGAGAAGCTGACTTACTCGCCCGTATAACGTCTTTAATATACTTAAAATGTTGGTACTTATTTAACACCATATCTATAGAATTTAAATCGATTAATATCGATAATACTAACAATAATATCGATATCGAGGTAAGGTAAATTATTAGTATATGTAGTTAATTATACCCTAAAATTAATGAATAGGTTACACTGCTAAATAAAATAACATTTGTTTATTTCTTTAAAAATCCTTTGAGTATAACAAAGAATAAAAAAAAGCTGACGGTACCTTGTCAATACATATATGAAAACATTATGTATGTTCGGAAAAATCTTCATCTCTTTAAGAAGAGAAGTGATAGACATAATTTTAATACTAGAAATAGGCACAATATGGATCAATCTCGGTTTAGATTGGCTAAGGTACGAAATTCTTTTATGGGGAATTGTGTAAGAAGCAAAATTCTCGTGTCGCGGTGTTTGTTTCCAAACTCCTCCGAAATGGCTGAACCAATTTGCATGAAATTTTGTGTGCATATCGGGTAGGTCTGAGAATCGGCCAAAATCTATTTTTTATTTTTTTTTGTTAATCGCATAACAACGTTTGCTGGGTCAGCAAGTCTATACTTTGTCCATTTCTTTATTTTCTTTTTGACAGATTAGATTTAGGGATGCCTTCACACGTTACTGATTCGATTTGAAATCATAATCGATGATCTACGAAGAACTTTCAATCGATTAATTACATCGAAATGGTTTTAGTTCATTATTAATTATTCGTTTATTAGTAGTTTTTATTAGATGAAATAAATATACAAAATAATCCTTACTAATAATATTATAAAGGCGTAAGTTTGTAAGTATGGATGTATGGATGGATGTTTGTTACTCTTTCACGCCAAAACTACCGGGTCGATTTCGATGAAATTTTGCACACATGTAGCTTATAGTCTGGATTAACATATAGGCTACTTTTAATTGACATACCACGCGGGCGGAGCCGCGGGCGGAAGCTAGTAATATAATAATAATGTCACATACTTAGTCAATGACGATTTCCTAGTTACCTTTGTTTACATTTTCATTTTATATTCCAAGATTTCGACTTGATTTCTTGCAAATAATTATTCATGGAATCATGATACTATTATTATATTCTTTTTTTTATAAAAATACAGACAATACACAAAAAAAAAGTCAAATTACTCTTTTTCATAATGATCGATTTATTTCATTTCACGATTTGATTTATAGTCTGTGGTTGTTTGTTACAAACAGTGAACTTCCCTAAAAAGTGCCGCTTGTCAATAAAGTACATTATTATTGTAGTACATTAATCTGACAAAAAAAAACGGTAATTCATAGGCGTGATCTGTCAAAAAGAAAATAAAGGAATGGACAAAGTATAATATATAAAATTCTCGTGTTGCGGTGTTTGTTTCCAAACTCCTCCGAAACGGCTGAACCGATTTGCATGAAATTTTGTGTGCATATCGGGTAGGTCTGAGAATCGGCCAACATCTGTTTTTTTTTTTTAATCGCTGAACAACGTTTGCTGGGTCAGCTAGTAAGTTTATGATTATTAAAAAAAATATACTATGTGATGTAACTAAAAATTTAAGATTTTCGGAATTTTTCCTATATGTGTACTTTATAACGTTGCTTCATGCCAAATTTCAAGATTCCAGGTCGTCTGGAAGTATCCTTTAGGTTTTGATTCCCTTGCGAGTAGTTGCGAGTTTCAAAATATGCGGCTTTAATTGCTGTATCTTTTGATTGCGTTGACGTAGAAGTTTGATTTTGTTACAGCTTAAAGATATTATAGACTTGAGTATTTGTTAAGAATTTCAATATAATACCACTACGCGTTCATGAGTAAAGGGGTAATAAGTTTAAAATTATTAAAAATATTTTTATTATATGATGTAACTAAAAATTTATGCTTTTCGCAATTTTTCCTTTATCTGTGTTATAAGACGTTGCTTCGTACCAAATTTCAAGATTCTGAGTTCACGGGAAGTACCCAGTAGGTTTTGATTCCCTTGCGAGTGTCGAAAATTTGCGGCATAAACGGGAGTATCTTTTGATCGCGTTGACTTAGAAGTTTGATTTTTTCACAGCTCCAAGAGACCATAGACTTGAGTATTTAATATGAATTTCAGCTTGATACCTCCACGCGTTCCTGAGAAAAAAGGTCTTGACAGACAGACAGACAGACGGACAACAAAGTGATCCTATAAGGGTTCCGTTTTTACCTTTTGAGGTACGGAACCCTAAAAACGAACCATAAACTCGAATCTCCCAATCCATGTCGTATACATGTCTATAGCTACCTTACAATCTATAGACGTTTCCGTGTAAGCGCGCCCCAGGGACGAAACTTAGCCCGAAGATTTATGAATTTGAACCGTCTACCCGCAACGATCGAATTTTCCTTAACGTATAAAAACAGTTGTACAAAAAGATATGCAGATATTTTCTCATCTGAGTTACGCTTTTTCAGATTGGAATGTTTGAATACATTCTGATCTGATAATAAATAAGGAATTGAGTTTAAAAAAATAGGTTTATGACTTTATACTAAGTCATTTAGTTTATTCCGTGAAATTGTAAATGTTTGAGTCATTTGGAAACGGTGCTAGCATAATACATAATTATGTTAGCACCGATTATTTTATGGAAAAGTTATTTATGAATTTTATAGATTTTAGGTTCAGCTTCGAGTCTTAATAGGAGCTAAATAATTTAAATGCCAAAGAAACGAGGTGGGATACCAAAAGTAAAATGCATTATGAAATAAAACGAGCTTTACTGCGAACATTAACAACCTTGTAATATTTTAAAGCAAATTTTAGCTTTGCTATGCCTTTTTGTAATTTATAAAATATTAAAGTTGAAAAATTAAGAATCCAGCAGGACTCGAACCTTTTAATATTTGGGGCGCCGATATTACCCAAGGGGTGCAGGTTCGAGTCCTGCTGGATTCTTAATTTTTCAACTTTAATATTTTATAAATTAACAACCTTGTTGATGTGTTTTTGTCAGCACGCTTACACTCAACTAAGCTTCTGAGATAAACGAGAGATTTTATAATATGTAATTTACTCTTAGTTACAGATTCAAAGGATTTCAAATAGAAAACCGAATTTATTCGCACTTGTTAAGCAATGTTTGCAGTTTTTTGACTCAGGTTTGTAGCTTGATTGAGGCAATAAACAAAATGCAAATATAATACGAGGCGTGTTTAATAATGAGTTGAGTGAGTTTGAGTTCATCATGACTATGGCTCCAATTTTAATTGTAAGTCCATTTTGAGCTATGCGATCTTAATAACTAGCAAATAGTACCCAAAAATAGCTATCAAACGATGTTTCATAATGTAGCTATTGGAGGGTGGGATCAAAAAGATATTTGTCCTTTATGTTTGAATGAAATGTATTTTTTTTATATTAAAGCAATATATTTTGTTGAATCTACAAAATTGACATCATAGATGAAATATTAAAAGGTTCAGTGATCATATTAATGTTGACTTGTAAAGCTCAAATCGTAGCTAAATTTTGACAGAAGACTCTAGGCATATTTCCAGTATAGCCCAATAAAGTTAACAAAACAAGCTACTACAAAAAACCTTAATTTTACACAAAACCTTTATTGAACCCATTTTACCCTAATATCTTCACGCCCTAAAATATGGGTCATTTTGTCCCTCGTTTCGTTCTTTAAATCACTTGCTACTTAACAGAGAATAGTACGATTGGTTCTAACGATTCACACGAGGGCTCCACGTCCTGAGTGCTCTCACTGCTTTCAAAAAGGATTCACGGAAGAAATTTTAACGCTGGACCGTAGCAGCTTATTCTGGCACGAAGTGCTTAAATGAGGCTGACGGTAGGAATTAGAAACATTATTACATAATATCACGCCTTTATCCCACGGGGTAGGCTGAGACAATTAAACGCCATGTGCTTCGCTCATTGTATAGACACTTCTTTCGTTGTCTCCACATTCATAAATCTCGTCAGACATGCTCACCGGTTTCGTGTACGGTAGAAATTGTCTGACAGAAATCATTATAAGTTTAATGTGTTTAGTAACTACTTGGATCATTTTTCATTCATTATTGAAATAATCAATTTGTGTGGAATTCGCTATGTAATATTAATTTTGTTAATCGAAATTTTTCAAAGTTTTGCCGTAGTTTCATTTGCATATTTATAAATCGGTCACGTTAAAAATAATATATAATAATATATTTACAATAGCTACCGACGTTTTTTGCACGGATTTCACTAAAAATATTGGTTACTTAGCACGCGCCAAAGTTAGTTTTAATATCTTAATTTTCTCAGAAACGATAATTGAAGTGGCTTGCCACGGCCACGCTACTTATTTCACACCATATATTTCCAAGTAATACTCCACTTTCGGCACAATCCGTACTTGGATCACGTGCGTTCGCGGGAAGTATAAAATTATATTTTTCTTTAACTTTAAGTGCAACCATTTAAGTAATGTCAGTACTTTATGCGATGAAGACTTAAAATTTAAAATCAAATAAATTATTTTGAATAGCTTTAAATAAAATAATAAAAACATTTATTTACAGAAAAATATACAAATTGGTGACCAACGTCACTGGTCCCGAATTAACTGTACCGTACAAACTTCAAACGCGAAACATCCAAGTCAGTAAAAGGTATTACATTCATGTTATTTATCTGTACGATGTGGTTGTCCACCGTCCAGTGGCCTAATGTAAACTAACAACTATCCAAATTAAGGGTAAAGTTTTAGAAAGCAGCCATTGCGCTTTAGAGGAGGGTTAGCTGTTATGCAAATCTATTAAATAATGTATGTTTCATTCCATTCAAAGTTAAAGCATTAAATAATTTTATATCATAATTTGGATCGGCCTTCATTTATTTAAATATACATGTTTTGGTTATTATAAGTACTTTTAAAGGTATTCCTATATTAAAGGAGCTCACAAAAAGCCTCCCAATTATTTTAACTACAAATTCATCATACATAATGATGACAAATATCGGTTCTCATAGACATTATAGGTACAGAAAAAACTTCGATATTAACGTCATGTGGCCGTCAAGATAATAATATAGCTCTGGCTCCAAGTGCCTAATATAAGGCAGAATTCTTCGATATTCGGTTCAAATCATATTGGAAAAGTATAAAGTACACATCAAACGATCAAATCGGGATCTAAATTAAAATTTCTAATAACTTATATGCGTTGCGAATTACAGAAATGTCGGTATTTACAATCATTGTACTTTTATTTACCTCAGTTAACAGTGATATGATAGAAATTCCTCAACAATATTACAAAGACGGATTTGTGAATTGTGTGACCAGTGTAATAGCTAAATACTTTGCCCCACAAAAAGTGCTAACCTTTCTCGGAAATAAATTAGACGATGATGAATTTTTGAAAATAATTCACGATACAAATGCAGTATCTATTATATCCAGACGATCTTATAGAAAACTATCTGTTCGTCACGAAGGTTATATAATTTCTACAAGCAATTATTCTAAATTTATAGCCAGTTTTCCAAAACTTACCCAAGACCCCAAGTGGAATCCAGAAGCCCTATTTTTAGTTATATTTAAAGTTTTACAAGAAAATCAACTGAAAAATATCTTTAATACATTACTGAAACAGCATGTATTTAATGTAGTAGTAATGGATGGCTCTGCTGAAGCACATCTGTACTCCTACAACCCATTCGATAACTACGCTTGCGGCAAGCGATACGACTACATCACAAGTCACGGCAAGTGCTCGACAGCACTCACGCAGAACCTCTATCCTGACAAGTTTGTCACTAAACTGCAGAATTGTACTTTCACTGCAGCAATTCCGTTATGGCCACCGTATACTATAATTCCTGATAATGATACTGATCCATCTTTGCGTCTTGCGTACGGAGTGGAGCCATACTTACTGCGGATACTTGGTGAAAAAAATGGATTTACATTAAATATTATTTTTGATCGAAACGGTTACATATTTTCTACATTGACATCAAAAATGGAAGCAAATGGAGCTTTAAAACTGCTACAAAATAGAGAAGCAGATGTCGTTATGGGTGGATTATTACTGAATCCTTCTCGTGCTCTTGCTTTTGAATACATATATGATTTACTTCCGTACACCGATGATATTCGAATCGTAGTGAAACGTGCATCATTTGTGCCCTCGTGGAAAATTACTTATTTGGAATTTGAGGCTACTGTGTGGCTGCTTCTTCTACTTTCTTTGACGATTTACTCGATTTTAATGATAATTTTGCTTAACGAAAAGGATAAAAGTTATTTAGTGTTGAAGCTTTTAGATAACTTAGTGACTCATGGTAGTAATATCCGTTGTCAGTCAACAGTGAGATGGGTGTTTATTATATGGGTTTGGTTTGCGTATCTTATAAATACCTTCTATCAATCAAGTCTGGTCAGCTTCATTAACCATCCAGTCATGGAGAGGCAAATCTCCACAGAAACTGATATTTTGAACTACAATGTCAAACCGTGTTTTCACAAACAGATGGCAGATTTATATAAGGAAGTCATGCAACCTCAAAAACCATTTATTCAAGATCCTGTTTGTCAAAAAATTGAATTTGGTTTTGTTAAATACGTCTCAAAACGGACAGAATATTACACTATAATCCCGAATGGGTTTTACAGATATAAAATACAAGACTCTTTTGAGAATTTTGGAGACTCACATCTTTATGTATTTAAGAAGCCTTTTCTAGAGATGATTTACTGCACGTTTTTTTACAAGGGGTTTCCTCTAACACATGTTTTACAGGTGGACGCTCTTCGGTTGAGAGAGATGGGTTTGGTAAATAAAGCTTTGAATGATTTGAATTATAAGCAAAAAATAAAACGCCATAAAAATGCGGTGCTCGCGGAAAAATATCGATTTATAATGCCGTGGCAGGTGCACCTCATTGGATGTGTTATTGCTTTAGTTACTTTTATTCTAGAAATTTTGTGCAAACGTTTTTATTAACTGGAACATTAATTAATTATTTAAATCTCTAACTTAACTTCATTAAATGTTTTACAAGGCAATCATTGTATTATTTTATAACAACTACTAAGCCAATAACAAAGGGTTACGAGCCAACATGCAATTTTTATATTTTCGTTGCTATACGTTTTCTGTTTAAAAACTCATTGGTATATTTTGGAGTGTTATACTTCGTATATTAGAATATATTTTGTTTTGTTGATCTGAATTGAAAACGGGGACAGTTAGTAACCAGAACTCTAAAGAGACCGCTAGTTCTGCGCTAGTCTGAGTTCGACAACTGCTGAGGTGACGTTACAATGTGTTGTTGTACTGTAACTGGGCCTTACGCTAGTTTTCACTATTAGTTAAATGTTAAAAAGCTGTCATATTCAGGACTTACCTTTAATATAAATCGCTGTCCGCTTATCACGTCAGGTTCACACCCCTATTACCATAGCACACTTTGTTTACTTCTATAAAAAACATTATTGTACGGACGCCGAAAAAATGCGTTTGTGACAGTCTGTCTTTAAGATACATAAAGTTTATATAGTCATCTCTACAACGCTTTGTCTACTGGCATCGCGTCATTTTGACAGTTTAATAATAGGATAGTAACCAGCAAATAAAACGCCTAAAACTTTTATTATTCCCAAAGTTTTGGGAAGGGAGAGTTAAATTTAATTCAGACTTGGCAACTCGGTGGCGAAACAAGGGCCACTTTAATTGGTGTTGATGCGTCGACAGGTTGTACCATGTTGTGACAACAACCTTATTTATGTATGCCGCGTTGTTGCGAGGAAAAACATTATGAACACGATTTTTTATTGCAAAGATGAATATGACAAGATATTTGTTTGTTTGTTTTCAAATATAATGTAAATAGAATAAATATAAAGCATTCATGAATTCCTTAAATTATCTTGAAAAATCAAACCAAAAAAATACAGGTGTAAAGGATATAAATACTGCAACAGTTAAGAGTACCTATTATATTTTACTAGCTTCTGCACGCGGATTGGTTTAGAAAATTAGCGTGAAAACGTTATAGCAAACATAGTTACTTTGCCATCGATACAAATAAATAAAATTGAAGTGTCTATTTCTAATGTAGAAAAAATGTTTTTTTTAAGTAAGTAAAGTTAGTATGTCTGTTTGCATCGGCTAATCTTAAAAAAAACTGGAGTGATATTGATAATACATCGACATAAAATAACCGATGTTACTCGCCTTATTGTCAGTAAAATATAATCCAAATTGGTTTCTTCCGCCGCAGACGTAGCAGCGGTGGCAAGTTAGTATGCTTGTTCAATACCGCTAATCTCGGGCACTTCTTCTTGGATTTTATTAATCCTTTTATATTTTCTCAAAAGTGTTTAGCAAAGCACGTTTACAGTGATAAGTAGCACTGTAGTTTTTTTGCGTTAGAAATGCAGAGATTTTAAATTTAAAAATTAAATCAGTTAACACAAATGACAGGACACAATCGTTACGTTCGCATTAATACCTTCAACTGGTTACGTTGAGCTTAACCTTGTAATTTGAAAAAAAAATGGTCACGGGGCGGGGCTAGGCCGGTGGTCAATGATGACTCACTGCATTATTAACGCGAACGGACTTCTAAGGAATTTCTATGTTCTAAGGAATTCATTTTTGTAATCATCAATTTAATGTCAATATTTTATTTCTCATGAAATTTTTTTATGATTGTAATACATAATGTATGTATTTTTATTTCCAATAAAAATGGTTTTTAATACAGATATCTAATATTATTGACCAATAACTGTTGCTGTAGATAAGAAAAAAATAGATTAATAATCTAGTTATTAATTAATTCATTCACAATAATACGTATATGTTGTCTACGCCGTAACACGCTACGTCGTAGATCATCTACGTTGTTAGCTACAGCAAATTACGTATATTATGCAGTTGTAATGCGTTTACCGAACACTGTTACACATTGTATTCGGTAATATGTTCATTGCAAACCTAGTCTGTTGCTGCTTGTATTGAGATTGTGTTTAAAACATGACAAACCGTAGCATCACGCCTATATTACTCAGAAAGGTATAGCAGAGGTGTACAACACCCACATTTCATCTGTTATGTATAATAGGTACCATGGTATAGAATAAAGAATAGAATAATAAAATACATTTATTCCGGTAAATCTTAAAATTATATGAATAATATAAGAATAAATTTTATGGGTATAGGGGGTGAGCCTATCGCCATCCACCGGGCACAATTACAATGCCATGCTGCTCATGTGAATTTCCTGACGAAAAATAACATCTTACCCGATCCGGAAATCAAACCTAGACCTCGCGGTGAGAGACGCATACGCTAACCATCGAAGCAGTTGTGATTTAATTTGGGTTACCCCTATGATCTAGTGAACGGTGTATGCCACTGCCGATCGCGATGTTTTGATATCCGGGTCGAGCAAATGTATTAATAGAATTTTTATAGAATATTTATATTTATAATCTAATGAATTATTAGATTTTTTTAATTTTTCCGTAAATTTTTAGGCATGATGACTAATTTTTATTTTTGTATGTAATTGAAACACCTCTTGATATAAGAAACATCATTACAAGAATTACTTTCACCTAACATAAACTTCCTGAGATAATACAATTTCAAATTCACATTAATAATAGACTCGCCCAAACGCTCCAAACAAAAGGCTACTCAAGCGTGACGTCACGCTTGAGTATTTTGTATGTGAAGTTATGAATTTTGTTTGATAGCTATACGAAATATTGCGTTTATAAAAATGGTTTTATTACAAATATTGCTATAAATTGTGTATGTATTTTAATGATAAAAAAAAACGAATAATTTCGTATTTTAAAAATGAACTCGTCCATGAAACTTTGAATGATCATAAAATGAGTTAGATTTATAGTATGTAACAAAAAATTATTTCAATTGGTTTATGTTTACCTATAGTTTGATAAGGTATCCTATATTTTACTATCTATAGATCAGTCACCATGCCTATTATGATGCCAAGTTATGTTTAAGAGCCAGCACCGGATGGTGCCAAATAGAAAACAAATATTGTCCTGCACATTCTTTAAAACAAGCATACAAATCAGTTCCAAGCCAGCACCTAAGTTGGTTGGTTTTTACCTATTCATCTATTACAAATATTGAGGACAACTCCTCAATATTTGTAACATATAAATAAGACAATCATGTTCCCTTTCAACACTTTTCTGAAGCTACGCGTTGTACCGCAACATGGTTGTCCCAGAACGTAAGACAGTGAGAAGAGATTAGGATTGAGATAGAGCGAGACAAGTATCTTAGCCTTTTACTTTCGTTATTATAGGTCCAGTTGAACTCTGACATTGACTTCGGCCCTTGCGGAATTAATTACAAAGCAATAAATATAAATAAATTAGGACAATTATTTGCATGCTAGATCTAAAAGACTAAACGCAAAAAGCTATGAATAATTTATAGCTGTTATAACACGTTAATATTTTTGGTCATATTTCACTTTGTACTTAGTATTTTTTATAACATAGCTTCCTATAATAAAATATAAAAACTTAATAATATTAAAGTAAACACATTTATGTTTAAAGTTTTTTTCTTTAAATGTCTGTTATAAATGTAATAATATATCAGAAAGGACTAAAATGTAACTAAATTGTCTGGAGACTCTATTTTGCTCAAAAGATAGTGATTTGCTCACTATTTGCAACAAATAACCTAACCTTAACTTGAAATTGAATATTTACAACCCACTACCATAATTATATTAATTCTTACACAAAAATCTAACGTTGTTTATTTGATATAAAGATTCATCTTCACAACTGTGGAACACGGTATAATGAATCGCTTGCAGCGATGAATCCAAACAGTCTTTGTCACAAACAATAGCTGCAGCAGTCTTTGTAATCAAATAAAGCGCTTGAGTACATAACAGATCTTATTACTGCCTATGACGTGAATTGTTTATGTACTCTAAAAACAATATATAAAAATCGGATCTACAAAGTGAATTTGGTCTTATAAATCTAATTTAGATTTGCTGTAAGATAACTAGACAAAGTAATTAACTTTTGTAAATGCGGTTTAGTTTCAACAACAATAAACACAAAAAAATTAAATTAATACAAACTAAACGTAGGAAAGATGCACCTTTTACTCTGTTAACTATAACATAATATATTAAGAAAATGAGCTGACATCGTTTTTAGTGCACGGTTGGCGAAGTGTTTGAAGTGGTCGCTTCACCACTTTCAAATACGCTGGTGCTGTGAGTTCAATCACTACACGGAACAATTCTTAGTGTGATCCGCTAACATTTGTCCTGACTCCGGGTGTGCTTTGTGTGTGTGAAATGTATGTTTGTAAACACCCCCGCGACACAAAAAATATTCCTAGTGCAAGCGTCATTTAAAAAAAAAGAAGAAGGAGAAGTTGTATGCTATATATGTCATTCAAGAAAGAATGAGGTAGACAAGACTGAAGTAACGTCAAATTAAACTATTTATTGATGTATATATATAATTATGACAATATTAAAACAATAATTTTATTAAAAAAAAACATCAAATAATACTTGTTTATACTGACAAATAGCATTCATCATAAAATTATTTAAAATATACCCTAAAATCTTGTTGCTCAAAGGAACGTTTTGAAACTTTTCAATGTATCGTTAATAAGATAAAGTATAAACTAAAATTTAACCGACTTTTGCGTGCTAAAATGCACGTGTAAAAATAATAAATTAAATGCAAAAATTAGGCTGTGATGGAATCCAATTAATAACTTGTTTACAATTAGTTTATATTGGCACAGAAAGATAAAAAAATGAACATTAAAGTATCCTTATCTAACCTATAAGTAAACAAACTTATGTACAGTCAGCTGCAGAGTGAACTCACCCCTTTGAAGGTACTTAAGGGGGGTTACATTTTTCTGCAACTGACTGTACTGGGTCTTTTTAATTTAAGGGTACTTATTAACATGTTTGTTCTGCATCATTGATTGAATTCTCTTATTTTCTTTAGCTATGGGTGCATTAATACTGTTATTTTTAACCAATTTATCATTAACATTATTTTCACAGAAACGAGTATCAAAATAGTGACGTTGAATTGTGTAAATTTTGCGATTAACGCATCGAACTTAAAGCATAAGTTTAATTATTTTATGTAAATGTATAAAATAGTTTATATATTTTTTTATTGTGTATGACTCATTAAAACGTGATAAAGGTTGTTGCCTAAAAAAGCAATGCAAGGCAATCGATAACAGCAAATCCTACAAAATAGACATATTTCCCGTTACATGTTATGATACCTGCATACAAAAATGAATAGATTACATAGTTCCCAAACTGCAAAAAAGCTCGCGCAAAATGTTATATTTTAACGACCAATTTTTCTATTCTTTTTAAAATCCACCGTCATAATATATGAATTAAATTTTTGGAATGCAAACAAAATATTTGGTTTGAAAATGTAATCATCTTTTATATTGTTACGCTTGATATTTGAAATAACTGGCTTTATACGAAATTGAGTTTGATTTGTATGAATTCGCAGTATGAATTACATTGTGTTTTGTGTGCTACTTTTATTTTATTACTTTCATTACATAACATCACGCCTATATTAGCCAGAAGGGTGTGGCAAAGGTGTACAAAACCCATTTTTCCCCTGTTCGCAGGTCCCATGGGATAGGACCGAGCCTATCGCCATCCACCAGACACGATGCCAACTCCGTGCTGATATTGAGAATTACCTAAAGGAAAATTCACAAATAATATTTTGACTGACCCGGGAATCGAGCTTAGGACATTGCAGTAAGATTCGCATAAGCTAACCACTAGACCAATGAGGCAATTTAGAGAGAGACCTAATCATGTTACCGATATTACCAGTAGGTAAATAAATAAGCAAAATACTGCTGGCTGTTGAAATATCTATCTTGTTTGTTTCTATATGGGCATCAGTTGCTCCAATAATTAAATGTGAGTAATTGTAAATATTCAAATAAATAGTGAGATAAAGGCAAGTGTGGCCAAATGGGCTAAAACTAAGTGCACATGTGACCTAAATTTACAAAAAATATAGGCTTCTTTATACTGCGCGGAAATTAGTAAAACACAATCCACTGACTCCGCTACCCAGCAGGCATTGTCGAAATCGGCATTCAAAGACAGTATTCGCAACCAGCTCGAAAACCGTCGTAAAATTTGAACGGAACTAATAATTTGAAAACAAATTTAATTTACGGGTTTTGCAAAATGTCCCACCTTTAGAAGAAAAACGACAAAAGTTTGTCGATTGCGGAGGGCCTCGGGACGAAACTTGAAGCTCTTGAAGGGATTGTTGATGGTTAAATTGTCGCATAAAAATATATTTTCACCCTTTATAAAAATTTATAAAGAAGGTGGAGTTGTCGTGAATAGCTTTGGGAACGCAAGCAGCCGCTAAATAGTGTTAATCGCTTGTGTTTCTCTTCGGCAGTGAGATTAGACACGAAAATTACTGAAAAATGGTATACAGTAATATAATACAAATGTTAGTGTTCCTTTACTCCTTAATAAGTCGTAAAAAGTAAGAAAATATGCAATGACGATATTTTATATATAGTGTAAACTGAGATAATTGAGACAAGATTATTTCTTGTACTTATACAGAAACTATTATATCTTGTTACTTTGTGTACCTATAGTATTTTTATCCTTACACCGCAATACAGAAATATATATATTGAAGATTTGAAGGCGACACAAAAGACCATTATACCAAAAAGTCTATGTACTAAGTAATAAGTTGTGCTAGGTAAGACGAATGCACATTGCAAGTTACAAATGTGTTGCATTCGTCACTGGTAATCCTGACGTGGTGCTTCGGTCACAACTTGCGATTTTTGTTACGAACTATTTGTTATAACTGTGTTGTTAGGCAAGGGCTTGCTGAAATAAGTTTTTTATAATAAAATAAAGTTTGTAAAAGTTGTGAAATATAAAGATTTCATAACCAAGAACGAAAAAAAAAAGTTTTAAAATATTATATTTATTATAGTTATATTAATACCAGAAGTAAACAGTTTCGCTGCAATATCATTTACACCCTGTATTTTAGGAGTGATTTAAATACAACAAAACAAACAGATCTGAATACTTACTCACTAATTGGATATAATTAACGGCAGCTGGAAAGTTTTAGTTAGCGACGTTCAGTTCAGCGCGACTCGTATACATCGGATTACTTATATTAACACTCATAGAGTATGCAATTATTTAATATAGAGGTGACAAAAATTGCATTGCCTTATGTTCACACCGGGCCAACAAACGATTAAGAAAGACGACCGTGTTTTTACCTTTTAAAGCAGCTGCAAAATCAGATGGAGTAGTGCTATCTCTATTTGGGCATGCGCGCTTTCTTATCCCCCGAAACAGCATTACTGGTCGTAAATTTATCTTGGATTCCAAAATATCTGAATATATCCCATTTATTTTGTAAATCTCAAACAAGACAATAAAATTGTCTATGCTTTTGATATAAAAAAACAAAACACATAATTATTATAAATGTTGACAATACAGAACAAATATGATGTAAATGTGACATTTACGCTGTAAAAATACGTGAAATTCAATTGCCTTTAACTTCGATTTATGTTGATATTTATAAAGTTTCTATCAACAAATATCAATATTAATAATATCTCAATGAAATAACCCAATAGTATTTATAAAATATGCTCGAATCACAAATGATTGAATTAAACAATATATAAAAAAAAAAACATTTATATAAATAGGCGTACTGTTTTGGTTTTGGTACCGATGGCTTGATATATCTGAATATTTTTACTACACCGTTTTCTTATTAATTAATATTTACAAACAGCCTTACATATTTCCTCCATTAACATTAAATTTTAATAATTCAACGTTATTTGAAAAAGCCGTAGGCCATCTTTTACGCATCTGTTTATTTTATTGTTCTATGATGTTTTGCAGGTAAGGATATATTATAGTACCTTCAAATTGATGCCAGAGCGAGCGATGCACCATTTCATCAATAAATAGATGATACCTGTATGTATAAATGCATATAACTTTGTTTTTGGTTTCGTTCTTCAACCCGATAAATAGATGTTGCTGGTCTCATGACTATTAAAACAAATATAACTTCTCTTTCGCCGAGCCTTGACTAATAATATACGGTCAGATTAGAGTGATTCAAATACTAACGTATATCAGTACACAACCCTTCACCTACACCTTTTTTTCGATGCAGTCGGGTATATAACGGGTAGAATCTATCCCAATTCAACCAAGATACAAAAGAAATATGTAACAAAATGAATCTTTTCCGTGATTATAATCAGCACGATCGGGCAGTTACATAAATAACAAAAGTAAATCATACCTACATAGAAATACATTTGTTTGGTCACAAATGGAATCAGACGTTATTCGTTCATTCCTACAACGCGGTGGAATAAATCTAATTCAATATTTTATCTCGATATTCCTATGAGATATGAGTTGGTATCTTATTTTTACTCTTCGGTTACAAAGGAGGTGATTATCAGAAATATTAAAGGTGTTGTTTGTAATTTCAAAAAGTATTTTGAAGGGTCGAGTTCGGGAAAATTTCAAGGGTCATTTTCCGACAGGCAATTTTCAGGTGCATTACGAAGTCTAAAATTGTGCATGGCTGATGGTTTTGGGCGTTGTCATATTTTTATTTTGTTTATTTATTGATTTTGAAATAGTTTCAACCTCAACTCCTTTTCTTGTAGCCTGCATTAGGTCTCCGGAGGAGCAGGTAGTGGGAGACAATGGACATGATAAGTGATATTTCATACTTTAAATTGAGAACAACATTCGCAGTAGGTGAAATTTGGGTTGTTAAACTCCCAATTGAATAAAATTGAGAGACGGTTTGGAATTTCTAAATTGCCCGCGGTAGTCCACTGTCAAGGTGGTGGTGGCAAGCTTTCACATGGCTCAGAAAAGTCGGGTGGAACTGGTACCTTAGCCTTCGTTCACATGAGACATACACTTAAAAGGTGAATTTTGAAGGCATGATCTTATTTTTTTTATGCATTAAATATTGTAAAAATAATTTAACTTACTGTATTTCAGATATTTTGTGCCAGGTGTGATATAACACGGTAGAAAATTTCAATCTCCGAGGGTCTTGAATTAAAACTCTTGGATCCACATTGTGAGAAGTTTCAAAACTCGTTTGTAATATAATCTTTGCATCTTTTATTAAAGTATGCCGTAATATTATATACCTTTATAATAATCTACTTTCAATCCAAAAATAAACTTTAATTTTTGGCAGAAAAGTGTAAATATTATTATAGATACTTTTTCCAAATCAGTACATAGGTAATGAATAACAATGATGTTTACTTTAGAAAAAGCTGCAAATAAACTTACGATCTTTTATTATCATAGGACTAACTTAAAAAAATATAACTTTGTTAAACTAGCTGACTATAACTCCAGAATAAAACCTTTTAATATTGTTTTAATCACAAACAAGCAATATTTTCATTACTTTTAATAATATCCAATATTAAAAGCAAATAACTTGGAAGATCATATTTCATTTAACTTCAAATACGCAAATATAGAAATGGCATTGATATGCTATATCAGAGGCCGCGACCATCAATCATTACATTTTGCCCGGTGGCTGTAGCCTGGATAAGATAATGTTAAGACGTATATTATGCTAGATGAATAGCACTGAATCAAAAATGTATTCTAAATTATAATATATGTTATATTGTGATATTAAATTAACTTTCCTTCTCGACTTTCTGCTTGTTAAACTTTTCTTCTTGCTTAACGTTATAAACGTATAGATTATGGATTATAGTGTAATTAAAAAGTAGCCTGTTACTTCACACAAGAATTATATTGATAAATGCAAAAACAAATCGTTCAAATCCAACTGAAAGCTCCCGTGATAAGACAAAATAAACGACGTACAAACCAACATCAAACTAAACACATGATATCACTATCCGCAAGAATAGTCGGCAAATAATGAAATAGCTTAATTTTTTACATTCTGTCAATCATATTTATTGATGCCGAGAAGTACCACTTTTCTTCTTACTATTTTTCAGGTTTGATACAGAAGGTTATTTTTTATTTCATTAACATATTATTATTTATATTTAATTATAATTATTACGAATTACGTTTTCCAGAACAACACACACAATAGGTCATAAAATAAACAAAAAGCCCTTCTCATTCGCAGCACACATTATCTGTGGAGTACTATTGTTAACGTGACGAATACTTTTTATTCATACAAATATAACTTTAAATTGCAATTCATTATTTAGCCTGCATATGAGTCCCGCTATTTATCCATGTTTTGATTATCAAGATTATTTAAAATTGCGCGGAACACAATAATTATATAACTTTGGCAGAGTTGTCGGCACGTATAATAATATCTAAATGAATCTGTGATTTTTATACTACGAGAAGCTTGTCGTTAAGAGAAGAACTTATCGATCTTCAAGTTAAGCTATGCTTACGCCAGTTGCCTGAGGGATGGGTGACCGATGTCCTGACCTGAGGGATGGGTGGGTTTCCGAGCCCAGAAAACACGTTAAGAATCCTGATTATCTTTGATGATCTATGAAAATCATTACAGGAAGTCAGAGGCCAGAAAAACTGTTAGTTTAACAAAGAGTATCATGTAGCACCTTACCGGGTTGCTAGGTCTGACGGCTCTTCATAAAATTCTGATATTGAGCTGAATTCGTTTGACTAGAAGCAAATTTTAAATCTTATTAGTGAAAGGCTCGGCGAATACTTGAATCTGTGATCGTAACACAAACGTAGTGTCAATCACACGATTCGAGGATCGATTATTCTGAATTAACTTTACCATACATTACAAAAGCTCCGCTCAAGGTAACGGTAAAACTTCCGCGTAATTTATAAATACGGTGCGGTTCCCCACTGTCCAGCTTCGGTAATACAAACTTACAACTGTCCAGCTTTGTATTAAGTTAAGGATCAAGTTTTAGCAAGTAGCCATTGCTATTTGGTGGAGTTGGCGGTAATGTTGAATGGTATATTAATATTTTGAATTTCGATAATGTCTTAATTCTGTGAATATAAAAAAAATATTAAATTAAAAAAATATATTAAATTCGCGGCTCCATCCGCGTGGTATGTCAATATTAACCTAACCCTTTCTCCAGAATTGCACTGTCATTTTGTAAAAAACGTACTAAAATCAGTAATTGTTTTAGATAATTCGGTCACATATTATATGCAGCTTTTGAAACTTTTTACTTGAAATTCACACTGAAATTCGCAATGGCTGTGGTAAATTCAGTCGAAAATCACTTTCCTCTCTCATTATGATCTTGCGTTTATTACTAATTAGTTTTAGGTACTGAGATACATTGCACTAGTACTAATTTATGATTGTGGTAGGTGAAATGAGGATGAAACGTGATTGGATGTTGGCCGTGTGGTTACAGTAGTAGATATTAGTTTGTTCCAATAATTTGAAATATGACGTAATATTCCTTAAATTTATAGTTTTAGTTGGCACGTAGATTGACTCTGCCTAATTAAAATCTTACGGACCAGATTAAAATTGTTGAGTTGAAAAGTCGGCATTTTCACTTGAGGCTACCCGAAATGTATTTTAATTTAGTAAAGATAATATTTAAATATTTCTTTTTTCATATATAAAGTGTAAAAACGTAAGATAAGATGCAGCGAGAAAAAATCCCAAATGGTACCTACTAACTTGTATTACATAAGTTGGGCACCGCGCTGACGAGCCACCGACCATCGCGACTAGGTGGCGTACGACAAGCATTCTGTACCATTTTTTCATACATTATAACATAACTGCGCTGACGTGTGCGCAACATTTTTAGCCCCACATGAATGAGGTCACGATACGCGACGTGTGGCTAGTGGTTGACGGTGGCGGTCACACGCGTTAAAAACGCTGACACTCGCCACTCAACTGCCGCCACCGGTTGGATTGACCAAAACAAAATAAACAATTCTGAGAATCTTTAAGAGGGAAAGCTCGGATGGCTGTTTTTTTTAGAAATATAATATAGGCTTTACTTTAATATATTAAGATTTTATCTATTTTTATAGACATATCATATCAACAGTGGGGATGTTTTGCTGCTTATTTGTATCTTGGCAGGTTAGTCCATCTTATTATAATTATGGAAAGTGTTTTTAAAAACTTAATCAATTTATTTTTAAATGTTCGGCTTAGGATATTCTGATATTTTTTGAAAAGTGGGTTATGCTTGTATTAATTCGTTTTAGAACTTATAGCGAGATACGCTAGTAAAGTAATAAAAAATAAGCACCGCTGGAAGGCGCTTGATGTAAGCATCGGTAACGACACGACGATTACATTTTAGTAACATCGACTGCTGTAAACGCCTTGACGACGACATATGCTACTTTTTATCTGCAACCACGAGCTGAAGCTTGTTAAATATAAACATTGAATTATTATTCTTGGCAATGCAGCGTGTATATCGGTAAACCGTTGGTACAAAAGACAAATAGAATCGGAATGAGTGTTTAAGCTACCTAAACCTTTTACTTGCCCTTGCACGCTCCACTGACTCCTGTACTGATTAGAGGCTGGACCATCGATTTATTCAACTCTAGTGGAGACGTCTGTACGTCTGATTACAGAGCTGCAGACTGACGATTTGTGTCGACATGACCCGTGTGCATATTCAACGGGGCTCAGTCGAATAGATG
This sequence comes from Hypena proboscidalis, assembly GCA_905147285.1. NCBI lineage: Eukaryota > Metazoa > Arthropoda > Insecta > Lepidoptera > Erebidae > Hypena > Hypena proboscidalis. The sequence goes on along the minus strand of LR990132.1, from coordinate 22,019,172 downwards.
AGATTTTCAGGATTAGAAATAATTTAATGCGTGTTTTTTTTTGTTTATTTCATCGGTTTTCTTTCTAATTCCAAAATACATTATATGGATATTTGAGCGTTACCTAGGCAAAAATTGTACTTTTGGTAAGTTAATAGTAGGTAGGCTTGTCCAAACCCCTGGGTACTATTTCATCAAAATAAATCTATTATTATTAACGAATTACTATGATAATGTCTTATAATATCAAACTATTTTTTTATGAAACCGGTCCTTGAATACTTCTAAATATAAAACGATATAAAACATTATATAATAAAATATTATGTATACGAATGAGCTTATTGATACTAAAATATTTAATAAATTGGTAATTAAAAAAAAAAATAATAACGGGATTAACGCGATTAATTTTATTTACCTTGCGACCATGTCAAAACGTCAAGTACTGAAAGATAAACAAATTTATTCACGTTTATTATCGTTAAAATCATATTAATAAATATTCAACGTGAAAATTTTAAAGTTATTTTAGTTTCAAATTATTTAACGGATACAATCTGTTGACTATCGGAATACTCTTACTTGGTCAGATCAATGTATTACTGTATTATAACTAACGTAACTTTTAGTATCGTAATATTATACCAAGGCTCTATTTCCTATACTTACACTACAGTAAGTTTATCCGAAACGAACATAAAATAGGCTTAAATGTCTGCCGTCTAGACTAAGATCTTACCAAGGTTGCATTTGAAACCTAACGTTTGGGTGAGTGACGAATATTTTGTAAAGTTGAGTTAAAATGTTCTTTGTATTAATTTGATTAAAATAGTGCAATTGTGCTTTTTCTGATCACTTGACTATTTTTTATCATTAGATGCTTGTTCTAGTGGTATTTTTGCTTTGAAGAATCTATAAAGATTTTATTTAACAGTAAAATAAACTAAAAATTATTTGACTTTGTTTAAACTAAAAAGCTTGAATAAATTTCTGTCCTTAGTTTTTTATTGAACTTTTGTTCTTTGCTAGTTTTAATATGATATAGATATATTAGTATTCGATAAGATTTTGACGTGACAGTTAAATTCTGTGACATGAAATATGCAGACAAACCGTGGTAGGGGCTCACTAGGATACAAAGCTTATATTAAACATGGCGGCCTGCAGTCTGCGCTAATTACGAGCTAAACTGCCTCAGATATCTATACCATACATTTTGTTTTAAGCATAACCAATAAGGAATAACAATGCAGAAAGAACATAAGTTAACTTCAAAATCTTAAATCAGAATTGTATTAGATGAGAATTATTGTATTACTATTTGCATGACAATATTATTAGACAAAAATGTATTATGTTGTGACATTTAATGTACCTACCACATTTTACTGCAAATAAAGATTATATTCTAATCTATTCTATTTTATTCTATTACACAAGAAAATATTTGGTAAGGCTCTAAATTATTTCAAAATCTTGGTTTTGTCCTTTTCTAACTTTTTTGTAATTATTTCTGTTTTGCCATGTTATAGCAAAATTGTTAAATTGAAAAATAATTAATGTCATTTACACCCTAATTAAGAATTTTTTGTTTTCCAGGCATGAAGTGTAAGTAAATTATATTTATAGATTAATTTTTTTTTAAAGAAGTTCAAAACATTGGGAATACAATATTATATCTACGTTTGTGTACTACTTTTATTACATTTTAATCCCAAGATGTTCTAGGTACTACTCCTTTAACATTTTCTCAAGAGAAATATAAAAGCTAGATAATTGTAATGCATAAAGAACGCAGAACAGTGTACACTGTACATTACTCTTGACAAAGAAGTGTACGCCGCGGTTCGCGTGATGAACGGCAACAGCATTTCTCTACGTCAGCTGCTTTTTCTCTTAGAAATATGTTACTCTGTTGTTTTTATTTTGTTTTAAAATGGAGTTAAAAGAAAACACAGCTTTTTAAAAGAGTGAGTTTAGTTGTAACTATTACTAGGAAACAAATTATGTTGTTTTTGGTCTTTGGCTTGACTAGGTCTATGTAAGTTTTTAGCGTAAACATTACGCCCATAATACCCAGAAAGGTGTGGCAGAGGCATACAGCACTTACATTTTACCTGTTATGTTTAGGTCCCTAGGGATAGGGGTAAGCCTAGAGTTGGAATTGTGCCCGGGGGATGGCAATAGGCCATCCCCCGGGCACAATTCCAACTCTAGGCTGCTATTGTCAATTGCCTTTCACAAACAAAAAAATACAGTTCACAAATAACACTTTGCCCGACCCGTATTGAATCCGAAACCTCGCGGTAAGAGACGCAGACGCCAAGCACTAGATCATCGAGGTAATTCTAATTAAATAATTAGGGCATCAATGCCTTCGATATGAATATGTACAAAAAGTACAATCCATTTCGTAGGTTCAATTGTAAGTTTAGACTGACAGCAAAAAGTACCTACTATGATTTAATCTAATCAAATCGTCTTTCAGCTTTCAAAAAGAAAAAAAAAGAAGGTTAGGGATGCGAAACCCCTATTTAATCTAATTGTTCAGTTACAACATATTTTTATACCAATTAGGTGAAGCATCAAATCCCTGTTTTTATACTAACAACCCTTCTCTTTGCGCAAACACGGGAAATCAAATTACTCTTTCTCCATTTTAGATTTTCTATGGAACGTTAATTGCAATCGTCAGCTCTTTGTAATTTAATATGGGGGCGATGGCAAATTAGGGCCGACAAAATGTGTAATTGTAATATGCAAATTTTTCATCACATTGCTAAGCATAACACGATTGAACGTACGTATAAAACCTATGAAAGGTGTGGAAAGAAATGTTACAGCTCGAAAGTTTTGGCTACAACTAGATGCCAAATTACAGAAAAGATATCGTCGTAAAATAAAAGATTTCGTAATAATTTAAAAAAATACTTATTTCACCCTCCATTTTATGATCATAAGGTAAAGATTGAAATCACATGCTTATAATGTTATGTTTAATTTGTGATAATTATGTATTACAAATTGTGCATGGTTGTAGTTGTGGTAAATCTTTGGGTGATCTGCAAAATATATTTTGACTCTGGATGTACTTTGTGTCCTTGAAAAATGTATGTTTGTAAAACCGGAGTTATTCTTACTGGGTCTGTCGTTTTTAGGGTTCCGTAGCCGATTGGAAAAAACGGAACCCTTATAGATTTGTCATGTCTGTCTGTCTGTCCGTCCGTATGTCACAGCCACTTTTTCCCTAACTATAAGAGCTATACTGTGGAAACTTGGTAAGTTGATATTCGGTGAACCGCATTAAGATTTTTATACAAAAATAGACAATACATTTTTGGGGTTCCCCATACTTAAAACTGAAACTCATTTTTTTTTCCATCAAACCCATACCTATGGATAGGTCTTCAAAAATGATATTGAGGTTTTTAATATATTTTTTCTCAACTGAATAGTTTGCGCGAGAGACGCTTCCAAAGTGGAAAAATGTGTGTAACCCGCAACTTCTCAAATAAGGGAATGATAAATGTAAAAATAATAATATATGATGTACAGTCACGAAAACTTTCACCAAAAGTTGGTTTGAACGAGATATAATTAGTTTTTTTTAATACGTTATAAATCATAAACTGCATTTTCTCTTTGATTCAATCAATTCCAATATAATAAAGAATAAAGAAAACATTTATTTAGATGTATAGTGGTACGGAACCCTACGTGCGCGAGTCCGACTCGCACTTGGCCGGTTTTTTAAAACAAAATTTAACATCATTTTTTATTTGCAGGAACATCCATAACGTTTCACACATTTCAATACAGTACACAATATCATCGTCTAGGTTACATTCAGAGTTCTATCACAGCATCAAATCTGAAACAGTAGTGCAAGTACCTCTATTCAGGTACAACTTAATTGGTGACTACGCAGCAAGAAACATTAGCTCAGTATCTTGACACAATTACCTTTTTTCCAAAACAAATCAACTTCTTGAATAGCAGCAATCGGTTTAGGCCCGCCACCTAATTCAGTGAACAATGACGTTGTTACAAAAACCTCATATCTCCGGGCACCGTGTTTTTGCTACTCACCGCTTTGTTGGGCCCTTGGATGGAAACCCGCGATAAATGCCACCCAAGAAAAATACCCACAGCTTTTTGTAACGAATGGTTGTGGGTAATGGCGATGAAGCACTGATACCGCCTTTTTTTGGGCACCTGCGAGGCCGAGTTTTTGTTTTAGACGTGATTGATGATATTTTAGAGTGCTGACCATAAAAATCCAGGAATCTCTTGAATAGTGAAAAGATAATGAAAAGAAACTGAGTTTCCTTGTCTTATTTTTTTACACTTTAATCAACTTTTGAGGGTTCCGTAGTACCTACAAGGAACTTATAGTTTTGCCATGTCCATCTCTCGGTCTGTTTTTCTGATAATTGTCATTTAATACTTTTTTATTCGGTCAGGCATGGTAGTCAGTATTTTATTCGAAAAATTACTTTTGTTTCACGATTGATAAATCAGCCTTTCGTAAAATAAAATCACCCTTCGCACCAAATTTACGTATTAGGTCTGGTTATTGTAAATATAGAGTTGCGCAAAATGGATTACACTGTTATAATTATTTACTTTACTTTTTTTACTTTTACTTACTTTATAATACAAAATATAATAAGACTAGAATTACTATACGCATAAGAACGCGAAATAATTGATTTGAAACTTTAACTGCATTTTCGGTTTGGTGGTTTACACTCTTGGCAAGATTGACTATAATAACTATTTTAGACAAGCTTTTCGGTTTTTTTGAAGTCAATAGTATGTGTCAACAAGCTTTAGACTGTTGATACCCTCGAAAAAAATTGTCGTCAGAAATGCAACAAATGTCAGCACCTTCCATCAGAAATGGATGTAAAACGCTAAAAGTGCTTATTAATTTTAGTATATCATCTTTAGCAAGCTACTTCACAGGTCTTATCTGAGCCACTTAACAAAAAAGCTAATGGTCCAAATAAACATTGTTAACAACCTTTAATCTTGTTTAATAAATGACAGTTGGTTCTAATAACATATCATTATAACATAACATATCACGGCTATATTGCCCAAAAGGTGTGGCAGAGGTGTATAAAATCCACACTTCACGTGCTATGTTTAGGTTTCATGTAATAGGGGTGAACCGTTTGCCATCCGCCGGGAACAAATTCAACTTCGTGCGCACGACTTTTGAGAATTTTTATTACATTAACTTTTAATATTTATAAAAAATATTAAATGTTATGTTTCCTATAATATGGAGATGTTAAAGCTATGTGTACATCATCAAAAGTACCTCATAAGATAATGCAAGCGTGCAACGTTCTAGTGAAGAGATACTCGTACCGTCGATACTAGCTCGGATTTTATTGCTTAAATAATATTAAGTGTTATCAAAGTATAACCATACTAATTAAGGTCTTCAACCCATTACACATGTTTTCATAAGTCTTGATCATTGTAAGTGTTAACACAATAGCGGATATCTTTATAAAAGTTTTATGTTTTCATATAAGAATCATACACATTAGCTAAAACATCGGGCACAATTTTTTAAATGAGAAATTATAAGTGAGACGATAGTTGTAATAAGTCTGCACATTTAACTAAGTGTTACACTCAAATCAAAAATTCTGGGGTTAAGTTATATTAACAACAAATTTTTCAAAATATCAAATTATATCTCCCACTTCCATCCCTGCCTGCTCTCACTGCTGTGTAAGTACACAGCAGTGAGAGCAAGTGTCTCCGGGCAAGTTAATCCATAGAGATATGGCGGAACTACGTCGGTGCCTTATCAATGCTGGATTTGCTATCTCCTGCACAAATATACAGTGTCATTTTCAAAATTGTTCTGACTCTGGCTGTGTACTGTGTGTGTGTAAAATGTATGTTTGTGAACACCCCCGCGACACAGGAGTTATTTGTAAAGCGGGCATCGTTTTTAAAAAATAAGCAAAAAAAAAGTAATAATAAACTGGCTTATGAATTAAATATGGCTAGATAAGATGCACTATACCTATTTGAAAAATAAGGTGTCTTCGCTGACTTCAGATTGTTTTAGTAAATCAACTGTACAACGACAGTTGAAGATTATGGAGACTATAAATAGAAATTAAGAAAATCTCGTCAAAATGATGAGAATTTAAAAAGGCGGTAAAACAACTATTTTTAGAATTATGAATGGAAACTGCTCGTCCTGCGATTGTATTAGTTACAAGTATTTTTAAAATGACCCTGTAAATAGGATTTACTCAATCCTTACTTGAAATCTTCCTTCATCCCTTTCAAAGACGACTGGGATTTCAAATATAGCGTCTGAGGACTAGATAGAACACGCACTCAAAACTATTCATCAATACCTATGGGAAATTGAACTGTAGCAATCTAGATTAATTCATTAAAAAATAAAACGAGTGTTAGGAAAAGACAATTTAGAACATTGATTCTTGTTTTGAAAATCGATTTTTTCTGTTTTAAGTTTTAACCAAAACCGGGTACCTTATCTTCGGTTCTTTCATTCTAGTTCTTTCGAAGCTACATAAAAAAAAAATCAGTAGTGTCTGTGGATTCAAATTAATGACTTAAATTATAGAGATTTAATATCTAGCCATTCATTTTTAACATGTTTTCTTCGTTGAGAGTTTCATTCTTTTATAAAAATTTTTAAAACAATTCACTGAAATGTTTACTTAGACATAACAATCAGTTAAACCAATTATTTATAGTTAAAAAAGTATTGAAATGGTCGATATAAAGCTATTTTAATGGTGCATGTTTTTGGAAGAACTAAAAAAACAAAATAAAATAATAGTTTAAAAAAACTATTATTTATTTTGTATGTTTGGGTTGCTCGATAGACAAAAATATGGCACAGAGCGCCCCACGCTTTTTTCAGCTTATATTAGGAATTATTTTTCACTTTTTAGTTAGAAGTACTTTAAAAGCGTGTTTTTTAGTTTATTAAAACTATTATTTATTTTCTACTTTTTAGTTTGGTTCATTTTTTTTTTTTTTTTTTTTTTTTTTTTTTTTAAAAAACGACGCCCGCACTAGGAATAACTCCTGTGTCGCGGGGGTGTTGACAAACATACATTTCACATACACAGAGCACACCCAGAGAGCGTTTTTTTTTTAAATGCTTTTTTTAATCGAATTATTGCATTGTCATCGATCTTTGACAGGTGTGCAAAATTTTAATGAAATCTGTCTGTTTAAAGTGGGTCAAAATCGAGTCCAAAGGAGTCGGTTACATACATACATACATACCTACATACAGGTGAAGCTAATATAAGCGTGTTAAAAAAGGTATCTTTCTTTTCAAGAACTGGGTTTAGCAGAAGTACCTGTGCACCGGGCATGCCTAGTTTTGACGATACCGGCTCACAAAGTTGTCAAAAAATTGTGCACACGTAATTAAAAGTACGGGGAGGCTTTCAAAAAATATATACGTGCGTGGTATAAAACCTTTAAGCGCTTTACATAAATAGAGATTGTAAAAATCGACACAGTCTAATAAAAATCTTATATAATTATTATGTCTTGAAACTTCACATTCGAGATATCCGTTTACACAAGATATACCTAATATGCTACAAGTAGATTTGTCTCCAGGCTATCGCACAAGTCTGATAATCACATGAGTGAGACGTGCAATGTACAGCGAAAGCAATCAACAAGCTGGAATTGCATAGCGAAGCACTCGGTTAGAAAATGCGCAGAGGGAATAGTGCCACGTCTCACTTCTGATTGCCTGAACCAATGTTTGTACTGCTGAATTAAGTAGAATATATAAATATATTATTATGTTTAGTGTTTGAAGATTTTTGTTACTGACTGTTGCTATCATAAAATTTTAAACTAGAATCTAGTTTCAGAATACCTTTTTATTTTATTTAAATTACGAAAAATAGATGTTACCCACGTAATGATGGTTTATTTAGTCGACCGCGATTTTACCTATATTTTGAGGCATCTTCAAGTGTAGGTAAAACCACAGTTGACTAAATACACCAACATTACGTGAGTAACACCCGTAACTCACATTTTTACTTCCTAAATTGCTTTTGTAAAAAAAACTTTTAAACATGGAAAAAGTGATATAAATACAAAACAACGCTACAGCGCTTGACTTAAACAATATAATATTTATAAGAAAAACGTATAGTATAAATATCCTGCTAATTCGACTTAAAAAATCTCAAAGCTAGACGGGTTGGGTTGGAAGTTTCTATCGCCACTATAAAAAAATCTCAAAATCTCTGTTATTTGTAAAAGTCGATTTAATTATTTAGTACGAAGAACTTGTACAATAATTTTGAGTCTTGAGATATGACTAAAAATAATAAATACGAAGATTGGTTGATAAATAAACAAATGAGAACTAAACCAACTGGAGAAATACCAGCAATTGTGAGGCAAATTGTTTCACATTCTACCGAGGCAGCGTTTTACGAATATTTCAAATATTTCGAGACGTATTCTGTTCTAAATTTCGCATGGATGTGTTACAAATTCCTTCTGTACGGCATGTTATTCAAAAACAGTTGAAGCGTTGTATTTAGGTCACAGTGTAAGAAATTGAAAATGTGTTGGTTTTATAATACCAAAATGTACATTTTGGATCTTTAGTTATTTGCATATTTTAAAACGAAATTACAAATGTATCATCTAGGAAAAACTTTACAGTCTTGTTACATTTTTGTCAATCGTACTAAATTATTTATGTCCTAATAAAGTTCATTAAATATCCACACGCAATATATTAACTCTGTATTATTTACTTCAGACATATTCAAAACTTTTGATAAGCTGACATTCAGAATGTTTTTTTTTATTAAATATTAAATTGCCAATACTGAATGCTTTCAGAATAATAATATGATGTTTCTTTTCACAAGAGCAAGCGTCTAGTATCTGAAAATCGACAGTTATCAGCTCTTATTGAACTTTTTGTTATTTGCTCTAGGTTTTCTAGCTTTTTATGTGAGTTGTCACACATAAAAATAAACAAGATATATTTATTGCATAGCTGTGTAGCAAATAGGGCCTCGCAATTTGTCCCAATTGTCTGATAAAACGTATAAGAAAAATTGAAGACCTTTTTCAATTTAACAAAATAGTTTTATGTTAGACTAAATCGATGGTCCCAATCAAGAAAGTCGTATCTTCAAAATGAACACTTTTCAGTAGAGCAGTTTGAAGTTTCTTTTTACGCCCAAAAAGAAAATACAAGTCGTAGAAACCTTAAACTTGGAATATATCTTAAACATACGTGTATTTATATTATGTTATATTTAAAATTACATAAGCACTTGTATTTTACGAGAAAATGTACATACGACATTTTATCATGGAAGAAAATATTGACAGACTGTCGGTTGTGGCACTTTCGACATTTTTAATTGGGTTTTTATTGATGAACTTGGTTGGAAGTGGAATATGCTACATTTTTAAATGTTAAGTCTTGAATAAAAAATGTCGAAAATGGGTTGGGAGTGCCGGTAAATGTAAGGAGAAATTAAATAATGAAACGAACAATATTAGTAAATATTATTATTTATTACTTATAATGATATTTAGACTTTGACTTGGCTAAAATACTATAAAAACAATTCAAGACAGTATTATTGGACAGTATCACATTAAAATAAGGGACATTCCGTTACAACTGTATAAAAACTATTATATTATTATATAAAGTGTAAAAACCAGAAAATTAAAATGGCACTTGATTTTTTGAAAGTGTTAAACACCGTACTTAGGTACGGTGTTTAACACTTTAACCTTAGAATCTATCATAATATAGGAACTATTTTTTAATCAGCCTTGCAGTTTCATCCTGAAATGAGTACTTAATAGCTACTTAACAGACAACAAAAGCACGTTTCAAAACTAACAAAATAAAGTAATATCAACACGAACGTTACGTAGGAACTATTTTTTAAACAGACTTGCATTTTTATCTTGGTAACGTACGTAATAGCTACTTATAAAGCAAAATCACGTTTCAAAACTAACCTTATTATGAGTAATAAAGTAAAATCAAATCTTTCTACATTCGTTAAAATTAAACAGTATAAAAAAAGGTTGTAAAAATAAAAAACAAAGAAATAACATTTTAAAACTTTAACAGCTCAATTATTAGTCAATATCGCTATCAACTAACTTGTCTTGTTTTGGGGGGTGCATGCGGCAAGTCTTTATAGAAGAAATGATATTTTTTTGGGATTGCTAGAGACTTGCACATACAGTAAGTAAGTAGTAGTAAGTATTTATACTTTTCGTACGGAATGGTGATGCATTCGTCGTTATAGGCTTGATTGAGTTCAAAATGCCTTATGCGCTGGTTATTTCTTTTGTCTGTCCTTAGAACAACTAAAGTCTTAGGTTCCTCACCCATATCATAATTATACTCTATGCAATAATATATAAAGCAAACACGATGCGATTTCTATTCTGCCCTGCGCAGTTGTTCGACCAAAACCTGAATTTGTCAACCCCTTTTTCAGCATTCTCTTTTATAAAAGCGTACAAGCAGCTAGAAACTTCATTCGCTCTCTTATTTGCAATAACCTCATTCCACATAACGCTAGTTGCAGCTTATTTATTAACATCGTAAATATTGAAATTGAAAGCATTTAACTTCCTCTTGTAATAGAAAATGTGTGTTTTGAAGAACTTTTTAGAAATCAAACGTTGCAACTACAAGATTATCATTCTTACTCCCATCAACTTTGTCAAAATTTTTCAGAGCACGAGCTTTTTCTTGTCCTCCTGATGTTCCTAGAATCGTTGCTTTTCTTCTTGATTCGCGAACTCAATATTATCAAACACCGTGACAAATATCACAGCGATCTTTTTTCGGTAAATGAAAGGAAATAATTAAATTTGCCTTCAAGATGTCACGCTACTGGCGTTTATTCGCCTCGTTCGTTTATTTACCCGGATACCATCCACACCATTAATTTATATAAACGGAACATCTTAAAGAACAATCTGCCTTTTCCAAAGTAGATAGTGAATAATCCATCGTTTCAGTAATTTCGATATTTCTAGGGATTTTCGGTGCATTGACAGTCGCTTCAACCTCAGCAGTAGTGATAAGACGTTCACCAAAAGGTGTTTAGATGAATGCGAGTCATTAAAAACGTCGCTAATAAAATATTGCAGCTGAACTAATTAATTTCCAAAATGGGCCAGTATTTGAGAAGATACTCGATCTGAAAATAAATAACAATTATTTTGATACCTTAAAAGGCTGAACACAATGTTTATTCCTAAAATATTGAAACGAAATCGATCAACAGAGATACATCCGTCAAAAAATCACACCCAGTAGCTAGTTGAAAAAGTCGGTAGTGCCACTTGGGACCAACCATTTAATATAAGTTCCGTATAAAAATGTAATTTGTGTTACAACCGACAAATCAACAGATTATGCAAACATTTAATAATGTCGAATTTGACACTTCTGGCAAACAGACCTGCTTAATTTCCATCTAAGAAAGTAGGAAGCGGCACTTTCGACAATCTTGAAATGCTCAAGTTCAGTTAAAAATGTCGAATCTACCATTACCTTCATTTTTAAAGGGAACGGTCTTTATTGATTTATAAAACAACGATGATTGCTCAAAATCATAACATAACTTATGGCTGCTTTGTATAAAAACTGAACATTAATTGAATAATAAAATTATTAAACTACTTACCAGGTCCCGCGTGTAATCCAGGTTTTTCATAATTCCCGGGAATTTCTTTTCGTTTTTTTGTTCAACATTCGTTTCTTGTTTCGGTACGAGCAAGAGGGCACGATATGCCACATCTCGCGCAATCTTGTACGGACGCGCGATCACTATCGACAATTTTAATACTCAAAAATGTGTCAAAATGAAGAATTTTAATGAAATTTAATATACACATTGTAGAACTCATTCTTGCGAATGCATTTATGTAAAAAAGTGAAAATCGACAAAATGAAACTATCGACTTTCTTAATTGGGACCATCGAAATGATGATTCGGACACTAAAAATTCGGACACTAAAAATTTGGACACTGTGTCCGAATAGACAATTTTCAATTATTATTTTTTGCGACAACTTGGATACGCTGTAAGTACAGTAAAATACAGAAGTTAAATAATGTAAGACATAGTCTTATAACATGAAACTATTTTTACATAAAACATTTTTTTTGTCCTTTATGTTGGATTTATCTATCTAATATTATGTATGTGAATGTTTATGTGATAGAATAAACATTTGCTTGACAATCCTGCTTTAACTTCTTAACGGATTTTAATAAATTTAAAGCTTCATAAAGTTCATAATAAAATGTAACAATCTAAGTACAATGAGGCAGAGTTGCCTATAGTAGTTGGTAGGGAAAGTTAGTTCAGGGTGTCATCTTTTACAAAATGCTTTTAATTCCATCATCACGCGGAGCGCATGGCTGTGTACTCAAACGATCCATTATTCAACACAACAAGTTATTTAGAAACAAAGTTGTGATGTATAACACGTCGGGCTTCGAACCCCGATACCTCGGACCATTACTAGGGGTATAAACTACAAACGTGTCCTGAATATAAATCAAAAGCTTTAAAGAAAATCTAACGTTTTGAAAATTCAACACGACTCCTCCTTTACGCTATAATGTTAATAGTATCGGTTTATTTATGTTATTCAACTTATATAACGATAAAATATTTTCAGCTAAATGGATTTATTAAGTTTTGCCCGCGTGTACATCTATGAAACTGGTATGAAAACGTTACAGATAAACAGACTGAATTATTTTCAATTCAAAGGGTGCGCGGTTACTTACTTTTTTTAATCACCCGCCATTAAGCATGTGATAGTTTCTCAAGAGTGAAGATAGCCTCATAAAAAGATATATTTTTTAGAACTTTTGAGCTGTTGATTCAATAATCACTTCACTTAAGACAAGCTTGGTTCGCCATGATGATGTATTTTTCAAATCTCAATTCAATTACTGCAACTTTGCAAGCGGAAAAGTAAACTTTACCTCTTTTTATCTCGGGATTTCTTAAAGTTTTGGGGATTGTCAATATTTCAAAACCCTTGATGAGCTGTAGGAAAATATTGGTAAAGCCATTCTGTAAATGTTGATTCAGAAAGAGTAAAAATCGTCTAAAATTGACCCTCCCAATTTTGAATAGGATGGTGACCACCTTCAAGATACCAGTATAAGTTAAAGTATTAAACATATTATTTTAATTATATTTTACAAAGTAGTGTAAGTAAAAAAAAACTTAAGAAATGTATTTTTTTCTTACTTACACTACTTTGTAAAATATAATTAAAATAATATGTTTAATACTTTTGATTTTTTCATTGTTTTAAATAAGGAAGCAACCGCACCCTGTATAATATGAATCCATGGGCTGTTTATTACCACTAATCATAACGTTCGTTCACTCTATATGTGGTATAAAAATACACTGCCGATTCATCTGCCAAGCCTTTTCCCAATTACATTGGGGTCGGCTTCTAGTCAAACGGATTTAGCTGAATATCAGTATTTACGTGGAGCGACTGCCATCAGACCGCCACAACCCAGTTTGAGGTAATATGATACAAAAAAAAATACACTACCTATTTTTAAATCCTTTAAAAGCCTTTGGTTTTTAATTTCTACAATAAAGCCTTATTTACCAAACCGAAGGCGTTGAAGGAAAATAGAGAGCAAGAATAACAAACGTGTGAATACAGCATTAAGATTCGAGTCATTTGTAAAGCCTCTTATCAGAGTGGGATGTTTCAGTACGCCTAATTTAACAAACATTTCAGCAATTAATTACAATGTGCTATTTGTACACCCACAGTAAGCTTACTTTTCATTAAGAATAATAAATAAGCAAGGAAATATGGTACCAACATATTTTGTTTAATGGATGAGAAAAATCTTTTGCGTATAGGTAAGCTGGATTGTGGAAGCGAAACCATGTTACCATTAACCTGCCGCCGAATGAATAATTAATGCTTGCACTATTGTGTGCTGGTTATTTACGGCTAAAATGACAATAGTTTGATTTTTAATAGGCACATATTTTTGTTAGCAAAGGTGTGACCAATATTAGAATACTTATCTAGTTTTGACAGAAAACCCGTTAAAAATATATGTAAGCCCTTGAATACGTTTTATTAAAGATAATATTTTGTAATATTTATTTTAGATAAAATACTATTTCGTTATTGAGCTATTAACTACGTGACGGTATTATAGTATTTTTTTTTTTAACGGAACTTTGTGAACTGCCATTTTTGAAACAGTGCGGGCGATAGAACAAAGTGCTCTGGCGAAAAAAGAAACGCCATGCATCGTTGTTACCTTATTGGAATTGGTTTTTTCTCAATCTCAGGCAGCGTTTTATCCTTACGCAATTATCATTATAATGTTTATTAACAAAATAGTTAATTCATTTAATTTTTTAACACAGTAGTTTTATATAATTTAGGAACTCTTTTATTGTTATTAAACAATTTTTTTAGTTCACGCACTGTCGCCTAAACGCACCGACTGCCTGTCAAATCAGTGTTTCTTACTACTTTGTTTACAAAAATATTGTCTTGTTAAAATCAGACTATAGAGCATTATGCAGGCCCTAGATATAGTATACGCTCAGTGTCAGCTATCTACGATCACGAATACACCTTTGTTGTATTAATTTAGATAGCACACGGTTTGGACATTTACCAGCATCGTGACCCCATTTACTATCCATAGAAGTATAATCCATCACAGACATTAATCAACTTCGATACTCGATTTGACTCGATACAAAATCGACAAACATTGGTCAAACTCGATTCGGTTTGACGCATTTCCTGGCTATCAATCGTGGCTAAAACAGTTTGGAGCTTTTCACGTGGTGAGATTGAATGAGTAAATAAATCCTTTGATTAGAGGCATGGGGTTTTAGAGCCGTACTATCACTTACTTTGACCACCCAACGCAATTCAAAATTAGAACTGAAGACCATACAAAATATGGCGAACTGTCTAAAATGGATTAATAAATGTCTCTAAAATGGATAACTTTTTTGTTTTGTCAACATTTTGGTTGTCAACCTGTTTTTGAAATGGTCAGAAACTGGACTGCAGTACAAGCTAATAAAACAGACGAGGGTATGAATATTGTACCTAATGATAAAATAATAAAACTATCACAACAATAAAGACGTAAAACTTTTGGTTTCGATTGTCTTACACTGCACTATTACAGTCAAATGAAACTTACAATAAGTAATAATAATGAAATCTTAAAACAATAAACAAATAATGGTACTTAATACAAAATATATTGTGTTATTTTAAATCATATAGCTATCTTGATTCAAAGAAATATAATGATTAACTGCACTATTACAGTCAAATGAAACTTACAATAAGTAATAATAATGAAATCTTAAAACAATAAACAAATAATGGTACTTAATACAAAATATATTGTGTTATTTTAAATCATATAGCTATCTTGATTCAAAGAAATATAATGATTAAGCATGGTTATATCAGTGTGATACCATTTATGAAACTTCTTTGTAGGTAGATATTTCTTGTTCGTATTTCGTTTAGTTCAGTTATTTAGAAACAAATAAACAAAGGCTCTTCTTGCTAGAGAGATCTTGTACAGACTTATTGGTAGGTATTGCAAAAGAGCAGAGACGGAATTCTGTTTCAAGTGAAGCTTTGAAAATATTTCAATGAACTGTGTAGTTGAGTAACTGGAACTCCCTGAAATTACAAAGATTGGGTGAGAATCAATTTTGCAGGTACCTAGAAAACGTGCTTTGTAAGTAGTGCTCGTTGATTTATCAAATTGCAGTGTAATTTTTTGTATTTGTAGAGATAAATCTATCTCTGTGACTATTACTAAGTAATAATTAATATCTGTACAGAGAAATTTAACATTGCCGTGATTTTCTGCATGTTTTAATAAAATGCACTTTGTCCCGTATAGTGCTTTTTTAAATTCGTTAAAGTAAAAATATAAAAATGCAACTAAAAAAACGCTTTTGGAAGCGCTTTGTTGATCTATGGTGGCATTGGCAAGCACGGTTTAACTTCAGCCTCGTTAGATTTGAAAAATCTGGATTTTCAGGTAGAAACACAATTGAATTGACTTCGAACAAAAAATTAAGTTTTTAACGAACGTGTGCCAGTCACAACTAGTTAGTTAGTGAAAAAAATGCATGTTTTTATTTCAAAACGGCATTTCATTTTTCTGAAAAACATTGTACGTTGTGGCTACGTTAACTACGACCACGATTCGATTAAATAGAAAGTAGAAAACAACTAATTATATCGTTGATGGTGACTTTAGTATATAGGTCTTACTCATATCATTATTCTTTTCATCATCGGTACAAAATTGGTTAATTTGAATTCAATTTTCAATTTATGCAGTAGTTGTACCCTGAAATGGTCACTTAACCTTGTAAAAATAGCTTAATATTCACTAACTGTCACCTTGAAAAATTTTAAGACTACTTGAGCACTTTCTACTAGCATTTCTTTACAAACTTTTAATCAAAACAGTTAAGATGCTTTTCAAAAGAAATGCCCAGAATATTTCGCGATATTTGCATACCAGCAAACTATCTTGTTTGTAGCGCGGGAGCTCCGCTATGCATACTAAATAAATATACAATTATTTTTGAAAGTGCATGTTGTAACTACACGTGCAATATGACATCACATGCAGATCAATGAAACTTTATTTAGCTCAGAGATTATACAAGGTGGATTTAACAAGGAGCTTTTATTAAAAACACAGATTCTAGACGCGTGTGGTTAGTATTCATTTACACGGGAATAGTTAGAAGTTTTATTTCATAATTTAATTATGAAAATAAAACTTCTAACGGGTGGAAATGTACAATGACCACGTCAGGAATCTGTGGGTTCTATTAAAGCGCCTATATGTCACATCCACCTTCTATATTATATTTATTATTTTAGTATGCATGTAATTAGGAAAAAAGAAATATTATTATTTTTATACCTTGTTTGTTTCAGAAGAAGTTGTTAAGAACGTAAAATGCGACCATCGGGTATAGTTGGGTAAGTAGGCTAACTATTACAATTTATATTTTTCGGAAAATAGTAGCACACAGAGCAGTGAAATAATTATTGAGGCCCAGACTGCAGCAAAACAAAAGCGAGACGACGGGAGCTCAGATGTGTGTAAAAGAATGTGTTCAATAGAATTTCACACATCTAGTTAAATTTGTATTTTCTTGGCGCAAAGCTGAGATGTGAGCTATTTATAGTCAGCGCACATTATGTCCACCCTAGACATGAAGGCAGCTAGACTATAGAGGAGGCCCTCTACAGCTGCCATCTTAACACAGCTTCGGTGAATAAAACCTACCTACAAAACATCTTCTATCTTTGCTTCAGACATCTACGTACTTTGCGCGAAGAGCAGCTATTAGCCAATATATGACCCTATGCTACTGGACAGTACTTTTAACCAACGTTAGTTGATAGTTCAGTAACAAGTCTATATATTATTATCATAGTTCCCTTGACGTTAGCTTTTTACTTTGGCGTGATTCCAACACGAACTGGCTGAGTCAGCAGGTTTGGTGTATCTCTTGAGCCTTGCCAACAACGAGTGATTTTTTCTCTCTGTATCATAGCAGTTTATCACTTGTGACTGAAGTGGCTTGAAAGACAAGGCACGCTTGTGAAATATTTATTACACTTATTTTCCAGCAAATTGTATTGTAGTTGTGAAATAAGCAGAAATATTAGATGTTAATACCTAAAGGTTCTACAAAATTAGGTAAAACAAATGGTGATGTCGTCGCTCTCGTTAAATCTACGAGATGCCTATTTAATATACAGGATGTCCCATAATTATTGGATAATCCTTTACCTGCAGGTTGGCAGCATCACTTCGGATAGGATAAGGCAAAATTTGTTCAAGAAAAGTATTACGGATAAAAGTTTCAAAAACATTTTGCACTCTTTTCGATGCCTTGTTCTTGAATAGATGTTCTTTCAAAATGATCTATATTTACAAAATAATATGTTACTCTAGGTCTACGATATGTAATGGACTTTTGAACTTTAAAACGTATTTTGTAAGCATAATTATGGGTAAATAGATCTACCATCTAACAGTACAGGTTACTTTTAAAAGTTATAACCGTTACATATTATTTATGGTTCCTTTAGTCCATCCAGCCGTACTTAGACTTGAACAAAATGAGAAATCTCATTAAAACCGTTGCAGCAGGTTGTATCCTGTCTCCGTTACTCAAGTGTTGTAAAAGGCGACGACCGACTGCATTCAATGGACGGACGGATAGAATTGGTTCCTCCGTACAGAGCATGGTTAATGGTGAACAATAGCGTCTATAAAACTTTGTGAATGGACTGCCTCTTTAGTCTGGCGTATTCGATAGATAACCGTTAGGTCTCGTGTTTTATCATTTAATATTTATACCGACTTGAAAAAAAGGAGGTGGTTCTCTTTTTTAATTATGTTTATTCGCGGATTACTTAAAGACGCCTCGACCGATTAAAAAAAATATTCTTTTCTCTTAAAGAATATAGTTGTAATGTGGTCCTATTGTCATCGGGCTACGATCTAATGATAGAATCCTAGAGAAATCCAGAGCATGTCTCAAATTTTAAAGGTTTCTATATTGTTTTTCGTATATCACCTAAAGCTGCTCGAATATTTCCATCTAGCAGTCAGTATTTCATGTTGCTGAGCTGATGCTGGAATATACAACTCCTCAACGGTTAGGAGTACGAAGATATTTTTTTAAATATAGGCACCTTAAGGCTGCTTACTGTATACTTTCAAGTTATACACAGATGAGGTGAGTAAGTTACGTAATGCTCAAAATCGAATATACAACGTTATATAACAGCTGAACGATCGTGTAGGGGCACCTTGACATTTATTCAAGTTTTTTTCTGTACATAATTCCACAAAATATAAACCAATTATGTTAAGCTGGATAGCAGTAAATAGCGGTGACATTTCCGGCTGTAACTTAATGACGGTGATTGCGGAAATCCGGCGAATTTCTTCCTGTTTACTGCCTCTCCCAGCCACCGTAAAACGCGTGCGTCTTTATACCAATGCTAAGGAGGGTACAGTATTTTGATGGGTATGTTCACTAGTTTATGCCCGTACCTAACCGTCTCGTAGTCTTTAGGTACAATTTGCGATTACTCACTTTAAGTCTTGCGTTTGATCTTCGAGTCGGGCAAAAGTTTATTTAGGATTTTTCCGTGAGCAATTTCTTAGTAACAGCAGCAGTTCGAAATTGTGCTAGGTAGATAGCGATTCGCTCGCTTTCTTTCACATGGGACCTAAATTTACCGATGTATACATCTCTCCCAAACCCTCGTAGGTAATACAAGCGTGATGTTTATTTATTTATTTAATATTATTAAGGCATATCAACAATATGAACACAAACATTATAATTAACATACAAACAAGGACTAGTTCTAGTGCTCACATCAATTACAGATACGCACAACATTGACTTTTGTTTGCTTTTTATGTACCTAACTTGTTAAATAATGTTTTCCAAAACGTCCGGCGCACCCTGGACACCTAGATTTCGGTAACGCAGGGTCTAGGTGACCAATCCTTTCACCACAATGGTACAAAGTAGTCCTCCCAGGACAATAAAACTTTGACCATTGAAACGAATAGAAGAAGAAGTTATATAATGTAATGCTAAATCCGTTTCATCGACATTTATCTTCGGCTCAACCTAACGCAAAAAAAAAATGTGATTAATTTTCTATAAAAAATGATGAATGAGAAATAATTCTGGATATTTAATAGGTTGACAAGGAAAACCATAGATGTATAGCTTAAATCGGTAAATAAGGTGACATTTTCCGGCCGTACCTTAATGGCGGCAATTGTAAGAAGCCGGGAAATCCTTTTTCCTGCTGGTGTTATGTGTCGCCAGTGAAATTGTATCTAACTACGTTACTACCTACATTACGTGCATGTAGTGGTGAAATACTTCGAATTAAAGAATGTTGCTATGCCGATAATACTTCTTGAGTAATCAAACTGTAAACATTATTTTTAATAGTAATTTTTCGGTGTCGTCATAAATTCAAAGCAATATTAGCTATTAATACTTTAGTTCTGTTGAAGTTACAAAAAGTTTGTCTAACAAAGTCATCATTATCCCTTTGAGAAACAAATAAAATATACACCATAACGAGATATAATAATTGGCATCCACGTCATATAAAACAATTTAACCACC
Source organism: Hypena proboscidalis (assembly GCA_905147285.1). NCBI lineage: Eukaryota > Metazoa > Arthropoda > Insecta > Lepidoptera > Erebidae > Hypena > Hypena proboscidalis. The sequence continues at coordinate 21,998,868 of LR990132.1, read as the reverse complement.
CGCGTGGAAGGAAGTAAGAGAATTTCTCCGCATAAGTTAAACATTGTAACTTCATCTCACCTCATGTCTAAATGCACCCATGCCCGAGAATGAGTAGCACCTTTATATTAACCTCGTTTGCAGTAATGACGCTGAATTTATTATTGTAAGGGTGGGTGTACACGAAGAGGAGATGTGGCATTTATTTTGTCGGTTGGGTCAAAATGGCTTTTTTAACATTGCTCTTGTAAAAAAACATTCATTTCCTGCTTGAGTGTTTTAATGAGTATTGCGAGTCACATTGTTGAGGTTCGTTTGGTTTCTTTTTTAAAGTGTTCGCTTGGTGGATGAAAAACATTCTAAGGTTTTGTAACGGATTAATACCTCTGTAAAGATGAACTCTTTTTTATGTCTTTTAATTTCAGCAAACCATAAAATAAATGTACCAACAAGTTTTCTTTATCATATTTACACGAAAAGTATTGTTTTAGAGTTAATTTTTGTGTAATTTAAAATAATCGTAAAATAATAATACAAAATATTGAATTATCTCTTGTATTCATACACTAATGAAATGAAAACACTTTCATTTATCTTTCTTACTACAAAATCAAACCAAATTTCTTTGTAGAATCTGAAACTAACGGACGTACACTTGCATTCCCATTACTCGTTCGGAACTCTCTGCTGGAAACAGCGAGCCGATATCCTAATGTAAAACATCGCTTGAACGACTCCGACATTGTTAGTTCCTGAGCAAAGCGACTTATGTGAAAGTGCAGCTTTCAACGTACGTTTTTGGTGCTCTTTAGAGAGATCGTGAAATTCTATTGAAACAAATCTGTGAGATTTGAAATTAAAGACATTATTGTGCTGTGATTTTTAAGACTGTAAGTTTATAAACTGAAATAGGTATCTTTATGTTAGCCCCTAAGTTTAAATTTGAAATGCAATTAGTTTAAGCGATGATTTCACTTTCGATGACGACATTCATAATATATATAAGTATACACTTTTATCTTAAAATATCATGCCTAGTACTAAATTTGAATAGCTTATGATTTACTAAAGTTAAAGTGCATCTTACATGCAGCCTTTGATATTCTACACCAAGCTTATATTATCACAATAAGCTTTAGTAGCGCTGTCACAACTCATACGTCAAAACGTCTCGTGTCATAATTTAATTGTGTCATGTCACGTGTCTGTAATAATGTGTGCGTCTCTCTGTGATGACTGTTTGTTTGTGTGGTTGAGCGTTATGAGCTTAACGTAGGAAAGAAAATGAAGGTGTAGATTATATCCGTGTAATATTTTAATGAAAGTATATTATTTGTGCAGGTAATATTGTCTAAGGATTCAATAATATTACTCTATGGAAATGTCAAAAAACCTCAGTTAATAAAACTGTAAAATAAAATAATGTCAATTTGATATCACAGGCCCAAAAAATCTTAATAACAATAAAATAGTATCACATCAAAATCTGAGGTCATTATATTTAAGTAGTATCCAGTAAAATACAGGGTACTTTGCGAGACTAACGAGCCTCTAGATAAAACCATAAACAACGCAATGTTGTTTTACGTCGGGTTGTGACAATATAACATTATATGAAGCAGTATCGTAGCTTTATGGTGTCACTAAGCTCTGCTATGTTCAAAAACAGGGAACTTTTACAGAATTAGAAAAATCTGTAGGTTTACGACATAACAAGATATTTTTGATTCAAGGTACGTTAAAATTGAAGTAAATAGAAATATTTTGTCAAAAGTAAATTACTTGAAGAATATATAATTTAAAATATATACTGACAATATAGAAAAACAATGCGTACAATTAAAAGGCAACGGTAAAATGTATGCTAACACATAAAATATAAATTGAATAAAATATTAATTAACATAATTTTACGCCTATATTACCCAGAAGGGTGTGGCAGAGGTATACAACACCCACATTTCACCTGTTATTTTTATGTCCCATAGGATTGTGTGTCCACCGAGCACAATTCCAACTCCGTTCTGCTATTGTGAATTTCCTGACGAAAAGTGCACAAATAATACTTTACCCGACCCAAGCATCAAACCCGAGACCTTGAAGTGAGGCGCATTCGCTAACCACTTGACCATCGAGGCCGGCAATTTTAATTTAAACTGAAATTAGGAACCAAAGCTAAAAAGCTTATTTATTTTTAACTTTTCTTTTATTTATCAGAGCGGAAACAACCATTTACTTTAATCAAATAAACTTAAAACAAAATAGTCCTTAGAGTCCTGGCAAGAGGTAACCGTAGCTGGTTGGTTAATGCGACTGTCCGGTGTACAGAAAGTCGCAGTGACAGTCGCAGTCGCTTGCCGGTCTTATAATTTTCAACTGTTTCTTGATATTAAAACAAATATATCTACCTAGATTAAAACACTTTCAAATTTTAAATATTTATTCAAATAATTTCTCCATAATTTATAATGTTCACCCATGTAGTTGGTAGTTGAAACTACCCACTTTAATAAATTAGTAGATGCTCGCCTCATCTTTGTGCTCATTAGTTCCAAGGAATTAAAGACTCAGTGGGCAACGCTTCACGTCCTTTTGCGGATGTTTATGTAGACAGGTGAGCGGGTGTAGTAGACATGAATATCTAAAGAGATTAAGCATGAGTGTGTATTAAGACTCATTTGCGTACCTAATGCAAGTTTTGCAATGCAATTCTCGTGTCATCTCTGTCTTTATCATCGGAACAAAGCAAGCTCTTCTCATAATGCAATATCCATTGGAGTTGGATTAAAATTAATCTAAGCCCCGGTTTTTCAAATCATTGTTATTTATAATTAATTAAGTTATACTTATAATTTATTATTATAATATTGTTTGTTATGTTCTGACGTGTTCAAGCGCACCTGGGGCCTATGAAAATAAATGATTTGAATTTGAATCTGAATCTGAAGCAAGAAACTTGTCTTGCAAAACATGCATTTCTGTAAATTGGTTTTTATTCTAACTTATAATAAATACATTGTTTTGCCTCTTAATCTCTGTCTAGTCTAAATAGTTCAATGTCGAAATAACTTACTAATCGTAGTAGTATTGTTATTGCAAAAGTGAGTGAGCATGTGTAGCTGTTTGAATTTCGTTACTTTTTTACGCACACCATATTTTGACTAGTTGAAAATTGACAAGAGTCACGAGCTGATATTTATACCTTGGTTAGATAAAACCGAAGTAAAACATCAGAGCAACCACACAATCGTATTTTTAATAATTGTTCACAAAAAAATATTAAGTTACCAAACAAAACAAAAAGTAAAAAGCTTTCATCCATTAGAAAAAAGTTCACCATACGTAGTTTAAATTCAAAGTGTCCATTGCAGAGCACGAAATATTCGATCGAAAATGAAGAGTGACGTATGTCCATCACCTATCGCTGCCGGTATTATTTACAGTAACTGCTTACCACGAGTTGAACAAAGGTACTGCTATTGTAACAGAAGTTTACAAAAACTCAATGCAAATTTTTTGCGAGAGAAATTAGTTAATTACATTAGGAAATGACTACCAAAGCTGACTAATATTTGCATGTACCTACTGTTCTTCTCATGTAAGTGAATTTAATTCTTATGAGAAATAAAGATATCTTTAACCTGAAAGCTAGTCATAAGCTTTTAATTTCTAACAGATAACAAGGACACGATGATGAAGCTACTCTACTTTTTTTATTACAACTTCGGAGAAACCAAAGATTTTTGACTGTCTATGTATGTATGTATATTTATATATTATGTTCCATCATAGCGCCAAAACTACTGCACGGATTTTAATGAAGGAGTGTTTTGATAAATTTGTAAGAATGACCCGGGTGACAAAACATATTATATGACCGAATTTTAATGACAGATTCTTACACAAAAAATAAAAAAAAAAGATTATCATGACATATTTATTTTATTTATTTATTTAAAAACTTTATGCACAAAAATGGTACATAAGCGGACTTAATGCCGTAGGTATTATCTACCAGTCAACCTATCAACCAACATATTTTTATGTTTGCGATCAAATGAAAAGTCTTGGCAAGACAATCACAAATATTACTATAGTTAAAGTACACGTTTAAAATCCACTTGGCATGCGGTTTCAGATACATCTGGAGTCTGGTTACGAATTTTGAAACGCTTACAGCTAGTTTTAATTATGTTTTTAGTGTGTTATAGTAAAGTATGTTACAAAGCAAGCTTATGACTACACACACACGGTTCCCTATTGGTTCGTTTATATTTTTTCGTTAAATTTAACTTCACATTACTTCATTTGACATAATGATTAATTCTTCATTTGAAATAATATAAAATTGGCATAACTTTTCACATTATTTTAAGCATAAGTGCTTTACGCGTAATCGTTGTTAGGCTTAATGTTTTTTTACGAAATTAAACGTTACAATCATGATATTATGCTAAAGTAAATAACGCGATGAAATATAATGTAACAAAAAGGGATCCACACACGCATACGACATAAACACACTGAATCAATCTTCGTGATCAAACTATCCTTCTAAATGAAAAAGTCCAAAAGCTAGGTGTCTTAAATATTTTTTTGATATAAATATTAAAAAAATTGTAGTTTTTATCATATCAACTTTTAAATCGATTGTAACAATCGTGGCAACCGACATATATTCATAAAAAATAACTATTATATACAAATAAATAACGAGAGAATTTATTATTAGTGAATTCAGGATATCAGCCCGTAAGCTAAGGTACACTAAACAGACAGCTCGTTTACAGATCGGTTTCTAAGTGGCAAACTTAGATGTGAAGGAATTGTGCTAAGTAGCAAAGTTTAAAGGTCCCGAGACACTCTAAGTGCTTAAGTTTTTTGAGATGTGCCTGCAGGAACATTCGTAATTTATTACCTGAGCTCGATGATTAAGTGCTGTCTCAAACTGAGCGGTTTCATTTATACTTTCAGGAAAAAGTATGACGTGATAACAAAGACGGCTTTTTGAAGGTGTGAAAATTAATATCATGAGCATCACTCACAATACATTATCTTATCCCTTATTTAATTGAATGAAGTCTACCTAAGCTTCGGTGATTCAAATCATTTTAATGCAATAAGTATTATAATTTAATTCGTTGAGTTTTATTTATATTTTATATATTTTGTATTTTGATGTTTGTTCTGACGTGTTCAAGCGCCCTGTGGGGCTCATGGAAATAAATGATTAGATTTCTTAATTTCTTGATTTCTATCAATTGCCCTTTCCCTTCATGATTATCACAAATATTTTTTTTAAATAGCTGCTGCTACCAACATGGGAAATATTGTATGCATATCCTGACAGCGGCTCTCAACATTTTCAACGTCTCCTTGGCGAGTTTTCAGAATCTATTACAAGACATGAGAGGGACATTTCCAATGAAAGCGAGCGACGCATTAATCATTCTGTAATCTAAAGTGAATCTTAGATTGGGTATCATATAGTTGAGGTTTTGTTAATATCGTCATGACATGTCTACTTTTCTTTGAGTTTGTTTCTTTGTAACAGGAAAAAGATGCCTTCAAAAAAGTTGCGTATTTTTATGGGGCTTTGTCAATGTTGACGCAGCTATTTCTGTTGGGTTATTTAACTTCATAAGCCTTTATGAAGTTGTTGCTGCGTTTGAAGCAGTTTGCTCTATTTTTTTTACTTTAGTGGCAGAACAAGGGCGAAAGTTTTAATGGTACCTCTACTTTTAACTCATGTTTTATTATCCAACTTCCATGATGGTCTTGCTCTCTTTTTGTACATAGCTTTGTCGGTATCTTTAACAAACATTGTTTAATATAAATGACTCGTAATTAACATACCTATGTATTAGAACGACCTAAATTTAACATCGTTACCTTCTATCATAAAGATACCCTTTAATTTAGCTGCTATCAAAACTCAATGTATTAAAACTAACGAACTAAAGTTAACAACATAATGGTATCTACTCGACCCCTATCATTACCATTACTTGTCTAACTAACTTTTAACCCGCGCTCGTCAAGTTTGTTTAAGCCTTAAACTAAACTTTACGTTTGCAATAGGTCACACAATAGAAAACAGAAGGGTCATGATTGTATTACAAAACTTTACATCTCGGTAATGCGATTCAGGTAGATAACAAAGAAAGTGGGTAATAAAGTCGTTTTAATAATATATCCCTTTAATAAAATAGCCAATATACTTCTTAAAATGTTAAGAGTCGTTATTTTTCTCACATTTAACTTATGTAGTTACATATGGGATGTGAGAATGCTAGTTATTTTGTCACGAAATATATAAACTATCGAGGTAAAAAAATGCTATTTTCTTAGTGGATAGCTGGCAGCCTAGAATAACTAGGCTCCTCGTTCCCAGACAGCTAAGTAAAAGAAGTTATTCACCAAAGTGTCAATTACAATTACAGTAAAGGAACTGAATATAAAGGTGTTGCAATTAAGTTTATTATATGACCGAACGCACCTTTCACTTACTTTATATTTTCCTTTCATTTGTTTAGATAGGTTAGGTTTAGATTAAGAACCACTCCTCCATGACGGGCCTTACCGCTGCGATTATGGCAAGTCCTTTTCTTCACTCCACCTTATGGCTCTGTCGGAGCTGGAATCGCTGCGCCTCAATTTTTCTAGGCATTGGGCGCAAGTCCTGTATAATATAACAATAATTTTGCTGTAAAACTAAAAAGAAAATGAACTTTTTGTAGTGAACCTTCTGCCCTATATTTTTTTTGTAACTTGGATAAATGTATTTAACTCCTATAATGAATAAGGCGACAGGCAAAGACGAAAATTAATTAGTTTTGAGTTAATTCAATTGTTTGGGTGTTGCTCGGTCTAAATTAAATCTTGGACCAACAATGTATTAAATCATATTAGATAATTATGTTTAATGGTTCGTTAGTTGTTGAATTATTGTAATTTAGGTAGGAGTGAGAACGATTGTTAAAACAGACGGACTAGCATAACGAGCGCGTAATAAATTTTGTCGAAAAATATCTGCTGGATTGAGTTTTCCGACAAAATTTATTTCGGCTAAAATATATATTTATTATATTTGAAAAATAATCGCAAAGCAAACTTAAATACAAATTTTGTAATAAAACATGTAAAATATTAAATAAACTTGTTTTTTAAATTGATGTAAAAATAATTGCAGTAGCGGTTTCAGCGGTTACATGAAAAGACTTTTGAAATTCTCTACCTCCAAATAAATTAAGTGTACTATTTTGATATTTGAATTCAATATATCATGAGAAGTACGGCGTTGCTAAAATAAACTGAACACTTTTTAACTAGGTCAACAGCACGTATACAGTGTGTGCTCTCGACATAATTTATTTTATATGTAGTAGTTAACGTTATTAATTTTAACTGACTACATTAATTTGTTTCTGTTTTCAAATTCGTTCATGCACGCAGTTTATATGTATTGTCATTTATTTAAAATATGTTTTTTTTAAATGTACAATAACCGTGTGGGTAGGTTACACCTTTACCACAACGTTTTGTCATGTAAATTTTTGAACATTTAAAAGTACATTATTTCAAATAAGTGACATAGCTACGTTTGATTTTTTTTCTAAATCCGGGCATCAAACTTAAGTCCTTACAGGGCAGTATCACTAAACGCAACCAACGAGACAGACTTTTAAAGTCACTGTATTATCCTTCCTCCAGCGTTACTAAATACACAAACTAGAAACATCCATCCGCTTTAGCGAGCGTAAGAGTACATTCACAACAAAATATAGTGTTTGCAAGCATCATAAAACCGTCAGATAACGCAGCTTAATGTAATTTCAAGCACCATTATACGCACTCTATTGTTACCAAGTATTTTTGGCTTTTATGTGACAAATATCTCTTTATTATGACAGACATAAAAACACGTACAAAACAGAGGTTTACCAAAAAAAAACAGTAAAAAAATATTTTACAGAAAAGATTTGCCTAAACACACAATATCGTTTTGTGAAAACATTTAAACAAGTATTGGAAATTCTAAAACCACAATAAAACTTTTAAGTTTAAAGCTATTTTATTGGGTGTTATATTTATTTGTAGGGATATAACTCAAGAGTCAGTTTGAACGTCAAATAGTTAAGAGTCAGGGGTCGTAAACAGTGGGTTGGGACATATCACTAGCAATATAACTCGTGCCATTCACTGCTTGTGACTTTTATTGTTGGCAGAATGGTGACGCACTACTAACAGGATTATTGTTATGGACAAGGATCGCTGTTTTGAAGGGGCTAGGCATGATGATAAGGCTGAGTGTGGTTTTGTTTACAGAAAATCTGTACAGCTAGGTTATTTATGAAACCGTAATGGTACCAAAAAGGCACACGCGTTTAAAATCACTGACAGCTATAATTAGTACCGAGAACTAGTAAAGGAAAGTACTGAAGAAAGACATGAATTTAAAATAAAGTCAGAATAGATAAACTGAATGACTAAAATATTGTTTAATTTATGAAAATAACGTAAACCACACAAGTACTAAAAAGTACTAAACTGAGGTACGTTCATGAGCTTGTCTTTTAACTATTTTGTGGCCTAGCGAACTCGCATGTTGACCTCGAACTCGCGTCTATTTGACGTCTCGGTCGTCGCAAACAGCACAGTTTAACACTCGATAATGAGATCCGTGCACGGAACAAACATTTGTACTGTAGTGCACTATTTGTTCCCTGCGCCCCAGTTTGCTGATATTTCACGCCTAATTTTACCCAGAAGATTGAGGCAAAAGATTAAAACATTTATATTTGACCCATTATGTTTAGGTCTCATTTGATTTAAAGTGAACCTATCGCCACCTACCAGCTAGATTACCAGACTACGTGTATTCTATCCGGAAGATGAGTGGTACTGGGAGTTTTCTGATGGAAATGACCCAAATAACACTTTTGCTCGACTAGGTTGTCGTACCAGAAATTTCACAGTTATAGACTGTTAACATAGTAAATGTTATATTAAACTTGTGAATCTTAAATCCATGATACATTTAATTAATAACACAAGGTGCTCCGATCTTAACTTCCAAGTGAGTTCATGCACGTGCTCATTGGTCAATGTGTCATGCTTCACATTTGGTCATTTTTATTTAAATACGAAAGGAAACTTTTGCTTTTATTTGTGTTTATCCTCTTTAGCACGAACATAAAGTACAAAGTAAAATGAAATCAATGGAGTGAAAACTCGCAACAATCTTGGTACCCTCAAATTTGAAAAAAGTCAATAAATTAACCACGAATTTCATATTCACAGTATTAAATGTCTCACCTTTGGAAGAAATACGACAAAAGTTTGACCATTGCTGAGGGCTGGGAGACCGAAGTTGTGACGTCATGAAGGACTGTTCATTAATCAAACGAATCAAGTTGACGGATGATGGGGAGATTGTCGCTCATTTTGCGGCATGGCCCTTTCTTAATGTAAGGAATAATTCTTATCGCAAAACATAATATTATTTAATAATATATATATTTGCTGCATCAATATAAATATATTTTGCTGCATCAATCTATCATTTAATTTTAGTTTAATAAGCAAAACTACTTATTTTTTTTCACGAAAATTTTTAGTACCTATCGATGCTTGACAGCCAAAAAAGGCTAAGCGCCATTTTGCAAATTTTACAGGAGAGTGATTTAAAGTTGAAAAAAACGAAAAAAAATCATAAAAACGTTCGTATAGCTTCCAAAAGGCTAGAAACGTATATAGTAGCATTTTAACATGCTTTCTATTGAATGGCGTTGTTATTTTTATGAAATTCAGCCTGTAAACACTAGTTACTGTCGGTTATCCTCAAATGGTCTTCATTTTACAAACAGCGAAAATGTCGTAAGTAAAATACACTAATTATTCACTTCCAGCAAAAAATTGTGTAACTTTACTTCAAGTTTCATTTGAATGGAGGAAAATGAGCACAAGTGTATTTTTTTAGGAGTGAAAAGTGGTAAAATATGGTATAACCAGCTATTCAATTAAAATTGAGAGAATGAAAAACTGTATCAAGTACCAGTTCTAAACAAATATTAATTATACTTATTAGAATCAATTATGCATTTTGATGTAGTTTCCTGTTTTAAACTTATTTATGGAGCAGAAAACATTTCAGGTTCATTAGAGAGGTCTAAATAATAAAATACATAATTTAATCAATCATTTGTAAATCAGATATCAATCATTCAAAAATCAGTTAACAATTATTCGTAATAAAGGCTCATATCACAAAATTTGCCGAGATCAAATAAACTTAGAGAGCACAATATTATATCAAATCGAGATCCATATTCGATATCTATGATTATAAAAATATAAACAGGTACAACGTTAATAAAGTAACAATAAAATTATTCTTCACATTAGGAGACTTTTTATATCACAAATCGCTTGACCAATAATTATAATAGACTGTTCTGACTGAATGTTCGAAAAAAGGTACAACGTAAATGATGTAACAAGTATTATAATATAGTAAAATTAGCAGACTGTATCAATATCACAATTTACTTGTCTCATGTCTTTTGGTTTTCTTAATATAATAGCAATGTGTGCTAATTGTCTCAACTCTGTGTCTTAAGTCAGCCAGTTGGCTTGTTTGTTAAAATAAATATTGGATACTTTTATAGTGAATACAACAGCCTGATTAGTTCCAATATTCCAATGTTCAAATGTTGATGTAGAATAGTGATTCTACATCAACATCTTCAATATCAGATTCAGCGAGTGCATCTTTAACATTATTGGAACTAATCAGGCTGTTGTATTCACTATGAAAAAAATAAGATTCAGCATTGTCATTCATCGAGTTTTTTACATAAATCAAACTCTTCTTTTGAAATGTGACAATACGCATCTTACTTATTTTTCCTGTTAGATTGCCTTTAAAATATTTTTCGCTTAATGAATCCCATTTATTAAAGTATTTAAATTGCAAAAGCTCAAACTTGTACGGTTCTGGATCTTGTCTTGCCGTTGTGAATATTGTATACCATTGTGAAGGTGCATAAATAATAGTATTTTTTTAATTCTTTTCTATAAGAGCATGGACAGAATCAATAGGCATGTAAGTATGACCGGTTAACAAGAAGTTGAGCTGTGTTGAAATTCTATGTTGGAACTATGAAGTGCTTTGTCAATGCTGTCCATTGTACGTTTTCTAGAAATCATGTTAATAATCTGAAAATATGACGCAATAAATCATTACTTTTACATACCTATTCCCAAACCAGAAATAAATGCACTATCTACTTTATATATAACATAAAAAATAGCTTACCTTCCAATAAATACACATATAACATGAATAATTAAATCGCACCAAAATGGCTCGCGTGCGCAAGTGGCGCTTGCCCTGCTGTCACTCGGCGAATAAAGTTAATCGTGTTGTCGCTTGAGCCCCTAGTTCCAAGAGTATGATACCGGTAACGATAATAATTTAAGTTTACTCTTTTATCTAACCGCCAAAATTTTAAAATTACCAAGAGGGAAAAAGGGATAAGCGACAAACTATTATTAAGTATTTGTAGGGGCAATTTGTAGTAACCTCCTTTTTACCCGACTGCGTCAGAAGGAGGGTTATGTTTTTCGAGCGTATGTATGTATGTATGTATGTATGTATGTATGTATGTATGTATGTATGTATGTATGTATGTATGTATGTCTATTTCTTTGGCACGCCCTACAGTCCAAACGGCTAGACGGATTTTGACAAATGAGGTGTCGTTGAATTCGTCGAAACAGTGATAGTGACATAGGCTATATAAATTTTCAAAATGGCGCCGGCAAATGAAAAAAAAAAAGGGGGGGAGGTATGGATTTTCTTTTCATCATAGTAATATGGGTATCAAATAAAAGGCCATGAAAAGACCATTTCAAAAATATATACTTCTTATCACATTTATATTACTGATTAAACACAATTTACCAATTTATATATCGGCACGCTCGCGCGTCCGAAGTGGGTGGAAGTTAGTTTGTATGTTCGCTCACGCTAATCTTGGAAACTGCCGGTCGAATTTGAATAATTGTTTTTGAATTTGATAGTTTAACTCACGATTAAGGCTCATTGATCTCAAAGAGATTTGATTTCTACAAATTAATAGATATAAAAAAAAACATGTCGGTTAAAAGAACTAAAAAGAGTGAAATAAAAAATAATTATTAAAAAAACAAAAAACCCGACTGCTTAAAAAAAAAGAACTGAAAAGATAAAAACAAGTATAGCATTATCTACATTAAATTCATTAACAACAAATGAAATATGTCCAACTAAATTCTTTATGATGTTGCAGGCGGGGACAAACGAAGTTATATACTCGTAGTAGTAACAAAGTATTGTTTGTCCCCGCCTGCAACATCATAAAGAATTTAGTTGGACATATTTCATTTGTTGTTAATGAATATAAAAAAAAAAAACTGAAAAGATAAAAACAAGTATAGCATTATCTACATTAAATTCATTAACAACAAATGAAATATGTCAAACTAAATTCTTTATGATGTTGCAGGCGGGGACAAACAATACTTTGTTACTACTACGAGTCTATAACTTCGTTTGTCACCGCCTGCAACATCATAAAGAATTTAGTTTGACATATTTCATTTGTTGTTAATGAATTTAATGTAGATAATGCTATACTTGTTTTTATCTTTTCAGTTCTTTTTTTTTAAGCAGTCGGGTTTTTTGTTTTTTTAATAATTATTTTTTATTATCACTTATTTTTAACCTGGAAAAAAACACTAAACACCAAACAAAGTCTTAAATATGCGAGCAAACTGCAGTAACCGACAAATATAATTAAAAAGCGAACAGGCATAAAGTACTAAACGTATATTTTAAGATTTTTACTTCCAACTGAAATTGATTAACGTTCGATCATAAGTATATTACAGAAAGTCCAAAAGGCATAACTTTTTATTTTGAAACATGTTTTAGATTAACCACCAAAAAAAATAATTTCATCAAAATTTATGTCGTTTATACCAAAAAAAATACCTGATGTCCATTATTTTACTACCGCCTAAACGACAAAAAAATTCACCTAAAGACATGTAACCCGGACCAATCGACGCAGAAAAATACGACGATTCTAATGATATATATGACTCAATATCCCAAAAAATGTCGCTTATCCCTTTTTGGCTGTTAGGCGTCGCTATATATAAAATAAACATTATTTACTTTGTATTGAAGTAGATAAATTATAATTGTGTTATTTGATATAAAAGACGTTAATATTTTTTAAACGTAAAAAAAATCGCAGGGCCATTTTATTTATTTAAATATTTAAACCTGAAGCTATCGAACTAAACTACATTTTATTTATCGAAATCTAGTTATTCCAAAACGCGAAACCGCGCAACTGTTGGAGTGTCAGTTACGATAGCCCGAATAAACGATCTATTTCTTCTTTTAAAGGTGACAGGTATCTTGCAGACACCCGTCAATAGTGCCGCGCTGTCACACCGACAACGACACTACGTACGATGGAAACATACAGATTGCCAGCGTGAAGAGACACGCTTAAAAAAAAACAGCTTGGTTAATTTTTATTAAAATGTGGGTACGTACCGTAAAATATATGGCAAACATTTTTAACTAAATAGACTGATATAATTCTGGCTAGCTGAAATTGAAAGTAAAAAGAAAATAATGCAATTTACGATCACAAAATATTGTTTTTGGCATTTAAATTAGTTTTGCTATAAAATGAGATCAAAGATAAAAATGAAATCTATTCTTAACTGATACTGACAACTTAACTGATTCGATTGGGATGTCGTACAAATTCAATTACTTGTACGTTTTGTAAAAATTCAACAAAATAAATAATACCTTTGAAATACGGTAGATCAGTACATCAATTTTTAAAACAATACAACTAAAAAAATACCTTAAATAAGCATAAAATAACGCAAAAAAGTTTTGAAGTCAGTTTATAAATTGCAATTGGAAGAGCATGATCAGCATAGACTTATCATTATAAAAATAAAGCAAACGTGTAAATGTTACAAACATTTGCAAACTCGTGCATGCGTGTTAAAATAAAAACAAACGGCATACATTTAATGCATGTATGTGAGAGACAAAATTGCCATTGCCTGTTTTTTATGATAGCGTACATAACTTGCCAATTAATTTTATTCTGCTTTATGTTTTCAACAACCCTACATACAAACCCCTAGCTACGGCTGCTCATTAGCCGGAGTTTGATTCAGTAACCCCTCCTTCCCCCCTCCTCGTACCAATCAATACCCGGCTCAGATGCGGGTTTTTATACGGATCACTTTGATTCTGCTTCTTGTTACTTTTTACGAAGCCTTTCAAGTTTTTGAGATCGGAATTGCGGGGTGACATTTGTGGAGACTTTATACCAAAAATATTTCGGGATTGCGAATACTGATTCATTTTATTGAGGTGAAAATTTATCTTATTTGAAAGCGTGCGACGAAAATTGAACGGATCGGACTTTTTGTATAGGTAATAGAAGAATACGCATTTAATGTTATTTGTGTGTTATCAAAATAACTTATCACAAAAAAGACAAAAAGAAAAAAAAAGCATAATAATATTATCAAATATATTACAATTTATTATTTCTTAAGATAAAACAATTTATATTTTTTTTTGTTTGCTAACAAGTTTTATACAAATTAAAATGCTAAATATACATTAGAGTGTTTTGTGCATCACTTGTTAATTTTGTACTAATTTAATTATATAAATTATAAATTTATAATATTATCATATTACGCAATACGTCATAATTTAAAGGTGAAATTTAATTTGAATTTGTTTGTGGTTAAAATGATAATAATGACATACCAGTGACCACAAAAATAAATGATTATAGGTAACAGAATTGGTTATCAGTTGCTATGTTTGATTTTGAATATTTTGTGGTTTACCTGTCTCCGCTCTCGTTAATTTGTTTATCAAACATTACATCTAGATTACCTAGATAGGTAAGGTAGTCCTCTACCTTACTTGGTGTTACACATACGCTAATCAGTGAATATGTCTTTATGACGGCAACTATTATAATAATATAAAATAAATTTAAATTTCCACATTTCATAGCCTGTTTGGTTAAAAATTGTAATTATCGGTGCCAAATTAAAACAAGTATTTTTTTTAGATTTTAGTGCTGATATAGCGAAATGGTTTTGTCATGTCGAAAAAATTAATACTTTACTTTCGACACTATGCAACCTTTAGCTATCCAATACTACTAATCCATAAAATTGTACGAAAGATAAACCATTCTTACACCATACCCTTGCTGTGAAGAGACACGCCAGGGTAGGTTTAGGCCTCTTAAGAAAAAAAAACAAAAAATCTCTAAAAAGCGTATCTTCATAAAAAATAAGCTAAACTCTAACGTAAGCTTTTTTTTAATCCTATACGTAAACCCTTTTTTTGATTGGCCTGAATTTGTTTTGTTAAGGTCCCATTTGATAAGTACTATTTATCCTAAAATAATGATTGTTTAAAACAACGAATTTATTTTTTTTATTTATTTTAAACATTTGGTTATGTATAATTAATTTTTATTTTTTGTAAGCAGCCACAACCAAATATATTTTTTCGCATTAATTTTTTATCTGAGTTTTTGATGTTTTGTAAAAACAATCCAAAAGTCTGGCATATTTTCAGCACAAATAAACATTTACAAGTTAAAATGTTACCAGACGTATTCACTTACAGTAGAAGTTAGAAATTATTGAAAGTTACCCGCCATAACACAGACTTTCAAAAATAACTTTCGTTTATGAAAGTTTTACTCAACTTAGTTATGGTTCGTTAAAGCTGTTGCAGAATTAATCGCCATTATTTAGTTTATTTTAAATTTAGTCCTATCAAGATATTAAATAAGTCGCATTATAATTTTCTTTGTGGGCTTGATTTAAAAGCATTCAGACATATTTATAAAAAATCAATATCTAATAGTCCAAAATTGCTTTCGAATGCAACTAGTAATAAGCAGACTATATAATATCATTAACCTAGTCGTAAATCTAGAATACAATAAATATTTAAAAGGTACTTTCTCAAATAGACTTCAATTATCATCAATCTTATCAGAAGGTTTTATTCATTCAACTTGACAATTTCAAGAGTTCAAAATGATAGAGTTTTATTTTAAGATTATGTATTAAAGGCTCTTACATGATAATAATTAGCATCTGTCTTTTTAATCTCAATTACCGAAGCAAACATTAGATTTGCCTTGCAAAACAGGTTATTGTGTAATGGGCCTTAATATTATTACAAACGTTTGTCGACGCAAAACTTCAACTCGCATGAGAATCTACCTTCCCCTAATAAAACAGCTTGAACAGCATTGCACTTTTAAATTCGTTTATTTGACAGACGATTTCATCCGCGACCACTCGACAACGCTCGCATTCAGAGGCTGACTCAGCGATAACGGGTTTTACCCATATACGAGTGATTGTCTACAGTACTTTCTGTTTTTAATTTAAGTTTGTTTGTTTTAAATTCTAATTGCTATAGTCTTTTTGGATTGACTGACACTGGCTGGTGGAGCTGGCCAGTTGGACCGACATAATATGTTTAAATTTTAATAATAATGACAAAGAATAGGATGACAAGACCGACCAGAGGACATACTCGTTTATTTCACAGTCGCGTGCACATATTATTGTGTAGTTAGTTTCGGCAAATAAATGTGTTATCATTCCTCTTTGGCAGCCCTGACCAGCTTTTCGTGCAGCTCCTTTACATTGATTGAAGAATTTTATTAGTTTGAATCCATAAACTGCCACTTTAACGAAACCTTCCTGAACCTTCCTTATGAGGAACCATACCAACCTTCAGTATCCAATGTTGTGTTGAAAACTGCACGATAATTCGTTTGCGGTTTTTGAGTTTATCGCGAATAAACAGACAGACGCGGTGAAGGACTTTAATTGATTTTGTTGAATAGTAGTAAGTAGTACTAGTAGTAGTGCTTGCTTTTTATAGATATGGTTATCATATGATATAATAAATAAGTGCAATATAAAACAGAATAAAGGCCAAAAATTTACATTCATTATTTTACATAAAGTCAATTGCAAGAACTAAAATGTTGAAATTGTAAAACAACGCAATCAATTGTTAATGTAAAACCATCATTGGCAGCCTAAGCGATTAGAGCCTTAGAGAATTATCCACAGATGTAAGCAGCAAGTATTATGCAAGCCACCACAGAACACGGTTCTGATTACCAACATTTATATTGGGCTCACAATTAAGATCAAATCTTGAACCCTTTACGTTCATTACGGACCATTTGGCTTCACCTACTACGATAAATTGGCCCAATTAAGATTGTAAGGGTCATTCTATTTGCCAAGTCCCATTAAAAAATGCATCTGTTTTCGCGATCGATTTACCTTAATACGATTTTATATTTCGACTACAAAGATTAATTGTTTAACATAATATTTAACTTTATTTTAAATAATATATGTTGGCATTTTCCTGGCAACACCATTATAATATCATTCATTACACCGGTCGTCGAACGACATCTGTCAAATATCGAACGTTTGAACGCCAGGCGAACGGTTGCAGTCGGCAGTCCTTCTTGAATTGTCGAGCGAGTAACAACCCTTAAAGTGAACCGTGGTTTGGAGTGATAAGTTTGATAATCAGAAATAATAATGCACAGTGGTTGATTGTGCGTTTGTCTATTTAGTGGAGTGGATTGGATAATTACTGTGAACGTGTAAGTACTAGTTTAAATCTGATTGTTAACCGTATATAATTAAACGTGTGGAAAAGGAAATAAATGCGTTTTCGTTGACTAGAAGTGTTGAGATTTATTTAAAACCCACTACATTCTGAAAGGTGTTCTACAGCTTCAGAAGTGGGATCGTAAGAAATTTATAATGATTTCTTTATCCACGTCTACAAACAATCAATATTAGAATACTGAGCTCGTTTGTATAACTTGATAAAAAACTGTTATTTTTCATGAACGTATTTGCGGAAATGCCGGCAAACATAAATTATTTTTTTTTCAATATTCGCTGGTTTTTTTTAAACAGTATATAAAATGAGATCATTTGATTTTTATCTATCTCGCCATTTGCATAGTTAATTAAGCAATTTAAGTTTATTGCATAATTATTTAGTAGCTGCTTTTCTTTTTTTTTATATAAACGGTTTAAAAATGAAAAACGATTTTAATAATAATTAGCTGCATCATTTACAGCCGTAGTTTAGCTGTTATCAAATTTACACACAATAAATATTCTATGCTGTGAGAGGTTAATATATTTAACACCACGAATGTATGCTTGTGGTTGTATTTTATTAGTTAGTATTCGCAATTATAAATAGCCTTCAAATGATTTTATCTACCCGTTTACAACAAGATGATTTAGATGTTCGTATTCTATTAATGATTCAGAATATTTACTATCTGTTTACAATAAGCTAGCCTTTTATTTTGCACTTTATGTGGTAATACGTATATAATCGCTATGTAAACGCGAACCGAAAATAATGTTCAAAATAATTACGAATATATTCTAAGCATTGAAATTATAAGTTTCAGATACCACTATGGCTTATAATGGAGCAAGGATTGAGGACAAGAAGGAGCCCAGGTTTGAGGGCAGGAGTGGAGCCCAGGTTAGGGCAGGAGTGGAGCCCAGGTTAGGGCAGGAGTGGAGCTCAGGTTTGAGGGCAGGAGTGGAGCCCAGGTTTGAGGGCAGGAGTGGAGCCCAGGTTTGAGGGCAGGGGAGGAGCCCAGGTTTGAGGGCAGGGGTGGAGCCCAGGTTTGAGGGCAGGGTTGAGCCTAGGTTTCAGGGTCGCAGTGAGCCCAGGTCTGAGGGCAGAAGAAATGTAAGATACAAGGAACAGGAATTATCTGCTGCACGGAAAAACCGAAGCAGCTTTAGTGACTCTGATTGTGAGAGCGCTTACGAGAAGCACTTACGAGAATGGAGAACGAGGTCATGAAGGTTACCCAGTGACACCTTGAGTGAACGTGAGTCTAACCAAATACCTAGTTTGAGTACAAAACCGGAATCTGATACTAATGTTATATTAGATCAATCTTTGCCAAATTTAAATTCCGTTAAGAGTTCAGACAAGCCCAAGCTATCATTTAGTAACAACGTAAAACAATATTTTGTCCGTCTTACAAAGAACAAACTGTACTTGTATGGCTAACTAAGGTTAAGGAATGTGCCGAAATATACGGGTGGTTAGAATAAGAATAAGAATCATTTATTTGCATGAAAATGAGTTATAGAAGTTGTTATACATTACAATTGCAGTCTGTCACATTCTACCTTTAAGGTGTGCAAATTTACACATATAAATAGCACCTAATACAAGTTACACAAAAAAAAGAAATATATATATAATATTAGTATACAAAAATAATTATTCAGAAATGCATGCACAAGAGAAAAGGTTTGAAAGTAAAATCATTTATTACGCTTTGCCGAAACTTACGGGGGTTGCCAACATCTGGTATCAGTGATAGCCCACTCTACTAAACTAGTCGAATCATTTTCTTGACGCGGGGAACTACGCTGAGCTCTTGGCGGAGGTGTTAGGCAAAAGTGCTGAATATGGTGAATTGCTGGAACACTATTATTACGTGAAACTAAATTTATTAAATAGGTGTCCAATATATGAAAAAAAAAGGCCGTTGATTGTGATTTATATGGATTTGACGACCACGATAAGGGGAGAGTAAGTGTTTAGGCGGCACAATTACTGAATTGAAATTCGGAGGTGTTTGGGAGTCTGTTTGGGTTCACTGGATTCGGCAATGTTTCCGAACTGTAAAGGTTGAGCAAAATCAAGAAGGGGTAGTTAGAGAGTAGCGCTTTGAATAGGAACGATTGCGAAGGGTTCTGGTAATGTGACTCATTGGATTCCAAACTCTAGAACAACAATAAATTCCAATATAAGGTGCTTTAACTGTAACGAGGTGGGTCAGCCTAGCTTCAGATGTGACAAACCCATAGTGAAAAGTACGTTATGCGATAAGTTAGGACTTCAAGCATCTAATTGTTATAAAAGCAAAAACAGGATGGTTAACGTTCCAAATGAGTCTCAAGCAAGGAATAGTAATAAATTCAAATTTCAAATTCAAATTCAAATCATTTATTTTCATAGGCCCCAGGAGGCACTTGAACACGTCAAAACATTACAAAAAATGATATAAAATAAATCACAAATATAATAAGAAGCAGGTATCAGAGTTAAGCACAATTTATGAGCCAAATAACAAATACATTCTTGATATTTAAATGAATGGTAATACTGTACCTTGCCACATAGATCTAGGTAGCCGATGTTTTCTAATTAAAATGAGTAAAGCCAACGAACCCGGATTAGTTATAAAGCATATATATTATCTTACCTCCTAATTCTGAAGGGCATTGTTGCCAATTAAACTTGTCCTTTAGGAATAATCACCGCCAAAGTAGAAGTGCAAGAAATTTCAAAAAGTATATTTATTTAATTTATTATTGTACAAATATCATTCTATTGCTTACATTGTAACCTAACACATCATGTAAAAACATTAAAACGTTATAAATTAGATACAAATATTATCATCTCAATAAAATTTAAAAGGATATAATATGCAAACAAAAGAAATAAATTAGATACAATATGGATTAATATTATATAAGACATAAAATTAATAATACAATATAACTTTCTAAAATTAATCAATAAGTGCGTATAAATTAAGTTTTATGAAAATAGTAATAGTATAATAATCACAAATATTAATAAAATAACACATAATTCCAAGTTGATATAAAGTATTTTAATGAAGCATAATTTTATTTTGATTATATTATTATTATAATAAAATTATTACTAATGAGGTATACTGCTGCCAATGGATAATGTCTCAATATACCGCGCTGCTACATCAAGAAACCTGTTTTCGGAACAAGTAAAAATATCTAGGCTCTCATCGTACGTCAAAATATCATTGATGTACCCGTGTGCTGGGGGCAGGGGAGCGAAACTAGCAATATGGGTACGCGCGGCCGGCCGGGACTGCGAACAAACGATGTCGCCGTGCGCGCAGTGCGCTTAAGTACTGACGCGGAACATTCATACCTATTTGCGCTAATAAGAATGGGTTATGTGTCATACTACGCCATACACGAAAATAATAGATATTTATGCAGTTGATGATTATTTATGTGCTTAACTGCTTAGCCATCCAGCTTTTAGGACATTCCTTTACAAAAAGATCCGACATAATTACAAACGCTAACTATTGATAGTTAATAAGATTAATACTACTAAAATATATTTGAAATGTTTTGATTACTTTTGCGTCCCAAAATGCTCATTACGTGCGATACGTGTCAAGAGCGACTCGTCTTTTAGCGGTAATGTACGCGCTCTTAGAAGGAAGAAGGAACGGAATATTACCTTTTACCGGGCAAATACAACGTTAGAGACGGAATAGGTTCACTATTTGTTTATAACGCATCAGAGGGTGATATTTACATCGGTTAGAATTCACTAATAACTCAGTTAGTGATAGGTGAATATTCCAATACCCAAGATATTTTAGATTGCTACTAAATGTCTTTTGATTTACTTTGCTCTGATGAGAAAATTAACTGTAGTGATGACTTAACTTGGAATATGCGCACCATAAAGCGCATGGTGGTAAGATAGAGGGCGAACTTCACCCAATCGAAAAAGATAGCATTCCACATTACACGCAGACCACCTAGGTTCGTTTGTTAAGAGTAAAAGGGTAACTGTTAAATCTTGGTTGTAGTTGATGGCTTACGAAATTTGACAATATTACCACCGTTAAGAATACAAAATCACTCGCTAGTAGGATATAGGATTCCTAGCTGATTTCGGCTACGGTGACTTAGCTATTGTGGGATATTATTTTACGAGCATGGATGTTTTGCTCTTAGATGACTAATTTACCCAATTTTTGCGGTAAATACACGTCAAAACCGCTGACACGTGAGGGCACCATCATATTGTAATTCAATGTTATATTTGAAGGTGGTAATATGGTAGCGCGCTATAACCTGTACTATCAGGTGGAGATAACATGAAATTAATAAATAATAATTAGTAGATCGTATAGAATATATAATAGTCTGGTAGTAACGGACTTTACTCACCACTAACAACTTCCAAGGGCAGTATCCTTTCCGGAATTGATATTATTATATATAATCCGGATATTGATAGATTATCACGTATGGTAAAGGTCCGCATCACAACACAATAGTTAGTAATACAACACAATAGTAGTTGGTAAGGTCTTTTAATTATATTTAGTGGTAGAAGTAATATTATTAACAAAGGGCGGTTTAATATCACCCACAAGTATACGGGTACTAAAGGACCATACTCGTTTCTTCGGGGTTCCTACTCTGCTTATAACGGACAAGGGTATGAGTTTTACCAGTAACACGTTTTAAGAATTTACTTTTTCGTACGGGATAAGACATTATTATAAAACGCCGTTGCTACGCCACGGGCTAATGGCCAAGTTGAACGTTTCAATAGAACCATTTTGGGCGTTCTCTCAACTTGCACCCATGACAAGGATGAAAGGTCTTGTGATGATCAAATTTGTTTATATTCAAATTGGATTAAATACATACATAAATACTCATAGAAAAGTCCCTCGGGACTATTATTTAACTTTAATGTAACGGGTAGGTCCGAGGGCATACTAAGCTCGATATATTTAGGTAACTTACCTGACATTAGGCAATCGGCGAGCTTAGATAAAGTATTAATTCATGAAACAGGTGACTTAGGCTGCGTCGAGAGGCAATTCCTCATGACTGCAAGTCACAAAGAATTGTAATAAAATTTCGGTACGAAGCCATAATTGCTGTTGACAAAATTCAGCCATGGCTAACATTCAGTCGAGACTTTGACAGTGATAATGAAGCACATAATGGATAATGGTAATTAAATATTTCTGAGATTGTATACCTACTTATTATTGACTAAGATGAGCTTTCTGTAATCATATTGATAACCCGTTCCGAGTAAATGATTTAATGTTGGCCAATTTCATATTGTAAATTATGTATTATCTATAAGTTTATTGAACACTGATTATTACAATGGTTGCTAGTGCTTTAATTGGTCAAATCTGTAATCTAACACTGTTATTGTTGCTTATACTCATACATAATACAATTTACTTAATTATAGTAATAATTATAAAAATGCTAAGTGTAGGTAATTGTTACAAAATAATATAGCCGGAATAATATTTTTTTGTTTTGATTAGTATAAGTGGTGTTTTTTTTACATATTTATGTATTTTTGATTAAATGGATTTTATAAACTGTTGGTAATAAGCTAATAAATAAATATGTGGAAAATAATTAAACTTAACTGTTAAATTAAAAAGCGCGAGGACGCACTTCTAGCAGGAAGGCCGAGCTGTTGGCATTTTCCTGGCAACACCATTATAATATCATTCATTACACCGGTCGTCGAACGACATCTGTCAAATATCGAACGTTTGAACGCCAGGCGAACGGTTGCAGTCGGCAGTCCTTCTTGAATTGTCGAGCGAGTAACAACCCTTAAAGTGAACCGTGGTTTGGAGTGATAAGTTTGATAATCAGAAATAATAATGCACAGTGGTTGATTGTGCGTTTGTCTATTTAGTGGAGTGGATTGGATAATTACTGTGAACGTGTAAGTACTAGTTTAAATCTGATTGTTAACCGTATATAATTAAACGTGTGGAAAAGGAAATAAATGCGTTTTCGTTGACTAGAAGTGTTGAGATTTATTTAAAACCCACTACATTCTGAAAGGTGTTCTACATATATTTCTTATAGACTTTTAAAAGCCAAAAATATCTGTTTTACTGAACAGAAAACCTCATAACTTACTCGTTTTACTTATTAATATTGACCTCTATAGTACGACCTAAACAAATACTTTTAACAATTTTGTTATTTTCCATATATTGCTAAAACACATTATATAAACATGACATAACATCACGCCTCTGTTATCCAGATGGGTGTGGTAGAAGTGTATAATACCCAAATTTCACCTGTTATTTTTTGGCCCCTGGGATAGGGTGAGCCTATCGCCATCCACCGGGCACAATTCCAACTCCGTGCTGCTATTCGAGAATGAAAATCGAACTCGAGACTTCGAGGTTAGAGGTGCATTATGCTTATCACTAGACCAACGAGGCAAAAAAAACATGTCAAAGAAATTTAACAAGTAGAATCATGGAACAAGTGAAACAACAAATGATACAGCGACGTTAATTCTCCTGAAAACCTTACCCTCCACTAAAACAGAACCACAAAACTCAAGCTTAAGTAAGTCATAAAGGCTCGCAGTACACTAAATGCTGTTCTTGGTCGGAAACCACAAGGTACTTGACATCGGTTACAGCTAATTGGCTACTCCGTCCGCAACGCGTTGTAGCATTTCCTTGCATCTGTTCCGGTTAGCGGAAACAATCGCATTAACAATTTCTCAGTTGTTGAGGACAACAGTTTTAGGTTTATCGATGAAACTGTCTCATTGGTATAGAAGTTAGCGAAAGCGACCACTCAATGCCAAGTCTCGGGTTTGATGCCCAAGATGGCCTATAGTGTCATTTGGGTTTATTTCGTTAGGAAATTCCATAGAAATCTTAATAATAAGGCAATAGAAATGTCAAAGACGCGTGACTTTGTCGCCGCGCATCTGTCAAGTCAAACACAAGTGCGAGTTGAGGAATTGTCGTCTTAATGTCATCGCAAAAAGAATAATTTTGTTTGCAGGAATACAAGCGCATTTGTCTAATCGAACATAAGTGCGAGTTGAGGAATTGTCTTCTTAATGTCATCGCCAAAAAGAATAATTTTGTTTGCAGGAATACAAAAAGTGGTATTTGAAAACCGGCGACATGCGTCCCAGTGTTAAAAGATAGTCGATAGCATTTCTATTGACTAGTTATTAAGATTTCTATGGGAAATTCTCAATAGCAGCACGGACTTGAAATTGTTTTCGGAGGATGGCGAATTTGGAGGTAATGGATTAATATTTCACCGAATGTGTGCAATGCCCATTTCAATTAGTTCACACCGTATACCGTACAGTTCAGTACAGTGCTGTTCATATTACTGACTTATTACTATTAAATGACAGTAAAACAGATTATCATTACCTAATTATTATATACTTCAGAGCTATTGACATTGTGCCCTTATTGTGAAACATAATGATAGCTATGTATATATTTGTAATTGGCGTTGTAATTGGTTACCCTGATTTCTATTTATTTAATCAAGCTCAGCAATTTGAATTGTGCAAATTGTTAACAAACAACTGTTCGGCTTTTTGCATTATTCAACGGCTGTTTGTCTATAGTACTAACCTTAATTCAGAACATTGTTGCATTGTCTGAAATGGACAATTATTCATAAAGTTTTGTGAAATATGCCTTATTATGCATTTTGACATGTATGAAATATGTGGCACTAAATATTTTTCAATTATGATTGAGTTATTCGTAGCTTCGTATAAGGTTGTGTAAGAGCCGATTTATCCCAACGTATTGAACTAATTTTAATACTAAACTCGCTCTGAGATCGCTTCGTCTCGTTCAAACGTTGAACGAAGAGAAAGAGAGATGAGAAACTTAGTGAAATATAAATAAATAAATATTTCACAACTCACACACGACGTCATCTAGTCCCAAACTAAGCAGAGCTTGTAAAATGGGTACTAGGATAACTGATACTAATACATAATATACTTTTCTTTTGTAAATACATCCATATTATACATAGAAACACCCAGACTAAGACAAACCCCCATGTTCATGCACACAAAGATTTGTCTTAAGTGGGAATCGAACCCACGACCTCGGCGTCGCAGGCGGGTACACTACCCACTCCGCCATCCGGTCGTCAAAAAGTAAAATATGTTTGGTGGATCTCATGTAATTTTTGTTAGCTAACTATTGATAACGTTATATGTGGTATAGAATTTACGTTCACGTTCGGTGCACTAAAATTGACAAATTTCGCTTAGACATTAAAATTGATGAACTGCCTCGATAGTCTAATGGTTAGCGTATGCGCCTCTCACCGCGAGATATCGCGTTCGATTTCCGGGTCGGGCAAATTGTTATTTGTGAACTTTCTTTCAGGAAATTCACAATAACAGCATGGAGTTGGAATTGAGCCCGGTGGATGGCGATAGGCTCACCCCCTATCCCTTGGGAGCTAAACATAACAGGTTAAATGTGGGCGTTGTACACCTCTGCAACACCCTTCTGGGTAATATAGGCGTGATGTTGTGATATGTACGAATGTTTACATTAAAAATGAATGGCGTTCCAAGTTTAATGTACTTTTTAATTAAAACTCCGAAATAAGTTCTTAAAATACTAATTGAAAACTCTTTCAGTAATATTTGATAACGTTCCATTTGTTTGGAAATAACGTAAAAGGGTTTTAAATATTCATTAGATATGATAATGTTCATTATTATTTTACTATGCATTTTAAAATAAGATCGCTCTTACAAAAGTGCTTATAGCAGAAACTACGGTTTTACATAGGCGTCTGCTGCAATATTTTTTATTACTTTTATTTACCATATTGCGCTATTTCTGGGGCCCATTACAGATTTTATACAAACTTGTTTTGTAAATATATCTTTGCAAATAAATATAAATTATTAAAATCCGCGCAAAAGGGGCACAGACAGCAACTACTTATTGTTTGTGGCAACAAAAGAGATTGGCTTTTTAATATTATGAAACAGTAAACCTAAATAGTTTCAATTAAATTTATTTGTTGTATTTATTTATTTTTTTCGACAAGAAGGGAATCTATGTACAATATAAGTAAATACAAAATACAGATACTCATTAACAAATTTACGGGTAATTTTTCATAGAATTCCTCCTTATCTTCCTAAACTGCAAGGAAAGTGTTCAGAAGGCTGACGGCATTGCCATGTTAAATGGCAATGCTGATTATTTAATCCAAGTTAAATAAATTAATACATACAACGAAATTAAAGCACTTAATCGGAACTTGGTAATAATTCAACTTGGCATCTTAATAATAGTAAACTTGACTAAAATTGATGAAGTTCTGTACCAAATTGTACGGCTTGAGCACTACACTCAGCAGCTCAGCCGAGCGCCCACTCGCAAATATAGAACTAATCAAATCACATAAGTACGTAGCGAGACGACGTATATTGCATAACACTGAGCTGCTATTAGCTTGAAATGCACTGGTTTGTTGATCACTGTAAATTTGCTACGACTCAAAAGAATTAATTTATAGCAAATATATTATACTGTGAGTTTATGTCTGTACCTCCGGCATGAATGTTAATTTTCATAATGGAATATAAATATACATTACAGTTTTAAGGCTCACACATAATCAAATTTTGATTCTTAATTCATATATATCTGACATATTAATTCAATATTTAAAAAAAAATACGATTAATGTCATTCCTTAAAGACTTATCATCCTTTCTTAAGAATTTATCAAGTTGAGTCTTGGCTAAGTCAAAGCCGCGCGGACTGATGGATCTTGCAGGTTAAGCAATGCTAAACGCGGTCGGCTGTTGATGGGTGACCATCTTTAAGAGAGTTTTCCTCCGTGCCTCGAAGAGCACGTGAAGCCGTCGGTGCCGGTTGCCATTTGAACATCTATGGCAGTCGTTACGTGTAGTCAGAGTCCTGAAAGTCTAACAACTAGATGATCAAAGAGTATCTTATTACCTCGTACTGGGTTGTGGAGTTCTGATCGCTGTCACTTTGCGTAAAATACTGATATTTAGTCTTCTTCTTCTTCTTCTTCGTCGTGTCGATGGCTGAGTAAAATTTATTGGTCCAATAAGTGGCCACTGCTGTTATGGCGCTCTCATCGGTGTTCATGAGCGCCTCTCTCGTGCAGGTAGTAAGGCATTTTGGACAGTCAGTCAGGTGGTCAAGGTTTTGACTGGCCATCGTGGTGAAAGGATTAGCCAATTCGCTTATAAGAACTCGCGAATTGCCCAGGGTGCGCCGGACGTAGGGAATTGTTGTGTACGTCACTCGGGGAGGCTCCTTTCATGCACCCCTGATATTTAGTTAATCCGTTAGACTAGGAGCTGATCCCAATGTAATTGGCAAAAGGCTTGGCAGAAGTAGTCTATTAATAAAATTATGAAATACGGGTGTTACTCACGTAATGTTGGTCTATTTAGTCGACCGCGGTTTCGCCTATATGTCTAGGCATTATCAAGAGAGTGCGATACGTCGCGCCTGAGTCGCAGCCAGTCTTGCACTAAAAAATAAAAATAGAAGTAGTCTAATCAAAATTTTATTTTATGATTGAATATTTCTGAAATCAGTGCAAGCACATCTCTCAAAATAATAAAAAGGCTACTTGTAATATTTTAAAGCAAATTTTAGCTTTGCTATGCTTTTTTGTATTTTATATTTACGAATATGTGAATAAGTGACTTATCGCTTCGCATAGATGGCGCTAAAACCAAGTAAGGTTCGTCTAGCTATGCTGGCACCAAAGAGTTGAGAAATTTCGAGTCCAGCAGCATACGAATCCATAGCTGAATTGGCAAAGCACTTGGGGCGTATACCCAGGGGGTGCAGGTTCGAGTCCTGCTGGATTCTTAATTTTTTCAACTTTAATATTATATAAAATAAAAAGGCTCTTGAGAAAAAAACATTTAACTGCCTGCTATCTTTTTTATTTTAATTCCCTCGAAAACTGCATAACTTAAATTTATTATTTTTCCTCCTACATATTCTAATTTAGCTTATCCTAGATAGCCGAGCTTACGTCGGCTGAACAAACCTCGCAAAAGCGGACGAAATTAAGCACAAAAAGCGTAACTACTTAAGCTAATATAAGCGTTCTAACGAATGGAAGCCAGTGAGTAAGGACACCGTTTGTATGTAAATAGCTAAGTATTTTCTGGGAGACCAAAATGGGAAGGATTGCGGAACTTGGAAATTTCATACGTTTTTGGAAAGACTTTGTTTTTGAATTATTTATTTCGTGTAATCGATCTGAGTAACCGAATAAAAAATTAAAGGTGTAATTTTATCAATTCATTATTATTTTTTTGTTCTTCTTAGCTTACTCAACTTAGTTAAAAGATTTTGGTTTGTTATTAACTGTAAAATTTGTTTATAATTATAAATACTTTTGAGTTTACTATTTTAATAATATGCTTTCTTTAAAATAAAAAAAAACGCACTTAATTCTCAATATTATATTTGCCAGCTTATCGGTCTTTTATAGAAAACATTTCGTAGAGTGTGCCGAGGATTGCTTAACCTTATTCTTCCGTCCCCATTTCACCATCGGACAACTAGAAAATGGCGCTACGGCATCGTTTCTTTGTATCTATTACCCCAATACGCACGAAGCGTTTCGCTACAACATTTCTTATGTGAACTGCCAAAGAAGGAACGCCCTTCCCGAGAACAATCTGGGTGTCTTCAAAGCAATAGTAAATAGTAGTATAAGTTAGTGCCTCACCGTAGACCGCATAGTTACTTACCATCAGGTGAGATCGTAGCCAAATTTCGGAAAAAATCATTAATTGCAAAATTGAAATTCAAATTACCGGACGACGGGATGGCGGAGTGGGTGGAGTATCTACCTGCGACGCCAAGGTCGCGAGTTCGATTCCCGCTTAAGGTTTGTCTTAGTCTGGGCGTTTCTATGTACAATAAGTATGTATTTACCTAAGAAAAGTATATATGTATTAATATCAGTTATTCTAGTACCCAAAATACAAGCTCTGCTTAGTTTGGGAATAGATGGCGTTGTGTGTAAGTTGTGAGATATTTATTATTATTATTAAAATTAGCGTAAATTGCTGTACAGCGGTGGTAGTTAATGTTGTAAAAGGTTTCACTTACTAGTGTGTTACATTACCATATTAAATGTCGAATTAACATAACGTGTGTTTTAGCTAAGAATAGATTGCTACGGCATTTAAAGTAAGTGTGAAGGCGGTAAGGGTTCCTGTCAAACAGGGTGACAGTGATAAATCGTATTAGACCCTGTGATCGGTTAGTCATTAACCAACCCGGAAAATGTCTGTTCTTTTCGTAAAAAAAAATACAATATATTCTCCGAACTAGAATTATAAAAATTGCCACAAAAATAAATCGATTTAACTTACTTCTAGTCGATTATTTTTATAGCATTTAGCTATGCTGAGTAAATAATACTAACTACTATTTTGCAACTACTTCTTTGTAAGATTTAACTAATTTATAATCATCTTAACAATATTTATCTTTAAATCCATATCATAAACATTTACTATCGAGCGTATAAAATCATATTGCATTATTAACTAGAACATTTCATTTCTGGTTGAAAATTACTTTCTACATGAAACATAACTTACGCATATTCACCACAGTAACGTTACGTCATTTCAGATAAAACATGTCATTTAACGTCAACATAACATAATAATATCAGAATATGATCTTTTAACATCTCCGGCCACATTATACGATGTTACAAAAATATTTTACTCCGTATATTAAAAGGGTGTATTTTTGTTGAAATTGCACAATGGCGTCATGCGGTAGACTAAGGACTAATATCACAATCCGAGTTGTACGTTAAACGAACGTTTAACGTTGTCTGTAGTGGTTTAAGCGGTCGCCTCGCCGCTCTCCACTGCACTGGTGTTGTGGGTTCGATCCTCACATAGGACAAGTCTTTGTGTAATTCACAAATATTTGTTCTGAGACTGGGTGTGCTTGAGTGAGTGAATGTGTGTATTTGGCCTTGTCATTGGGACCATTGGATAGTGTAATTGCTTCTGGCGTTCTATCTTAAGTAAAAAATCCAAATTTATCTTTATCTTTATCTTTGTTTGATCCCTCTGTCCCGTGTAAACATTGATTGACAGAGATATTGAAATTCGAGTTTAGCGTAGTGTGGTTTATGGAGGTTGGTTATAATAGCGCTAAGGGTATTGCACTTTAGCTTTACTACTTTTGAGATTTTTTTTTTTTTTTTTTTGTAAGTGTTGCAACTATGTTACGTGTTTTCTTGCTATGGTGTGATAATACATAATTCTAGTACTTTGTTGAGGAAGCAGAAATCTTCTAAAGAGTTGTTTGACAATCATACAGAGGCAGCAATGGAATGTATTTGTCTTGCGGCCAGTATTTACTTGTTATGTTATGAAGAAGTTCTACTATTGCCCCATAACAAAGCCGCTTACATCCATCCTCCTGTAGCGTTACATGTAGTGTAAGAGCATTTCCATAGCATGGACGCCCTGAGAGCACGAGCCGAGCAAACTTTGAGCGCGAACAGAGCATTACAACTCGTTTTCGCCGAGCGAACAATGGCCCCGCGTATGCAGACAGACGTATGTATCAGATATGAACAAGTATATGCTCAGATTGTGCGCGCGATGCACCCACACCTAAGAAATGCTTCTTTCATAATACGTTACAGCAGTTTTGTGGAGTAACGTTCCAGATTCATATTTTTTTTTAAATATTAAAAGATCTTAAATTCTAGTCTTCTTCTCAGTAGCTATCTTCATTGCTGAAGGTCGTGTCTAGCTAGAAGTGTTGGTCACTCGATGCACTATGCTTCTCCACGTTTTCCTTTCCTCGGCAGTCTTTATAGCCTTAGTTATTGATTGGTTTCTACATTAAATATTAATGGCGAGAATAAATTCACCAATATCGGATACAACACTATCCCTACCCCTTTAATATTTCAACTTGTGTTTTTTTTCAATGTACCTACATTATTTAAAACGGTGTAGTTTCCGGGGTTTATTATTCACTTTATTTGAAATTGCATGCAGCTTTAATTGGAATGTCTGAGTGGAAGGTTAACTTCCGGTCTGGTTAGTATATTTGTTTTAATAAAAATTGTGGGTATTAGTTTTGTAAAAGGTTTTGCAGGAACAGATAGATAATTTTATTTTTGTTTCTCATACGCTTCTAATAAGTCAATTTTTTCACGATTAGAAGACATTTTAGCGAAAATCCTTAATTAATAACTCATACGAAGTTTCTCAGCTGAAACTAAGTATAACACACAGATTTTCGAATCAAATTCGAAATTTGAGGGTAAAAATTCTTTTTATTTACTTTACAGTCAATTCTACCCACTTCCAGGCCATAACAAAAAGTTAGACCATCGTAGAAATTCGTTTCTGTTGCCGAAATGTATGGGAAACGTTTTTGGCGATTTCTGTCTTTTCTAGTACTGAAAGCTAAAATGGTCCCATAGAGTTTTTTGATCCCCACATGAAATAGAATCGATTGGCATAAAAAAAAAATTGAACTTTTTGCCTTTTTTTTGCTAACTGTAAGTTTTTTACAAAATCTGTGAATGCAGTTCAAAATGTCCCAAAAAGTTAGGGAAGGTCTTTTAAGAACGTTTTGCTGTAACTGCAACGGTTAAGGTACTTGCCCTTACTGCCCCGTTTCAAAAATACACCCTGTATACAGTACTAACTCCTTCAGTAGTCAGTTTTGACACTGCGCTCATTAAAATATTCGTCATTAACGCTGTAGAAAATTCCGTACCGCAAAATACCGTCCTAGTTCCGCTACCACATCTGGTTTTAAAAAACATTCACAAAATCAGTAATATTCAACAGACTGAACATACATCATTACAGAGCGCCCTACTTTTGAGATTCGATATTTTTGCGTTATTTTCCTGTGACTTGGGAATCGAACTTCCATTAATGTAACGAGCAAAATGTAATCGGCTAATCGCTGATATTGAGCGCTAAGACGTAAATAGTGAGTATCCATTATGCTTGGTTGGTAATAGATGTGTGTGGCGGCCCTAGGCGATGATTCATCGTAATTCATCTTCCTTAATCGATGCTCTGTGTTATTTGTAGAGCTGGCATGTTTAGTTTTCTGTATTGTATGTCGGTGGTTTTGTATAAACTCAATATCTGATTAAAGATTTTGAGACGTTTGTTACTACTTGTGGACTTAATTTAAAGAGAGGTTTCTTTTTACCCGTTTTAAATTAAAAAAAAAACCGCTTCAATATTAATAATTTGAGTTTAATAAAACTAACCGTAGTTCTATTCATCTTCATCGTCTTTATTGTGATATTTTTTTTATTGGACAAGCAAATTGCGATTCAATTTGCTATATTGTAATATACAGTATCGCAATATCGCACCCCCAGGGAAACAAAGGCGTAAGAGCAAAACACTAACTTTACAGGAGAGCAAAAAAACTGTTTGATCAGGTATATCTATTACATTTTTGATTCCATGACCTTTTGTTATATACCAAAAAATAGAAAAAAAATCAACCTTATTTTTTGTATACATTTAAAATATCTCAAATTATATTATAAACGAATAAATTAATGTTAAAAATTTTACAGACATTATTGTTATTTATTTACGTCAAATTCACTAATGTAATCATTCTTACCCTAATCATCGTTTTTCAAATAATTATTATACTGTAACCGTTCATGGTTACGCCTTTTACGAAGTTCTATACTATGATAAAATACAGGGCGTAAATACTTCTTACGGCCTTTTTTGCTTTATTATGTTTTACATTATCAAAGGTATGACATATTTACAGATTTGTTTGTTTAATAATAAGGATGAAATGTTATGTTAACTACGAATATTGACTTTTTAATAGTATTTTTCTTTTAATCAATAACAGTAAGCAGTGTTAAGACTCTATATAAAATACATTTGAGTGGTGTAATAATACAGGTTTTTAGAAAATTGCACTTTATTTATAATACTAGACAAAATATGAAAAACTAAAACATAAAAAACATAAAGACATAACATGTTTATGACGTTGATTAATTTAAACCATTCTGATAAATTAAAACAAATTAAAAAAAAATCATTATTCATACAAAGTAAAAAAAAATATTTGAGGGCCAATTCCTTAAAAAAAATAGCTGAAACCTTTTGTCTATGTATGACGTTTATAATCATGACAAGACATTAATTTAACGCGAAAAAATCAACAATATCTCTCTACTTCTCTTTAATCAATTGTTGTACGGCAGTCCGTTGTTATAATAATATTAGTACCTATTAAAATCATCATTTTATTTCATTTTATTTTATTCATAATAGGAGAACTTACAGCTTAAACAGTATATTGCTGTTTTTTTACATAAATATGACCAATTACAAGTTCTCACAAATAAAAGTTAATAATTAAGCAACTTAAAAAACAACCAGCATATAATAAAATAATTGTAAACAAATAAATAACATAATAAATTATCGAAGATTATCCCCGAAAAATTGTTTACAATAAAATTGATTTAATTTCGATACTGATGTGGGAAACAAGTCGATATCTGCATCCTGGCACGCTACGTTGTACATTCGGCTCGCCATAACTAAGTATGAATTCTGTCTATAATTAGTACTTAATACTCACCATCGAAGCGTGTAAAATTTGTGATCTACGTAGAAAAGTAGATTGAATGCGTAGACTAATTTTGCTCACAAATTCTGCAACATCAATGCTTCCATTCGTGGTATTTATCAGAAACGATTAGTCAGCAATTTTACTTGGCTCATCAAGAGTTAATAGGTGGAACTTTTTACAGCGACTTATATAATCTGGCAAATAGCAGTTTGAGCGATATTGTAGGTATTTCGCGAATTTCCTCTGAACGATCTCAATGCGATCAATGTAATGCGTACACATTGTAATGAGGATTCCACACCCGGAAAGCGTACTCGAGATGACTACAAACTAAGGAGCAGTATAACTTATTTTTTGAACTCCAGAGGGAACATGAAATGACGTAGAATTGTATCCATTCAACACCACAGTCTGACATCTATTTACGACATAAGAGTTGAACCATCTATAGAGGTTTCCTCTTATTCCTACATCAAATAATTAGTTTAACAGCGTTGTATGATATATTCGGTCATCATAACACTTGCTGTAGTCTGTGTATAATATATCTACTCTATCGAACACACATAGCTTAGAAACCGGTCTGTAGTTTTCAACGTGGTCTTTTGGTCTCTTTTTGTGTATTAGTGTAATGTATGCACACTTCCAGATATTGGGTACCAGTCCATTGTTAAAATATAGTTCTTATAAAATCATTAAAGAAACGGTAGGACTTTCAGTACAGTTTTTAATTAACACGGGAGGTATACCGTCTGGGCCTGCTGATTTCTTTAAATCCACGTTTCTAAGCAACCTTTCAACTTCCCTTTTGCAAGCCTCGATGCTGTTAATGTGAGAATTAGATTTATTGCGAAAAGAGGTCTTGTTCGCTATGTGAAGTGTTAGCGGCATTCAATACTTCAAGAAAATAAGAATGAAAATAGTCGCCGAACATATTAGATATTTCCGCTCCCCCACTGGATGAAATCTGCCCAATCTGCAGTATTGAGGGATACGCATTTGATGACCTTCTAGACTTGACGTAGTTCTAAAAAGCACGAGGGTTTTTTATAAAGGTCAGACTCAATTTTGGATATGTAATCATCGAATAATTTTTTCATAAGTTCCTTAGCTCGCTGCCTCAATAAAACAAAAGATTGATAGTCCAAAAGTAAAGATTGATTGATACTTTTCAAATTTTGTGTGAATTTTATATACTTTTCTTAATTTATTTTAATCAGTGGACTTTTGAACCATGGAGGATATTTTAATGTGGGATTTAATTATTTTTGAGGGTTTATAAGTTAAGTGAATTGTATTTAGTAACTCATAGAATGCGCCTCGGCATTTTCGAATGATCTACACTGCAGTACATGGTGCTAGGCCACCTGATCAAGCTCCCTCCTTATTGTCTCATAATCGGCCAGTGCATCTAAGAATTTGACGTAGGGGCAAATAGGTAAGCTGTGAAACTTTACAAAGTCTGCTGTATTGCATAAGGCTTTGTGTTGTTGATATTCGGGTAGCAATAGATCGTTCGTAAGACAGACTGATACTTCGTTATTATACAGCACCAAATCTAAAATCATATCATTTGTGTTCATGAAACAATTGTACTGTTGAAGGTTACAGATATTTAGATTTTCGATGAAGTTTACTGGATCGTACCCTGTACTTTATCCTGGTTTAACGCGCAGTCAACATCTGAGGGAATCCTAGAGATACTGGGTTGTTTAAAGTCACCTACAATAACAAATTTGTCTTATGGGTGTGTAAGGACTATATCCATTTAATTATTTAAAAAAATATTAAGTTGATTCGCTAACGAGTTCCCCAGATTTTGACTACATAATGTAAACGACACCGATGTGTATCTTATAAGAGATTTGAGGATTCTTGCCTGCAGTATAAGAGTAATCCATAGATCCTCGGCCGACGAGCACCTTTTCATTCAATCATTATAAGAACAGAAAAAGTTATTGTCTTTTTAACTGAAACTTGAAATTTATCATCGACAATTCAGATAAAAACAAGATACACAAACACAATTATCAAAATTATTACGCAAATAGGCTTTTTATTAGCAACACTTGGTTTTAAATGCGAAAATACAAACAATTAAGTGCTGTTATCTCTGAGCGGCGCGTGAGTTATGAAAGGAAAATAAACAGTACGCACTAATGCATGCGCTGTAAGGATGAGTACCTACGCAAGTTTTGACTTGATTGTGACTTGTTCGTAATTACGTCCGCGTACTAATCAATAATATGAACGAAAAAAAGGCGTAAGCATGTTTATTTTGTTTAATTGTGCTACGGATGTACACGTAAACAAGGAATACGGCACTCTTTGTTTGATTTATTTTTAATATGATGGGATGTAATCAGTATTATTTTAAGAAATTAGATTTTTAATAGAGCAATAAAAAGCGTAATAAGAAATATATCTATATAATATTTTAATTATTAAACGAAATAATAGCTTGAGCACGATTAAGTATATTTTGTTACAATTTTGCGTGAGTAAGCTGGTTTATCGACTTCTTTGATTGAAAAAATAAAACTCTTTCAGAACGTCCAAAAATATATTTTTGTTATAAAATCCTAATTTTACGTCAAAAATTAAAGGAAAAAATTGAGCGTATGTATTTTTACTTGTACTATTCAAATCTGCAATAAAAAAAAATCGACGTAATTGTACTTACGTCTTTGTTGAACTGGGGGTGCGATATAATCAATTGAATTGCAAAATATTCTTTTGTTCAATAAAGAAAGCTATTGTCAACGTTTGACGATTTTCAATTTCAGTCAATTGCAAGATATGCAATGAATTCTTTTATTGTAAAAAAACGCGATCCGTTCAATTTTCATCGCACGCTTCCAGTAAAGATAAATTTTCACCTCAATAAAAATGAAACAGTATTTACCATCCAAAAATATTTTCGGTATAAAGTCTCCACAAATGTCACCCCGCAATCCCGATCTCATAAACTTGAAAGGCTTCGTAAAAAGTAACAAGAAGCAGAATCAAAGTGATCTGTATAAAAACCCGCATCTGAGCCGGGTATTGATTGGTACGAGGAGGGGGGAGGGAGGGGTTACTGAATCAAACTCCGGCTAATGAGCAGCCGTAGCTAGGGGTTTCTATGTTGGGTTGTTGAAAACATAAGGCACAATAACGGTAAATAGCAAGCTATCTACGCTATAGAAACAGGCCATTTTGTGGCCAACATGCATTTTATGCTCCGTTTGTTTTTATTAATATTAAAAATTAAGTGTTTGATTCAATTTTGTTAATAAACACATGTATTACCTTAAATGTCTTCAAAATGTACAAGTAATAGGATTGGACCGATATCCAAATCGACTATTGAATCACTATCAGAAAATATACGACTTTTTTATTATCTACGTTTCCATTTTAAAGCAAAATAATAAAAACGCCCAGGACATTAAAAGTTGATATATTTCTCTTTTCACATTGAATTTTGTGCTTTATATGCAGATTAGAGAAGTTTTAATAAATTCATGTTATTTGGTATTTGAAACAAATTTAATAATATTCATTCAACTTACTCATTAGAAGTCTATTATAAGTAAGTAACCTAGTACCAATCTACAATCAACCAAGCAAGTTCAAGCGTGTCCTTCCACTCTGTCAATCTGTATGTTTCCATCGTACATAGTGTCGGTGAGACGGCGCGGAACTATTGGCGGGAGTCTGTAAGATAACTGTCACCTTCGGCAGAAGAAGAAATGGATCGTTTATTCGGGCTTATGTGAGTGACATTGCGACAGTTCCGCGGTTTCGCATTTGAATAACAACTTTGCCTATTTGACAATATAGGTAAAATGGTTGTATTTTTTTGTGGAACTACAGTTTCATGTTGTAAATTTTTAAT
This sequence comes from Hypena proboscidalis, assembly GCA_905147285.1. Classification (NCBI taxonomy): domain Eukaryota; kingdom Metazoa; phylum Arthropoda; class Insecta; order Lepidoptera; family Erebidae; genus Hypena; species Hypena proboscidalis. Next base: position 21,960,513 of record LR990132.1, on the reverse strand, counting down.
GATTTTGTCAGTTTTAATCACACCAAATATAATTCGAAGTCAAATTAAAGTACGTTTGATGAAATTAGCTGAAACCGGTTTTCGTGTTGATTTTCACTATAAAGGCCCGCATAGCGTGTAATTTACTCCTCTAAAAAAGGAAGATAATAATCTTATATAAATAATAATAATATCAATACTTATACATTTTAACTAAAATTAGATTTTAATAGTGTTGCAAAGGCATTAAAATTACATGTAGAAAATTAAAATTTTCGACCAAATTGGTATTTAAAACTTTTGACCAAATTGTTGGTAGTGTAGCTCATGTAAACGAGCACGAAGACAGCAGCACCACCGTCTAACCAATAACCTGGCGTCAAATAGTAGTGATTGCACTACTGTGTTCAAGTTTGGTGGTGAGACCAGGCCCTGAAATTACTGGTAACAGGAGTAGCTACTACACACCGACAATTTTCTAAAATCCCTTAATTCTGTAATTCGTAATAATTTCATGATTGGACAAATCAAAACTATTATTAATTGTATTATGTGCACAATTTAAAAATGTGAGTTGGATAGAAGTTTGAAAATTTCAATGATCAGCAAATTTTGCTGCCGACTGTACATTAAGCATAACACCGTTGTTCTTAGATGAAGCTCTTGTCTTTGTTTTTTTGTTTTTTATGTCATGGGCTGTAGTTATGTTTTATCGTCAGATTGACTACAGGTCTGTTGTATAATGAAAAAAATCTTTAATTCAGATATCAAACATTAGCAGCTACAATCATTAAATAAATACCTTTTTCAAAATTTTCCTTTCAATCTACTTCTACCAATGGGAAAATTATTCCTCACATTAAGAAAGGGACGGCCACGGAGGTGCAAAATGAGCGACAATCTTTCCGTCATCCATCAATCTGATTCGTTTGATTAATGAACAGTCCTTCATGACGTCACAACTTCGGTCTCCCAGCCCTCAGCAATGGTCAAACTTTTGTCGTATTTCTTCCAAAGGTGAGACATTTAATTTTAATACTACGATAATGAAATTCGTAGTCAATTTATTGACTTTATTCAAACTTCGTGGTGCTTTTCGAGTTTGTTGCGAGTTTTCACTCGGCGAATTTCATTTTTCTTTGTTGTTTACCTGCCCTAGTATTGCCTGAAGGAAAGTTTACGAATAACACTTAGCACGACCCGGAAATCAAACCTGAGGCCTCGCGGTGATATGCGCATACGCTTCCCACTAGACCATCGAGGCAGATACATTATAAAATATACCTAACGAATAGACAAATTAACTAAAATAGAAATACCACACAATAATGTTTAATTGCAAAGTAAATCTTCTTCATTACGTAGTCATAAGCTTCCTATATGGCGTATTATAATTATACATATCACTTTCTGAAAATCAATTTAACCGGGGTTCAACATTGATCCCCATTGGTCTTAATTTTTTTGGTCCCTCTCAAACATTTATTGAGAGAGAAAGATCAAAAACCGGGTTTAACGTAGAACTCGGTTGTTGAAATGGTCACTTACAAAAACCAAAATGATCCAGTTCAAACTGACGCGTACGGCACAAACATTGCAGTACAAATGTTTGTTTTGTGGTTGGATCTCACTATCAAGTGTTACACTATGCTATTTGCGACGTCAAATTGTGTTAACGCGTACAAAATACGAGAGTGACATCCGATGTGCCTTTAGAAAGACTGGGATTTCAGTTTGTTTTTACAGCTAAACTATATTTGTCTTTACACTGATGTTATACTGTATTTTTTAATTTTCCTGCTTTATTTATTAATTTATATGAAACTTTTGACTCATTTTATATTAATTCTAACTGTCCATGGTTTTAATTCTAAGAACGATTTTAATAATTTACCAAAAATGACTTTACACTTTGAGTATTTTAATCGGTTCTTGTCAAACTAAAAATGTGAGACCAAGACAGCAACAAATGTAGGAGATCACTTAAAATTTTTAAACTTCTGAACAATTTTTTTTCGCATTACAAATATCCCTTTTATGTACAAAATTTTGTACAATATGTATGTTTAAATGTACATATTATCAATTTTAATTCATTCATCCATAAAGCTACGATTTCCAGAATTAAGCGACTTTGACAATTTGTTTGTGTTTAGTTACTTTTATTGCTGACTGTATACGGCTAGTAAAACGTGGCTTAAAGAAATGGTAAATACATTATAATAATATTTTCTTGTAACTTCTAGAGAACTCTCTTGCTAAACTAAAACTTTACTTACTCTAAATCACAAAAACGCGCTAGGCGATAGCAATAATCCTGTTAGTAGTGCGTCACCATTCCGCCAACAATAAAAGTCACACGCAGTGAATGGCACGAGTTATATTGCTAGTGATATGTCCCAACCCACTGTTTACGACCCCTGACTCTTAACTATTTGACGTTCAAACCGACTCTGGAATTATACGTACCTACCTACGAATATATAGAACACCCAACAAAATAGCATTTGATATAAAAGGTAAATGGAGGTTTGAAAATGTTCAATACTTGTTCGCATGTTTTAACTATACCTACGATGTTGTGATTTTACGCAAATATTTTCAGTAAAATAATCACTTATTTTTATAAAAATCTCCTCTATTTTGCCCATGTTTCTGTGTCTGACATCATAAAAAGATATTTGTCACATAAAAGCCAAAAATACTTGGTAACAATAGAGTGCGTATAATGGTGCTTGAAATGACATTAAGCTGCGTTATCTGACGGTTTTATGATGCCTGCAAACACTATATTTTGTTGTGAATGTACTCGTACGCTCGCTAAAGCGGATGGGTGTGTCTAGTTTGTGTATTTTAGTAACGCTAGAGGAAGGATGATAGCTATAATTTGTGCGTATACACGGTGTAAATGACAAAACCATGTATCTCGGGACTTAAAACCATGTACTTAATCATTGTTAAGCGGCTTCGTCACGATGTCATTTACACCCTGTATGTCGTGGTAAAGCACTAAACGATTGATATGCATTCTTCTTCTTCTTTCGTGTCAATGGCTTTATGTTATATAGATTTTGCCCAAAAAGCAGCAACGTCCACTCCTTTTTTTGTAGCTTGCACAAGATCTTGACGCGTACACGTGGCAGGAGACAACGGGCATGGTAGCAGGTGAGCCATATTTTGTGTCGGGAACCCGCACTCACAATTGATGGTATTTGTTTGTGTAAATCCCCACTTAACCAGGTTCTCCCTACAGCGGCCAACTTGTGTCCGGAGGCGGTTAATAGACTTCCACATTGGCGACTGTAGCCAATTGTTGGCTCTGGGAAGAGCTGTTTATAGCCATTGTGGTGATAGGATTAGTCAGCTAGACACTGCGTTACCGTGTTCTAGCTGTCCAGGGCGCGCCGCGGAGAGGCTCCTATCGTGCACCCGATATATGCATATAATTCTGAGAACATATTCTAGCCACTTAAATGATTTAGTAAACAAATAATTATAAACACATACATTAAAACAATAATTGGTATCACCTTTATTATCTAAAATAACAACAATTATGTCAAACTTAATGACCAAATAAAATACAGTGAAGTGATACAAAAATGTGATTTGGAATCATTATTATACATTCAAATTTATCGAGTTACATTAGTTATATTAAAAAAAAATATTATTAATTATTGTTTAGATTTTTACATTAGATAGAACGCCAAAAGCAATTACACTATCCAATGGTCCGAATAACAAGGCCAAATACACACATTCAATCACACAAGCACAACTAGTCTCAGAACAAATCTTTGCGAATCACAAAAAGATTCGTCCCATGTGGGGACATCTACAACACCAGTGCAATGGAGAGCGGCGAGGCGACCGCTTAAACCACTTCACCACACGTGCAGAAATGTAAATTTAAATAAATAAATACGAAATAAAATAGTAATAATGTCGAGAGCACACACTGTATAAGTGTCGTTGACCTAGTTGAAAGCTTTTAGTTTAATAATATAATTTTATGCATCATATATTTCTGATATTTATATTATATTTAATGCTAATAACACATAAGAGTAAACAAAAACGAAATTCGGACACTAAATTTATTTAAAGGTGGCAAGCTTCAAAGTCTTAAGATATAACAACTAAAATCGATTTACATTGCGCTCTGCGAGTCTATCCTTTCTTACTGCATTACTTGTTGGGGTGGCTGTTGTAAGGCCACTATATTAGTACTGGAGAGAGCTCAACGCGCCGTATTAAAAGTTATGCATTTTAAGCCTTTTCAATTCCCTACATCACAACTATATGAACTATCTGTAGTTCTAACAACAAGGCAATTGTTTATTCTACAAACAGCATTAGCCCAACACAAAAATGCCTTCTCTATTGCATCCCTAAGTTGTAAACGGCGAAAAGACAAAATATTTATAGCTCCATTATGTAGAACTACTTTTGCACAACGTTTTTCGCTTTTTCTCGGACCTTTTCTATATAATAGACTTGCTAAAATTATACCTAACCTGCCTAACTTATCTAAAATAAATTGTAAACAAGCTATATTTAAATATTTAAAAACTTTAAAGTATGATGCTACTGAGTCCTTTCTTGATACCTCAAAAATCATTTGTGTTTAGATCTAATTTTATTTTAATTTAATTTAATTTTTATTTGTTTCTGTATTCTAAAAAGATTGCTCAAACGTTTCCTAATATCAATATATTTCTTACCATCTCCACATATTTTTATAAGATATTTTTATAAGATAAAATATTATTATAACTGATGAACAGTTACCTTCTGAGATACAGTCTCAACTAGTTCAGAGGGTACGGAACAAAATAGTTATAACAACCTTAGTTTTAAGTAAATAAGTATGTACATGTAAATTTCATGCACTCTGTATTTAATTTTAAGGTTACTTTGGTAAATAAAGAATTTGAATTTGAATTTGAATTTGAATAACCGTATTGAAATACACTCTTAAATTGACTTGAAAATATTCATGTTTATTACTTATTAGATACTTAATATTTTTTATCTTTGCAAAAATGGGTCCTCATTTAACTAACTTTAACCATTTCAATAATAATTTATCTACGTTAAAATCAACCTTGTTTATTATCACTCAAAAAAATTCAAATAATTTAATTAATAAATATATATCTTATATAATAATATGTACAGTTAGTCATAGTATTTTTTATGAAAATAAAACTGCAAATTTGGAGTAAATTGAAAATAACATATTATCCCTTTAATTGCGATGTTAACTTAAAATATTGCATTTTTGACGTGTTTTTTAACATAACATAGTGTAGTGCCGTACCTATGTTACTCGGTGAAGATATAGCTTTTTCATATATTATTATAAGAAATAATTATTTAAATCAATGGTGTATTTTTCGAGTCAAATCGTAACAAACTATCAAGAAAATCTAATCTTTTTTCTTTATACTATTATTTCAGATTGTGTAGAAGGCATCATTATTCACGTGTAAAAAATGAACATTAATTGTATAACCACTGACTCAGCATCAGTCCTTAATTTAAAACATTGTTAGTTCAAAATTGAATTCAGTTAACATCTCTGTAGAATTACATGCTGGACCGAGCAACACCAAAACAATTGAATTAACTCCAAACTAATTAAGTTTCGCCTTAGCCTGTCGCCTTATTCATTAAAGGAGTTGAGTATGCTTAACTAAGTTACAAAACAAATGATAGAAGAAGGTTGACTTCGCACTAAAACCAGTGGTGTTTTCCCCGTACAATTTAATGAAACTTTGAGGCGACTTAACCTAACAAATATATTTAAGCTTGCAATAAAATAAAATTTTGACGAGATTTTGTGCTAAAATGATATCACTCGAAATTATTTGACAAGATATTTTCTATGCAATTATTCGACTCCATTAGACAATGTTAGAGTTGCATCGTAAACTATCTAATGTAAAACTATCTTTATAGTAGCAATTATTATATTTGATGAAGACAGATTGACCCTTCTGTCCTCTATTGTGTGACCTATTGCAAACATAAAGTTTGGTTTAAGGCTTGAACAAACTTGACGAGCGCGGGTTAAAAGTTAGTTAGACAAGTAATGGTAATGATAGGGGTTGAGTAGATACCATTATATGGAATACTAACTGCCGCTCGCGGCTTCTCTCCTGTGTTACATATCAATAAAAATTGCCTGTTATGTTAACCTAGATTATAATCTAATCGGCATTTACACAAACATGCTTATTTACCTTTGCATTGATTAAATAAATAGTAGTTGAATAAATTGCAGTCAATTAAAACGATCCTTGCCACACTTAAAATTTCAGAAAGTAAAATATTATTCAAAGCCAAGATAAGTTATTTTTGTTAAGAAATATTGATAGTCTGACAACTACTTACGTCACCAAAAGTTTTCAATTCACCAACAATAAAAACTTGGTCAACACATACAACACTAAATAAAGCGAGCTTGTGATATCACTTAGATTCTTAACTGTTACAATAACGAACATAATATTTTAGTTGAAAATAGTCTTTTGAACCTAAAAATTAAACAGGCTTTTAAAGTTGAATAAAAACGATAAAAAGGAATTTCAACATTGACAAATCCCAATAGAAATAAAAATAAATTGTAAACGTCTCTTTTTTATTTATTTATTTATTTATTTAAGATATATGGAAGACTTACAGCTAAATTTACAGTATTGTATGTAGTAGTAAAGAAATCTGGCAGCCAATTACAAGTCTTCACTTATATAAAACAGAATAAAAACAAACGTAAACAGTAAAAAAATCAGAACAAAATAAATCTAAAGCTATAGTCGATTCATATAGACTTGGCAAAAACAGTAAACAAACCCCCCCAAATTACAAATTACGATATTGCGAAAGAATAACACACTGTACGTTACCACATTGAGTTGTATAAACTAGTTCACACACCAACACACTAATATTCACATATATTCATTGTAAATTCACTGTGCAAATGTATTCTTTTTGCAAATTTCGTTATTCCAAGGAGACTTCAAACCACAGATTATATTTACGACATGGAAGTTTGACATTTGATTTAGGGATGGGAACAAGTGAACGAAAGAACGATTGGGATTGATTTACGTTTTTGTCAGTGATGATGAATTAAAATTGTTCAAAACATTCTTAAATTTATTGAAAGCTGTACTTATATTAAATTAAATTTTATTTAATTTATTTATCGTGAATAACAAATCGTAACGAATTAATCCTTTTCTACAACTAAAGTGACCCATTCGACTGTGCGGTTCGCGCGACTCGGTTCTTTAGATTCGTTCAATCGCGAACGACACATAACTAAATCAAAGTCCATTTTTAACCGACTTTAGCGACTTTTAATTAATTAATATCATTCACTGAATGAATGTTGAAGCGCCATTTTGAGTAGTTCACAACAGTTCATTAAATGATTCACATCACTATTTTTTTTCGTCAGCCATTATTGTTTATCTTTTTTGCCAAGTCTAAATGAATAGACTATAAATTTGTAAGTACCTATATAAACACTTACCACACACTAATGTTACCATATACCGACCAATCACTCCTCCACTGCACCCTTAAAAAAGTCAAGGCTCAAACACCTTCGCACTTTTGACACACTACTATTGAAAGGATCAATATCATGCTGTTTACACATATTATTGAAGCTTCTGCTTGCACGGATCAAGAAAGAGTTTTGCCTATAGTTAGTCGTCGCAAACGGTACACATATAGGTGGATTAGATCGGGTTATTGATGGCACATTAAAGTCGAATTTAGATAATAATTCCGCGCTGTCGATGCTACAATTAAAAACTTTTAATAAGAGAGTACAGTCCAAGATCTCGCGGCGCTTAACCAGCGGTAGTAAATGGTACTTTTTACAGAGACCGATGTAGTTGTCCGAACTATAGGGAACCTTTTGGTGATAGCACAAGTACTTTATGAACCTTTTCTGCACCTTTTCAATTCTATCGATATATTTATGATACCGTGGGTTCCACAACTCAGACGCGTATTCAAGATGACTTCTGACAAAGCTACAGTAAAGAATTTTCAAGGTCTTGGCCTTTTTAAAGCATTTGGATAACCGCATAACGAATCCCAATGCTTTGGATGCTTTAGCGACAATTGCATCAATGTGTTCTTCAAAGATGAGCTTTGAATCATGGATTACGCCTAAGTCTCGGATTACATTGCATCTGGGCAACGCTTGACCATTCAACGTATAAGATGTGGCTATTACGGAACGCTTACGCGAATATGTTACCACCGAGCATTTTGTGGGATTGAGATCCAGTTTACTGAACCGACAGTAAGCCTCCAATTGTCCAAGATCATCCTGAAGTGCGTGCATGTCATTGAGTGATGATATTGTGGCGAATAACTTCATATTGTCAGCAAAGCATAGTAGCTTTGACGATCGTAAGCAAGAGTCAATATCATTGATATAAATCGTGAATAATAAAGGCCCAAGCAGAGAACCTTGAGGAGTATAAAGATTCAAACTCAACAAAAAGAACACATGGCGATATTTACAAAACCTCAACAATATAATACCCAATCTAAGATTCGCTTTAGATTACAGAATGATTAATGCGTCGCTCGCTTTCATTGGAAATGTCCCTCTCATGTCTTGTAATGGATTCTGAAGATTCTCCAAGGAGACGTTGAGAATGTTGAGAGCCGCTGTCAGGATATGCATACAATATTTCTCATGTTTGTAGCAGTTAAGATATAAATGAGGCTTGAAGAATTGATTGTGTTCAATCCTGTAATGATAAAATAAAATATGATGACATACATTAATGTACCTGAAAATATGGCATTTAAATCATCCAGGTCCAGTATTTTAATCATTATGCTCAGGTAATAAATTACGAATGTTCCTGCAGGCATATCTCAAAATACTTGAGCACTTAGAGTGTCTCAGGGCCTTTAAACTTTGCTACTTAGCACACTTCCTTCACATCTAAGTTTACCACTTAGAAACCGATCTGTAAACGAGCTGTCTGGCTTAGCTAACCGGCTGATATCCTGGATAACATTAAGGATGTTTAGTTAAGCATACTACATTTCGTGCACGTCGTTATCCTATTTTTTCAATTATTACAAACTACTAACTGTACATCTACAGAAAATAAAGTACAAAACAAGGATAATCTTTTTTGACTTGAATAAATATTTTCTCTTTAAAGTTAATTATCTTGTTAACGTTGCTTAGTCCAAAAACTGTTTTAGCAGTGTGTTAATGTTTTTTAAAAGACCTATCTAACGATATACCACAATATGGTGTTCTCGACAAAAACATCCTCACTTTACATGGACGGATCTGGTGAAACTATATATATAATACCAACAATACAATACAATACAAACTATATGAAATCTTAAAAAAAAATCTCAATAGGGTAAAGGTGGCAGTGTCGACATACCATACAGCGACAAAGTTAAAGATCTTGGTATCTACATAGATGGAACACTCACCTGGGGCCCTCAGCTGAAGGAGCTGAGCCGCAAACTGTTTGCTGCTGCTGGATCTCTGCGTAGGCTACGTAATCTTTTACCTATTACTACGAAAACTGCACTAGCACAATCCCTTCTTCTTCCCATCCTTGATTATGCAGATGCCAGTTATCCAGATCTCACTGAAGACCAACTTAACAAACTTGAGCGCCTTCAAAACTTCTGTATAAGGTTTATATTTGGTTTACGCAAATATGACCATATATCCGAATATCGCACTAAACTCAAGTGGTTTTACCTATTCGCCTTCGCCGGAATGTACATATTCTATCACTTCTTTACAACATTATTTTCAGTCCTTTTACTCCATCTTATCTAAAAGAACGTTTTCCTTTTCTACATGATACGCACACGAGGTACCTGCGTTCATCAGGGAATTTGAGACTTAAAATGCCGGAACACAGCACCAAGTTTTTAAACAAATCCTTCACAGTGCAAGCTATTAGACTTTGGAATGAGTTACCGGTATCCATAAGGAGTGCTAAATCGCTAACACTTTTTAAAACTTTGATAAAAGAACACTATCTCTCTAGGTAATATCTCACCTGTTCTTATTTCTATCTTACATCTGTCATTTGTGATCTACCTTCTATTGTCCATTATATAAGTATAATATATATTTTTAGGTATTTATATATATATATATAATATTGCTTATATGTATTAGTATGTAAGTATTTTATTATTGTACCTATACGTAGGTATATTCATTATAATTAATATCTTTATGCATTTATATTCTTTCCCTTTCCCAATCCTCTCTAGTACACCTTAAACTTCCCTTTCGTGTCTCTTTCTTACTCTCCATCCAATGGTTGTCTGTAAGAGATTGCCTTAGATGCGATAAGACCGCCATTTGTACTATAAATCTTCTTTTTTTCTGTATATTATTTTTCCTTGGTGTGCAATAAATCTTTTTATTATTATTATTATTATTAAAGGCGTGATTTTATGGCCATATGTCAGACATGTCTAAAATGATGCACGGTATAAGGCAACAGACTTTTTTATATAACCTTAGGGCCGAAACTTGATACCAACCCTTGTTACCCGTTGTAAATAAAAAGTTTGAGCATAATTGACGATAAGCCCGCCCAACTTTGATCTAGATCTTGACTTGTGTCATCTAGACGTTTGAGTTGGACATACCGTCTTCAGCTCACCACATTAATATTTATTTCGCCTAACTTTAAGACATTTTCTATTCATGAGGACTGCCTTGGAGATTGATTTATGCATGAAATAGGTCTAAAGAAATTCTGCCTTTTAGAGGCAACATAGCAAAGCTTAGTCATGTCATAAAGCTACGATACTGCTTCATATAATGTTTTATTGTTACAACCCGACGTAAAACAACATTGTGTTGTTTATGGTTTTATCTAGAGGCTCGTTAGTCTCGCAAAGTACCCTGTATTTTACTGGTTACTACTTAAATATGATGGCAGCAGATTTTGATGCCAGACTTTTATTTTGAAGTATATTTTCTAGATGATTTATTTATCAATTAAAATCGTCATTTTGGTAGCTAAAAATTCTAAATACAAACAATTTGTTTATTAAATTTATTATTTGTCTTGTTCTGGGGCAACGCTCACGGCTCTGCAGAGAACATCCAGCGCCAACGGATGACCTCGTTTTTCCAGAACCACCCAATAATAAAAATCCACTTAGCATTGTAGCCAAAGACGTTTTAGACAGCGACAAAGCATTGCCATTCAATGCGGCAATGCTGCCTGCCGTCTAATCAGGGTATCTGCTGTGGACAGCGATGTAGAGGAATTTTATGACACATAATTTAATTAATTAATATAACCTATAATTTTTTATTATATATTGTTATTATAAGTCATTTGTTGTTATTTTTAGGTATATTATTTTTTTGCAATTTTATTAATACATTCGGTCTTTGAATTAAGGATGTGTGGCAAGTACTTGCACAATTATATCTCAGGACTGGCAACTCGCTTAAAACTCCTTGTGCAAATTAAAAATTTCATACGAACGTTTGCAAACTGTTTGTGCAAGTAATATATTACCTCCAAAAATAGTACTTCCTAGTAAAATATTATTGGACATAAACTGCTTCATTTTCTTTTTACCTTTTGCTCATAACGCTCAGCCACAGAAACAAACAGTCATCACAGAGAGACGCACACATTATTACAGACACGTGACACGACCCAATTAAGTTGTGACACGAGACGTTGTGACGTATGAGTTGTGACAGCGCTACTCAAGCTTATTGTCATACTGTTAGGCTAGGTGTAAAACCTCTAAGGTTGTATTGAGGCGCATGTATAATTTTAGCATCAATTTTAAATTTATGAATAGGAAATTCTATGTCATTATGAGACAGTAATATCAATGTTGACTTCGCAAAACTAAATCGAAATTCAGACTGATTGCGCTTTTCGTATTTCGGCCGTAGGACGTGTATACGTAGACAACAACATCGGTTCCAAAAAACCGTAAATCCCACAGCACAAAAGTGGTATTATGCCTAATTTTAAATCTCACAGACTCGTTTCAATAGAATTTCACGATCTCTCTAAAGAGCACCAAAAACGTACGTTGAAAGCTGCACTTTCACATAAGTCGCTTTACTCAGGAACTAACAATGTCGGAGTCGTTCAAGCGATGTTTTACATTAGGATATCGGCTCGCTGTTCCCAGCAGAGAGTTCCAAACGAGTAATGGGAATGCAAGTGTACGTCCGTTAGTTTCAGATTCTACAAAGAAATTTGGTTTGATTTTGTAGTAAGAAAGATAAATGAAAGTGTTTTCATTTCATTAGTGTATGAATACAAGAAATAATTCAATAGTTTCAATAATAATGTATTTTTGACTTTGGTTCATAATATTACGAGTCTTTTAAATTACTCAGAAAATTAACTCTATAACGATAAATCTTTTTTTTTCACGCGTTTGACCACGAAATCACCTGATGGTAAGTGATGACTTTTCGTGTAAAAATGATTAAGAAAACTTGTTTGTATATTTATTTAAAGGCTTACTGAAATTAAAAGAAATAAAAAAGAGTTAATCTTTACAGAGGTATTAATTCTTTACAAGTTTTTCGTTTACCAAACAAACATTTTATATATAAACCCAACAAACCTCAACAATGTGACTCGCAATACTCATTAAAACACTCAAGCAGGAAATAAATGTTTTTTTTACAAGAGCGATGTTAAAAAAGCCATTTTGACGCAACCGACAAAATAAATTCCACATCTCCTCTTCGTGTACACCCACCCTTACAATAATAAATTCAGCGTCATTACTGCAAACGAGGTTAGTTTATAGGTGCTACTCATTCTCGGGAATGGGTGCATTTAGACGTGAGGTGAGATGAAGTTACAATGTTTAACTTATGCGGAGAAATTCTCTTATTTCCTTCCACGCGGGTGGTTAAATTGTTTTATATGACGTGGGTGCCAATTATTCAATCTGCCGTGCCTTATCCTAATTATAGTGGGTGCGGCTTCTAGTCGAACGGATTTAACGGTTTTAAGACACCGGAGAGTCTACCCCCAGGATCCAATCTGCGGTGGTCCATATGGAAATCCTTGAATCTATATAAATATGACTGTTTAATAGCTTAGAAAAAATATTTGAAGTTGGAGGTGCTTCTCCGGACACACGTAGTCTCACAATTCATGTGACTTGGAATAGCAGCAAAATAAAAATATCCCTGGATTCCCACAATTACCGCCATTAAGGTGCGGCCGGGCAATATTTCCCTATTTACTCCTGTGAAGCGAAATTAATGATTTTTCTTAAGTGCATATAAGATAGCCTGAATAATATAGGGTTGATATGACTTAATTTGAGTTTAGTATAAAATCCTTTATTTCTAATTTTAATATAAAAAAATCCTTTTTGTAACCACTCATTCTAAACGTGCTATGTGTTAAAATTAAACAAAAACGTTATTATTAGTCGTTTTCACCCACTATATTCTTGCCCAAGTAGCTTATATTATGAGAGCAATATGTAAAACACATGAGTTGTTTATTAAGTCCGCCATTGTGCAATTTTTGTGCATAAAGTTCTTTCAATAAATAAATAAAGAAATATAATATGAGTAAGTTTACATCAATAAAACAGTAGTACGTACCTACGTAGTATTATAACATGACCTTACCATAACTTCAAATTGTTCAATAATTATTATCGAAAAACTTTATTTGTCAACCTTCTCCAAGTTCCTAAATTCATCTCGTGAACAATTACGCCCACATTAATCTTATGTATACCACTTATCATTTAAACTATGTGTGGACGTTTTGTTTAGATGCTATTTAAATACTTTATACTTCAATTATACAACCTACACACATTATGTAGATTAATGATATTTATTTACCCAGTAGGAGAAAATACTGGAATAAATCTAATATCTGAAATATTATATTAGATCAATCTAATAAACTGCCTTGTTTGGCCTAGTGGTTAGCTTTAATATTGACAAGCCTTGAGCAAATAAAATAAATATAATAATATATCAAAAATCTGTTCAATAAAACTACCGCAAATATTGCTTTTATTATGTCCATCCTAAGGTTTTCTGGGGAGCAAGCATACTAGCACGAGATAGATTTCGTCACGTTTATTTTCATATTTTTATAAGGGGAAACATGACATAAACGCGATATAATCTATGCCCAGCTGAAAGATATCTCGTCAAACGGCCGCCCTTTTCAGCGTAGTTTTAAGTACCTATTTCTCTACATGTTTGTTACAAATTATGATGTGTTTATCCATCTAGCATCCATAGAATTACAACTTTACCACGTAACCATTATTGACCAAAACTTTAATCACCACAATAGCTTAGTTAGCTCATCCTGCACAAGTTCTAGACAACTTGAAACTTCTAAAGCAGGTTTCAACGTTTAACAATAGTAAGTACGTAAAAGTGTTAATACTTTACCACTTCAGCGCTGTAACACTTCGAGTTTAAACACTTCAGCTTAAAGCGCTATGTCTGGAGGCTAAATATTTTAGCTCTTCAAATATGAATTATGGAGGAGCTGCAATGGCATTTAAGTTGAAAATTTCTTTAACGATTGTTTACCACAATGACATGTTATTTTTAAGATGTTTTTTTTTATAATAAAACATTGTACAATAATACAACGTATCTGCCATTAGTTTGGTCTATTATTAGAATAAGGTAAACACGATTAGTAGAATAAATAAGATATAAGTTTAAAAACTGTAACCCGACGTTATTCCATTGTACTTAATGTTGGTTTGCTGCACAGAGAGGACCGCGAGAACTGTACGACCGCATTTAAACTGTTTATTTTTTACCAAACACGTCATGATTATGTATTGTTTTATGCTTGAATCTGACATTTAATTTACGTTACATATTTTTTTTAGAAAATGTATATTGTACATGGGCAATATACATTTTCTAAAAAAATACCCGGCTTATTCTAACGAATCATGCAAACAAACATACATACATAGACTGCCAAAATCATTATACTTACTTTTGGCTTTTCCGTAGTCGGGTAATTACACAAACAAATTAAAGTGACAACTATGTCCAATTTTCTCATGCCAATCTGTCACTTTTTTGTTTTATCAAACTAACATTTATTTGGTGAATAACTCTTTCTTAAAGATTCGAAAATAATAAAATCTAAACATTTTTTCAAGCAGGGTCAATGTTCCTTACGGTGCTGCTGCTGCTTCTGATTGAGTGAGTATGATTGTACATACCTAAGGGTGTTATTAAACCTACGTATCGACGTCGATTGATTGATGTGATAGCACCCTAAGTGAACCTTACGCATTTTCTCGAATTTCAACAAACATAAAATAAACCATAACCCTTTATCAGAACCATAATTATTATCCACTGGGAGGTTATGAATTTACTAAAGGTAGAGTTAGAGGTCATTACTACGAAGGTATCGTATAAAATTGAGTTGTAGAGGTATACAACGATAAGATGTAATGAAACTACCGTAGTAACTGATAGTTGTGAACATCTTACTTTGATGGTAAATAAGTTTGTTCTAGTTATTTATTATAGAAAAATAGTTTTATCGTGTCAAGAGGTAGTTTGCTTAATAATTTAACAAGGCATAATAATATTATATTTGATGATATAAAATGTTGTCTTTGTTGTGTCAAAGAAACACTATTGTCGCCTTATTACATTAAACATGACTGAAACTATAGAAGTTGCGGTCGCTGGGGACATTCTGTGGTCGTAATAAATCATAATCATGACCACAAACTTCAGTAGTCTACTCCTTAGAATTGTGAGACTTAACCACGGAACTGGGTACTCATGTGATGCTATTTGAAAACTACAATGATGATAGTGTTACTTTTGAGAGATGGCGAACAGTTTAATATGTTTTTTAATTACTATATCCACTTTGTATGCATACCTACATAAAAGTCATGAATTTTACTACTACTTAGTAAGTAACTTTTATAACTTAACAAGATCATGCATTAAAAATTTTGACATGATGCTCTCCGTATTCAAATAAAACATTATGCCTGAAAAAGATCCCTAGTTTATTATCACTCATGTTTTGAAAATAAGAAATTTGTCGTGAATATTAGATTTTCTTCGTATATTTGTACGAAAATCTGCTATGTTACTGTGTTTGCGTTACATACTCGTAAGTAAAATTTATGGCACAGATCTGTTATTTTCAGTACTAAGTATATCCATAGAGATTGTCCGAAGGGCATAAATTAGTCCGTTTAAGGAACAATACATAAATATATACACGTCCCTTATTAATAAAGAAAAGCAAATCATCTTAGGAAGGCGTATATGCATTGTAAATATTTTCGTTTAGTATAATGTAGTATGTTGCAGTAAGAGCGCTAAATCGTTTATTTCGCCGATTAGGACTAATCGTATTCAGTAAATTTGCTCAACGTGCCCTGCCACAGTGTTGCTCAAGCGATTCGCTCATGAGCGGTGATAAGAGCGCTGTAATATTGTAGTGGCCATTCATTGGACCTCTAAAACTTTTCGCAAATGTCATCATAACGAAGAAGAAAGAGCTATTTAACTTAAAAATATGTTTTTGTATCAATAACTTGAAAAGTGCAATTGAAACATGAATTATAATTTATCTAAACTATATCTTTTAATCTGAGTTTCAATGATAAAACTTAGATTAAAACTTAAATTAATCTTTGTTTCTAATAAAAAATAGTAACTATCTCAGGTTCATATAACTGTTCTCGATTTTACTCTTTTGCGTCTATATTATTTTAGGACATATACAAATATGTAAACTAAACTATCCGCGTCTATATTATTATGAAGCTACTCATTCGACATTTCGCCAAACAAAAGTTTCATAATTTACTGCGAC
Source organism: Hypena proboscidalis (assembly GCA_905147285.1). Classification (NCBI taxonomy): domain Eukaryota; kingdom Metazoa; phylum Arthropoda; class Insecta; order Lepidoptera; family Erebidae; genus Hypena; species Hypena proboscidalis. The sequence goes on along the minus strand of LR990132.1, from coordinate 21,943,621 downwards.
ATTTACTTGTACCCGCACTTCGTGATATATTAGTACGCTTCTCAGCTTTGGAAGTGAATCAAAACTTTTATCTCATATATTGTTTTTGGCGGGATTGTATTCATTACTGCCTGACCTTGGAACTTCCTTTCCTGAATATTCTATCCAGCGAACCGTTTTGTTACCGTCATCCGTTATACTTAGTATATTGTGGAAAGTTTTAAGAAAACAAAGTTTATTGAATTTGAGTTACAAAATGATGTTGGCATTAAGTAACCATTTATATAACTTAAAAATCTTCTGTATCGAAAGCTCAGATGTCTACGTTTTAAAAAGACAATATTAATGATAACTACTCAAGAAAAAAAAACATCAATAAAATAAACAAAATTGATGTGTCTGTTTTTAATGTTATAATTTTTTTTTTTGTTTTTAGAGATATAGAGATTTTTTTTGTCTGCCTGCGTCTGTCCGTCTGTTTGTATCGGCTAATCTTCTAAGCGGCTTGACCGATTTTGATAAATTTAAATTCTGGTAACTTACCACATGGCGCGTCACATAGGCTACTTTTCATTGATGGTACCACGCAGACCAAACCACGGGTGAAAGTTAGTTTGTTTGTTTGTTAGCGCTAATTTATGGCACTATTGATTGAATTTCAATAATTATGTTTCTGTTTAAAAGGATAACTATCTATTAAAGTGAAAGCAATTGGCATTACGCTAAACTCCATGGAAGTGGGGCTGTAACGTTTAACAGGGGCTTAACGGTTAAAGCGTGGACGCAGCTACTACTACTTATTATAACGAATTCCACGCGAAAGAAGTCGTGGACAAAATCTAATACCTAATATTTTAGGTGCAGTAAATGTCTTTGGACCAACGGGAGGAATAAACAAGACAGTATTTTTCCTTCCTCGTATAACACAATAAGCCGTACTTTAGCCGAAATCCTTATGACGTCACACATAGGAATTCAGGTTTCATTATTCAGGATATAATTTTCACATTGTGTACACAAAATCTCGGAGATTATCGTCTCCAAAACGTTTTAGCATTTCAGGTGTATAAAAAGCGAGAAAAAGAGGGGAAAATACATACGTTTTTTATGTTTTATTTTCACAAAAGAACAAAAGCTGGGAAAGCCTAAATGATCCTCGGGAAAGTATGAAGTATGGCGAGTATTTAACCGCGCTCCGGGACAAATAAATTTTCAAAGTAACCCGGGAAAGGGAGTCAAGAGTTGGACGCGGTTTATTCACTGTGTCTGTGTGCGTTTTGAATCGTTACTTGAAATATGTGACGTCATCGCATTTTCTTCGTAGGAATTTTGTGCAACGTAGATGACATTGGTTACTGTATTTGCTCTATGTTGGTTACACATTATAACATAAAATTTTGTAGGTAATATAAAACAGAGTAAAATTTTAAAAACTGCTTGCTATTTATTTTGTTGTGTTGTCAAAAGATGTTTATATCTGAGTGGTGTAGTGTAGTGCTTTTCGTGAAAAATATTATTAAGTGTTTTACTGTGAGAAAAACCTTAGTGGTAGCAATAGATTTGGAATTAAAAATAGAAATGAAAACGATGTAATTGTTTTTGCGTGAATCAGTAACAAATATATATTATCTTGATGTGTTTTATTTTATATGATTGTTGATATAGAAGTTTAAATCGTTCATCATCGCACAATTCTTTAAAAAACGAAAAACATGACCCAACGCTGACGTAAGCAGTATTTATCAATGTGTGAGTGTCAAACAACCCTCTAAGATGTAAATGTATGTGTACTAAACGTTCTCGGAGAATCCATCCACGTTTGAACCCTATAAATAGAGAGCCCGAAACTTCCCTGAAGCATCCAATTTACGAGTATTGGCTACCTAGTTACTTATTTATCATATTTTAGCACATGTTTATGATGTCTTTAGCAAGTTTGTTATGGTGTTTTATAGGGTAAGTTTCACTGTTGTAAATAGAGGAGATACGACTCAATTTTGAGAGATTTACGACCGACCCATCTCTGTTCCGCATTCAAGCAATATCTGCTCAGAATTGAATTTAAGCATTTCATATTTATACTAGCTACTGGCCACGGCTTCACCCGCTTGGTATTTAAACTTAGTTTTTTAAAATTTAATAATAATGTATATTTTTGTTATGAATGAAACATAATTATCTTTTATTTTGACTGCATTATAAATTACAGCATCACCTGAAGGTTAGCTGGTAGAAAATGCCTTAGAAATTAAGCACGCTTTGTAAAATGTAAATACAAGGAGTTAAATAAATAAAATTATACTAAATGATAAGTATTGAAGTTCATCGAGGTTTTAAACTATCTGTATTTTAAATTATTTTCATTAAAGCATTGTCACAACTTTCAGATTTATAATATCAGTAGGATTAGGCATAATTGAAGCATTGTCGTATAAATAACTGCCTCTGCGGTGAGAGGCGCATTCACTTATCATTAGACTAAATGATAAGTGAATGCGTGTCTCAACGCAAGTCTTGGGTTCGATTCCCGGGTCGGGCAAAGTGTTATTTGTCTTCTTCTTCTTTTCGTTTCAATGGTCAAATTTTATTACCCCCGCCCAGTACGTAGCCACGGTAATGGCTTTCTCTGTAGCCTTATTTAGGTCATCCAACGAGCAGCTATCAGGGCAATTGGGGCACTCAAGTAAGTGAGTCATTGTTTGCTGAGGTGCACCGCAATCGCACTGTGTCTGTTCTGGTCCAATAATACCCCATTTTTCCAGATTTTGTCTGCAGCGGCCAACCTGTGATCTCAGTCGATTCAAGGATTTCCATATGGACCACTGCAGATTGGATCCTGGGGGTAGACTCTCCTGTGTCTTAAAACCGGTATTAGTATATACCGGTAGTATATACCGGTATAGGTAGTGTTATTTGTGAACTTTCCAATAGCAAATTTTGAATAGCAACACGGAGTTGGAATTGTGGCCGGTAGATGGTGATAGGCTCACCTCCTATCACATGGGACCTAAAGTCTAAACTTCACCTAATGTGAAGTGTGGTTTTGGTCACCTCTGCCACATTGTTATGGGTAATATGGGCATGATGTTATGTTATGTTTATGTCATATAAATTAGCAATTTCACCAGAATATTGGTTTTATAATGTAACGTAGGCTTAAAATTCAATAAAATGCCAATTTGGCACATCTGTGACCAACGTTATTACACCACGCAATAGTTTTAGCATATTTTTCATATGAACCGTCACGAATATTACCAAAATTGAGTTATTAACATTTTATAGTTCGGTTTTATTATAGTTAGATTTATGCTTTACTCCATTTTAGATTATGATTACTTCATATCTGCGACCTACTTTCAATAACTTTAACAAACTTCTTATTGATTGTAGCATTCAGCTATGCTTAGCAAATTATACTTAGAAACAGTAGAACAAATAATGGCGTCACGAAATTACATAATATAGTTGAGAAATTTAGGATTTTTTTTAAACCTGACTACCTCCATAATTTGTTGAAAGGTTTTTTATTGAACTTGATTGCGCATTGTATTTTTGGTAATATAGGCTGGTGGACTTAAAGCTTGATTGCTCTATTTCTCCTTATAATACGAATGACGAAATATCCGCAACAATATAAGCAGCTTCCAACCCTTAGTTATTACGTGGTTGTGCAATATTAATGACGCCGTGTCATTGGTTGACCTGATTTAGCTGCGTGTATCATTCATGGGTTTATTACGTTGTTCGTTATATCCTGTGTGTAGCTATACATAACAGGTGAAGTGTAGATGTTACACACTTCTGTCATGCCTACCCTTCTGGGCATAACAGGCGGGATGTTATGTTACCATGTTCCATTGCTTAGTTGTTACGTGATTGTGCAAAATTAATGGCGGTGTGATATTGTCATATCATATCATTCATGGGTTTATCACGTTATTATTCTCACAACTTACACTCAACGCTATCTAGTCCCAAACTAAGCAGAGCTTGTAATTTAGGGTACTAGAATAACTGATATAAATACATGTATACTTTTCTTTTGTAAATACATACTTATTATACATAGAAACATACTAACACACAGACTACAACAGACTAAGACAAACCTCCATGTTCGTCACACAAAGATTTGTTTTAAGCGGGAATCGAACCCACGACCTCAGCGTCGCAAGCTGGTACGTCAACACACGTTGTTCGTTATATCCTGTGTGAAGCTATACATAACATAACAGGTCCGTTCCATTCTGGACACCCAACTGCGTGTCACACTACATGATGCCAAGAACAGAGACTCTGATTGCACTGTCAGACCAAAAGGTAATAATAATAATGAGGAAACATAACTTGTAATATGTGGATGATAAACACCTCTGCCACACCCTTCTGAGTAATATAGGCGTGACGTTATGTTATAAAAAATCATTTTTTTAGTTTTAACGTTGTTTTATAAAATTAACAATGAAAGTACAACAAGGAAATAATAAAAATCTATATATATAAAAATGAAACCCGTTTTCCGTTGTCACGACATAGCATGTAGTTTTTTAATACTCGGTACCATGTTCTAAGGGGAACAAAAAAAAATTAATAGTAAATTAAATATATATTAATAAATTTTCTATAAAAATATAAGTGAAATTATTGAGCCCTACGGAATAAACACTATTATGAAAATATATATTTTGTTTTTTATTTAATAAAATTAGTAAAGTTCGTCTCAGGTATGACGAGACTAGGGAAATAGGTATCCATTTTTATTTATTTATTTATTTATTTAAACTTTATGCACTAAAATGTACAAAGGCGGACTTAATACTAAAAGTATTCTCTACCAGTCAACCTTTGGGTGATGCAGAGATGTAGATAGTAGGTGCAGTTTTAAACACGTGTGAGGCAGACATTTAGATACTAAATTAATAGCTATTTAAAAAAAAACATTAATACATATTATACTAATACTTTTATAATTATTACTACAAAAAATATATATAAACAAAATATAAAATATACATAATATATACCAATACATACATACATACATATACTACAGTAAATAATACATAGTTTTATATGGAGGATATTATGGATTTCAGTTCAAATTGAATATGTACGCATACATAAGATAGGTCAGCTATACAAAATAAAGTAGTGCATCAAAGTTACGCTAAGGCTGTACGAAGTTCACCGGGTCAGCTAGTTATATATAATATGTTTATGAAAGTCATCATCATCATTCTCTGAGTTTTTCAGTCGCTTTGTCTTCTAGAAAGAAGTAACAAAGAATCTATCAATTTCAGTAAAATACGCATTTCACTGATATACCTATACCTAATAATAATATAATTATTATATATTATGGTCATTCATGTGTATGGTGCTTGAGGTGAAGTGTCACACAGTATTCCAACACGTACTTGACCAGTAAGATGGACTATGGCCTTACATTTCTTATTGTGAGAAGATACAGATGATATTGATACCAAAATTAGTACGACTATGTATTAATACAGGGCTACAACTAGATTTTTTAGTCATTCAACAATTAAAAATATTGTAAATACACGCTGAAACCAAATTAATGTTTACAACAAGCGACACAGCCTCGTCTCCTGAATGCCGGAGCACAACTACCGCAGCTACTGACCTCATACGGCACTAAAAAGAAACATCATCACAAGCAGAATAGCGATGCTCTGCTCTGCTCTGCGAAAAATTTACATGATTATATCAGAAATGTTTTAACACTCATATTTCACGACAAAGGGGATACCGCATGGTATATCAATAAATAGTAGGCATGGAGTTGCCAAGACTTACAACCCTTTACATACTACAAATTTTTATACTGATGGGCCTACAATTCTATTACGATAGTCTAGTCAGTGGTTGCCCGACTTACGTCATTTTATAAAAGCTAAAAGTTTCCCTGTTTGTGCCTCTAATAGAGGTTAACACGATCACCAAATATGGATTAGATTTGGATCGTGGTGGCTAAAACAATATATTAATAAATATATGAGATTAAGGACCTCTGATATTGAAGCCTATTCTAAATTGACTTTACTTTTGCTGTTCAAACGTGATTCCAAATTGGAATGTTTTTATAAGTCGAACTATCCTAACTAGACATTTATTCCCTGTGATAGCAAACAAACATGCAGCCGCCTGATGATATGCAGTCATAATAATCACCAAAGGTAATACTCGTGCGTTGCCGACAGTTTAGTTGTTTAAATGTAAACCATAAGTGATAAACACAGAAAGTAATTTTTACATATTAAGGTAAGGATATTTATTCATTTAAGGATTTAACTTTATCCCGCAAGCATTCCCTCAACAATTTAACTTAAACAAACTCACAATTTACTCTTGCCGATTCAAACTTTTCATGAACATTAAATACTCCATCTAAACGGTTCCGAATTCACCTGAACAACCACAGGAAAGCCACTCTTGAACAACCCGCGTATTATCTCGCGACCTACTTACAACTCTTATTTACAAACATACCATTATTACTTAAACAGTTATAAGAGCTATAACTCATATAGTTTCAAACTACGGACGTCGTACCGAATTCATTTGTGCTTAAGAGTAAGTGCATATTTGACAGCTGATGTTACTAATTATAGAAAGGTTTGGAGTGCCTCGTGGCCTTGAGCCAAATAAATATCTTTTGAGCATTCTGCTCTATTTTTTGCCAGATATGAAAGCTAGGATTGATTAGTCACATGAAACTATGGATTCGAACTTACGAACTTCGATCGTACTACACCGCCCTTATCCTTGCGGTCACGTTCACATTACGTACCTTAAATATTACCAGAATGTTATGTAATATCATGATGGCCTAATAGTTAACTGAGTTGACTATCCTACAATTTATTTTTATGTTGGAAATGAGTAATATATTTTGCGAATGAACTTACCACGTGTAATCCCCCAATGGTCAATAATGACTCAAATGAGTGAAGTGAATAGCAACTGCATTATTTTTTATTGCATTTGCCTGTCTGCCTACAGGCTACAACTGAATTTTACATAACTTAATCAAAATATTCTCTGTAGCCTGTTTAATAGCAAATTCCATACCTTTATTTCGTTAATTTGTTTTTTGAATTGTTATTTATGGTAAAAGTTATAAAAGGCTTTGATAACCTTATCTTAACGTTATTAAAAGCTCAATTTATAGACTACAAAATCGAGATAGGAATAAATAATATTCGAAATTTTAGTGGCATTATACCAAAAGTTTTTTTTAAAACAGTTAAATCTTTCCAGTCGCATTTATGCATACTTTTTCTTACACCAACGTCGCGCGCATGTTTGAGTTTCATTTCATCTCGCGAGGAGATGAGCGTCTGGCGGACAAAGAGAGGACGCTCCTAATCACGTCCGTGAATGTTTCACTTTGTGTAAGGTATTATGTGACGGGTACAAGGAGTGCACAAGAACTTGTATGCATAGTAACCTCCTGCTTCACAACTCCTTTCACAGCTTACTGAAAAGAGGAAGAGAAGAAAATAGTAGCTTCGAAGATTGACTTGAGACTTTGAGTTGGCTCAATATATTTCCAAAGATATTTTTATGCATTAATATAATACATATGCATGAATATTAGTACTAGGTATTTCTGTCAACTTTTTTTGATTTTGATTCTTTGATTCTAAACACAATATATTTTTTAATTAGAATCAAAGAATCAAAATCACAATATATTTTTTAAATTTAAATTATATAGGATGCAATAACTGTGCTTATGGAGAGTCAAAACAACTCTTAGACTATAAAACTAAATGAACTGATCATTGTCAGGCGTCCCGCTGCTAAAAATAAAGAGCGCTGCTCATTCACGTCATATAAAACTAGTTGGGAAATGATCTACCCTCCGTTTCCCCGCGGGCTTTGGCATACTTTCTTCCGTGAATATTTGCTTTCATTTCTTCTTCATATTAATTAAGTGCTTTAATATACAAGTATACAATAACAAAATAATAAATCAGTTCAGCAAATGGCTTAATTAATTATATTTTATTTTTATTTTATTTATTGTGATAATTATATCTTACATCTTAACGTTGTCTATAATATCATCACACAAATTAGATGTGGCATCAAGCTTACATCCCAATAACCACTTTATACGTGCTCCACGCAGAATAAAGCCAATAATTAAATTGATTGATACAACACGCTAAACATTCACTTGAAAATCATATTGATCGTATTGTCTGGCTAATAACTAATTTTTGTTTTACATAGTGTTAGCATTATTTAAATATACAACATAATATTACATATCACTAAAAGTTATTAATAAAATAGTCACTCAATTTGATAAACTGTAAAATATTTACCATAGAAAGAAATAGATGTCGCTACATTCGTTTATTAAAATGACAGTTGTTCAATTAACTTCCAACTGTCATTTTTCATTCGCACGCGCATTCAAACGGCATTCTAGTTCGAGACGTTGAGGTGTCAACTTGCGTTCTGAGGATTGTGTTACAGTGATAAAATTATAGTGATATAGTGATTTTCAAGAAGTATATTTAAGTGTCATAGTGTTATAATAAAGCGCAGTGATAAAGTGGGATTATTGTGCATTCAAATGTAAGTACGTTTAATTCTTGGCATGAATTATCATTGTGAACCTATTTATTAGGAAAGGAAGGATAGGAATAGTGGATAAATATATGGACTGGATGAACAAGGAGTGTGATTGATGTTTGTACTTCACAAGTAATATGATTAAACACCGTTTATTTGAATGTATCATCTTTTATTTTCCAACCCGCAACAACTATTTTGAACAGTTAGTCAACAATAGGACTAATAATGTGGTTATTAGAATCATAATAATAGCAGCCCTGTATCTAATGCATGTACCACTGCTGGGCTCGGGCCCCTTTTCATGAAAACAAGGATTATAGACTTCACCCACCCTCGAGCACTTTTTTGGCACTCTCAGGCATGCAGGTTTCCTCACGATGTTTTCCTTCACCGTGAGCGAGCGATAATTTATATGATAAATACACACATTGAAAAGACGAATCTTAACAATTTATTGGCAGAGGTGTGTGCCGTGGGTACGAACCCGAGACCTTTGAATTCGCAGTCCTACGGTCTCCCACTCAGCTGTTGCTGCATTTAGAATCATAGTTACAATAAATTTTAATGAAAATGTATCATGTATATTCTATATCTGCGGTTCTCATACTTTAATGTTGATGGAATCCTTTTGACTTGCAAAATGTATGACTCTAAACACAGTCTATAATATTCTGTTTTGAAAGCAAGTCTTAGTTATTCGTCCATATTTGCTAGTGTTATAATAATATGTCCTGGATTATGTGTTCTCAAAATGTTATATCTATGTCAGATTGTTCAATAATAGGATGATGATAATGGCTTTAATTCGACAAGCAATAAATCGCGTTACTACGAATTAGATCCGGCTAGACGTAACTTGAGCTACCCAAATCAAATAGATTCAGGTCTCAAATGGGATCACTTCAATTTCAATTGAGGGGAAATTGGCGTTGGAAGTGCTTACTATAGGTATTTGTGTGGTAACATCATAAGAGGAAGACTTAATGTGAAATAGTTATGTAAAGGAATTATACAGATAAAGTGTAAATTATAGAATTAACCACATTCATACAAAAGTTACGTGAATGGAACGCCATGTGCTTTGATTTTCACACAACTCTTTCGCATGCTCAACATTCATGCAAAATATTATATTTCTATAAAATATATTATTTATTCATCAAATCAATAAAAACGACATAAAAACTGACCTAAGCTTGAAAACAAATGACTTAAAATCTAAAGTAATTAACTATGCACAAATTTAGTCTAATAGTCCGCCGCTGTCGTATTTTATATAATCAATCAGCCGAGCCTTCTCCCAATTACATTGGGGTCGGCTTCTAGTCTTACGGATTTGGCTGAATATCTGCTCTCCGAGGCACGGTGGAAAACTCGTTACGTTAAAGATGGTCACACGTCCACGGCCGATCCGGTTAGCATTGCGTAACCTGAAAGATCGATCGGTCCACGCAGTGTCGACATGGCTACGAGCTCCTCCAATGAAATATTAGCCATCAATAGTATTATTCATAAAATTGACTGTTTCAGATTCTGAAACATAAACATACGGTGTTGAAACACGAATGTTGAATCGAGCATGCTTGCCTGGCAACTGGATACATGTACGTACATCTGAAAAGATGTTCCCATTTGAAATTAATACAACGTTGTTATTATCTTATAACAACAATTTCTGGGAACTATTAACATCTTATAAACAAATGAAAACATAAATTAGTGAGAAATTATTATAGCCAATATGATATTAATTCAAAGATACACCTATAAATTTAAACCTTACTTTTAATATTATTAATAAGAAATAAAATCAAATCAAATCAAATCATTTATTTCCATGGGCCCCAAGGGGCGCTTGAACACGTCAAAACAAACATCAAAACACAAAAAATATAAAATTAAAATAAAACTTAGCTAACTAAATTATAATACTTATGTGTAATAAAATGATTTGACACCGGAGCTTAGATTGACTTTAATTCAACTTAGAGAATTGAATTAAAATCAATCCAAGTACCAGCTCCGATGGGTATTGCATCATGAGAAGAGCTGGTGAGAAACTCATGTGCACCATCTTTTCAAATAAAGAAAGAGTTTGTGAGTATGGATGTATGCATGCCTATATGTATGGATGTTTGTTTAACATGATTGTGTAGCCTGTACTAACGTATTTTTATCGACATACCACACGAGCAGAGCTGCGGGCGGTAGCCAGTAATTATAATGTTCTTCTTCTTCTTCTTAAGAAGAAGATTATAATGTTTTAAATAATAATTACAAAATAAGTATCTTAACATTACCCAACGTAGTAATAATATATTTCTTTAAATTGCATCTGCTAAAGCTATATAAAGGAATTGAAACAGTTTTCAAAAACATTAATCTAGATAATCACAATGTTATCTTGCAGTTTGAGATAAATGGTACTGCTTAATAATCTATGTTTAACAAGTAAATCCGTTGTTTTCTTCAGCACACAAACGTTAAAGCATCCATAAGTAAGTAAACCAGACGGGATGGCACTGTTTGTTCGGTGCAAAAATGCGAACTAAAGCGTTCGTTATTGCACGAATTAATTGCTGCGACTTGCATTTTACTTTATATAATGTGGCGCTTAAAACTACTTAAAGAGAAATATTGTTCCTTCCTCCTTTGGTTTTCGTTTACTCTGTTGATAGGTAATATAAAATTCAGAAGTTTTTTGTATTCTATACATAACATTACGACTTAATTACCCAGAAGGGTGTGGCAGAGGCGTACAACACACCCACACTTCATCCGCTATGTTAAGGTCCCATTGGATAGGGGGTGAGCCTATAGCCATCCACTGGGCACAATTCCAACTCTTTGCTACTAATATGTAATTACACTTTGCCCGACCCGGGAATAAAACCCGAGACCTCGCGGTGAGAGGCGCATGCGCTAACTACAAAACCATCGCGGCAGTTTTCTTTTATAGTTATTAAATTGAGCGAGCAAATGAGTTTTGATAGAGTAATTTTTCACCTACATTTCTTTAAGAAACTTAGGTAAGATGTGCATCCATAGTTTTACTCACTAAAGCTATAAATGAAATAAAATATTATCCAAAACATTTAATTACGTAAACATTTAATTATGTTACGAACGTAACATTTAGTACGATAATAACAGTGGTGCTGCCGCCCTCAAGCTATTCACAAGAACTTTAACTTAACTATATATAGATATAATATTGTATAAACCATGCCAAACCTAAAATATAACGTCTCAGGATCACATCGGGCGTACAAAGGTCGAAAATCAATCCCAACATCTTACAATCGCTAGCCAACGTCTCAACCACCCTTGCTTTAAATGACCACATAAAAGGGTGATTAAAAGGGTGTTCAGCCCTTGGTATTATGTTTCTAACTTCAGTATAGATGGGATCTCTATAATCCGTCCATCAATTAGACCCTCCATTTGAGCCATAGTTTAATGGCGTGAGGGATTTAAAGGTCATAAAAGAGTTTTGTTAGAACATTATCGGATTTTCTGAGACTGGAGTAAGTATAATGTAAGGTTAATGGTTTATCCATTGCTAGGAATTCCTCCAATATTTGTATAAAAATGTGTTATAAAGTGAAAAAAAAATTACAAAGAATAGTCGATTTTCCTTGCTGATCCTAAGCAAAGATTCCTTTCGAGCGCTTCTTGAACAAAATTTTACTTTAAACAAATCATTAAATCCAAAAAAATGTTTGTAAATTTTAGCTTTATTGTACTTATAGAATCGAAATAAGGCCTAGGAAAACGACGACGAATAAACAGCCATGGCGAAATCTTTACTACGAAATCTTAAAAAAGTAAAAATCTTCAACATGAAAAGCTTAAATTGTTTCTAAAAGCTAAGCTTGTATTTAAAGTGACAATAAATAATTAACTATTGTTCATTATAATAGTTCTATATACCATCAAACTCAATAACCATTCTAATTAAATAGTGTGTAATCATGCATAATTAATTGGACTATTAATAGCACAACAAAGAAATAGTTGGTTGACGGTAACAGGCCTGTAACAGACTGTTCAATCAGCGAGCGAGCTGATCAAAGAGAAATTTTACCATAATTAATGATGAAATATTATACAACATCATACATGAAGATAGTTGGAAATAATTATGTATTAACAGGTATAAGGACACGGGTTGCGACTCAAGGTAGAATATTTTTGGAAATTAAGTTTGGTTTTATTTCAATAACATACCAGGTGAAGTGTGGGTAATACACATTTGCTAAGCCCTTCTGGCTAATAAAAGCATGATGTCATATTGCATGTTGTTTCATTATATGCTTTATTTTTCATAATTATAAGTATTATTTTCTTTATTAGTTAAGGGCTTTGTTGCTTAGCAACCATACCGCCTAATTTACTTAGAGATAAACAAAGTTACTTACGGGCAAAAAATTCTTGACCTATCTATAATATAATGCAACCACAAAATAGGTTTATAAGCCACACAAAATTACTTGGGTAGTTTTAGGGTAGGCTAACAAATCAAGCAGTTAACATAATTTTAATCTCGTTATTTATTTCTACGCGACTGTAAGGAATGGTTGCTTATTTCATTTACCTCATAAAAGACGAAATCAAATTTCTAATTGCAAGTTTGATTAATAATTAGAGTCTGAAAGAAGCAGAATTGTATATTTTAGTTTGTTATAACAATTTCAAATTGATTCCTAAATTACTTAGCTGAACCTGTTAATCTAGTACTATACAGTTAATCACGAGCCGCTTAGTGTATTTGTTAGGAGGCAATTTGATGATATTTGAACAAAGCGTCTCGCGTTTCCGAGGGAGCGTCAAATGCCTGTCATTGTGATTGTCACCAAACAATTTGTCTTCCTCAACAAAGTAAAAGCAGCTCAAAGATTTGTTGTATTAGATTACGAAATATTTTGCTTGTTCTGGACAAAATTCAAAACAACTTTACTGATATGGTATACCAGCTACTGCCAGCAGTTGCAACTGACTAATTAAAACTGAACGTCTAGCCAGGTTGAATAAATAGTTAAAAATACAGGAGAATTATATCTACATTAGCAACAAACTTACACAGATTGGGCGTTCTACGAAAAAAATGTTATCAAATTAAATAAGCAGTGGAATAAATTCTAAATCACATCCTCCTGCACAATTTTTACCTGCAATTGATTAAAGAGTGTTTAATCAATTGAATATTGTTAAATTGCTCGATGATCGATGGACTCAACTATGTTATCGAGTCGAATTTTTCAATAAAATAATTAGATCATCGAGCCAGGTTATTATCTAGTTCTTTTTGAATAAAATGTTAATGATTAACTTACCTTTTTCTTTTTTTGTTTGATAGGATATACTTGTCATGTGGTCCCATTTTTTTCCAGTCACGTTCTGATGATGGGATCCTAGAGAAATCGAAGGCAACCCTCAAATTTAAAAGGCTTCTATATTGTTTTTTGTATATTATCTAAAGCTACTTGGATATTTGCATCTAGTAGCCAGCATTTTATGTTGCTGATCTGATGCTGGAAGGTACAACTCCTAAACGGTTAGGAGTACGGGGATAATTCTTTAAATATACGCTCCTTGAGGAAGTTTACTGTATTCTTTCAAGTTATACACAGATGAGGCGAGACGTTGAATATTACTTATGTATATTCATAATATGAGGTCATGATTTAATGATGGGATCCTAGAGAAATCATGGGTCAATCAAGCTTCTATATTGTGTTTCGTATATTACCTAAAACTACTAGGATATTTGCATTTTAGGTTGCAGAGCTGATGCTGGTAGGTACAACTCCTCAACGGTTAGGAGTACGGGGATTATTATTAATAAGTATTCCGTCTCAAGTAACCGTCGTCTCCTCATTCGAGAAACATTCTTGCTCGGTCTACCCATCACTTAAAATCGTAAAATAAAATAATTTTTAACAAAAAAAAAAACCGACTTCAAAAAGTAGGTAAACTAAAAAGCATAAAATAAATTTACTTCGCACAAATAATACGTTTTTTCATTTAGTTAAATAGAAATTATTAAATAATTATTTTATAATTCTGAAGTCGGTGCCAAGTAACCAATAACTAGATAATAAGTATAAATCTTTCTAACAACTATTTTCTGACTGAATATTAGTTCTTAATTATCCGATTTACGTGGCACCGACTTCAGAATTATAAAATAATTATTTAATAATTTCTATTTAACTAAATGAAAAAACGTATTATTTGTGCGAAGTAAATTTATTTTATGCTTTTTAGTTTACCTACTTTTTGAAGTCGGTTTTTTTTTTTTTTGTTAAAATTTATATATTTTTCGTATAAAATGTTAAACAATATAAAAACATCTAGCTTAAAATGGTTGCAGCCACTATCCAAACTCATAACCCTACTATGATTATAAATGTGTCTATTTATTTTTGTGTTTATTTTTTTGACGACCGGATGGCGTAGTGGGTAGTGTACCTGCCTGCGACGCCGAGGTCGTGGGTTCGATTCCCACTTAAGACAAATCTTTGTGTGCATGAACATGGGGGTTTGTCTTAGTCTGGGTGTTTCTATGTATAATAAGTATGTATTTACAAAAGAAAAGTATATAATTATGTATTAGTATCAGTTATTCTAGTACCCATAGTACAAGCTCTGCTTAGTTTGGGACTAGATGGCGTTGTGTGTGAGTTGTGGAATATTTATTATTATTTTATTATTATTATTTATTTACATCAACACCGTCTGAAGTTGTTTTATAAGGAAACGCGTGTATATGAACCCATTTTGAGATAAGCGTGCTGCGATCAGCATAGAAATAGGTATAACCTTGTGTTTTGAGTGGAATTGTGTTTCTTGTGCATTATACAGGGTGGCCGGATAAAAACAGATTATGCTAAGGCTCTCCCAAGAGACTACAGAGAGATCTTTAATAAGAGAGCAAATAGGTTTTAAAGGGTCGGCAGCGCACAAATGATGTCCCTGGTGTTGCAAGTGTCCATATGTCTTGCTTGTTTGCCACCTTACTGAAAAAAATAAAACACTAAAAGTAAATATTCTTCTTTGAATTAAACTATTTACCTATGTACCATAACTAAAAGTTATTTGACTGAAAAAGTAAATATGGCTTTAACATTTTATTTTCATATAATATTACGAGTGGTATCACTGCATTATTTATTATATTATATATATTATTAGGCCAATAAAATCTGACTCAGCTATCGACACGACGAAGAAGAAGAAGAATCACTGTATTGTAAAAATACCCTAAATGATTATGTTTCTATTAAAATTATTTGAAATCAAGTACCAAAGTTCCATATGAAACATGTAGATCAAAATTTGTAAATAAACATAGTCGTAAATCTATCTAACCCTAAGTTCATGGGCCACCCTGTATATCAACGAGAGCACATGGCGCTGTATAGTGATGTGGGTCGATGGGAAATGCGACTGTATTTGTTTTTTGTTCCGCAATCTTGCTTTATGATCGGCAATCTGTAATGTATGGGCGTTTGATATCAGATTTGAAGAGCTGAGTCCTTTTGAGCAGATCAACTTGTGATCTGTCTCTGTCAGTAGCGTTTTATTCGTGTAATATTTTGAGAATTGCCTCATTGCGTTTATATTTCGTCTTGTTTACAATATTTGAATGTTTTGTGAGTTTATTAGTATTATTCAAATTATGAAATACGAGTGTTACTCACATAATATTAAGATTTTTTATTTCACAACAAAATACATTTCTGTTAATTACAAAAATAAAATAACTAAACCTATAATAAAAATTACTTAAACTATATACACTAATCAAGTAAACCGCATCCAGTGGGCATCGTTCCCGAAATGCTGGCAGCATTGCCACGCTGTATGGCAATGCTTATTCGTTGACCGAAGAAAATGCCAGCACTTCGGGAACGAGTTGTCTCAACTAAACGTTGAGAGACGTCTTAATAAAGAGCACAATTAATAATAATTATTATTTCAAATTATAGATTCTAAATAATGAGTGCTGCTGCGGAATCTAGTATGAGTGTTGACAGAATAATTATGTGTATTTTTTACAATTATTTGTTTTATTAAAGTTTTCACCTTTTTTTACAGTGTTATTAAAGTAGGGAATATTGTGTTATTTTTTTGCTCCAAAGCTATCAGCTAGATAAGTAGACCAATTTATATCACCAATATACTGAGCCATTACCTAACCTTAACCTTATTGGCAGGATACGCAATATTCATTCTCTAAGTGTCACTTTCTTTATTTTAAACCAAAATACATTTCTGTTAATTACAAAAAAAAAATAATTAAACCTATAATAAAAATAACTAAAACTAAAACTATATACACTAATCAAGCAAGCCGCTACCAGTGGGCATCGTTCCCGAAATGCTGGCAGCATTGCCACGCTGTATGGCAATGCTTATTCGTTGACCGAAAAAAATGCCAGCGCTTCGGGAACGGGTTGACTCAACTAGTGTCACTTTTAAATTCAGTCAGGTAATATTTTATGGATCAGATAAGAATTGTCTGGAACCTTAGAAACTCTATAAAATAAGGATTATATCACAAATGCTAACTAACACGAGCAGGTTGAACGTTCCTTACTTAGGTGTTAAATTTAATTATTTGATGTTCGTTCATTATAGCTTTTTAGGTCACAGCACTAGCACATTTCTAGGTTCTGCACTATTGCGGGCCTACTATTAATTATTTATTTTTTTACTCTAGAGGGTGTTTGAATTTTTGGTTATAGTTTTATTATGTTGTTAACTTGATAATATACAAATATATCAGACTATGAGTAATTAATCCTCTCTTTTAATAAAACAAATAGTTTATTCTTAATAACACTTGTTGGCTTTTCACGTACTATCTAAAATTCCTGCCTCTTGTGGTTAGCGCATGCGCCTCTCACCGCGAAGTCTCGGGTTCGTTTCGGGTTGGACAAAGTGTTATTTGTGAGATTTCCGTCGAGAAATTCAAAATAGCGGCACGGAGTTGAAATTGTGCTCGGTGGATAGCGATAGGCTCACCTCTTATCACATGGGACCTGAACATAAAAGGTGAAGTGTGGGTGTTGTACACCACTGCCATACCCTTCTGGTTAATATAGGCGTGATGTTTTGTTTATGGTTATGTATTTAAAATACACAATAGCAAACACGAGTACTAAGAAATATACTCGTGATCAGGAAAAAAAACCAAAGCATTATATAAGTGGGTCAACGTAGAGAACTGGCAGTCACCAGCCACAGAGCAGATTTACGATATTCAATTGATTGCACATTCTACACTCGATTTCAGGTGAAAATTGTTCACACACTTTTTTATTTCAGTTAAATAAACAAAACAGAAATAAAAAATGATCTAACATTCTGTAGATGTTTTCTGATACTATAAAACATATTAAATAAAAATCATGATTTAATATCAAACCTGTGCTAGCTGCGTCCACGTCTAGAAGAGCAAACATTATTTTTGTTTGTTAATTTTATGCATGTTTTTTTTTTCATTTATTTTAAGCATGGCATGTATTGTCCAGTTTAGTGGACCAAAAAAAAACCTGTCTGTAAAGTTCTAACAGTAAGTCAAAATGGCTAAATTGCATGAGAGTGACAAAACTGTTTGGAATACGGAAAAGTTTTTTTACGTTTTTTATAGGATCAAATTTTAATTATAACCGAGTTCATTTGTATACGATAATTAAAAAAAAAATGTTTTAAGCTTCATATGTCTTCATTCCTACTGATTTCTCAATCTCTTAACTTGCACACTGTTAGAATTCTACCGACGAAACGTATTTATTCCAGTTAAAATCAAGTTTTACTAAAAACCATTTTTATTCATCTTTATCCTTTGCCAAATCTTTCGGAATTGCCCATCTATATCATACAATTACCTACAGATACATAACACCTAAGCACCTTTATTCAGGAAAAGGTATCGAGTAAAACGATGACCGCTTAAAGCGTCGTGCACACTTACCGACAAGCATTAACGGAGGAGCTGAGCAAACGTGGTAGAGATTAAAATGCTTAAGCTTAAATACACATCCACACTCGAGGCCTTTGCCAGTTGATTGCTTATCGGATTAGTATTACTACTTAAAGCATCGAATACACTACCCAAAAACTATTAACAGAGGCTCTGAGAAACGTGGCAAAGACTAAGATGTTTAAGCTTGAATACACGTCTGCACTCGTGGCCTTCGCCAGGAGATTGCTTATCGGATTACCATTACCACCTAAAGCATCGCTCGTCTACAATAACTGATAAGCATTAACGGAAACTGAGCAAACGCGGCAAAGACTAACATAATGAAACTTGAATACACGTCCGCACTCGTGGCTCATCGACAGGTGATTGCTTATCGGATTAGTATTACTACCTAAAGCATCGTGTACACTAACCAACAAGCATTACTGGAAGCTCTGAGCATACCTGGCAAAGACTAACATGCTTAAGCCTGAATACACGTCCGCACTCGTGGCTCATTGCCAGGTGATTGCTTATCGGATTAACATTATCTACTCACTGTCTAGTGCACTAGCTTAAAATTGTATTTCATGGGATAATTTAAAATAAAATATTTTTTATTATTTTTTCATCTTACCTTTAACTATATCTTTTTTATCTTTTATAGGAAAGAAGAATACGAAAGTATACTATTTTTTATCACACTTATACTCGATGTAGGTATTTTCTTTAAACTTTACAAAACAGCTTTAAATAGCTAATTTAAAATACAAGATACCTACTATCCTTTATCACTAATCATAATTTCGTATCATTTAATACACTCACGTCATTCAAGTGGAATCAGCTAATTAGGCTGGCTAGCAAAAATAGCAATACTACATAGAACTTTACCAAAGCTTTACAATCTTCATAAAACCAAAAACGGCTTTTGAAACATAGAAGCTTTACAAAGGGTTAATTTCACCAGTGATGCTGTTTGGGATTAAAATCAATAGAGTCCGCACTCCGTGTCTCTAATAGAGCAAAGTCGTTGTGGCTCTGATTGGCTTACTCGAGACATGATACTGAAACAGTGTTATGTCTTGACGAAACCAATCAGAGACGCTGTTTTAGTGCCTGGATCTACTTGTCGGGATACCGACATTGATTAGAATCGTTTGTAAATTGGGAAGCTGTTAATAGTTTGGGACTATTTTGGCCTCTAGGTATGAACTGAAATGGTAACTAATAGATTGTGCCTGGTTTAGCTTCAATATTATCCGGATTGCGGAGTGGGTAGTGTACCTCCCTGCGACGCCGAGGTCGCGAGTTCGATTCTCGTTTAAGACAAATCTTTGTGTGTATGAACATAGGGGTTTGTCTTAGTCTGGGTGTTTCTATTTATAATAATTATTATTTACAAAAGAAAAGTATATAATAATATGTATTAGTATCAGTTATTCTAGTACCTATAGTGCAAGCTCTGCTTAGTTTGGGACAAGATGGCGTTGTGTGTAAGTTGTGAGATATTTATTTATTATCACATCACACATAAAAATAAAATCAGATCATTTAACGATGTAATTTTTTCGACTAAGTTATTGAGCTCGGTTGTTTTGTAATGCCATACCAACTTATAACAAAAAACTATTTTTTCAGATATTGGAAGCAACAGCAGTTATAAGTCAAATTATTCAAGTAAGTTCTCTTTTTAAATTAAATGCATGTAACGTTAACTTTCAAAACTTTAAACAGAAACAGTGTCGAAATATCGTTCATTAAAAACCGATAAAGAAAATGATACATAGCTCGTTAATGTTTAAAACTGCATCGATTTGTATGCATATTAAATTTATTATAGATTCATGAACTTAATTGCGAAAATATTGGAATACCTTTTGTGGCTACCAATATTTCGATGCGACTTCACCGAGCTTTCAAATATTAATGTAATTGAGAACCATTTATATTCAAATTGTATTTATTCACTTTGTGAATCATTTTGATGAAATAACTTTTTATTTAATAAAAGTAGTAAATACTAAGAGATCGCCGCAGCTATTGTTTTTGTAATTACCGACTGCTAGTTTCAGAAAGAAAGTCAGATGTAAGGAAAATCGACAGATAATCGGCGATGTGTTGGTTGCGCTCTTCCTTAGATGAAAAGCCCAATAAAACTATCCGTCGATAAAAAGTTCGTAGTCTTCGGGTCCAAGTCACTACTTATCTTGATGAACTTTTCGAGTTACGTGTATTTCCCGAGTTGAAAAGCATTTTCGGTACATCTAAAAGCTCCCTTAGCAAGTAATCGTAAGAAGACAGGTGGGCACTCAGAAAGTTCCAGACGGATCATAAAGCATTCTTAAAAAGGTGGCCTAACAGCCGGCGTAATGAGGGTCAACACAATTATTATAGACATTAATTACCTCCATCGCTAGCGGTGCTCCCGCCCCGGGTGTGGTGTAAGTTATGAGAACATCAATAATTATTGTTTTTTTTTATACTACTGCTCTCTCTTCTCTTTGCTTCTCTTCATATTAAAAATCATTAAGTTGGCCTCTTGTAATATGCTAAGAAAAATAAAAAAATCATCAGGATGGAAACCGCTGCCTATGAACATGTATAATTTTAAGATACGACAATGCATGTAAAAATCAAAGTTACCATTGAACTGGAAAACAGAAGTATATGCGTTACTATTTTGCCGTAAGCGATTGAGGAAACGGTGGTGCCATTGCCCTCAAATATTGACAATCAGGTTAAAATGATTTTAAAATGACATAATATATTATCATGTACGCATCCTATACTAAGAACATTGCTAGCATGTTACTATTAAGATACTAATTTTTTTACATAGATGCATAAACTAAAAGATATTTTTCAGCCTCATTGTACTTCAGAAGCATTTAGTTGTCCGGTTATTTTTTTTTTAGTTATGAAATCTTACTAATAATTTGCAGATACAAATTCAAAGAATTAGAATACAATCTAGTTAACACCTTCCAGCTAAGCTTAATTCGCTTGTGTTAGAAGGAAGTTTACGTCCGTGGTGTAATGGCCAGGATTCAAACTCACGACCTTTTGACCGTAAGACCGATGCCTTATCTACTGCGCTGCTTAATATAATAACCCGCTAATTTCTACAACTTGGATCAAAAATAAAAATATAAAGGGTGACCATTCAGTGGCAAGGCTACGTGCAAAACTGCGCTCTCCGAATAGATTTGTTGCTACAGCGATTTTCAATTGTGCTCGCACCCCACCCATTGTCTGGCTCTGTTCTTTATTTATTACCCCGTGGACCCTTTGTGAGGCATTTCCCGATTGTAATTAGCTAGCTCTGTATTTATTAAGGAATTGTTTTTGTTTGATGAGGAGAGATGTTATGGGTCAGTGTGATTCTTTGGATATTATATAATCAGGATAGGGGAAATTATATTCTATTGATAAGAATATCTTTGAACATATTGTGTGTATTTATTTTTTTAAATGGATGTATAATCCTATGGTAAGAAAATGCCCTTTTTCACCTTTTTATTTTCATGGTCAATGTTTTATATATATATATATATATATGTACCCAGTATGCAGCCACGGTATAAACGCTCTCTGTGGCTTTATTAATGGCATCCAAGGTGCAGTTATCAAGACAATCGGTGCCATCAAGTAAGTGAGGCATAGTTTGCTGAGGTACACCGCATTTGCACTGAGTCTGGTTTCTCAACGGCAAACCTGGAATCTCAATCGGTTCAGGGATTGCCTGTATATTCGCATGTATCGTAAAGCCGATTGGTGGAGGGAAAGATGATGACCTGAAATAGCAATTTTCTGGTAAACCATAACTAATCATATCAATTACATAAATAAACTTTGAAACAACAATAATATTCTTTGACATAAATATTAAAATTGAATTCTGATTTTTTTTAAATAAATAATAAATAATAGACCATTTTGATTTCAATCATAGATCAAGCCCTGTTTTCTTTTAATCAAAATTCTGGTTTTAAAACGTCTGTCAAATTTCAGATACGAATCTTATCTTTTTAGAAACAAGTCTTATTAGAAATAGATGTTAGTTCAGAATAAAATCTTCTAATATTTTCTAAATAAAGGTTGATATTGTGAAAATTATTTTGGTAAAACAGTGAATGAAACTTAGCTGAACGAGTGAGTATACTGATCGAATAAAACTAGGTAAACATTTTCTTATAAATAAATACAAATCGATGGTCTAAGGCCTCTCACCGCGAGGTCTTGGGTTCACATGCCGGGTCGGGCAAAGTGTTATATATATGTGACCTTCCCGTAAGTAAATTCACAATATTATAGCAGCACGAAGTTGGAATTGGGCCCGGCCGATGGCAATAAGCTAGCTAATCACCCTCTATCTCACGAAACCTAAATATAACAGGTGAAATGTGGGTGTTGTACTCCTCTGCCGCACTCTTCTGGATAATATAGGCGTGAAGTTATGTTATGTTACGTAAAACAAATTATAAAAATGATAGCGTTTATAGCATTATTAACATAATGACAAAAAGAAATAACGATTATGTAATAAAAAACTACTACTAAATTCGTTTATGCTTCGATTAAATTTATTTAATAGATGCGCAGTTACATATTATAATTTTTTGTTCGCTCTTAGACGATATTTGTCGTGGAGTTTCGCTGGAACTCATTTATTTTCGCCACTAGTACCGAGTATACTCAATGTTCATTTCATTCACTGATAAAAATTTAATCCTGTTATGATGATAAAATCTTTAATAGCAACCGACTCGTAGTTTTCTATAAATTATAATTATGTATATATGAATTTTTTTACGGAAAATTCATAAATAACACTTTGCCCGACCCGGGAATCGAAGCGCTAACCTCTAGACCATCAAGGCAGTTTACATCATTCATGTATTATAATTACAACAGAATCTTATTTAAAAAAACAAGAGTAACAATTGTTTACACAAATTGATTTCGCAATTAATTTTCCTAAACAAAAACCGTCTAACAATAATATAAGTTCGTTGTAATTTTTCTTATGCCCATTCTGTTGCTTTCTCAAGAATACACATACATGTATTCTTGAGAAAGCAAGTTTCGTTCCTTATAAAAAGAAATTTCTGTTGATAATAAATAAAAAAAAACTCAAAGACCGAAATTAAAATTACCGTTACAGATATTGTTTTACCTTTAGGCAATTATCGAAAGCCGTCATGGCCATACTGTACATGTTTTTTTTAATTTCCCTCAAGGCTTGGCAAATTTAACATTTTGTTCATTCATTCGTACAATGAATACAATTATTGTTCTTTATGGAAATTGTTGAGTTTATTATGTACCTACTTATGTAGTGAGTGAAATTTTCAGCTAGTTATCCAATTTACATTTCTATACCTAGCTAATTTAATCAACAGAGATATTATGTTGATACAAAAAAATTATTTTAACTAATTTAATGGTAGATAACATGATATTATGTCGTACTACGAAACGTTGACTTTGATTTTTTTTTGTTTTAGCAATTGATAACTATTTTCAATACAATTTTACAAACTTTCTTTTACTGTATTTTTATTAAAACGGAAGTGAGTTTGTAACATTATTCAAATGATGAAATACGGATGTTACTCACGTAATGTTGGTCTATTTAGTCAACCGCGGTGCAAGACTGGCTGCGACTCAGGCGCGACGTATCGCTCTCTCTTGAATTTTTTTTCCTGCTTAATAGTGATCTGTATCATCAATCCATACTATTATTATAAATGAGTAAGTAATTCTGTCTGTCTGTAACGCTTTCATTGCTAAATTACTGAACTAATCTTGATGAAAATTGGTATGGAGATAGTTTAAGATCTGAAGAAAGACAAAGACTACTTTTTATTGACATACCTACGACGTGGGCGGAGCCGCATCTAGAACAGTGTATTTTTACTATTTTAACATTAGATACAACGATTTTAAACAATAAATTTCCTTAATCAATTTTGGTGAATTCTAAATTATAGCTACGAGCCACAACGTGATCTCATAAAAAAACTAACAAATACAAAGATTCCTATCGTAATGCAGTAGTGACTCTGAAAATCAAAAGAGACCTTTAACATAACGGGTAAAGTGTAGATGTTATACATTAAATCTGTCGTGCCTTTTTGGCGTCGGCTTACATACAAAGATCATCAAAAATCCTTTACAATTTTTTTCTATGCCTCCTTCCCAACACCGTTGGTTTTTACAAACTTCTTCATGCTCGTCTTATACAAAGTGTGCCAGGATTACAGCCGCTTTGTGAAGCGCAGCGCTGAAAGGACCTGCTCAGTGATGAAAGGGGCGCGTGCCTTGCAGCGGTAAAGCAAAAAGCTGCCCATTTGCTGCTGATGGAATATTCTACATGTGTGCTGAATGACTCGTCAATGGGTTTGTCTGTTGTGGCGAGGAAGTGGTGGGAGCTGAATTTGAGGTAGTTAAGTGAGCTCTTAGTAGGTAGGTAGGTTACTATAGCGATTCAAAACTTACCAAAGATAAATTTTTAATACCTGTGCCTGAAGAAACTATAAGGATTATGACCAATTGGCTACAGCATTGTTTATCACCACTGTGGTATCTATTCTGTGGCAATGTCAAGATAAAAACTTCTGTATTATAATTATGAAGAATATTATAAAAAAATAACTGTAAGCCGGATACTTTAGAATTAATTGTAACCCGGGTTACATGAAAACAGTTAGCGAACAAATGTAAAAACACGTGATTATTCTATGAAAATGTTTAATGCCCAGTTCATCCTACATGTTGAAAAAGAAAATCACGTTTATTAAATCCCGCTTAAGTTATGTCTCTTATTACTAGATGATCGTCATACACAAACGAAGAAAATTTATTTACTATCTTTTATTCGTGACACAAGGTTGGTGGCGATACAGTTGTTGAGCATTGCCTTTTTAGGGTTCCGTAGCCGAATGGCAAAAAACGGAACCCTTATAAATTCGTCATGTCTGTCTGTCTGTCTGTCTGTCCGTCCGTCCGTATGTCACAGCCACTTTATTCCGAAACTATTAGGTCTACACAATTGAAACTAACTAGGTAGATGTATTCTGTTAACCGCTTTACGTTTTTTACACAAAAAAAAAAAAAATTTAGAGGGGGGCTCCCATACATTGAACTGAATCAATTTTATTTTTTTTTTCATTCTACCTATAGATAGGTCTTTAAAAATTACATTGAGGTTTCTAGAACCATTTTTTTTTCAATGTCAATCATTCAAAATATAGACACTTTCAAAGTGCTAAAATGAGTGTCCCCCCCTCTAACTTTTAAACCACAGGGGTGAAAAATCTAAAAAAATATATATTATAGATCTTAATAAAAACTTTCAACCAAAATTGTTTTGAATAAGATACAGTCGGCAGTTTTTGAGATATAGCACTTTTTCAGCAACCGCAAAATATAACTTTGTTATTGATACAAATTCCATAAAACACTATGAAAATCAAAGTTATTTTTGCTGGCAAAAAAATGTTGGTGTTTTGGCTATTTTTCGGTAATCGGTACGTTTATTTATTTATTTATGTTTATTTACGGAACCCTATTGCGCGTGGCCCGACACGCACTTGGCCAGTTTTATTATATAACTAAGGTTTTATAAATATCTATGCAGATTTCAGTTAATGATCATAGGCCACCATTGTCTAAGGCCAGACTACAAATAAGTTCAGGCAAATATAAACCGTGTGAAATACACTAAAATTTCGTCACATGCCGTAAAAATAAAAGCGGTATTTTCAGTGTAAAAAGGCAATATGCCATCACACCAGGTGCAGTTATTGAGTTAATGTTCTGAAAACTGATTATGTCGCGCCAAACTTGAGAAATACTCTGAAAGCTGTGGATGTTACATACATATACCTATTTATGTGTTTAACTAATGTAAAATGTGCTTAAAACTGTGGCAATACATGCACTAATATGTCAATTACACTTTTAAGGGATGATTTATAGGTCGGAAAAGCAAGTACATATCCTTGTATGATTCGTTAATTAAATGTCAGATATTGATATAATACATTTTTCTGAATAAAATTGACGTAAGAATTATTTTTAAAGCTATTTGTTTATTTAACCATTTATTTCATTGAATAAAAATTTTTTTTTTATTAGCACTGTAAACTTACTAGACATGAACCTGCACCCTAAGATACTACATTACCTTAAGTAACACAATTACATTAGCCCAAATACGTAACGATAAAATATATACCCAACGCGATTTAAAAAGCAAATCCGGAATATATCATTTGCATAGAGACCGAGTGCTTTAATATTCTTTGTTTTACGAATACCCGGGCATATGGAATTATATTTTTTGACTACCCTCCGAGGGACGCCTTTTATTTGCTCCGGTTTTTGTTATGCTTTGTTGTGTTTCGTGCTCTCCAAAAACCAGAAGGATCGCGTTTGTCGATATTCGGTTTAGTTTTTTATCGTACGTGGTTTTTTTGTCTTATAATATTATAGTCTGAAGGAAATATTTAATTTGGAGAGTTTTTGTTTTAGTTTAGTTCAGGAGTTAAATAATTAGATTATTACAGAGCTCCTAATTAGTTCAACCAATTTTGAATAGAGGTGGAAGTTACAGGTACTAAAATTGAGCATGTTTTTAGTAACTTTTCAGTTTTTTTATATAAAAAGAATATAGCTAGCAAAATATTGCTTTCTAACGTATACACACGTTATCTAACTTAAGCGACTCGCTCACTTTTAGTGTTGATTTCAACAGCCTACTTAAACTACGTTTTTATTAATCCCTTTGCAAAAAAATATTACATGCATTATGATTGAAATATTTTTAAAGCAAATTATGACTTGGCTGTGCCATTTTGTATTTCAACCAATTTAAGGTTGAAAATCAAGAATCCAGCAGGATTCAATCCTGCACCCCCTAGGTAAACGTCCTAGGTATGTACTTTGCCTGCTTTCAGCTATGGATTCGTATACTGCCAAAATCGAAATCTCCCAACCCTTTTTGTTGACGTTATTGGTAAAGATACCTAGTCAAGCGAACCTTACTTGGTTTATTATGCATCCCTGTTTTGCAACTCAACCTCATTCAATTATGGTACGGGACAGAAACAAAAAGCTGCGGCTAAGTGTTAAACTTGATTTTTACACATTGGCAAAATCTAAACTTAGTGTCCCGACAATAATTTACAATTGGCTGTCTAACCGGCACTAGAAAATAAAGATAGGTGTAAATAAAAGTAAATTTTGAAGCGATCTATCTAGAAGATACTTCTGTGGAACGCACTCCCTCTCGAGATCAGGATGTCCACTACCCGGGATGCCTTCTAAGCCCGGGTTCGTCAACTCTTACTAACTGGACTATATATATATATATATATAGAAATATATATATATATTCTTATTGAATATTATGATTTGATATTATATTATGTATAAATATAGGGTATTTATTATTGTATGTATTGTATGGTTTTAGGATTAGTTTTTCTCTTTAAATTGGAACATTTTTACTGCACCTACCTTTGTAATCTCTGCACCACCTTACGGTTGACTGGTAGAGAATGCCTATGGCATTAAGTACGCCATTGTACATTTATTAAAACATATCATGAAAAAAAAGACAAAAGCTTAAAAGGTGCTTAAATGTATAAATAGCGTCGACTTTATACTATACAAAGTATCTTAGATCTCAGACAAGTAAAGACAATTCGTACTAAATAACGAGCCGACATAATGTGTATTATATACCACAAGTTTTGGGACATAAAAGCAATCTAATCATACATCTCTTTTAGCCCTTTAAAACCAAAAGCACCACCAAGATTACATCACACAATACAACATAACGATACTCAAGATAATTTGAAGAGCACTTAATTATAATAAAAACATAATTTCTATGCTATAGATAAGCAGCCATAGCCGAGTGCGAGACCGTAGGACTGCTATGTCAAAGGTCTCTGGTTCGAACCTGCGGCACACACCTCCGTCAATAAATCTTTAAGATTCGTCTTTTCGATGATATAAGTGTATTTGTCATATAAATGAATGAGTGCACGGTTGTCGTAGCGGTTAAAGCGGTCGCCTCGCCGCTTTCAACTGCACTGGTGTTGTGGGTTCGATCCCCACATCGGACAAATCTTTGTGTGATTTGCAAAGATTTGTTCTGACTCTGGGTGTGCTTTGTATGTGAAATGTATGTTTGTGAACACCCCCGCGACACAGGAGTTATTCCTAGTGCGGGCGTCGTTTAGAAAAAAAAAAGAGAAACATCGTGAGGAAACCTGCATGCCTTCTTTCTTCTTCTTCTTCTGGCCTAATCCTTCTCATCATGAGAAGAGACCCGAACCCAGCAGTGGGATATGTAATAGATACAGGGCTGCTATTATTATTATTAAAATTTATTTCGCTTCTTTTTTTTTCTAAGTAATTTATTACAGAGAAAAATATAGTAATATAAATAATTTCTATATACAACTACACTGATAATAACAATATACCTTTAAATTAAATAGCATGTCTTATCCTCGTTTGCCTCTTGACTAAGGCCTCCTCTAATTCTTTCCAATAAGGTCTATCACTTTTGACTCTCCTCCAATAAGGTCCCACTGTTATCTTTATTTCGTCTTCCAATGTGCATTGTTGTCTTCCTCTAGTTCTATTTTTTCCTATCAAGATAATGATGATAGATGAAGAGCGCTTAGCAAAAAACAATTAGTTTTAAGTGTGTTTTAGCATCGCAGACATTATCGATGACTAGACATAGTAAAAGTGATGGAAATAACCAAAAATACTGTAAAAAAGTCGCAGAAGTTTCAACTTGAACAGATTCGTATTTAGAGAAGACTTTGGATGGTCAACAGACTACAGGTTACCATAAAATTATATGATCCTACACCTCTATTTAATTCAACAATGGTTCGACTATTCACTACGGGGTCTCGGATTTGATTTCCAGTTATGCATAGGTGGCGATAGTTCACTGGCTGGTGACATATATTATGGGAATTAGCGATTCACCTCTGTTATACTCCTCTATCCGCTAAATATCCCCCAACGTGTCTAATGTGTCGCAGATCTAATGAAATTACAATAGAAAAAAATCTTACAATTATTTTGTGCCCTTCGCATTAACCTTTTACATTTCTAGCAGATTACAGCACACAATACAACATTACACGATTCTCAAGATAATCTGAAGAGCGTTTAAAAGAAGATAAATAGTTGTAAGTGTGATTTAGCATCGCAGACATCGTTGACTAGACAGAGGGTAGGTGAACAGAGATAATCAAAAAGGCTGCGACGCGACGCTCGTAATAGGCAATATCAACGTCTAGAGAACCTGCGTTTGTCTCGCTGAAGACATTGTGTAGAAATGTTTCAGAAGTATTGATTAGAAGAAACATATGTATTTAGGAAGTAGTACTTAAAGGCTTTTGACCGTCTCGTTCGTCTAGTGATGATACTCGACAGTTGCCTAAAAAGTCTCGGGGTTGATACCCGGATAAAATAAAAGTGTTTTTCGTTTGGAAGACCTCAATTGCAGGAAGGAGTTTGGAACTGTATTCGGTAGATGGCGATAAGATCACATGAAATATAAACATGCCTGGCAAAATGCATATCTAACCCTTCTGCGTAATATTGGTGAGTTGCTATCTTGCTTTAAGATATGTAAGTTGTACTCTTGATTACATTTATTTAATGTACCTTATGTATAAATAAGATTACCGAAAATTACACTTGCGAAAAAGAGACAAACCTAATACTGGTCACTGACTTTGCTCAAAGAATTCTAAATTACTGAAATGTAAGTATACAAAGAAAGCACGTAGTAAAAGCTTTTGGCAGAAAGCTACAGCTAATGAAGCCAAAATTGGAGCTTTGAAAGTTTAATGCATGTTAGTATGTGAGCAGGCAATTATTAGCATTAGAATTGTTAATTTGGATAGTCTCGGGCAAGCTTGGAGATAAATACATTAAATGAGTGTATTTATATAGCTCTTACTATATATAATAATTTTGCTTTAAGTATTTTTAAAATTAAAAAATCTCCAAATGTCGGATATATATAAAAGTCATCATGCTTGTGTTGCCAAGAAGGGTGAGACAGAGGTGTTTACCACCCATACGTTACCTTATATATTTATGTCTCACGTAATACGTAGTTACTGAGAGTTATTTGTCGGGCTCAATTCCAGCTTATTTTTTTGCCATCCCATGAATCGAAGCAGTCAAATAAAATATTCATTTACATCAGTAGCACAAATTGGATCTTAATTAATTCTAACTTTTAATCGTATATCTTTTTCATAAATCGACATAGTTATAGTACTTCTACGATATACCTGCTTTATGAAACGAAAGTGGAATACTAGGAGTAGAATTTATTGCAAGCGTCTTAGAGCGAGATGCGCAACGTTACACTGGGAAAAGATGGGATCATCGTTTTTTTATGGATAAATTTCTTTAATATAGAGTATCTCAAATGAGCTATAGACTACTAAGAGCCTTCAGCCAAATTGGAGTCTTTGATCTGTAAGTTCTTGTAGTCGATTAAGTATTTTCTTTTTAAAGTTATTTATGTAATGTTTTGTTATGAAGAGCTGCATTTTTGTAATTGCAACAGTTATTACAAATGCGTACAGTTTCTATGAAATTTTATTTACATATTTTTTTTGTTTCACTATTAATAAAACAAATAAAAATATTTCATAAAACTTTAGCACAATATATTTAACCCATATTTAATTATTAAACTATTGTGTTGTTACCAGAAACACCTTACTAACTAAAATAATAGTTATTCAAATCTTTTAAATAATATCTAGAGTAATATAAAGAGAATACAAGAGAACACTTGCTAGGTTTCGCTCCGCTTTTACAAGTTTTCTCAGATATCTTGTCAGAAACAGTTCAATGCTTGTATGACATCCATTGTGCTCCAGACTCATATAAGTAGGTCATAAAACCTCCATTGTGTGATATACCACGGTATTGTTATAATACGATCTTGAGAATTATAATTCTCCAATCCTTTACCAATTACTTTGGGTCGGCTTTTAGACTAAAGAATAAGGCTGAAAGAGAAAAGATAGAGATCTTTCTTAGTATGGTTTCTGCTCTCTGATTACCTTATCTAGTTATAATTTGAAAGTTCTAGACCGAGACGTTCAAATGATAAATGAGACTGACAGTTTTCAGGGCACGGTGATAATTTTAGAAACGCAAAAATGGTCACCTATTCGGCCAAGCTCGGTAACCATTGCTAGAACTAACAATTGATCGATCAGCGCGTCTTTGATTTATCCACGAAATAATATTATGTTTTCGCAGCGAGCACTTGCTCTTAGCCCACTTCTATCCATACTTAAGATTTTTTTAATCTACTTCAAAAAAGTGTGCAGTTCTCACTTTGTATTTTTTTCTTTTTAGGGTTCCGTAGTACCTACAAAGAACCCTTATAGTTTCGCCATGTCCGTCTGTCCGTCCGTCTGTCCGAGGCATAGCGACGAAACCGTTGGTGCTAGAAAACTGAAATTTTGCATAAACATGTATGTTAACTATACAAAGAAAGTCGTAGAATAAAATTTGGAAAAATATTTTTTTTTCGGGTAGCTCCCCTACATGTAAAGTAGGGATGTTTTTTTTTTTGTTGCCTACCCCATAGTGTGGGGTATTGTTAGATAGGACTTTTAAAAACGTTTAGGGGTTGCTAAGACAGTTTTTTGATTTAGAGATCCGTTTGCGAGATAATTAACTTTAAAGAGCAAATTTTTGTTCGAGTAGAGCGTACCCCCCCTCTAAAAGCTAAACTACTGGATCCCAAAATCTGAAAAAAATTGTGTCGGTAGTACATGTAATGAACTTTAAAGGAAAACTATAGCGAATAAGTTCACTTCATTAGTTTAAGAGGAATAGGGGTCCGAAATGTCAGATGCAGTTACTCAGAATATTTCGTTCAAAATTCTTGAAACATAAATAAACATACATAATACATATATAAAATCACGCCTTTATCCCACGGGGGTAGGCAGAGACGATGGAACGCCATGTGCTTCGCTCCTTAGATACTTATTTCGCTTCCTCAACATTCATACATCCTTTGAAAGTAATGACTTGTATGAAGATGTTACTTGTTTAATACAGATAGTAAATCCCTTTTAAGTCGAAATATGTTGTTACGACTAGCTACGGAACCCTACTGCGCGTGGCCCGACACGCACTTGGCCGGTTTTTTAATGTTGGTTCGCCGATTATTCGAAGATAAATATTTTGTTTATTTGAAAGAGTATACTTGTCATGTTGTCCCATTTTCAAAAGTCACAATCTGATGATGTATCCTAAAGAAATCGAGGCAATCCTCAAATTAAAAAAAAAAAACGTTATTATTTGTAAAATTATTGTATTATGATTAAATAGTATAAAAAAAACAATTTAATAGTTATTGGTAGGTTTTATATAGTTCCTCTTTTACAAATTTTCCCATGTTGCTTCTCGGAAACCATTCAATGCTTGTATGATGTCCATTGTGCTCCAGACTTATATAAGTTAGTAATAGAACCTCCATTGTGTGATATACCACGGTATTATTAAAGAGAGATCCCTGGGTAGCTGAACTAAGGTGATTTTGTAAAAAAATAAGTTTCGCTGTACGTCTAACATAGGAAAGATCGAACACCAACTACATATATGGTATCGGAGTCGTTGTGGCTTTACATAACATAACATAAAATCACGCCGTTACTACTCAAAAGGGTGTATCAGAGGTGTACAACACCCATATTTCACCTGTTATATTTAGGTCCCATGTGAAAGGGGCTGAGCCTATCGCCATTCATCGGGCACAATTCCAACTCCGCGCTGCTATTGTAAATTTCCTGACTGATAGTTCACACATAACACTTAGCTTGATTCGGGCATTGAACCCAAGTCCTCGAGGTGAGAGACGCATCATTTGCTTGTAAAATTATAAATAAAAGTTGTAAAAATGTTATTATAATTATAGTATTTAATTCATTATAAACCAGAAATTAATACAATAGGTTAAAATATTTACACAACTAAAATAATGAAAGTATAATAATAATAATTTCAACAGATAATAAAAATAATAATAAGATTAGGCATCGAAATACTCGTCCGCATCACTGTCAACGGCAAACGTGCCCCGAAGGCTGGCGGCATTGCCACGTTGAATGGCAATGCTAATTCTTTGTGCAAGATAAAAGCCAGCCTTCGGGTCACGTGAAGCGTCAACCAATCTTTTGGATATTTCATGAAATAATGCGCGTGCACGTGGACCCCACGGCCCAAGCGTTTCGACTAACAATTAACATTTTAAAAATGTTAATTGTTAGTTTATAGTTTTGAATATTTTGTTTCTGGTGATAGTAGAGATCACCGCCCACCATTAACAGATACTTAACGTGGTTTTAAGCTAACAGACCAGACAGACATCCTTAAAGCTTAAAAAAAACGTAAATCCACCCACGAACTATTACAGCCATTTTAATGAGAGTCGAGAGAGAGGTAGATTCGCTGTAGATTTTCACACGAAGTAAATGTTTTTAAATTTGACATACTTAATTTCTGATTGATTTCATACATTATTTTTCATCATTGGCCCAAATTTAATTCTAAACCTATTACTGTAAACATTTCATTTATATTCAATTTTATGTTTTTTATGCAATTTGATAAGCACGCTTCAGTAACTTAAGCCATAAAATTGTAGATGATGTTAAGCTGTAAGTAGTAAAACTGCCAAGATAACTATATTATCTACTTACTTACTTACTTAATTCGATATTACAAACTTGTAAGACTTCTCATTGTAATTAAGTGAAGACTTAAATGCAGTGTCAATTACATGACACATTAACAATGTACAATGTAATGTGATCAAGGGCCCTCACAAACTAAAGAATTTCGATCGTACGATAGTTATGCTGGCTCATAGCTTCAATATCACCTACGTATTATACCGACGTTTACATTATGAGCTACGGCATACGATCACTTTGTCCCGTTTGAACAATGAATAAGAGGGACAAATTGAAATAATGATTTAAGAAAACCGTTGATAAATAAGATTTATGAAACGGGAGTTAGTCAGTATGAGATGTAAGAAATTATGCAAATTGCACCAATTTTGATCTGTAGACAAAAAAATATAGTGTTTCAGATTGTCTTCAAACTAGTCAAGTTAGTTTAATGAGCGCACTATACAGCCCAGTTGTTATGTTTACGTTTATAACATTTAGTTAACATTATGGCCCTATAGAAGTTTACGGGCATAATGTTTATATCCGCATAAAGCCCGGCTTTTCAAAACATTCAACATTCTTTATTAATCCAAAGGTAGGTAAGCTTATTATAAATTCACCTTAAAGGCCTCAAGGTCACTTAATCAAACTCGAACGACTTTGTAGTAAACACCTTATCTGCTCCATTAAAGAAGCCTTACCATGGTGTTTTTATGGCAACCGTAAAACATTCAACTGTATTAGCGCAAATTTGGTAATATGATTTTTACTATCTCACGAAAGTAGGTTAATGTTGGCAATAACTGTTATAAAGTTTCAGAAAATAAATTGAAAATTATATTTTGTGCGTGCGGTCAAAAGAAGTTAAAGTGTCAATTGTCATAATTTGTTGCCATTATGCTTTTTATACCAGTTTCGAGATCTCGTATTTGAGGAAAATCTACCATAAAGCGCTGTTGGGTGCCATTTGTCTGGTAGTCCGATGGTGAAATGGTGATGGAGGAACAAGGTAGTGCAATGCCTCATTAAATTAGTAAATAGCAAAATGGATCAATCACTGTTTATATTTGAATTGGAAGCGAACGTTCATAATCTGAGATGAATACTGAGGAGTAACTTCAATTTATTACAAAATAGATTCACCCGTTTACCCGTCTAAAGTAGTAAAAGCTTGATTTACAAACTCTGCATCCAATCCAGTTTTAAGTAGTCACCAAAATATTAATATTGTTTAACGCTGTTGTTGGCCATTTTGTCCCAAGATCAAAAGCTCATCTCACCCAAAACTTGGCGACTCCAAACTGATCACTTATTAAAGAACACGAAGCGTTCAATTTCATAACTTATCAGCTCGTCGTATAATTCATCAGCTATAAAGTAGATCACCTTTGGATATGAATTTTGTATGAATTTTGAGTGGAGAACGCCGATGCCATTATGGGCGCGCGTGATCTCATGAAATTTTGATGACGACGACTCTCTGGCTATGGTCAGTAGATGAGAAATTATTGAAGTGCAGGGCTGAACTTTAATACAGAGGTAAATACATATTTACAGATTTGGGTTGAAAATTATCTAAATACATATGTGTTGTTAAAATATTTTTCAAAGAACTCCGTAAACGAGCTAATTATAATAAATAACAAAAAAGCAGCAAATTAATAATTTGAGTGTATTTATTTTCAATAAAGCATAATTAAAGCTTAATTTAATTAACAGCATATTAATGCACAAAATCATAATTATGACGGTTACTTTGGCCTTAATCAAAGTAAATATAAGCGAGCGTATGCTATCATTTCATTTTTTTATTATTTTAAAATATATTGTCTTAACTGTGGTCTTAAAAATTATTTATTTTGCATAATACCTACAATAAACCAAAAAACATAAAAACAATCTTTGATTAGGAGTTCCAATATATTATTATAACCCATTAATTTCATCATACATTCTAAAAATAGCTTACAATCTCAGAGATAATAATGCATACGAGTTTTAACAACCAACTAAATACTATCCCATTCTGTGCATTGTAACGTCTAATTGAAAAAGTTTTCACTCAGCTTTGCACCCGCATCCACCCACTGCGGCCCTGTGCAAACTTGTCTTCTTTATGCCACAACATGCAAAATGCAGCTTGCAATGTATACTTCAAAAGTTGCAGCATATTTCTTATTTCATTAACAACATTTTATTTTCAACACT
This sequence comes from Hypena proboscidalis, assembly GCA_905147285.1. Taxonomy (NCBI): domain Eukaryota; kingdom Metazoa; phylum Arthropoda; class Insecta; order Lepidoptera; family Erebidae; genus Hypena; species Hypena proboscidalis. The sequence continues at coordinate 21,907,066 of LR990132.1, read as the reverse complement.
GAGAAGTGACGGAGGCTTGCCTCTAGTGCGGAACTGTTAGTTGTTTCAATAAAGGAACTAGGTAAATATTTTAATACTTAATAAGACTTTTTGTGATTTAATAACAAAGTTCTTGCTTAATTTTATTTTTGGTATCTATTTAATTAGATTGCTTGTTTATTTATTCTAATATGGCAATATTTCATAGGTTTTAATTACCACAATATTGTAAAACGATTTGGTATTCACTTTTATCTAATACAAGCCCTTACAACTCTTCAAAATAATGTAGAAACTAATTTAAATAACGTATAGATATGAAAAGCCAACTAGATACTCTGCCATTCTGTGCATTGTAACGTCTAATTGAAAAAGTTTTCACTCAGCTTTACACCCGCATTCACCCACTTCGGCCCTGTGCAAACTTGTTTTCTTTATGCCACAACATGCAAAATGCAGCTTGCAATATTCATACTTGGAAAAGTTGCAGCATATTCCTTGGTTCATCAACAATATTTTATTTTAACGCTGAGAAGTGCCCGAGGCTTGTCTCCAGCGTGGAACTGCTTTTTCAATAAAGGTGCAAAATATTTAAAATAATGACACTTTTTGTGTTTTAATTACAAACTTTTTATTTAAGTTTGATATAAGTAATGTTCACTTGTTTCTTTTTTATTTGTTTTTTTTTTCATCTAGGCAAATATTTTAACGACTTATGAATAAAGTCGGTACTTTGAAAATCTTTAAAAGAGCTTGTGTTTAAAATAAAAGGCGAGAATTGACCTGGTAAATGTTCGTTATTTTGGTACCTGCTGCGAATTTTTTAGTACCGTCTCTTGATATGAGTCTATTTTAACTCATCACCGTTCGGTATTACAATTATAAGGGTTTCAGATAGCTTTGAGTATTGGTTAATACTATAAATTCTATAAAATATATTATTTCTATTGTCAAAAAAGTATCAAATAGGCTGAAGTGTAGTCCTCGGTTGCCTATTTGAACTATTACTTACTGATTAATAATGTTAAAAGTCTCGTATTTGATTTATTTGAATAATTATATTGTAGATACGACATAAATTAATCAATTTTGATATTCGTCGTGTCGTAACTGTGAGCGTTGATTGCAGCTTCTCTTTGATTCAATTATGTATAACCAGGCAGGAAACGTTATAATTTGAGGAGATAACTATGTTAGTTACGCAATTATTTCACATCGAGTTTAACGTGTTTATGAACCTTAGAAGATTTTCTGTAATTAATTAAAAACATTACATATTATGTAATATTAAAGTTGAAAAATTAAGAATCCAGCAGGACTCGAACCTGCACCTCTTGGGTATACGCCCCAAGTGCTTTGCCAATTCAGCTATGGATTCGCATGCTGCCGGACTCGAAATTTCTCAACTCTTTTGTGCCAGCCGAAGCTAGACGAACCATTACTTGGTTTCAGCGCCATCTATGCGTTACTTATTCACATAATCGCATACAGTACGTTTGAATTAAGATCAACTCATTACTGTCGAGAGATGACGCATTTTATCAATACTTGTAATATTTAAAGCAAATTTTAGCTTTGCTATGCATTTATTTTTATGTAATATTAAAGGTTCGAGTCCTGCTGGATTCTTAATTTTTCAACTTTAATATTACATAAAAATAAATGCATAGCAAAGCTAAAATTTGCTTTAAATATTACAAGTATTACATATTATGGTCCAGTCGAGTCATTCATTACGAAAATAGGTAGACTGGTAGAGAATGCCTATGGCATTAAGTCCACCTTGTATACAAATTTTGTAAATGAAGTTTTAAATAAATAAATAAATGAAATAAATCAAACTTTATATTGACGGAACAGTTATGAAAAAAGTATCAAAAAGACTTATCGATGCGACTCGAGACCAGATGGCTGGTTTTAATTTGGCTCAAAGAATAAGCATTGCCATACAACGTGGAAATGCTACCAGCCTTCTGGGCACGATGTCGCCCTTTGACATTGATGCGGAGGAATATTTTGATGCTGTATAAAGTTTTGTTAATATCATATAAATATCATATAATAATAATGTAAATATCATGTAAATATCATATAGAGAACAACTATCAATATGATTGTTGGTAGTTGTTCTCTTTGTTGCAATGTGTACCTACTAATGACACATATGTACTACAACTACCTCATCTGTTTATACTATCTCATCGATTATCACTTAAGTAATTTAAGTTATGTTACCCTATTGTATAAGGATTCAACTGAAAATCGTTATGTATTTTAAAGACAAATAAACTTATTCTTATTGTTATTATTGTTTAATATTTTTTATTGTAGGTGTGTATATATTATTGTATTATATAAATATTTAATTCAATTAAAATAAAAAAATGTGAAAGAATGTTTTGCAAGACTAAGAAAGTATTAGCAAAATGTAAAACTAAATGAGAACTGAAAGAGATCTGACCTTTAATCATAAACTTGAAATTATATTCAAACTTTTCACAATATCCAATTTCTGTTCTAAATTAAATAAGCTTTGTCTAAGTTTAGTTAAATTTGGGATTAAAATGCTAACATAAAAATAGTTTGACGTTGAAAATCTCAGCGCTCCAAAACTTGTGGACGACGAAAACTTGAATCAGTACGTGACTGTGTATTTTCTACAATGGTAAAGTTTTAATCTTTTAACGTTTCTGATAGTTACAACTTGGATTCTTGCATAAATATATTGAGATTGATTAATTAGACGTATTAGAATTAAATTTATTTTGTATTCAAGAATCAAAAAAAACATATAAATTAACTATTTCAACGACAAATAGGGAAACTATGTACATAAAAGTCAATAATAAAAGAAAAGCAAATAACTATGTACCAATTTTAAAGTGTTTAGAAGGCTGACGGCATTGCCACGCTGAATAGCAAGAGTTTCTCGTGTTTCTGCGGATTAATATTACACGTATTTCAGTTTAGATAGGCACAGCTAAATTTTAATTTTTAATTGATTTGAATGTGATTTTTAAAATCAAAGCAACTATCCTAAAAGTATATTGAGGGAATAATATTATATATACAGGGTGGTTGCGACATTTGTTAAAACCATAGCTTTTACAAATCGCCAGTATTCATTTCCAACAATTAAATTTTTTTTTCAAATAAAAAAAAAAATCTCTTTTCTGCTAGTATTTAATATTGATCATGTATCGAATATAGGGTTTCAATAAATGCGCAATATCGCAACCACCTTGTATATTTAATCTTTATTATGGACTTCACTTAGTTTAATATGTGAACATAACAATTTAATTGAATTACCGTTAATTAAATGTTATCTAAATATTTACACCTAGTACAAAGAAATATTACACAAATCTTTTTTCAGTATCTTTTACTTGCAAAATAAAGATAAGACTCATTGCTCAATAAAAAGCTTACAGTATATTTAAGGTTAAAACTTTAGATGAGCTACTAAACGCGGACCGAATTTTTTAGTTTTACTCCAACTGTAATAAGAAAATCTGTTGAAACTTTCAAACAAGAACTGAAGTTTCATTTACTGAAATCTCGGTGGCTTCATTACCGAAATTACTTCGGACTTTTAAGTTAGACTGTCGACTACTATTATAGTACGATAGTTTACAAGACGGTCGGGTAGGAATGTGGAATTTAATTTAAATATATTGGTGACTATCGGTGAGCCAGTTATTAGCAAAAGTTTTCAACATAATGTATAAAACTTTAAAACTATTTCTATTTAATAGCGGTAATTTTATTCTATTTTTGCATTTTTTTTACCTTTTTATTTATTTTAAGTAATTTGCAAAAACAAAAACCTAGTCCGATGGTCTAGTGATTAGCGTATGCGCTGTCACCACGAGGTTTCGAAATCGATTACCGGGACAGGCAAGGTGTTTGTGAACTTACCTTCAGGAAGGAGGAATTTACCATAGCAGCACGGAGTTGGAGTTGTGTCCGGTGGATGGCGATAGGCTCGACTCCTATCCCATGGGACCTAAACATAACAGGTGAAGTGTGGGTATCGTACACCTCTGCCACACCTTTTCGGTTATGTTTTATCTTTGTTAAACCCCGCCAGCTAAACCAAATTCACTTGAAAGAAATTTAACGTCCGTTTCGTCCAGTATTCGAACCCAATTCGAGCTTCTCGTTCACAAATCTAACATTTTTTAAGTCTATTGCGCCACGGCTGCATTAAGATTATCTACTAATACACTCTAATTAAAACGCGTTCCTAGAAAAGGCCAGGCTATCATAATAAAACCTTTTATATTAATTAAGATATATTAAACACAAAACACGTAAATTGTCCGCTCGAACTTTACGACTGCCATTAATCCCTACTTACACATTATGAGATATTTAGTTTAAATTGTATTCGGACGTATGTTTGATAGCTGTGTTTGAATTTAATTAAATTGATGATTGCCATTACTATTTATAGCCTAATTGAACCTCATTGGTAATATAATTGTGTATGAGTCCTATTATGTTTGTCTGATTATAACAATCGTGTTTATGAGATCGTATTAAATAATAATATGATCTAATGAAAAGTGTAAAAAGTAAACAAGAGAGAAGTAAAAAAGTAGGAAATAAAATAGCAATCAATCATTTGAGCCTTATCCCCATTACATTGGGGCGGCTACTAGTCTAACGTATTCAGCTGAATATCAGTATTTTACGTGGAGCAACTGCCATTAGACCGCCATAACCCAGTACGAGGTAAGACTTTCTGGCCTCTAACTACTGGTAACGACTGCCAAAGATGTTCAAATGACAACCGGGACCGACGGCTTAACGTGCTCTCCAAAGCACAGAAGAAAACGCGTTATGTTAAAGATGGAACCCATCTACAGCCGACCACAGTTAGCATTACTTAAGCTGCAAAATCAATCGCTCTGGGTGGCTTCGACTTAGACACGAGCACTTCAAAATAATAAAATAACAATATTGTAAAAAGAAATTGCAACAAAGTCAAAGTTTGTTCAAACTCTTTAATAACGACATACTAGCATTTTGAATACATCTTTTGGTTTATGACTTACAAGAGACAGGCATTGGCTGTACATTTTATGATGAAATAGCAATAACAGATAAGTGACAAAATGTCATAAAGTATGAAATCAAATGGTCATAAAAGTGCTTTAAATTGTTGCATTTCTCACCGTCATAAAACTCTTTATTACTATTAAACACCTACTTACACTAAATGATACAACCGTGAATGTGTGTTTTTTAACTATGCCAACTTTTACAGTAAAACTACTAAGGTAATGTTATCACGTTTTTTTGCCAAAGGACGTATTTTAACTTTTTATTTGACAGACTTCTTAATAAAATGAATGAACATAATATTGCCCTGTTTTAATCGTTTATTTTGCAAAATATGGGTACATGGGATGTTACAATATTAAGTTGGTACATTTGGTATCACCATAATCAGCTGTACAACATGCAAAATTTTATGGATACAATAATTATATGAAATTTATATCAATTTAATTAAATGTCAAACGGAAAAATTAGAATAATTAAATAGTTATGTAATTTCTAACATAAGTGAATTACAAATAAGATATTATTATTGATTTATCAGGGTGTACCGCCGTTTGCCAGAATTTCATTTGCCCGAATTTTACTTGCTATAATACTCACCTGACATATTATTGTTTCTCATAATTTTATTTGTCATATTCATTGTTTACTATATTAGTCACGTGCTAGAAACTTTGTTTCCCATAAAGTTAATTGCCATAACATCATTTATTATAATCATTGTTTCCCATAAAATTATTTTCCATAACATTATTTGTTATATTCATTGTAAGCCGTAATTATCATATGCCATAACATCATTTCTCACCAAAATTGCTTGTAAAATAGGTTAAAATAATTATAAAAAATTATAGGTAGGTTAGGTTAGAAACATGAAAGACAACGCACGAGTCGAGCGAGCGAAGTGAGCGTGCCGCGGCAGCGGCCGGCGAAGTGCCAGTATAATCATTGTAAGCCGTAATTGTCATATGCCATAACATCATTTCCCACCAAAATTGCTTGTAAAAAAGTTTAAAATCAATATAAAAATTAATAGGTAGGTTAGGTTAGAAACATGAAAGACAACGCACGAGCCGAGCGAGCGAAGTGAGCGTGCCGCGGCAGCGGCCGGCGAAGTGCCAGTATAATCATTGTAAGCCGTAATTATCATATACCATAAAACCGTAACCGTACCGTAAAAAAGTTTAAAATAAATATTAAAATTAATAGGTAGGTTAGGTTAGAAACATGAAAGACAATCGCTTTTTATGACAAAGGCGTTAGGTTAAATTTGTACGGAAGCGACTGATTAAAGTGATAAGTAGGTATTAGAAATAAATCAATTTTAATACTATAATCATACTTTATTTATATCCAGTTATACTCTTGTCAATTAATATCGCCTACAAATATTTTTCCTACCCAATAATTTGTAATTACTTATGTTTTTAAATAATTTTAGAGCGCCTGTTAAAATTTCATGAGCAAATACATACCTTAGATAGATTGTAAATTAATTTAGTATGGCTTTGAAAATTCTGTTGCATAATATTATTGCAATTAAAAGTATGGATAACAATACGTATGGCATTCGAATCATTATGTAATCAAATGTTCGGGCAAATAATATTATTGCAATTGAAAGTATGGAAAACAATACGTATGACATTCGAATCATTATGAAATCTAATGTTCGGGCAAATAACAGTATGTCACATGTCTTTTATGGTAAACAAAACATTCGGGCAAATGAAATTCGGGTAAATGAAATTCGGGTATATGAATATTATGGCATATATTCTTCGGGCAAACAACAGACAACCATTTATCAGACATATTCTTTTTTTTATGGGTATGTACTTTCTATATCCGTAGATATATATTGAATGTACACTACGTTAAATCTCTTCGAATTTTCAGTTCAGTTCCTTTCATGTTTAATATCGGTGGATGTCCTGAGATTGCACGCGAGTCCTCGTCTCGGGCAATATTGCCGATGCAGTGCTTATGTGAAATGATTAAACTCTAAGGTACATTTACAATAAATTCTCACCGTTTGCAAAAAAATATTTTGGTGTTAAGGCGTGTGTTTAAAATTAAACAAGCTATAATTAAACATTCAAAACTAATCTAATAGCTTACTATGTACAAAAATGGAATAAAAAGAATATGATTTGCCCAACATAAATGTTTATTTTCACAGCATAATCTAATAATTCACATATTCACGCTTAATAAAACAACTTTTTGCAAATATCACATATTTGCGTCGGCTGTGAGAAATAATTAATATAAATATGAAAGACATCATAAAGTTGGCTAAAAGACATGACCTAGTTAAGAAGCTTTGCTCATATTACTATCTCCTATTAAATAACTTAATTTCTATAGCTACTTCGTCTCACGGAACACGTCAGAAACTTCGTTTGAAAATGAAATCTTTCATTCAAAATTTCTCAGCAAATTAAGCTCCACTTCACATTTCGTAGTTTCCAGTTAGAACGGCATAGAACTTTTAGAGTGGCCGCACACAGGCAGAAATTTATATCTGAATTCCAATGTACTTTATTATTTATTATTATTAAGAGGGAACAACCGGTATGGAATTCTCATACAAAATGAGTATGGTTGTATCTTTTACATTTTTCATCACAATGTTATAATTTTTGCACAGTCAATTTAAAACATGATTATCTATGTTCTTTCGATTTCAAATTATCTTTAGTCTGCCTATTTTAAAAATTATAGGCATCCAAACATCCGTAGTTTTGAACGGCCTGACAAATGCGACTTTTTTTGTATTATACAACAGATTATTACAAGTTTTCGAAACGAAGGACCCTCGTAAATATAATGTACTTTCTATTTTATCAATAATTATCATCAAAGTACCTCATTTTCATTCATCAAATACCATATTACAAATTAAAGAAAATTACAATATCTATCTCAACTCATTGAAGGGGGGTGAGGCAACCATTCGTTAGCTACTCGGAAGTGAAGGAGGGGTGCCAGTGAGATACCGAACCAAGCCGAGATATGACATACCATAGTCTACCGACCAGAGAGTATACAATGAACTGCATTGAACCTTTTTTGACATTCACGACTGCAACAAGTTATAGTCCGAGATCTAGCTGCAGAATCTTTTCGTTCTTTATAAACATAATTGAATTATATTTAAATAATCATTTAGGGACTGAGCTGTATACATGGCATATGGGCTAAAAGTACCAAAGTCTAAACGAATAACAGAAATAAAAACAGTTAGTTGAAAACAATGATTGTTTTTTGCATTAATAACTTATTAATGCAAAAAACAGATTATATATTATTTCAAAAGACAATTGTATACAATTGTACTATTGTTACAAAGTGTAAATGTTAAAACGATTGACTGTTAAAATGTGTAAATGATGAGGCTGATCATAATCTGTTTTTTTTATTTTTATCACGTCCCTAATCACCCCATACTTTCAAGGGCTGTTATAAAATAATAGTCAGCTATATAAATATGCCGAGCAGAGTATTAGTATCTATAGAAACATGTCACATTATCTTTGAAAAGACAACGTTTAATTGTCTTGTTAATTTATCATTGAGTTGGAGTAATAATAATAATCGTTAAAATTAAATGCTTTCGAACCTAAAACCGTCTACATGCATAATAATAACTATGCAGATACAATATTCATTTAAAATGCATAGCTCTTGGCCTAATTACAGTGTCATTCATTGCAATTCGCTTGTGTCATATGTCACACTTGTATTTTATAATGTTGATTATAATATTTAAATAGTTTCTCTGGACTTAAATATGGGTAAACTATCTTTACATTGTGTATTGTTAATTATTTACATAGTAAATATATCATTATATCTACGAATACTAAAATTGTAATGTCATTATATCGTGCATGTCATTTTTGTTCTTTTATGTGTACAATCAAACACATAACCGTTTCAGCAAATTTGAACAAAAATAAGATAAATATATTTACAGCATATAAACCGCATAGTAATAAAGATTTTTGTCATTTGAGTGTGTGCTGAGGTAAATTATTTACATTTCTGTATTTTTAGTGAACCGCAGAATGAAAAGAAGAGACTTGGCCTATTTGTCAGCTTATACTTCACGAGAGCGAAATATGAATAAGGTTAAACGTAAAATAGAGCTGAAGAAAGTAATTATTATTAGATAAATAACGAATGCCATGTTGCAGAATAATGCAATTCTTTTATCACTGTCTCAAGAGAAACGCAATGTGCTAAATATTAGCGCAATATTATTAAATATTATTATTATATACCCTAAATAATACAGTATCATTTCTAAAACTTTGTTTTATTATTTAAATAAAGAAAACACTCAGAATCAAGAGTTAAACGGTACTATCACTGTTATATTATAGTACTAATGTTTTGATGCAATTACATACTATCGACATACTACGTGGGTGCAGTCGCAGAAGAAAATAGTGATATTATAAATCCCAAAGTAACTTTGAATGTCTGTCGGTCTGTTGTTCCTGCAAAATAAAATCGTTTAATCGATCTTGATGAGTGTTAATGTTTTTTTGTTGACAAAGCCCGCTTAATTAAGCGGCCGTGGCGCAATGGATAAGGCATCGGTCTTACGATCGAGAGGTCGTGGGTTTGAATCCTGGCCATTACACCACGGACGTAAAACTTCCTCTTATCACAAGCGAATTAAGCTTAGCTGGAGGGGGTTAACAAGAATACTAGTAATTTGTATTTGCAAATTGCTAGTAAGCTTTTAAAAAAAAATAAGTCTAAACACGCAAAGTTTAATTGATATCAAATTTGTGTCTATAGCCTCTTTTTTCATGCGTGGGCGTTGGGCAAGGCTTGACGCCTTGACGCCTTAACGCGAACTCAAATTGGACGTATTGCTGTAAACCTCATGGCAATTTTGAACTCGACTGTACATCATCATCAAAATCAAACTGAATACGGACGCCAAAATTTAATCATGTTACAGAATAAGGACGCGCTATATCCTTAGGCTCAACTCACATCGACTAGCTAGCTTCATATTTATCTGTAATCTGTGACGTAGACACAGAAGCACTGCGTCGTCGCGTTGCGTCCAGTTTATATGGCCTATTTAGCCCAAGATATATGTAGACAAATTGTATGGATAAATGCAAATGAACCTGAAAAGCAACAACATAAACAAAATCAGCTTTTTAAGTTCATTAAAATCATGATTATTTTAAATTGCTGGGCTAATCTTTAATATATTTCCAGCAGGCCCACATAATGAAGATATGTATAAATATAAATATTATTATGTAAAAAAAACCGATGGCGTAAAACGTGACGTGAAATCTGTTATCTCTTTTAGTTGCCTGCCCGCCTGTTAAAACAGCGTCGTAAGTTCTTAGTCTGAATTATGCCTAAAGGTATAGAATATCTATATTTAGTTGATTTTTAGTCGACTAGTTGGTGGACTAGTGCATAATGCAACTGACTGTAGAACAATAAACATCCCTGTTCCACATACAAATCTCGCCATTGTTACCATAGCAACAAAATTTTGTTGAAAATCGGCAGACTTATCAAACAACAAATCCTAGGTATTGCACCGTTGAGTAACAACTGAACATCAACATGTATTTTCACTCACACATCTATATATTAGACCGATAGAGACAGCAATACCTTTGTATGTGGGCGGTAGTCTACCCTTAAGATTACGAAATAAGAATATTAATTTTCTAGCTGTCTGGGCATACATAGGCTTAGATTTGAATCAAAGTAAAGCAGAAAAGATAAATCTGTTCTGTGACCAAGAATTACGTGATATGATACCTCGTGTTTTCTTGGGAACTGCAAATCATTCGCTAAATTTACATAATGTAATAGCATCACGCCTGTTTTCTCCCAGGGCTAGATACTTTTCATACCATGGATGTCATGCAAGGCGATGTGCAGTGGCTTACGTGCTCAACGAAATTTGGTTTTAGTGGATGTATTTTAAAGTTGTTACAAAGACTTTTCTGTCTCCAATAGACAATCTACCGCTTTTTCTAAAAAAAATAATTTGGCTTTAATACTGTGTCTATCCGCCCGTATGTTGGTTATTATTTCACAGCCATGCCACGGCAATAATTTTAATAAAAATTAAACTAATGGAAGAAAGAAAATTCAAAAAACAGACTAAGGCCTACTTTACTACTATGCAAATAAAATCGTCAAAACTAGTATTTAATGAAAACAATAATTTCCTTTTATTAAAGTGGTCTAAAAAAGAAAAAACATACAAATAAAAGGCATTACTCTCTTGCGGCTTGGCTTCGCAGCAGATAAAAGACGCAATACCCATTTACTTACTTTGGATGCGCTATTAATCAAAACTACCCTCAATAAAAACAACTCGGGTCTCGTAAAACGTGACTTACGGTTTATATTAGTTGCATTTATACCTGTTTTTATTCGGCTCTCATCGTAAATTATCCCAATGTAATGTGATCCATTTATCTGAGTAACTGAACGCTTTCTTGTCTGGATTTTTGGTATATGGTACTTTATTTTTGTATAATTGTGAAAATCGTATCATTTTTGCAACTTTCTGGTGTTCAATAAATTTAATTTAATTTAGAACAAAACAGGTTGAAATTTTGTTTACATTGTTTGTAAAATGGTCGGGAAAATATCATTATAATATAACATAACTAGCTGTTGCCCACGGCTCCACCCGCATCATAAGTCGGCCTTAACTTGGCGGTATGATAAATAGTTTACCTTCTGTTGAAGCCACTTTGCCATCAAGATTGCCTGAGTAAACGCTGTCCAAAACAAAGCATTCCAAAAGACTATTTCCTTTACGTCACTTTGACAAACAGTTGACGTCTGTCAAACAGTTGTCAACTTGAATTATATAAGCATGCAAAATTTTAATTCACTTTTTTTTACCGCTTTCAGCTTTTAATATATTTTTATTCAATTTACTGTGAAATTAAATGGTAAAATTATGATCAAAAAATTTTATTGTTATTTTATAAAGAAATAGAAAGTAAACTTACCGTAGCGTGTTCAAAAACTACATTAAATGCAGTCTGAAGTTAAATTGCGTGCATCATTCAAGCTTATCTATATTCGCTTGGCAAATCTTCAACTGAGCTTTTAAAAGGCAAGCAAAATAAGTTTGTTTTAGAGATTCTGATAGTGCGAGTATTAATCACTTGTTTGATTGTGACACTGATAACTTCTTTTAAGTATTGCAAGCAATAAAATTCCAACTCATTTTTTAAAATGTATAGTCTGTTTTAACACAGCAAAATATAAGCTTGGCTACGCTAAAAATAATTTTCCGTTATTAAAATGATTTAAGCTGCCTCATAATTCTAGTGAAGGGAATTTCCATTAGGGAATTCTCAATAACACGCAGTCAAATTTGTGCCCAGCTCACTCTTTATTACATAGGACCTAAACGTAGCAAGTGAAATGTGGGTATTCTATACTTTCACCTCATCCTCATGGGTAACAAAGGCGCAATAATAAATAAATAAATAAACAACATTAAAAAAATAACACAATGCAAGATAGTCCCAATAAAAAGGCCAAATACACACATTCACTCACACAAGCAAAGCCAGTCTCAGAACAAATCTTTGCAAATGTTTTGTTAAAGCGGTTTCTTTTTCTTATTTTCCAGGTCCATTCAATTTATTTATCAATTAAAGGATGTAGAAGGCAGTTTTCACGACTTATTAATGGAACCTTAATAAAAACCCGCATGCTTATTCAATTAATATGCCACAAATTTAAATTTACGTCAATTAAACCGTATTATTATTAGCGTAAGAGTGCTCAAAAACTTCAGATTTTTTTCAGAATAATACTACTGGATAGGTTATTGCCAGAAAACACTGCTTCTGAACTTTAAAAATACAGTTTTTCAGACTGATCTCAAAGGGTTTTAAACCTTAATTCTAGTATAAAGTTGTAGAAGGCAATATCAGGGGACCACATAATTGGAAGTGAGCTGAGCCAACTCTCGTTAAACGATACAGTAAGGTTCCGATGTATTAAAGTGTTTATCCTCCAGAGTCACACGGGAATGGCTGCTAGTTTACGGAATTACAGCTGATAATACACAGTTTATATTTTTAAAAGGTAATGACTGAATAATCAAAATATTCTATTACATTTTTCTGATATATAGTTAGTAACGGCAGGTTGAATTTACGAAATGAATTTTTATTGCACATACTTTTGATTGAAAGTGCAATCAATCGGGTAAGTTTCAAATGGTTATTGAGTTATAATCGTTCAATTTTCATTATTATATATATATATATATATTTTTATACTACGCCCACAGCGAACGAACGCGTAGTCCACCTGATGGTAAGTGGAGTATAGCCCATGGACATCAACAATCCACAAAATCAGATTTTAGATGCGTCGCTGCAGCTGAGGACTACGGTGTTATGCCTCATGTGCCAGTAATTTCAGCAGAAAGTATGTGGGTTACTTATACATAACAGACATTTCTAAAGCATCCTTTGTATAAACAGAGGTGGGATGAACCACGGGTTGAAGCTAATTTATTTTATACAAACCAGATTCTAACATCAAGCACTCACTTTCTTTGATAAAACGGTATATAAATAGGAGAGATTCATTTAAGTAGAGACAAGCCGTTGCTGAGGGCAAGGCACTTGATAAAACCTTTTTTACTCAGAATAAAGCGATCAGTATTTGCACACTTCATGCATTTCTTTTGATAGTCGACTTAGGAGACAGTCTTTCATAATAAAACAAAATTTTCCCTTGAACTGATAAAGTTAGACACAAGGATGTGTTTCCATTGAAGCGAATCGGAGCGTATGGCTATTCATAGTTCTTAAAACTATGTAGGTAATTAGTCTGCTTCGCTCCTCTTCACTCCAATCCTCTCTTCGCCGTCCTGCTGCGCTTCCGTCCGCTCCGCTACTATTTCTAGTAGACGGTAAAGTAGTGAAATGCTGTTCCACTCCACTTCGTCTCAACTTTAACGCAGCTTTAACGTACTATAAATTACAAAATATATATAAAATTGATTATTCTGGTAAAGTGGTTGTGAAATGATTTAAAATATACACCATCACCGTATTTTACGTGTATAAATTAAAAATTACATGTGTACCCTGCAGCAAAGCTTCTAAACAAGTAGAATTGTACTAATACATAAAACTAAGCAAAAAAAAATGACTGATTCTACACACATTTACTACTCTGAGTTCCATCGCACATTTTCACTAGATCTTGTCTCATTGCATTTTTAATTACATCCTATTCCTCATGCCATTAATTCACTCACACGATTGTGTAACTTAGCTTCAGGAAAAAGATAAAAAGAGAGAAAAATTAAGTGCAAGAGGTTCAAACATTGCTAGTAGGAGCGTAGTCGACAACTTCAAATGGGGCAATTATAGGCTAAAGTTGAGAACTGCCCTGTGCTACTTCCTACTATTTTTATGATGATGAAAATCTTTTGGATTTTCGCCAAATTGTACTTGTTTTTGTGCTCTTCAGCAATGAAATTAGTGTTGTTTTAATGTAGGGAAATGGAAATAGAAAAGTGGACTAGTGTATATGAATGAAAAATGGATGACTTTTATAGTACTACTACTACTGTTAGGTTATGCAAGCAATATTGTATTATTAAACGTTAGTGTAATAGTAAACGAAAACATTTATTTTTAACTGACTTCCAAAAAGGAGGTTTTATGTTTGACGCGTATATTTCTGTGTATGTTTGTTTACCTCTTGTACATCATTTGTGAACCAATTGCTATTTGAAGAAAAATGATTAGCACAGACTTCAAGAACTTTTTAACGGACTTTCTGCGTTATTTATTGTTTATTGTTTTTGCGTTATGTATTGTTTGTTATTGCCTTTGCAAGGTATTTTAAAGATTTTTTTTTTTATAAAAAAGGTTTTATTCATACATACACGCTGAAATGACATAATAAAAACCATAAACCCACTCCTCATATACATGCAGAGCCTAAAGCCGTTACCAAGTAAATATGTAATTAATGTACTTAAAAAATATAAAGATTAAAATACAGGCATCGCAAATTTGACGAACAATTTCTTTTTCAAGAGACTGTCAACGATAGCTGCTGCAGATTTATAAATGAAACTGTGAATATTTTACACAACTTCTTTTGTTCCAAAGTATAAGGATTGTGACACACTGACAATTCGCCTATTTTATTTTTAAGTTAATTTGAAATAGATTTTTATTTATTACTTACCTATGTTAATAATAAGTAGTTCCCGATAGTTATCTAGGCTATAATTGCTAAAAGCTTTTTTTTATCAAATTGCATCTTTATCCGTTCAGTAGTCAATGCACATCCACACATACAATTTGAAAAAATGTATTTTAATATTAGTATCACTACATATTGCCCGGGTATTTCACTCACTCATAATAATTCACGGTTGTTGACATTTCCCACAACAAAATTTTAATATTAAACAAAACTTGTAAATATTCCTCTCACTGTTAATATCACACTAAACTGACTCAAAGCTATCATCTAAAATATTTTTGAACCTAAAATTGCTGCTCGTAACAAAACGTCACTAAATTCGAACGTGTTTTTGGTGTTTTTAAATTATGGCCAGTTTCGCAACAATGGTTTCGCATTGGCATTGTATTGCCAGCCTAAAACTTTGAAAGGTTTTTCAACCGCTCGCTGATTGCATTATGCATAGAATTTAGTGGACAAACTGGGTAAGCTTTTTATTTCAAACGTCCTTTGTGGAAGTATGGAAAATTCTGTGGATTTTTTAAGCCTGAATGTACAATGGTGAGTATTCATAATTTTTTAATCGATCTCAAACTTTTTTGTCGAATCTTTATGATCGTAGCATAAGTTATTTTTTTCTTTTTATTAATCAAATCAAATCAAATTAAATCATTTATTTCCATGGGCCCCACGGGGCGCTTGAACACGTCAAAACAAACATCAAAATACAAAAAATATAAAATTAAAATAAAACTTAGCTAACTAAATTATAATAGGTACTTATTGTAATAAATATTATTTTTAATTTGTGGTTATTTAGTTCTGACTGACAGTTATTTGAATAGATGTTATTATGTTGCAAGGTTCTTATGAATGTAACTGTTTGAATAATACTGCAGATATTGTCATACGTCAAAAACAAATGAGTCAGAAACAAATGAAGAAAGACAAAAATGACTATCATGCCTAAATTGCATGGCTGATTCATGTGCTGTCTATATTTTATATATTACACAGGAAAAAGTTAAATCATGTTGATTTTTTTAAATTGTTATAAAAAAATAGTATGATTATAGCTAAATCAATACTACCTACCAAAAAAGTATGTACAAAATAATCTATGATATTTTTTATGGTGATTTAATTGGAGCTTAGAATAATTCAGAGGTGGACTAGCGCTTAAAGACTAGAACATAAAAACCCTTTGATACAACATTGACCCGTTAAATTTTTTATCTGATTAAATATTATAACTGTCAAAATATGAGATATATGGGTTGCTTAAAATATATTTTTGTTATTAACCCTATTGGCAGATTATGGCAATATTTGTGTTACCAAATTAAAAAATAAATAAATGCGAAAGAACAACTAGCTATTTATATAATTCCTGGGTAATTATTTATTTGAGAATCAGAATCATATGAATTGCAACTTTTGCAGACCTCGTACACACGATTACACATCAAGTTAAAGAGTTGCATTAAACGATGGTCTCGCATTGCATAAGCTTCCCACGCAACCCGAGACCAGCTTTTACTAAAAATGTACACTCAAGTCTTAGGGACATCGTAAAATGAAAAAAACCTCAACATTATCCATTTTAAAGCGAACCACATTATCACACGCACACACGATTTAAAAAAAATCTTCAGTAGTTGAAATATTTAGATAAACGAAACAATGAAAAGTAATAGATAAAGCTAGAAAAAAAGGTAATACTACGATCAGTTCTACGAATACATTTTTCAGAGTAGTACAAGTAAGTCAAGCAGGCACATTACCCATACTAGTATTCCATCCCACAATAAACCTCTTAACAAAAAAAATCCCCCTACACAAATATAAAAGATAAAAATATACCCACAACACAGCAATATAGCATCGCATATACAGCGCAACAATGGGCGTTTCGTCCGTATAAATTGCTTGTCATTAAAATCGGCTTTTCACAGGACGCCCGCGGCACACTTCTACTTAAATTAAAGTCTACTTTTGTATTACGATCTGCTTTATTCCTTTTATAGTGTGGAAGACGGAAATGCTTGTTTAATGAAATATTTCATTTTGAATTACCCGTTTAAGTAACACTTAAATAAATAAAATAGATGTTGTTTCGATATCAGCGACGAAATTACGTTTTAAACAGCTTTACTAATTTAACTAACTAAGTTTGCAGAAAAACGACATTAATTTAAAACAAATCAACAGATAAAAGAAAATTAATTATATGCAAAAAAAAACACTAATAACATACAATCACTCAATTAATAAATAAAATAAAATATTTACATTAGGCGTCAAAAAATTCCTGCGCATCGCCACGGTATCTACATACCGCGGCCAGAAAGCTCAGCATTGCCACGTTGAATGGTAATGCTTTTTCGCTAGGCGAACTAAAAACCTGCCTTCTGGTAGCAAAAAGCGTTCATTAGGCGATTTGCAATACAACAGAACGAAGAACGTCTTCAACACCTTAACCTCACAACGCTGGAGTCTCGCAGACATAGAGGAAGTCTTATTGAAACATACAAAATACTCTCCGGTTGTTACAATGTTCCTGGGATACAGAATTTGTACAGTCTAAACGAAAACAAACACCTCAGAGGACATTCACTTAAACTGTACAGAACCACACAAAGGAATCCCGCTGAGACACTTTTTGCCGAATCGTGTAGTATCAGCATGGAACAAACTCCCAGAAATTGTGATAAATGCACCCAGCTTAAACAGTTTTAAAAATCAACTTGACAAATACTCCAAATCGCAAAACACACACGCATCAGCTTAATAGCTGCTAGTGTGAAATCCTATAAATAATAATAATAATAATAACAGATTCACTAAAAAGATATATGCAAAGTAATAAATGATCGTAATGTCCAGACAAAAATCATTACAGAATTGAAATAACATTGGAAATAAAAATACATTTAAAGAAAATGAAGTAAACAACGAGAAATCGGTTTACTGAGTCCAGAGTGCAAGAGACTCTAAACAGCTTTATTTCACAAATATTATTTGACAACAGCGCGTTATTTCTGTAACGTTTGATACGGGAATTGTTCGCTTCAACATTGCAGCAGAAATCGAGAATTGTATTGGAATAACTGTCCAACAAACTTTGATTGTGCAATCTCAAACTTGGTCTTCTATCGCTACATACGTTTATTTACGTTACATGTATTGGAATTCAGACTAAAATGTATTAAAATACATTCATCAATAGTGTAGGGGGTTCTTCATATTCGTTGTCAGGGGTGACCAATGTAGTATAAGTATATGTTTCTGGTACCAACTGGTACCAGAAACATATACTTATGGTATTAACTAAACTTATTGACCTAACGGCGTGAATGTGGAGAAATGACTGCCGAGCCGAGCAACTGCGCATTTGCGCCTAAGTACAACTCAGTACTGATAATAATTATTCATTGCAACTCAGGTGAATGGAAATCAACAGCATTCGGACCGATTGATCTACATGTTAAGCAATGCTAACAGCGGTCGGCCGTGGTTGCGATAATCTTTACACAACGAGTTTTCCTCAGTACTTTGGAAAGAACTTTATAAGTCGGTTGATATTTATTCAAATCATTGTAATTAGTATAATTTAGTTTTACTTATAATTTATTTTTATATCATTGGCTTGTAATATTTTGACGTGTTCAAGGGTCTCCTAGGGCCTATGAAAATAAATGATTTGAATTTGAATTATTTGAAGATCTATGGCAGTTATTACGGTAGTCATAGGCTGTAAGTCGGGCAATTAATAGGACAAAGGATACAGTTTTGCCTCGTTTTGCGTTAGCTGAATCCGTTAGACTAGAAACCGACCTTAATTTAATTGGCAAAAAAGCACGCAGAGGATTTACGTTTAACAACATGTCATTTACCTGAAATTGCCTTGATTTTTCTACACATGTCTGTAAATGATGTGCTGAACGTCACAAGATGTCAGACAAACTGTTTGTCGCTAACTCATTAACACGTACTGATGTATAACCTAATTACTCTTAATGATGTCACCTGTGCTAAGGTGCTGCTTCTAGGCATCCAGGTAGTTTGTAGCTCTCTTATTACTAAATTACTGCCTATTCAGGACTTAGGGTAGGTAGGTATTTCATTTACGAATAACATACATAAAGTCACGTTTTTTTGCATAACATGCCTAACATGAACAAGTATATTTTGTTTATAGCAGCAATGATAATACTATTTTAAAACCAGTATAAATATGTTCAATGAAGTCTTAGTATCAATTGACTTATACGTCTTAGCGAAACCAATTTCATCATGTTTTGGATCTATACTGCGCTGAAGATAAGAAAGCAATCAAACCTCGGATTAACATAACATAACATCACGTCTATATTACTCAGAGGTGAACAACACTAACATTTCACATGTTATGATCAGGTCTCATGGGTTTGGGGTGAGCCTATCACCATCCCCCGGGCATAATTCCGACGGAAAGTTCACAAATAACACTGCCCGACCCGGCAATCAAATCCGAGAGCTCGCGGTTAGAGGCGGATACAATAACCACAAGACCATCGAGGCAGTCGACGCTCGTATTTATTTTTCTTAAATATCTTTAATGTACAGATACAGCAAATTTTTTATTTCATTATTTGATTAAAGGTAGATTAAGTAAACACTCCAAGATGTTAGACAATACAACTTGGCGCTAATGTAGCAACACATTACCTGAGATATCGCACTAATTACATGTAGCCACCTTGTGTACTGAGGTAGTGTTCCAAGGAACCCACAAGTGTGTAGTAGTTATGTATAATTTGTAAACCATTAAGAGCTTTAATTATAATGACTTGATGCATAATGAAATTTTCACGGAAATTACTAAATCAAATAGAGCTGATTTGAACAAAAAATAGTGAAATATTTTCTCAATATATAAGATAGTATTTTTGTTTTAATTGTTTTATTTAAATCGTAGATAATATTATTAAAAAGTTTTAAAATGCCTAAATAAAACGAGGTGTCAGGATTCAGAAGCAATTTCCTGGAAAAAGATTTACAATTAGATATTGTCTAAAGAATTTAGTTTAACCCGCGGCAGATTATTCAAAATTACATTTTGTTAAATGACGGACTTTCTAATCTTAAATACAAAATTATTAAACGTATTGTATACATAATACTTAAGCCGTAATGCAGATTTTTTTAAAAAAAATGACATTTGACGTCGGGCTAGCAGGCTGTTGCCTGCGACTTCGTCCGCGTGGAATTCGATATTGCCATGGTATTTCCTAAAACGTGGCACAATGTTATGTATACACTTTTAACTTCAAATTTTCTCTCTTTGGGAGTAGAATTGGCAAATAATATATATATTATTGTCCATTTACGTCATGTAAGGAACCATTGTGCAGAATTTTATGCAATTTCCTATAAAATTGACAAACCTGCCATATTATTTATTATTTTGCCATAAAAACATATTTTGGCTTCTATTACTGTTATAAAGACCCCTCGTATAAATTATTAAATTATTCCATGAAAGGAGCCTCCCCGAGTGACGTACACAACGATTCCCTACGTCCGGCGCACCCTGGGCAATTCGCGAGTTCTCCAAAGCGAATTGGCTAATCCTTTCACCACGAGGGCAAGTCAAAATAAAATTTGACTCAGCCATCGACACGACGAAGAAGAAGAAGAATTATTCCTAAATATCTTTAATGAAGAGACGTTTTGATTGATGACAAATTTTCAATTTTATTATAATATGTATACAAAGAATATACTAGTTTTAACTTCGGAAGCTTTTCGTAGCCTAACTAGAGCTTATCTTTCAGGAATTATATTACTTCGTAGTATAGAACAACGGCGGCGTGGAGGTAATTTCCTCTCTTAAACAACTGAAAAGGATTACTGTCATAAAACACGCGAATAAAAATACTTGGCTAGAAAAGGCTTTCATCAAATCCTCTGTAGATATTGTAGTAACAAATAAAATACGTGTAACTTACTATACATACAGGGTGCATGAGACGTAGCGACATTGATTGAAACCACTGTTTCTAAAGATAAAGAAAAAGATAAAATATATTTATTGATTAAAAAGGACAACCATTACTTAAGCTAAAATATATAAACTAGGTAGGTACTTACAAGGGTATATTGCACTTTCACTATTAGGTGATTCACGGTAAAAATAGTATGCTTTGAGCACTATTTAATTAAGTACTATGCTTGCTTCTAGTTTCAGTGTTCATTTCCAACGGTACTTTTTCCGAAAAAAATATTCTTACGTTTTTCAAACCAATTAAACATGAAAATCATGCAATTTTTGATTGTTATGATTTTTTTTTATCGATGGCAATAAACTCAAACCACGTTTAGAATCTGTGGTTTAATCAATGTAGCTTCTTCGCATCCACCCTGTATACCAGTGGAATCATAAAACCGTCTCTACACAGGGATAGACTAACGAGGGCTCTATCAACCCTTTATATAAACACAAAACATGTTAAATTACTCCGATTCGTCCGAACTTTACGACTGCCATTAGTCCCTACTTACTCATTATGAGGTATTTAGTTTAAATTGTATTCGGACGTATGTTTGTGTGTTGTCTTTCAGTTTGATTGAAGATAATGGTTTGCACTATCAAGTGGTTCTTAGTCTTCTGGTTTAGTGATTAGCGTAATCACCTCTTACTGCGAGGTCGCGGGTTCGATTCTAGGGTAGGATGCAATGTTTATTTATTTTTCTTTATTTTTTTTTTAAAACGATGCCCGCACTAGGAATAACTCCTGTATCGCGGGGGTGTTCACAAACATAATACATTTCACACACACAGAGCACACCCAGAGTCAGAACAAATATTTGCGAATCACACAAAGATTTGTTCCATGTGGGGATCGAACCCACAACACCAGCGCAGTTGAAAGCGGCGAAGCGACCGCTTTAACCACTACGCCAACCGTGCACTCATGTTATTTGTGAACTTCGGGAAAATTCGTATAGTAGCACGGAGTTGGATGGCGATAAGCTCTCCCTCTATCCCATGGGACTGAAACATAACAAGTGAAATGTGGATGTAGTACATCTTTGCCACACTCTCTTCGGGGTATATAGACGTGATGTTATGTGTGTATGTAATCGAAGTTCTTAGTCCACACTCACCAATATGTTGAAATGATTTGCTTATCACTATGCATTATTATATGAAATGTAAAACTTTGAGGCGGCTTGCGAGAGCTAGAGCTAGATATACTTAAAGCGTGAATCCTTCACGAGTGACTGAGACATTGCATTTTACGACCTGACAACTTATTTGGTTACTGCCATAAATAAATCACATACGATATAACATAGAATATTAATCGAACTTAACCAATTCTAGTAGAGTAGTATAGTCTAAAAATCAGTTCGGACGTTTTTCAAGATGTGTATAATAATATGCAGCAAAAAATTTCGAAGTTCGCTGTTGCATCGCTTTACCGAAAGTAGCAGAAAGTTTGTTCGAAACTCGAAACTGCATGTTTCCATTTGTAAATGCCAAGATATTACTGTGTTCAACTTCACATTTAGTCGTGACTACTTCAAAACTTTCGTTGATTCATATTGAATTAAAACAAAGTTTTTTTTAAATTGTTAAGTTTAAATAATTAATTTTTATATTTATTTTTTAAATGAATATTAACTAAAATCTGACCAATGAGTATTAATATAATATTTTCATTCTAGAGAAATGTGATAAGGGTGAGCCTATCGCCATCCACCTGAACTTCCTTATGCTAAAATTCCAAAAAAACACCTTTTACCTGACCCGGGAATAGAAACCGAGACCTCGCGGTAAGATACACCACAAGACCAACGAGGCAGAACAATTCAAAAGTAGACTTTAGTTTCAGTGCAACTGTGCCGCGGGCGTCCTGTGAATGGCCGATTATAATGACAAGCAATATTGACGGACGCATTGCCCGTTGTTATTGCACGATGCTGTATATAATAATATATTATGTACTTATATTGTTAAGTGTTGTGTCAGTGTATTTGTATCTTGAATTTAAAAGCTTGATTTGTGTAGCAGAGTTGTTTTGTGTGAGAAGATTTATGTAAGTTATGATTTTTTATTTAAAACTTGGCAATAAATAATAGCAGCCGTGTATTTAATCCATGTCCCACTGCTGAACACGGGCCTCTTCTCATGATAAGAACTTTCCACGACCTCGAGTCCTATTTAGGCACTCTCAGGCAGGTTTCCTCACGATGTTTTCTTCTACCACTAGCAAGCGATAATTTATATAATAAATACACACATATCTTTGAAAAGACGATACGTTATTGACAAAGGTGTATGCCGTGGGTTAGAACCCGAGACCTTTGACTTCGCAGTCCCACGGTCTTTCCCTCGGCTATGGCTGCTCTATCAAAAACCTTCAAAAGCAATGTAGAATATGAAATAATAACCTGTTTATTTGTTGCCTAATTACGTACTGCGTCACAATCACAATCGAGCTCATAATGATTGACTTAAAAAAAAATTGTTTATTTTTTTTTAAAGCTTATTTATAATTTGCTGATACAAATTACTAGTATTTTTGTTAGCCCCTTCAAACTTAGCTTATTTCGCTTGTATTAGGAGAAAGTTCACGTCCGTGGCGAAATGGCCAGGATTCAAACCCACTACTTCTCGATCGTAAGACCAATGCTTCATCCATTGCGCCACGGCCGCTTCTCATTGCGCCAATGCATAATTGTACTGTGATTTCATTTGCCTGAATAGTGCTGTCAACTGTTAATAACAAAATGGCTGTCAATACCACGAAAAACACAGTTGACCAGCAATTTCAAAAGTCAATTAATGTATAACGTTATTTCGGTGTAAATACGTGGTTAATGATTCTCATTCGATAATCACAGTTCATGCGTCACGGTTTGATCGGTCATTCTATATTGGAAAGTTCATCGCTACATGTAATTTTAAATACTGTTTAATAATTTTAATTCAGCTGAAAGTGATAAATAATGCAATTAAATGTTAATGCGGCTTTTATAATTCATTGCCTTCATAGTGCGGTTGGCTTTAAAGAGGGTGGATTTTCAGGGTTACTTTACAGTGTCCTTGTTTTTTTGATATGAGATATATCAGACTTTCAGAACTTTGAAATTGTAATAAAACAGTATCTAGTATATTTTAAAGTAACAAGTAAAAAGAAACTCAATCTAATTTTCTGAGATAAAATAATTGAAAATTGTTTTATTCTTTATTTGTAATTAATCTGAGCACTTTGCTTTTAGTAGCATCATGTCAAGCGTATGACTCTATATTTTAAACAAAGCGTATATTTAGCCTGATTGAAATCTAATGGACCAATGCTTGAAAAGAGGATGTAATATTAAAGCTTAGCCATGTGTGCCAAACAACGTCTGAATTATTTTAAAGGCAAATATTTTATGAGAATAAACAGTTATAGCGTTAAATGTCACAGCAATATGGGTATTATTCCATAAAAACAAAATACAATATTATAATAAAAAGTTAAGTCTACTTATATTTTATATTGATTATGTTCAATTAAATTTAATAAAATATAATACTTTTAAATGTTATACTAAGACTAAAACTGGTGTAAAATCGACCTTAATGGTTATAATTTCTGGTCAACAGTATCTGACTAACTTATAGTTTTGATCGCACAACAATTTCAAAAAGGTTAAAGACCGACATATATTAAAACAATATTATCCCCATTCCACCACTGATGCGGCACTCCAAAACCAACTTAACCACGAGAAATTCTTCGTCCATACTAATTGTACATTCAGTCTCAAAAAATCCACAGAATTTTCCATACTTCCACAAAGGACGTTTGAAATAAAAAGCTTACCCAGTTTTTCCACAAAATTCTATGCATAATGCAATCAGCGAGCGGTTGAAAAACCTTTCAAAGTTTTTAGGCTCGCAATACAATGCCAATGCGAAGCCATTGTTGCGAAACTGATCATAATTTAAAAACACGTTCGAATTTAGTGACGTTTTGTTACGAGCTCCAATTTAGGTTCAAAATTTTTGTAGGCACTAGTTTTTAGTGTGTTTATTGTTAAGTGTAACGTGATGTACTCGATCAATGTTCATGCTTTGTAACATAATTATCACGTCTATATTACCTAGAAGGCTGTGGCAGAGGAGTATCAATAAATAAAAGTAAATATATTTCACCTGTTATAGGGGGTGAGCCTATCGCTATCTAGCGGGCATAATCCCAAAGCCGTGTTGCCGCTGAACGTTTTAAAGTATTCTAAATTTAAATTTTGACCATCACACCTCACGGTGAAGGATACGCCACGTCAACGAGGCAGTTTTTTTTTTTACAACTTTGTAAAAAAGAGTTGTGTGTATCACCACCTTTATACTTTCGAACAGAATAAGTGGTAAAAATATTCACATTTTCATTTATAAATCTGCAGCAGCTATCGCTGACAGCCTCTTGAAAACAGAAATTCTTTCATATGATGTTTTATAAATTGGTAATTTTTAAGGTTCCGTACCCAAAGGAAAAAAGCGTTACCTTATCTACTAAGAATTAATTGTCCGTCAGTCCGTTTGTCGCCAGGCTGTATCTCATGAACTGTCATAGTAAGACCTAACATTTGAAAAAATACCTATATCTATAGCTGTTGCTGATTTTACAACATATATTATACTAAAACCCGAGTAAAATCAATATTTTAAGCGGGCTTCTAAACAACAAACATAATTATTTTGCTCAATTTCAATAGCTTGAAACAAAACTTGAAATGAAACTCGTATTAGCCCCAACGTGTGCCTTGTTACACCTGGATATACTTGCTACAGGAAGGATAAAATTATGGATGGACGTGGTCAGGGTGTAGCTATCTTAATTAAAAACAACATCTACCATTCGCCAATAGTCTTGCCAGAAACCCAAACTCTAGAGTGTGTCGGTATATCTATAAAACTTGCAGGTAGTAACTTGACTCTGATATTCGCGTACCAGTCACCAAATAAGGCTCTTCTCGTGGATGACCTAAACAAAGTAATAAATACCTACTCAAATGTTTTGATCATGGGTGACTTTAATGCAAAGCACCCATATTGGTACTGTTCTTCCACTAACGTTCATGGTGTTACCTTATTCGAGCATATGATGAACAATGAATACAACGTTTTAGCGCCTCGTACACCTACCCTGATTCACTATGACACATCTCATACACCAACCACACCTGATCTTATCCTGGCAAAAAATGTTGCAAATTTATCAGATCTTTTGACGTTAACCGCATTATCTTCGAATCATCTACCTGTGTCATTTTCCATTTCAGGTAATTATCCTCATAAAGACCTAAAACGTTTCAACTATTACAGAGCCAACTGGGTGAAGTTTAGAACAGTCCTAGACAAACATATTTCTCTTACTTCAAAGACATTTAACGAAATTACGGTTATAGACGAAAATATCAAACATTTATCAGAGTCATTGCTTGTAGCTCGCGATGTTAGCATACCTTCTGTTGAATCAACCACAAATGTTAAACTCCCTAGACGTATCAAAAGTGCCATCAGATATAAAAACAAGCTGCGTAGGCTTTCATGCCACGAACAAAACCCTATTTTAAAGAAAGCTCTCTGTGCAAATATTAACGCTTTACAAGCTAAAATAAAAATAGCCGAATACAATGATGATAAATGGCAAAGAAAACTCTCTAGGGTTGACAATCCCAGTTCTGACCTATGGCGTGTCGTTAAGTCTCTCAACCGGAAACCTACTAACATTCCGCCCCTTCGGACCACAGATGGAACAATCTTTAGTACTACGCAGGACCAATGCGAGATCTTAGCTTCTACTTTTATTCTTAACACTAAACTAACTTCTCAATGGAGTAGTGATCCTGCCACTGAATTGTCAGTACGCGAATCCTGCCAAGTGTTAGATGCGCATTCAATTACCAACCTCGCCCCGTACACCCTAAAGAAATTCGAAAGCTGCTTACTAAATTAAAATGCAACAAAGCACCAGGAGTTGATGGGTTAGAAAACTCACTACTTAAGAATGTCTCTCAGAAAGCTGTAATATTAATTACAAAAATATTTAATGGTTGCTTAAGTCTGGGTTATTTCCCCACTGCCTGGAAATCTGCCAAGGTTATAGCCATAAAAAAAACCAGGCAAAGATGACTCCTTGCCCGTCAGCTATAGGCCAATCAGTCTTTTGCCCTGCCTCAGCAAACTTTTTGAGTCGGTTATCCTAAGTCGTCTATCGACCACCACTGAACACCATTTACTACCGGAGCAGTTTGGTTTCCGTCGTGCTCATTCTACCACTCAGCAGCTTGCCAGATTATCTGAACATATAGCTCATTTCTTAAATATAGGTCAATCAACCGGCATGATACTATTAGATATCGAAAAAGCTTTTGACACAGTCTGGCACTCTGGCTTATTACACAAACTTATTACTAGCAAAGTTTCCCTCGACTTGGTTAAACTAATCCAGTGCTATTTGTCAAATCGGAACCTTTCAGTTCACATAGACGACCACTATTCCTCCCCTCGGACGGTCACTGCGGGGGTGCCTCAGGGTTCAATATTGGGTCCATATCTTTTTACATTATACATCAATGATATACCTAAACAACCGCATACCCACTTAGCAATCTATGCTGATGATACTGCCACATATGCGTCCTCTTCAGACACTGATTTGATAATAGGACGGTTACAATACTCTGTTGATTTATTAGAGGAATACTTCACACGATGGAAGCTTAAATTAAATTCTAATAAATCGGAAAGTATCTTATTTACAAGAAAACGATCGTTGCCGTCAAGACATGTCCATATTAAAGATTACACAATTCCCTGGAACACCCATGTCAAATATTTAGGTTTAACCTTTGACATCAAACTCAACTGGATTAAACACATTGACCCACTTATGGTTAAAGGCGCCAAAGCACTAAATGCATTAAGACCTGTACTTAATCGAAAGTCAAATTTAAGCTCTCCCACAAAATTAAAGATATACTCAACGCTCGTACGGCCCTGTATTACTTACGCAGCCCCTGTGTGGTGCAGCACTTCAGACTCAAACTACTCTAAACTGCAGATAAAGCATTAAAAATAGCTTACAACACACGATTTAAAACAAACCTTAAAAATCTACATGTGCAAATAAAATTCCCACTTCTAAAAAACTTTATACTTAAAATTGCGAAAATCTTTTATTTTTACAAAAATCCATATCATAGTAATCCGCTCATCTCAAGTATCGGCAAATCCAGAATAACTACTTTACCATACGCTACTAGTTACAACAGATACAAACTACCACATCACTATTTTATAAACGAGTCGAAGGTAGATTGACTTCGTCGGGCGCGCGGCCGTAGTTTGTTCGACTGACGATTTTGGCACTATTACCCTCAATTAATTGTAACACATTCCTTTATTTAAGTTACGGTTGTATTTTTAAACTTGTAGTAAAAATTTTATATATTATGTTTATATGGTATGTTTCAAGTGTAACAATAAATTAGTAGAATATTTGAAAACTTGTGATCAATAATGTTTGTGTTGATCTGTGAGATAATAAGTTTTATATACAATTTGTAAATGTTATGGTCTTCAAGCCTTACATAAGTTTAAGCCAACTTTCTTTTTATCAAACAATTTTATGGTGATAAGTGTTAATTTAAACGTGATGTCAAAATGTTTTTAAAAGGTGAGCCAGCCTGCAAAACAATTTTATTTTATGTGTGTTTGCAAATAGAATAAGATCATTTGTAAATCTTATGTACCTACATGTTCACTAATAAAGACATTTAAAAATAAAAAATAAAAAAATCAATAGCTTGACAGATGATGTATTTCTAATTGCCGCTGAAACAACAAATACCTACTAAAAATACAATTTTGCGCAATATTGATAACGGAAACAGGTAGGCTCTTGGTATATTTACATATATATCGTAGTACCTAAAATATTTAGTTTAAAAATAAAAATATTTCAGGTCAAACAAGAGATATTAACTTTTTTTAATGATCTAGGTGGTGCTAAAACTGCAGACCAGTCAGAGCTATAGATAAATATTTAATTTTGATTTCAATCAAATTGTGCAGAGTATAACAGCTGAAAGTTTAAGTTCACTTAGCGTAACGTTCAATAAAATAATCAGTATATTTTCGTGATAATAATTACCAAAAAAACTCTAAACCTAGGTGCTTTATACATTTTTATGATAATTTGAAGCGATTAGGTAAACACTATAAGATGTTAGCTGGGACCCTGCACAAATGTAGCAATACATCACCTGACATATAGCCTTAATTATCTTTAACGATGTCACTGCGTGCTGACACAGAGGTTCTAAGAGACCAAATAGGTTTGTAATAGTTAGTCATATAATTTGTGTACACGTTATTTATTTAAAGTATTTTACAAACTGCTTCGTTGATCTAGTGGTTAGCGTATACGGCCTGTCACCGCGAGGTCTCCGGCTCGTTTCCAGGGTCGGGCAAGTCTTATTTAAGATTTTGTTGTCTGTAGTCGGTATTGTGTCAAGTATATGGCGATACATGGCCTAAACGTAACAGATAAAATGTGGGTGTAATACACAATATACTCGTACACGAGCTATGCTAGGGGTTTCACTACGCGATCGAATCAGTAATGACGAGAACTGTAGGCGAACGAAGGTTACCGACATAGTTCAGCGAGTCGCTAAGCTGAAGTGGCAATGGGCCGGACACATAGCTCGAAGGACAGATGGCCGTTGGGGCAAGAAAGTCCTAGAGTGGCGGCCACGAACTGGCAAACGCAGCGTGGGACGGCCCCCCGCTAGATGGACGGACGATCTGGTCAGTCAGTCGGCCAAAAACCGCGCGCTGTGGAAATCCATTGGTGAGGCCTATGTCCTGCAGTAGACTTCCCTAGGCTACACCTCTGTCATACGATTCTGGGTAACATAGGTGTGATGTTATGTTATAATTATAACTTACTCTTAACCACATTTTATGATAATTTCAAGCGATTAGGTAAACACTACAAGATGTTAGTTAGCCCCCCGCGCTAATGTAACAACACATCACCTGACATATAGCCTTTATTACCTGTAACGATGTCACCGAGTGCCAACACAGGGGTTCTAAGAGACCAGATAGATTTGTAATAGTTTGTCATAGAATTTGTGTATACGTGTTATTTGTATACAGTGTTTTATAATATCCTAACTTATATTACAAAATCCAAAAGCAACTCTATCTGTCTGTATATCTCTGGTGCAATTTGTTATGGGCATAATTGAAGGTTTGGAAAAGGATATAGGCTACATTTTGTTGACATACCACGCGCTGCGAAATCTAGTGATTTTATAAAGTAGGTTTATAATAAACTAAGTATGTTCTAGTTTGGGATGACAACTAATACAAAGACTTAACGATTACACCATGAATACACTATTTTGTCCTACTTTAAGGTAATATAGATCAGAAAAATCGACCATCCATATTTATTATATCACAACCATACATACATTAATCTTGATTAAAAAAGTCGGTGTCATAAGAAACTTTAACGAAACAGTTTTAAATTAATATCACACGCAATGTGCTCCGAAAAATTTCTTCCAACACATAACTTTTTAAAATTAAATTTTATGAAACGACAGACGTTCTTTTATTAAAAAAATCTTTAAATTAGTTTAACGTATATTCTTATATTCAGATCTTCCTCGACGGTCTAGTGGTTAACATATGCGCCTCTCCCGGCGAGGTCTCGGGTTTGATGCCCGGGTCGGGCAAAGTGTTATTTGTGAACTTTCCGGCAGGAAATTCAATTACTATCAATACGAATCGTCAATTACTAACCAAGATTCTTACTCGTAACCTTTGGCAATGCAATATTGCACGCGTAGCATTCTTTACCCTGTATTTCTGCAGTCCTATATATTTTTTTTTATACCTACTACGCCCACAGCGAACGGACGTGTAGTCCACCTGATGGAAAGTGGAGTAAGCAGATTATAGATGCGTCGCTGCGGCTGAGGACAACGGTGTTATGCCTCATGAGCCTGTAATTTCAGGGCCTGATCTCACCACCAAACCGGAACACAGTAATGGAAGCACTACTATTTGGCGGCAAATAAAGCAGCGGTTAAAGGTGAGACGGTGGTGCTGCCGCCCTCGAGCTCATTCACAAGAGCTCTACCACCAGTAAAATTTACCGTATTACCTGTTCCCTACATTAAAACAACACTTATTTCATCACTCTCAAAAACAAAAACAAGTGCAATTTGGCGCAAATCCAAAAGATTTTTATCAACATAAAAATAGTAGGAAGAAGAACAGGCAAGTTCTCAACTTAATGACTATAATTGCCCCATTTGAAGTTGTCTTCTACGCTCCTGCTAGCGTTTGAACCTCGTGTACAATTTTTTTCTGGAGCGTAGTTAATCGTGTGATAGAGATGAAGAATAGGATGTAATTAAAATTGAAATAAATAAGTCCTCGTATAAATGTGTGATGGAACTCTGAGCTGCTGCTTTTCCTTCTTTCGTTTAGATTCCTTCCAATATTATTGTATAGCACTACGTTCAAAATCTGCAGTTAAATGTTTAGCGTTTCGTGTTACCTGTTTCTGAACAAGAAACCCTTATAGTTTAGCCATGCCTTTCTGTCTGTCTGTCCAAGGCATAGCGTCTTAACAGTTAGTGCAAGAAAGCTGATATTGCATGGATAGTATCTTTAATATGTCAAGAAAGACGTAGAATAAAATATTTTTTTTGGGTAAATCGCCTACATGTGAAATAGGGATGTTTTTTCTGTTGCGTACCCCATAATGTGAGGCAAGTTAAATAGGTATTTTAAAGAGTTGAGGTGTAACAACAGCTTTTTGATTTAGAGATCTGTTTGCAAGATAATTAACTTTAAACAGCCAATTTTTGTTTGAGTAGGGTGTCCTCTCCTTTTAAAGCTAAACCATTGGCTCGAAAAATCTGCAAAACATGGTAGTAGTATTTGTAATAAACTTTCTAGAAAAACTATAGCGGCTACGTACCTTATTACCTGGTCCAAAGTGTAAAATACTTAGAATATTTCAAACAAAATCCTTTAAAAACACTTAACTTACAACTAGTGTGCGTGGCCCAACATCCACTTGACCGGGTTTTTTAAGATAATTTAATGAAAGTTAAAAATATTGATCGCTAAATGTAATAACGGCAATTGCTGAATACGTCATGCCATTGTTTAAAAGTGCAACAGAATGCACATTATGCTAGTTATGTCTTTAATCATCTATTTCAATTTCACATCTTTTAATCACCTTTAAAACTGTCTGTTTTACCGTTTATTATTCGGTAAACTAGCTACCAATACCGTGTTCACTCTGGAGGATAAACACTTAAACACATCGGAACCTTACTGTAACGAGAGTTGGCTCAGCTCACCTCCAATTATCTGGTCCCTTGATATTGGCTACTACTACTTTGTACTAGAATAAAGGCTTCAAAGCCTTTGATACTAGTTAGAAATACTAAATTGCCGAATTTCTTAGCTATAAACGTTCATGTTAAATTATTAAAGATAATCTTCTGTCACTTTTATTTCAAATATATGTTTTATTTTATATATTAGGATTTTTTACATTAAATAGAACGCCAAAAGCAATTACACTAGTCAATGGTCCCAATGACAAGACTAAGTACACACATTCACTCACACAAGCACAGCCAGTCTCAGAACAAATATTTGTGGATCACAAAAAGTTTTGTCCCATGGATCGAACTCACATCACTAGTGCAGCCTAGAGCGGCTTGGCGACCGTTTAAACCACTGCGCCATCACGACATAATTTATATGGTGTCATCATAAAGTAGTATAATGTCATCTACGAATAGTAAATATTATTACTAAATACTCTCTTAACATTTATATCAAGAGTTCATTACAACTACGAAAAAAAAATAGTCACACAAAAATACTATTGTATTCATTTACTTTAGTACGGGAATTAAAAGTAAAAGACGTTAACTGAATAACATGCAACATTTTAAAACAAGTTATCAGTGTTACAATCAAACAAGTGATTAATACTCGCACTATCAGAATCTCTAAATCAAATTTATTTTGCTTGCCTTTTAAAAGCTCAGTTGAAGATTTGCCAAGCGATTATAGATAAGCTTGAATGATGCACGCAATCTAACTTTATACTGCATTTAATGTACCTTTTGAACACGCAACGGTTTTTTGCATTTTATTAGAAAAGGATTGTTTTCAACAATGGTCTTTATTTATGCCTAAAACACTTTAACAAATGTAAGCTTTTATTTAAATAATAACATAATTTCACATGTCACTTTAAGTTTTTATTTAAACAATCACTCAATTTAATAAACTGTTAAATATCTATCATAGAAAGAAATAGATGTCGCTATAATCGTTTATTTAAACAGTTGTTCAATTGACTTCCTACTGTCATGGATTCGCAACTGCATTCAATACAGTGTTGGTTAGGAAAGGAATGACAAATTATAATGATTGAATGCTGATTTTATTGAATATGTTTTTTTTTATTTTATAACCTAAAGCGACAACTCTGAATTGCTAGCCAACACTAGTAATATTTCCAAAATATGTCCTAACAAAGTTATGTAACTTTAGTCTCAGTATACATTTCAATGAATCAGTTGCCATTTTAATAGACTACACAATATTGCTATGGAGTAAGAAAATTTTGCTTGGTTATTAAACTACATTGAAACTATATTAGACACATTGAGAAAAGCCACCGGTGGCTATGCCATGGCCATTCTATGACATATTTTGTATGGTATATCAACTGCTATCCAGATCTGATAGTTTACCCTTATAAGAACGAAAATGATAGCCCAACACAGTAGTTCATTTATCCATTATTTCCTTTGACGTTTAGCTAAAATCTCGACTAATTAAATTAGTCCCTAAGTTAAATTTCATGACAGTATTTTTTTTGTACTGTCTAGAACCATAATAAAGTTCAATTCGGATTAAAAAAGAACGAGTTTAATCTATAAATGTAATTATTATCTAAGTTTAATTCTTGGAAATGTCCGATTTCAGAGAAATAGACTAACCGAAGTATCAAAATCTAATACAACGATTACCTTTTAAAATCTTTCACCAAATATAGCATTATATATAGAAAAATGGCAAAACGGATTCACTGAATCGTTATCGACGAGAAGATATTATTAATTCATTTCTCCTTGAGATCGAAAATTGAATTTCTGTGTCATTACGTAGCGACGGCCCTCAGTAGTAGTGGATATGTCGGTCTGGCTACAGATCTGAATCCCGAATAATAATATGAAGAAAACAATATTTTAGTTACAGATTCTGTATATTTTGTAAATGACTAGGATTGTAGCAGAAAAGAAAAATGGTCTAAAGATGTAACAGAATGGTGTCCAGTACAATATAAAAGGAAGAAAGGGCGGCCGCGCCGAAGATGGCAGGATGATCTCAAAAAGATAGCAGGAACAATGTGGAGAAGGAAAACACATGACCGATCATTGTGGTAAGCTTTAGGGGAGGCCTATGCTAGCAAGCTAGACAATCTTCAAGAAACCGGTGTCAATTAAGTTTGTGTACATAAAAGTGTATATAATTTAAATGTAAGATTGTTAAATAAAGGCTTTATTATGATTATTATCAGTTTTTCTAGTACTATACCACCAATTATCGACACGTAGATTTGCTTTTGTAATTCTGATTTTAAGACTGTTAAGTCGTGGTATTGTAGGTTAAAGATTATTGTAGCATGACAAAATATTTAAGGACACATTAAGTAATAGTCAGATGACAAAAGTTCAATATAATATAAAAATAAGGCTGCAGATTTCTGTGACAACAAGAAATACAATCGCATCGTGGGTATTTACTACAATGGGGTGCATGAAAGGAGCCTCCTCGAGTGACGTACACAACAATTCCCTACGTCCGGCGCACCCTGGGCAATTCGCGAGTTCTCCAAAGCAAATTGGCTAATCCTTTCACCACGATGGCATGTCAAAACCTGACCACCTTACTGACTGTCCAAAATGCCCTACCACCTGCACAAGAGAGGCGCTCATGAACGCTGACGAGAGCGTCATAACATTGGCCACTTATTGGACCAATAAAATTTGACTCAGCCATCGACACGAAGAAGAAGAAGACTACAATAAAATAAAAAAATGCGGTTAACCTTTCAGATTTATATACGTACACTTCGTTTGCTTACGTATTGATCTCACCATCCACGAGTACAGCTATAAGTATCATTTCAGGCTGCTAACGTTTCCTTGCGGCCTTGGTTAAATCCCGACCTAACTGTAATTGCGTTTTTTTTTCTAGAAACGTCTTATAGTATTACTGCGTCGTCTAAGATGGGAATTAACGGTCGTGGCGCCTCTTATCACTTTTACGGCCCAAGGCATGAATAAGACTTGTCTGCGGATATAATTAAATATTTTCTCTTCAACTGTATTTAATTAAGACCTATTTTGTTGAGGACTTGCGGTAGCATGACCACTTTCTGTGAAGTATTGGGTTCCATGTTCAGGTCAAGCAAAAATGTTATTAAAACTTTAAGAAATTATCAGTAGCAGCACAAATTTGCCCGGTAGATGGCAATGGTCTAACACGTGGAAGCTAAAATGTGAAATGTAAATCGTTTTACATGCTTGTTTTTATCATCTTAGACACAGGTATGATGGTTGTGTTCAATATTATTATTAATCAATCCAGTAGTTTTAAACTTGCACAATTATAATATTAATAGGATAAACTAAGTAACTATCAGTTACAGCAAATTACTTGAAAACAAGAATTCATTCTTTAATTTTCTTCTCGTCTTAAGTTATCACACTTTCGTTGAAACGTGCAACTTTGAGCCATTATTATTCAGAGGCGATTTTGCGAAAGTTATAAACTCAAAGAGAGATTCCTTAATGCATCTTTAATGGTTTCATCTCGCGTTCTGTAACATCTGATACTCTCTGTTGATGGAAAAAAATTGTTCTACTACCTACTTATGTATATATTACATCTACATACTCATATACGTTTTTAAATGTGAACAAAGAATAAAACTTGGCCTCTCTGTTGCGGACATTTCAATACATTTAAGTCTTAAATAATTTTTAAGTATAAACAAACTATTAGTATTGAAAGTAACTATTTCGAACGAAACATTTCTTAAATTGGTCATGAATCCTTTGATCCGATAGTACCTTTAAATAAAATACGAATTTTAAAATTGATTGTTATAGTGTTAAGATTTTTAATAAAGAAGAATGTTTAAGTGATAGTGTGGTACCTTTTTAAGAAATTTTATGTCGTAACTTATTATAATAGTTGTGAAATTATTCTCGAAAGGCAAAAGGAAAACTAAGATCAAATTTTTAACCTTTTCGTTATCGTCAAAATTTTAAGCAGAACAATACCTGCTTAAAATGAAAAACTTAAATTAATATTTACCATCGCATGTATTTAGGTAGGACATGATACACTGAATTGCACCCTTAGTAATATAAAGGCGCACCTGCTTTTACTGTTACAAGGTCAAAATCAGTAACACGTCTTTACTTGTCGTAAGTGGAGCATTATTATGTTGTGCAATTCATCTTTGTGCCCTTCTATGACAACAAATAAAGGTTAGTTTGTTTGAACTATTTTGTATTATACGGAACAGTTTATGGTTGAGCCTTTGTATTACATAAAATATAGTAAATTATTGGATCTTATTTAAAATAGTTCTTTATATAAGAAAATAATATCACATTTTTATTGATTTTTAATAAAAGACCGGATCAAACTTGAATAGTTTAACATTTATTTTTTTGTAATTTTGTACTATAAGGGCTTAACTAGAAGACGTTTTTTTAAATAGTTATAATTTAAAGACTTTCTTTTCTTTTCCTTATATAAGTCACTGAATATTATAGTGCATTTATGAAACAACAAATATGCAAAATTTTTAATAACAATTAAATAATGAGCATACTACTCCCTATTTAATTCGGAATGGCAGAAGTCAGAATTTGTAAATGCAATTTCACAAAAATCTACTTTTTTTAATTATGCCCTTATATTACTGAATGTGCGGAATAATAAATATATAATATAAACATTATAACCAAAATATTTTCTAATGTCACCGCCTCAGAGTGTAATAAATTATTAAAAACTGTGTCTAGAACCTGAGTGCTCTTAGACAAAATAGCTTTACAGATAATCAAGTTTTTTTAACATTACAAACGATAAGATTCTTTTCTTAGGAACGTGATACATATTCAGGTTTCATATTCGAGATCTTAAAAGCTCTAATGCTTGCTTCCATACATGCTACGTACTCTATCTGCCTACATTATGTATGGAAGCGGCTTAAAGGAAGGCTGTTTCGTATTTTCCTAGCAACACCTTCCGTTCATCAACCTTTCATTGATTTTGTCGCGTATAATCCTACATTCCAATTTAACCCTTCTTTGTTTACATTTAAGGTTGATAGTCTATTGACAGTGTGTTTGTTTTTAAACACTTTGTGTGGTATCCAGCTAAAATAGGCTTTAAAAATAAAGCCTAAATTACTCACCGCTATTCACCGTTTTAGATTAAAACTGGTCTCTTTATGTTAACTGTGTAGGTATTACTAGAGATTTCTCTTTATTTTGCTAACTTATTGACTGAAATATAACAGTTGTATTTTAAATGATTAAAGCATAATTAAATTTAATTTCACATTGCTATACATAAATAAAAAACAGTATTTTCAATGAATTATGTAGAGAAAGGGGAATGCTCGAATTTATAATTAATTATTACAAAAGTTTTTCTTTTCTGAAAGATATAAATTATTACTTTTCTCTTGATTAGAGGATCAAAGTTAAATATGCAAATGTAAAAAACATAAACAAGTTTTAATATTCAAACCTTGGAATAATATAAAAGGGTTGAGCACCCTTTAATTATTAAAGCAATTTTTAATTGAAAAATCATACGCATTGTTGCTTGTTAATGAAATTACATAAATGTTCGTGAATATGATATCTTTACAAAAAATCTATTTTGGTTATTTGATTTACTAACGATATTTTGTATTGTATAAGGTTAAAGTAAAATTGTAAAGAAAGTTAAATACCAAGTTTTTTTTAAGCTATGTCAAGCAGTTTTTTAAAGTTTTATTTTATTTCATTTATTTGGAATAACAAACAATTACACAATAAGTAATACAAGTGTTGTAAAGCAATCTAAACTTAAATCAAATAAAAAAAATACAATTGCGACGTTATCCACAAGATACATATTTTAACATAATTTTAAAGCTTTATTTTAATTTTATAAGCTATTTTTTATATAAATCTATGAAATTAACCATAGTGCAAATATATAATATTATGTCTAAAAAAAATACAATAAAGTATTAAAACCAAAAACACAAAGAAATGAACGAAAACACTATATAATTGTTTATTCGAATCCTATCTAAAACCTTTTGATATGAAATGTTGCTATGATAAAACCATACGGCTCGCACTGTCAAAAAGTTATTAGATCTCATCATCTCATGACTTGGGTGTTTACGAAATGAGGGACTGACAAATGACAGATCCCAAATACTACTTTTGTTCGACCCTGGGATCGAACGCGAGACCTCGACGGTGGGCATCCGTATTGAATGCCGCAGTGCCGCTACACAAATAAGGCAGTGCTCAATTTTTAGTAAAAAATCTCAAATTATTGCAGAATCCATAAGAATCAAGATTCAGATCATCAATCATGTCACATCTGCAGAGTAAGGCCTAAGCTTCCAATAAATTGTTAGTTCTAAGTAATCTTTTTAAGGAATTTCGGCAATCTACGTTAAAATTCAGGCCTAAGTAAATGTCAAGTGGGCTGATTGATTTTTTTATGTAACATGATTTGATATTTTGGCCTTAATACAAAAGGGACTAGCATATTTTTTATTACGGTGAAATTTAAGATGGCAAATTACCCAGGATACCTATTTACGTACTGTAATTTAAAAAAGTCTAGATATCAAAATATTTCACATTCCCAATTTTTTTTTATTAATGGCTAATTAAACTATTGGAAAATCATTTACGATAGCCTGATATTGGTTTAGTTTTATATTAGACTAGCTTCCGTCCGTGGCTCCGTCTGCGTGGTACGACAATATAAAGGAGCCTATATAATTCTTGAACTATCACTACAACGATTTCCATTAAGATCAGACCAGTAAATTAGAAGACTGTTGGGTACAAACAATCAATCAAAAAAGTTTTTCCTCTTTATACTCGTAGATGTTAATTCTATGTTGTCTTAACTATAACATATAAATAACATTGAAATTTATGTTTTTAATATCAATATAACAAGGTATTTTCAAGCTGGTAATGTTGTTTGCACGATATTTTTGCCTGAAATAAAGTTTTCAAATTGGTTGTCTAGCTTCGTATCGGCTAATTTTCTAAACGGCAAAACTGATTTTAATAAAATTTTAGGTGCAGGTGGCAGACAAAGCCTATTTTTTATTGATTAAAATTAGTGACAAAATTAGTTTCTCCCGCGGTTTCGTTTGCGTGTTAGGCACACACGCAAACGAAACCGCGGGCGAAACTAATTTTGTTTGTTTTATAGCGTTAATCTTGAGAACTACGGGTTTTATTTTGATCATTCTTTTTGTTTGTTTGTTTAATTAACTTTTAAACTTACGCGTTGCATGTTTAAATAAAATATAACGGGCATTAATTCTTTTTGTGTTTGATAGTCTAACTTTTAATAAAGATCTTTAAATATTTATTACACTTAACTCCACGGGAGCGGAGCAGTAAGGTTGAATGTGAGTCAAAGCGCGGGAGCAGCTACTACTTAATGCAACGAATTCCACTCGGATGAAGTCGCGGGCAAAAGTTAGTTTATTAATAAAATTTCTAATTCCGTCGCAATATTATCAAGTTATTACAATAAGATATTTAAGTGATTCATAGCATAGTAAATAATATTCCTATTTACAATTCTATTAATTTGAACCAGCTTTTGACTTCATAAACCTCTAAATAATTCGAATTGAAATCACTGAATGGCATTAAAAGCGTGGTGACCCTAAAATGTGAGATTAAAACGAATCAAGTGGAGTTGTCGAGCTAAAGAACAATAGAATAGGGCTGCCAATATAACAAGATCCCACAACATCATCTAACTACTCGTATTCAGAGATATTTTTACACTGGTTTGTGTAAGCCAGAATGCAGGGTAATTTTAATAATACTTACTAGCCCTTTACAGAAACTTTAAAATAACCTATACTTTTTCACTCTATAAAATACAAAACCTTTCAGAGTTTTTTTTTTTGCCATAACATTTGATCGCTATTTTACTTTGAAAATGTACATCTAAACTGTTGATTTATCGTTAATATATAATTCATTCAACACAAATTCATTTTCTTTCTGTCAATGAGCTTATTGAAGAACACACAATTTTCATATGGTGAAATAGTGTAAATCATAACAGTTGTATTTTGGAAACATGTAAAACACATGTTGTTTTGGCAGTGAATTTATAGTGGCAAAGTGTAAAAGGTTATTATTTTAAAAATTACCCTGTATACTGGCATGCTACTCAGGCAGGAGGTAAGAGGTGCGGAAGGAGGAGGGGGTAACACGGAAGGCTCAGCCCTGATACACAACACAATAAAACATACATAATCAATTTGTTGAAGAGAAATCGTTTAGCAGAGAATTTGCTTCAATTTTGATGACAAGTTTCTTACAAATGCTTACATACTTGAGTTGACAAGTGCTTCCTTGTAACGTTCAGTCTTGCTTTTTGGCATCAAACAATAATGATATATTTTCAAAAAATATTTAGCTGTTATTAGGTACATGTTAGGTACTGATACAGTCGAGCGTGAGAGTTTCTTGCCAATTATTTTCACTGAGCTTGAACTGACACTTACATGATACAAATAAAATATGTTACTGAATTTAAGATTCTAAAATTGTTTAGTAATTTTTACTATATTTGCACATTATGACGTTTTTAAGCGCTATGAAATAGTTTTTAAAGGTATGATTTTAAAGATGAAATAAAAAGCGTAAAAATAATGTTAATTATCATGAATTTAGATTTATTTTAAAGATAATATTGTACTTTATGTGATTGCACATGATTATGCGTATTTAAAGACTGAGGTTGATACTTTTATGAGGAGTAATGGGAAAGGCTAATTTTCAATTTTTAATCGAGCTCTGAGGGCCCTCTCCTACGGCGACTTTTTGTAGCGATGCTGTCGTAATTCCATACTGCGCATGAAGAAAGACAGACACACAG
Organism: Hypena proboscidalis; assembly: GCA_905147285.1. NCBI lineage: Eukaryota > Metazoa > Arthropoda > Insecta > Lepidoptera > Erebidae > Hypena > Hypena proboscidalis. The sequence continues at coordinate 21,865,407 of LR990132.1, read as the reverse complement.
ACGACATGGCGAGACTGTGTAAAGTTTTCTTTTCTTCTTCGAAACCTTAATAAAAATCGCACTAAAGCCAAACAAGTACTTAAGACTCTTGTACCAAAATTGAACTACGTATTAGTCCTGAAGTATCTTACCAAATCGAATTACAACAAAGAAACTTTTGCTAACTGGTCACAGAATTGAGTTAACAGTTTATCTGTTGCCGTCTGTACATTGTTCCCCCTATTCAAGTCTAGCTGTACTTATGTACGTGGGTTGTCTGCCTTCCTACACTTCCCTCTGGCGAGACGTACCTGTCTGAACCATTGTGATTGTTGGAAGGTTATTTCTACGATTTTTGTTAGAAATTTATAGATGAATCATGTTCTGGAATATAATAATTTAAATTACTATAATTCGTATGTATAGGTTAAGATAGCGTTGCCAGACGTCCCGATTTTGTTTGGATGGTCCTGATTTATATGTCAAAATGAAATTATGTCCCGCGTGGGTCACGCTCAGTTCCAGTTTTTGGGGATAACTCGACGACTTGTTAGAAAAGAAAAAAAGTTAAATTATCACAGAAATATCATGAAAATGATTTCTTTATTTAATTTTTATACTCACTCTTTATACTATTATTTGAAACACCCACTATGTAGTTTTTTTTTTGTTGTATTATAAATAATTATTCTTCAATTCATTATAAATCACAACCAGGCAAAAAACAGCATGTTGTTATTTTCCATGAATGATTGTGTAAAAAAAATGGGGTTATACATTGAATAAAATTGCAATACAATAAACACTGTCAAAAACATTAAAAATAACCTGATTTGACTGTACTTAATCAATTTAATAACGGAGTCTTAAATTGAATAAGTTTGTAATACAATAATAACTTGACTGTATGTTAATGTTTTTTTAAATATAATTTTAATTTTAAACATTTTTTTTAAATTATTGAAATCGTTTTTGTTACTGATTCTCAACAAACTTTTAAAACCACAAAAAATCATAATACGTTTTTTTACTATGTACCCCTTTTGACGAAAGAAGACCGCTTTTTCCTTACAATGTTTAAAAATCCCGACTAGCCCAAAAAAAATCTGGCAACGCTGGGTTCGGTTAATGATATAAGACTTCTAAAACATACCAAATCTTTTGTGTCCAATAAGCACCCAAGTACTTTTGTTTGTTGCTCTCACAGCGATTTAGTAGTAAATAAAAATGATTTTAACTTTAAATTGAGAAGTGGCTTATAGTTAGGCTTTTCTGTCAAGAAGAATACATGGAATAATGGGCCGCATAGATAGTCATTGATTGAAAATCAGTCTTCCGTAAGTGACGGATGTGGGTGACGTATCTAAGGTTGTTTGTCAAGCTGGTTTACGCTGGCTTTAAGGGATGGCGCACCACAAGCCTTATCGGTTCTCGGTCAATGCAGATCTGACATACCTACGGCATGTCTGGCTTCTCTAATTGTCCTTCAAATGCTAGACATCTAAACGCAACCTATGCCGCAACAAGATGTTAATGATTGAATACTTTTTACGTCACATCATAGATGAATAACGACTTAATCAATGGTTTTCATACAATCGCTTTCAGTGAAGCCAAAAATAGATCGGTGTGAGTACTAATCGCACCGCGCTGCGTTGCCGACATTATGTTTTTTTTTTTATTCGAGTCGTATTAGGTAGGCCTCGTCCCAACAATAATAATTAGGTAGGTATAATTTAAGTGGTTTTACTTTCAAGTTTCTTCTTGGTTTCTAGTTATAATAATTTTATTTGTAGAATTCTATGTGTAAAGCTAATATAAAATATTTGCTCGACACGCCAGCGTTTGAGTCGGGACTTGAAACTGGCCAGAGTAGGTGCTGCAGTGATCGTATCTGGTAGTTCAGTGTATACACTGGGACCCATCACGTATGTGAACTTAGTTGATTTTGTCACGTGTACGTTTTACAGCCAGACAGAGTTAGATGCGTTTCTAATGTGGTACAAGTGGACATTATTTTGGGTAGTATAAGACTCCAATTGATTCGCACATAAACTGTGACTTGCTTGACAACAATCGACGGTAATTGCGTACATTTTAATATGCCCAGTCTATTAAGTGAGGCCTGGCAGAGACATTCTGTGGTATACCTACGATAGCCCCTATTGCACGCTTTGGCATTCGGAATGCACGTTGCCATTCAGCGGCTTGGCCCTCAGTTCCGCACCGTATTGCATCAGAGAGTGTACAGTAGCGAAGAAGCAAGTACGCGCAATTGCCTGCGGTACCACCCGCTCCACTTGACGAAGCGCGAAACACTCACTACCTATTTTCAAACATACCTTATCAATATGTGATACCCATTTTAGTGACGAATCTAGTTCGATCCCTAAGAAACTTAATAAAAAGCTTAGTTTAACCTTTCTTCTTTAAAAACCACTGACATATGGCTCGACTAGTGCACATTAGCAAAGTTGAACAGCATTAAGAATTTTTTTTTTAAATTTAAGGCAAGACCATTTTTGTCGAATCTAATGTTTCAAAATAATCAAATACCGTACACAACTTGTATTTCAAGATTTTATTGAGCAGTTTGCACGCTTTATTTGCGCATGGCGAAGACAATGACGACCTCTTTAATTCCTTATTACCAGTATTATAAAGTTAACTTAAACAAAATCCAAAAAAAGATATTTTGTGGAAGCACAAAAACAGGCGCAAATTTTTATTAAATTCCTCTTTGTTTGCCCTTTCTAATTACGTTTGCTTTTGTTTAAAAATGATAATATTTTAAATTGTGTGTGCCCAGTACTGCAAATATTGGGTTTAGGATTAAAAATGTTAAATATAAGAGTATTTAAATTCTGACGGGAGAATAGTAATTAAACTTTGGGTGCATGTGTAACATAAAGTGTAACTTATTTTTTTATAATATGCCTGCAGCGAACGAGCGTGTAGTCCACCTGACGATAAGTGGAGTACACCCCATGAACATCAACAATCCTCAAAAGCACGATTGTAGATACGTCGCTGCAGATAAGGACTACGGTGTTATGTCTCAAATGCCAGTAATTTTAGGGCCTGATTTCACTACAAAACCTAAACACAGTAATGCAAGCACTACTATTTGGCGGCAGGTCTAAGGTGAGATGGTGGTGCTGATGCTCTCGAGTTCGTTTACAAGAGCTCTATAACCACTAAAAAGGATGTTAGTCTTTAAAACACCTAAATTTTAAGACTTTTTAAAATACTTATAACTTTGTCTTACTTATTTAAAGTTCAATTTACTTAGCTTACTTTAGCGAGGTAAATAAGCAAAATTTAGTTATATGAATTTGAATAATCATGTGCTTCATATAATGTTTTTAAATACCATATATGAGCGTAACGAGCTTGTCACCAATTGATGGCGTCTTTCTGATGCGTCGTCATTTCTAAAGACTATTTTATGAGAAATCATGTCTACGAGCAAATAATTCAAGAGGCAACTTGTGTTGCCGTTTGCGTACAGCAAATTTGATGAAGAAAACCATTTATTTCAATGAGCTTTCATAACTATTTTGTGACATGTTGAATTCCAGTTATACCTAAGTGTTAAAATTGTATATAATAATCTTGTGACAATATAAGTTACTAAACGCCTCCAAGGCGGCAAAACCGATTTTATCTACAAGGAATCCTTATAATTACGCCATATCTATCTGTTCATCTGTACAGCGTTGAAACCGTTATGACGTTGTATGAAGTTGTTAATGTTCAATATAGATTTAAACCTGTTTTGAGTCCATAACTATATTGTAACGGCTGACTACGGAACCCTATTGCCCGACACGTACTTGCCCGGTTATTAGTACTTTTATACAATTCTTACCAATGGGCGCATAAACCAACAAAAACTACCACTTTTCTCACAATAGTACTTTTCCAAAGAACTTTATTGATATAACAGTTTCTTTCAACTTTTATCCCAGAAACGTCCATCTCGAAGACATGTTCTATTCATAACCAAAGCTCTATGGAAACTTTTGAGGCTTACGTTAGTTTAAAGGCATTACATTAACCTGATTCCCCTGAATCTTCCCCTCCCCATTGCCATGGAAACAAAAACACTTCCAAAAATTTAGGTTAGCTGTTACATTTTTCATGAGCATTTCCAGTATATATTTGTCTAAGAGAGCCCTTCGTTGGGAAGAAAAATATGGAATCAGCTGCTTTAAACGAAAGGACATCAAGATATTCTGCTTTGTTAGTGACGTAAATAAACTTTAATTTACAAGGTAATAGAGAACAAATGCGATCCTGTTTTTATTAAGTTAAGGTTTTTATTCTTACTGTCCCCGTGGAATGTCAATAAAAAGCAGTATTTGTTCTTCTTTGAGTCTTGGACTATCTCCACGCCAATTTTCATCAAGATTCGTCTTGTGATTTCAGAGCCTACTGAGTACAAAGAAACAAAAAAAACAAACAACTTTTCCTCTTTTCTCTTGGAATAGATTTGAGGTGCCAAAAAAAAAAACGTCTACTGTCAATAATATCTAAGTAGGGTAGGATGATAACAATATGAACGTTATTAATGCTCCTACAATGTTAGAGAAATACAAAAGGTAAAATAAATATATAATTCTTTTCGATTAGTATACATATTGCATAAGTAAAAAAATAACATTAATTGGGTTCATAACTTTAAATACAAAAGCTATTTTAGTTTTTATTTAACAACTCCACTCCGTATTTTGTTTTATTCTTCAAACAGCGGACAAAAAGGTTGTAATCCACAAACAAAAATAAATAAAAACGAACATTCCTAATCAATGGTGCCTGTCATATTGTTATAGAGACATAGGAAAATAAAGTTTTACGCCGACACGCACTGTGGGATGAATGATTGAATTTATTGTGCCACATTGCAGAAAACAGTAAGTCAACTTAACCCTTTCTTTATTTTGCAATGTTCTTATCTTACTTTTATATATTTGAAGAGTTAAGAGAATTTATTTTAAGATTACTTAAAGAAATAACAATTGAGTAATCAACAACGTTATTCACAAATAAATTGAAACATAATTATTATGTAAGAAGCACATGTTGCTATGGTAACTATAATCTAGAAACTTATTCTTAAAGTATTATCTACACATTAACATAATATTAGAGCATATATTTTAGGGCCAGTCTCACAATTTCCTGATATTTTTTTAAAATATTTGTAAGTATTTTACGTGGTGGGCAAAAATAGTGATCCAAATGTTACAGGGCGATAAAGCTATTTTCTACAAACTATTTAAAGGGAAAATATGACAATTTTAGAGGGTTTTTTAAATGGTTACCTATTTTAAACTAAAATCATAATTTTAGATGTTTCTTAAAAATAAAATCTGTTCGTTAGTTGTAGCGTGAAAGAACAACAAAACACTATAATTTTACATTTTACATTACAAATGCAATGTTGGTTTTATACACGTCTGTTTTACCCTTCTGCGTAATAAAGGTGTGCTTTTATGTTATTTTTGTAAAACATATCGACAAAAACAAAATGAAGTTGACTTACTGCGTACTTGTTTCTGCGGATTTCCAAAACCCGCACTTGGTAATCAAACATCGAAAAAACAAAAAAGCGTATTAAAAAATACATGTTTCAGTCACACAATTCATTTGTTTGGTTTAGGCTTTACTCGCTTGACAATGCTTTTGCAAGAATTTATTTTCATGTGAGTTTGTTATTGCATACAATCAAATTACTACGTATTCGTTATTAAATTGTGTTGACATAATGTTTCATTCATGATAATATGAAAATATGCATCACAAGCTAGCCTTGAAAAGATCCTGTCTCAATCTGCTCATAGGAAAAATAATAATACAAATTAATAAAATTAGAGAATCAGTTTTTTAATGTCAATATTTGCACAATATTTACGCCTTAAACCCAGTTTTATAATTTTCATCTGTCTGTTTGTAATGGCTTATCTTCAAAGTGGTTGTTTGAATTTTGATAACATATAAGAAGCAGGTACCACGTGGGCCATTTCAAAACAGCGGGCAAGATAGTTTGATTGATTGATCACACTCCTCTCGGGAACTACTAGTTGGATTTTATTATTTCTTTTTTGAGTTTGATAGTCTGATTTAGAAAAAAAGATTTCAAAAAATTAAATATTACACTCTACTCCACGGAAGTGGAGCAGTAAGGCTTAACATGGGTATCACAAATTTCACGCGAACAAGGTCACGGGAGAAAAAGTTAATATGTATTTTTTTGCCATCATTGATATTTTCACATAGTACAGCAATGTAAACTAATAGCGTCACTTTTTTAACTTGAAAAGTTGATTTACGTAAAAAGAAGAACACATGCACCCAATTATAATTATAGGGATATAAAAAAAACATAAAAATCTGAAAGCATCATGATTTCATTTGACATTGTAACGATTATTATTCTGCCCAATATTTAATGATAATGCCCGAGTCACAAGGATGTACTTAAAATAATTTTTCACCCCACCAGCACAGAAAGATCGTTTTTACTCACTAGTGAGGCAAAGTCATTCAAATTTTGAAACACAAATTCCAATGAATAGGCGCTGAAAAAAAAACAAAGCAGCCACCATGTAGGTTAGTAATAAACATTGACATCAATTTTATAAAATAACTACAAACGATACGTTTTAATTATTTTAAATTATATAAATACACGCTAATTCAGTATTTTATTTATTTATTTATTTATTTAACTTTTTGCACACAAAATGGTACATAGGTGGACTTAATGCCAAGTGGCATTCTCTAACAGTCAACCTAGGGTGGTGCGGAGAAACAAAGGTAGGTGCGTTTCGATAAAACTAATAGTAAAATAATATACACTGATTTGAAAATCGATTAAATACATATTAATATACATACATAATAATACGTCAATAATATACAAAAAAAAATATATATTTATAAATATATACATATATATAAATAACGGATGAAGAGAAGGGGGATGAAGAATTAAACATTATGATGATTCTGCCAATTTTTCGGTCAAAAGTTGTAAAGTGTACCGGGTTGTTGCCATTCTGATATCTTGCGGTAGCGCATTCCACAAAAGAACAGATTGTACGAAGAAAGAAGAATTGACGAAGCCAGTAGTGTGTAAGGGACATAGTAGTAGTTTATTATTGGAAGAGCGTAGATCCCTATCGTGGTTAGAGCTCAAGTACTGGAGGTATGGCGTCAGGTAAGAAGGCGGAGTAGGAGAATTAAGGAAGGAATAAAGGGTGGTGAATGCACGCAGGCTACGGCGTGGGCGAATGGGTAACCATTTGAGCTCGGAGCGATAAGCAGACACATGGTCATACTTACGAAGATTAAAAACGAATCGAATGCAGTTATTGAGAAGTCGGTCATATTTGTTAAGAATGTCTGCATTCAGGTCGAAATAACACACATCACCATAGTCAGTTATTGGGAATATCAAAGTTTGCACAAGCATTGCCTTGGTCTTGGATGAGAGGAAGTTTTTCAGACGGTACAATGAGCGTAGGGAAAATGCGACTCTTTGGCTAACACTGGATGAGTGAGCTTGCCAACTAAGAGTGGTGTCGATATAGAGCCCTAGGTCTTTGACCGCAGGACTTAGTGCTATGTTCAACCCGTTGTACCTTATTGGTGGCAGTGAAGATATGTGTAGTCTATTCACCATACGCTGGCTACCTGTGATGAGTGCCTGACATTTAGATGGGTTGACCACAATACCGAACCGGTCAGACCAATTTTTTATAGCTACCAAGTCCTGGTTCACCTTATCGATCGCTTCGGATACGTTTTCGACGCCTGCCTGTGCATACAACTGCAGATCATACGTAAAGATGATACGCACACCGAAGATTAAGAGTAATAAGATTGATAAAGATAGAAAAAAGTAATGGAGAGAGTATGCCGCCTTGGGGGACGCCAGAGAAGAGTTCACACCAACTTGATGTAGAACCATCAAGGCGCACCGACTGCTGGCGTCCACGAAGATAGGATGAAAACCAATCCAGCGTTCCAGAAGAGATCATAAGTTGAGAGAGGGTTGATAGAAGGATCTCATGATTGACGGTATTAAAGGCGTTCGAAAAGTCTACCAAAGCTAGCACTGTAACTTTGGTATCCTCCATGCCCGCCTTAATATCGCCAATCACTTTGAGAAGGGTAGAGGTAGTGCTATGCCCAGGCCTGAATCCAGATTGGTACGGGCTGAGAAGGTTGTGACCATACACAAATGCAGACATCTGTTTGTGGACACAGGCCTCGAGCACTTTGGAGAGGAAAGGAAGAATGGATATTGGTCGGAAATGATTTGGTTGTGTAGGATTGGTGGTTTTAGGAAGGGGCATAACAAAAGCTTTTCGCCAAAGTGAGGGAAATATGCATAACTCTAGGGAAACATTTATAATATGGGAAATGGCAGGGAGGAGGCTGTCCAACACAGTGACGACCATGCGACGACTGATGTTGTCACAGCCTATGGCATTGGATTTGATGGACAGGATGAACTTTTTAACCTCTTCCGGAGCGACAGGAGAGAGCTGAAACGGGTCAATCATAGGTCGTGATAGTGCAGTTAGATAATTTAGAGTCCGATTTTTAGTTTGAGCGTCGAGGAGTACCGAAGTTGCGAAATGTTGGTTGATGCTGTCCAGACTTATCGTGTTTGGGAACTCTAAATGACGTTGGTTACCAACGCCTAGAGACTCAAGGAATTTCCAAACGTTGGCAGGGGAAGAATTTGAAATATTATTGAGAATATGGCAGCGTTTGGCGTTACGTATCATCTGGTTACACCGATTCCTTGCAGTCTTATAGCATGCCCAGTTGTCGTCACAGCGTTCCTTTTTAAATTTACGAAATGCGCGATCCCTACGTCTCATCGCCATCCTGATCCCCCTCGTCATCCAAGGAGCTGGAGGTCGCTTCAGTTTCACCTTCCTTACCGGGACGTGCTTGTCGTAGAGCTTAAGGACAAGGTCATTGAAAATTCTTACTTTTCCATCGATATCTGGTGTTGTTATCATGGGTTCCCAATTAATAAGAGCCGAATCCTCCAACAACTTATCGACGTCCATACGTCCAAAGCAACGCATGTGCAGAACTTTTGGGATAGGTTTGGGTGGTTTAAGGAGATAGGAGAGGAAAATAAGGTCATGGTGAGAGAAACCGGGAGCAGTGTGTTGACCATGGGAGGAAACAAGGTTGGGAGTGGAAGTGAGCATGAGATCAAGCCATGTGTCCTCACCTTGTGGGTTGAGATGGGTAGCTTGAAGTGGTAGGATGTGTAGACAGGAGGACTCAATGATTTGGATAAGTTTATGAGATCGAGGGGACTGGTGGGCAAGGAGGTTGGTATTGAAATCTCCCATGATGATAGTGTGTGCATATTTAGACCCTATAGATTCCAGTATTGGTTCAATACTGGAGAAATAGTCTACGGCGGGAGGACAGTAAACGACGCCAAGGACAACAATAGCTCCCTTAACACATACTTCAATAAAGAGGTATTCGGCAGAAGCCGAATAGTTGGAAGGAGAAGAAAATATAATTTTGTATGGAAGGGTACTGCGAAGGAAGAGTGCAACCCCTCCTCCACGTTTGTCAGCAGCCCGGTCGTTCCTGATGAGAATAAAGCCTGGAAGAGAGTAAGAGGAAGAGAAAGATGAGGCTTTAACCAACTTTCAGATATCAGAATGGCATGCACGTTAGCATCACTAAATGCTTCAAGGAGGTCGCTATGATGGCTGGGTACACTTTGTGCGTTCAAATGACAGACATTGAGTAAGCGAGCATGTTGTTTGTTGAAGGTTTTACGCACAAAGTCACCTAGAGTGTCTACTGTTGAGCTAAACGAATCATCACTCGAAAGAAAAGAAGATTGATTGGCAGAATGAAATGAATCTTCATCTGATGACATAAAATAAATAATAATATTAATAAGCTAAAATAAATAGTAATAAAAAAAAAACTTTAAAATAAATTGCACGTACGTACTTGTGCAGTACGATTTGTGACTCTGCCCCACCCGCCAGCTAACATAACAAAACAGTAATAAAAAAAAGTCTTTAAAATAAAATTAAACAACGTAACAGTCATACAAAAAAAAAGAGAACAAATAAAATGATTCGAAACATGACGCAGTTAGTCAAGAAAAAAAAACAAAAACATTAAAAATTAACACCCATTGGAATATAAAACAAAACATTAAAAATTAACACACATTGGAAAATAAAATAAAACATTGAAACCACAGATTGAACGTGTCAAAACGGTAACGATACTAGAGTATCAAACTACAGTATTTACGATTTTTGACATTTTATACATTTGACACACTTGACAGATAGAAAGAAAAGTTATGTTTGGAAAGTGAAATTAGTGACGAAAAGATAAAATATATTATAAAATAAAAGCAATGTGGGTACGATATGATTAACTTACTACGTCACAAGCACGGAAGAATGTAAACAAATGCCGGAGTTCGAGTTACAGCCGTATAATATGGTTAATTCTTCCGAGAAACATTTTTACCACTCCCGGCACCATTCTTTGCTGTAGTCGTCGAAGAGTTCGTGTCGCCAATCGTCTTTGGATGTTTTGACATCAGCGGCGTCAATTCGCTCATGGATACAAGTTTGTGGCGGGTGCCGTCGGGAACTTTGACGAAGATACTCCCGTCTTGACTCCACACAGCGCGCATTCCGAAGTAATGCCGAGCCTTTACAAACACCGCTTGTCTAGACTTCGTGAGCGATTCTCGAACGGATACAGGCGAGCCTCTAAAGCTAGTCTTAGCCTTCCAAACTTGCGCCTTTATGCTGACAGTAGAAAACTTGACAACTATTGGCCGATGGTGTTCCTTACTCGAAGCTCCAATACGATGACAAGTCTTGATGGAGGACTCATTGACATCTCTCAGTGACAGCTTGTTGTGAATGATGTCAAGAATGCTGGAAGTGCAATGCTCATTCTCAGACTCAGCCACTCCTAAGAAGATTAGGTCCTTCCGACGGTGCCTTGCTTCCAATGAGTCGGACACCTTACAGCACTCATCAATTTGTTTGCGAAGCAGACCAAGCATGCAAAACATAAGCTCTCTGAAAGTCCGAAACTCCTCCGCTAGTTTGGGTGCTGTGTCCTTGGTTGGTCCACCAGTTTGGACTTGGGCCTCCAACTCCGCCAACTTTATTGTGAATTTGTCCTCCAGAGTTTTTTGTGCCAGTTTGATATCATTAATCTGTTCTTGAGACATGACAGTGGTAATGTTAATAAACTTTACTCTAGTAAAAGTAGTGAGCCAGCAGGTGATGCAGATGTGTGCTAAACTTACATGGAATAGTGTACCAATGTAAGTAATTGTTAATTATGTTAAATAAACACTGATTTTACAGTTTTACTTAAAAAAACTTAAAGATTTTAAATAAATAATTGAAGAGATTTTTTAAAACCAACTGATCGTTTTTGTCACCTACCCTAAAAAAAAAGTATTTTAATGTTTTTATATTCGTAATTGACCATTAAATTAATTAAAACCAGGTACTTAATATTAGACTCTAAAAATAAATATTACGGAACGAATTTCCGAACGCATTAAAAAAAAAACTCTGCCTGTGTCAGTCATCGCGGGCAATCTATAAATTCTTTTGAGTTTATGTTTAATTATTTACTGCAACTTTTTAACAAAAAAAATAAAATTCCAGTGATGAAGAACTTTGTGGAACTCCAGAAGAGTTGATACAAATTACTTCTAACACAGAAGTTTGCTTTTTACCAGAAAAATCACGTGAAAAGTATTTGAAAGCGTACGACATATTTAATTAGTGGTGACTTACAAAAGGCCCTAAAACGCATTCTGAATCGGTATTTCTGTCGTATTTTATGCAATTATTCCAGGTTAAGCAATCGAGTACGAGTTTATTTAAATCTTCATATTTTCGCACTGGAAGAGGTGAAAATTTTTATATGTAACGCGTAAGAAAAAAATAATTTCCAACGCGTAAGAAAAAAATAATTGCCAGTTCGTGACTTCGTAAATCTTTCGCTTTCAAAGTAGTCTTTATTAGAATCACTCGCTACAATCGTGATTCAATTCAAGACTCACAACAGAATTATAAACTTTTTCTCACTTGTACCATAAATAACTATTTCTACTTAGTTACTTTTTTTTAAATAAGTCACCAATTGAAATAAATATTTTATAAATATTGAAAGCTGGATTCTGGAGAGAGATTTACAATAATTGAACCGCAAAACTTGTCAGTTTAATCAACGAAAAATACCCTCAATTGGTTATTTTGGCCAAAAATATGAAGTAATGTGAGCAATGCTCCGCTTTCGTATTACTTTTACACGTTCTGCCGATCGTTTTCCAATTAAAATATTTTAAATGCAGTTTTCCTGTATTTTATTTGTGAACGAATACTGAATTTATTTCAATTCAGTTATTTGAAGAATCGGAAACTGTTGGCCAATATAAATACTCGTCAAAGATTGATTGACCCTATTTCCTAAAATAAATGTAATTATTGTGAAACATCGTTGATTTTTCGTCTGAGATTTAAATTTACAACCCGTATGATAATAAGTGGCGTCCTTCAGAAAGTAGACTATGTACGGCGAGAATGTATTAAGAGATGTATTAATGCTGAGAGAACAAAAGAGGTGTGTAAAGAACGTAGCACATAGCACTCCATTGTCTCTGCCTACCCCTATGGTAAATCTATATATGTATCTGTTATTCGATTTATTTATTAAGTATTTCTTTTTCAGAAGTTTATGTCAAGAAACTTAGTATTTCTTAATTGATATACAAAAGCATCACACCACAGGCACCTTTAAATTGTCATAATATTATTTACAGGCTTTAAGTTTATTTATGTATATATAAATATATATGTACATAAATAAACACAAAGGCAGTTTTAGAGGTGCCGGATAATTATTATCCACCCCATAAAATGAATGATAAAAGTGACATAAGTTACACTTTAAAAAAAGAACACAGCTATTCAAAAACTTTCATTTATCTGTGCTATCCAATGGGGTTTATCTGATATCTATGAAATTGCGTCTTATAATTGTATAATTGATAATGTTGCATTTGAAGCAGTATCGGGTTGTGGCTACTTTGATTTCTGAACATAGTGGAGGATATAATCCCACCCACACGCTCACCACTGTGACTCCTGTGACTCCAGGATCTACAGCGGTAACCAACTGAAAGGCACCGTGCATGACACACGGGCAATCCCAGGGAGAGTTAAAATTGTCTTGGAACCCGCAATTAATTCAACTCCAACTATATACTTCTGATGAACATAGTGGAGGAGAAGAAAAGAACGTGAATTCCATTCATGGTCAAACATACGATGATTAAAAGTAACGTACACAACTATACTTTGCCATTCAGCATGCAATGTTAGAGTTATTAGAATTATCGCTACAATTATACATGTCAAAAAAAGTTATTAAACAATTTGCAAAAATATTAATTAATTATTTAAAAATTATTACAAATAAGAATGTCAGTATTTCAATTAATCATAAATAAATTTGTCATTAAGATAATCTTTCACTGTATAGTATGCTTTATTAGAAAGAAATTTATACAACTCAATTTTAAACATATTGATGGTAGAGCACTTTAATATACATAATGGAAGATGATTATAAATACGCAGTATCATGCAAAATATACTATTATTTAATTGTGCTGTCCTATTTGCTGGGAAAGACACTTTGTAATTATTTCGCTTTCCCTTAAGACGCTCAAACAACGATAGATGCTTGGTTACAAATAAAACTACTTCATAGATGTATATGCAAGGAAGAGTCAATAATTTTAGGCTAATAAAAAATGGTTTACAACTTTCTGTACAATCCAACCCACAAATTGCCCTCAGACATCTCTTCTGGGCTTTAAAGACCCTTTCTTTGTCTACAGAATTACCCCAAAAGATGATACCATATCTTAGAACTGATTCCACATGTCCGCGGTATGCAGTGATCACTGCAGATTGATTCACAACTTTTGCAAGCCTGTAAAGTGCAAACGAGAATTGACTAAGCTTGGTACAAATTGTTTCCACTTCTAAATGCCAATTCAAATTAAAATCTATATAAATGCCTAGAAATTTTGCGTCTGTAATATCATTAATTTTTTGTCCATTGAATTTTATGTCAAGGTTTAGTACGCTATTTTTCCTATTTTTAAATGTCATTATATTAGTCTTATTCAAATTAATTAATAAATTATTGTATGATAGCCATTGAATTATGATGTCAAGTGTCTTATTAATATCTGAAACTAATAGATCTGTACTAGAGTTTTTGAACATCACTGTACTGTCATCGGCATATAATATCATGTCATGGTTTATAAAATTGGGTAGATCATTTATATAAATTAAAAATAGTACAGGGCCAAGAATACTCCCTTGGGGAACTCCTTGTTTAACTTCACGATATGGTGATGAGTAAACAAATTTCTGTGCCAGTTTTTGTGCATATGCGAGAAATTTGCGTGCATTGGAGTCTATTCTCGAGGTAAGTTTTAAGCAAATTTAGTACGTTACCTCTAACACCGTAAGCCTCTAATTTATTTAACAGAATTCTGTGATCAACAAAATCAAAAGCCTTTGTCAAATCCATATAAAGAGCAGAGACAAAATGCTTTTTATCTAAACCTATCATCACATTTTTAAAAAAATGAAATATCGCTAAATTTATGCTTTTATGTTTTCTAAAACCGATTTGTTTTTCAGTATAAATGTTGTTATTTTCAAAATAAGCGTTAAGGTTATTTTGAAATAACCTTAACGCTTATTTTGTTAAGGTTAACAAAATAAGCGTTAAGGTTATTTTGTTAACCTTAACAAAATAACCTTAACGCTTTTTTCTAAAGTTTTTGTTACCTTTTCAAAAACTTTAGAAAATACAGGAATGAGCGCTATAGGTCTATAATTTTCAAAGTTCTCTTTATTATCTTTTTTAAAGAGAGGTTTAATTATAGTTAATTTTAATTTTGTAGGAAATATGCCAGAAAATATACTTATATTAATTATGTATGTCAAGACAGGTGAAATAATAAAACTAACATTTTTTAAAATATTTGTACTTACATCGTCAAAACCGGTACTGTTGGTATTTTTCAATGACATAATAATTTTATCAATTTCAGAAGAAGTTGTGGGATTCATAAATAAAGAGTTAGGATTATTGTTATTCTTTAGTTTAAAGTTTTCATTTTTAGCAGCTAATTTACTCTCATTTCCTCTTATAAAATAATTATTAAATATTTCAGCAATTTCTGTAGGATTATTAACAGTATTGCCATTGATATTCAACTGTCTTATTTCCTCCTTTATTAAATGTATTTTATTATTATTAATAACTGACCAGGTTGCTTTACATTTATTAGGCGCTGTTTTAATTTTGTAATCATTTTGGGATTTTCGAGTAAGTAAAATCCCTCAGTTAACGATATAGCAATAAAAGTTCAGTGTCCTTTCTTTTTTGTCGTAAAATATATCAAAGAGTGTATTCCCAATAATCCTGCTCCAAATCTTGTTCTTGTACGAGATTCGTATTGAAAGATTAGGAGCTACTCCTTTGAGAACTCGGATTAAACATAAAAGCAAACTAAAACATATTGTGTAATTTATTTTTGAAATTTAGTTCATAAACCAGATATCAATATACCTTTTTTTGCGACAGCAAACATTGTCAACCTAATCTAATAATTTGTTAAAAATTAAAATAAAAGATTTTCTCAACCTATCACTTAAATAGCTAAAAAAACAGACCTTCTTATTTGTCCTTTTTAACAAATTCATATCTAGTAGAATAAAAATTCTTCTAAATTTATATGTTAGAACAAAAATGCAAAAAAACTGTTTGAGCAAAATCATAACAAACTACTTCTATTTATCCTTTTTGTAATCATGTCGTGAGTCGCACTTCGGTTCAGCGAAATTGTCATAACAAACCAAAACAAGGAGTTAAAAATCATTGGAAATTGTGAGCGCCGATGGCAAAGTCAACAACGGGGTGGAACAACTGACAATGATTCGTTTGTGGAATATAGCAACAGTTAGGGTTATTCGGTAACAATCAATATCGTATTTCTAGCTCTTCCCTAATCAGGTTATAATAATAGCAGCCCTGTATTTAATACATGTCCCACTGTTGAGCTCGGGCCTCTTCTCGTGATGAGAAGGGATAGGCCATAGTTCACCACGCTGGCCAAGTGCGGATTGATAGACTTCACACACCCTCCAGTACTTTTTTTGACACTCTCAGGCATGCAGGAACTCACGATGTTTTCCTTCACCGTTAACGAGCGATAATTTATATGATAAATACCTACACATATATCTTCGAAAAGACGTATCAAAACGATTTATTGACAGAGGTGTGTGCCGTGGGTTAGAACCCGAGACCTTTGACTTCGCAGTCCTACGGTCTCCTACTGGGCTATCGCTGCGCATTAGCTTATAACTCAATTTTTTTTTTTATAATAATATATATATTAAGTTATTATCTCATGTAATAGTCATAACACTTAAATTCATTTGTGTTTGTTTTTGTTTGCCTTTAGAATAGATAAACACCTTATAATATTTAAGCTACAACTAGATTAAGAATGTATGAAAATCAGCGGTCGGGAGTCTACTTTTAAATGTTACGGATCCCAATTTTTTCGATTCTAGTAGTTGTTGATGTCCCATGTTTAAGTTAAATTTGCCTTCTATTGGGATTTTATGTTGTGAAATTGTATCAGACCTTACACGTTACGTTGAGTGGGATAAACGTGGAGTATAGATAAGGTATTGTTGTAACATTCGAATTTACCTAATAACAATAAATGAAAATTATAATTTTATGAATATAAATTATAAATAAATAATAAATATTTCAAAACTCACACACAACGCCATCTAGTCCCAAACTAAGCAGAGCTTGTACTATGGGTACTAGATTAACTGATACTAATACATATATACTTTTCTTTTGTAAATACATTCTTATTATACATAGAAACACCCAGACTAAGACAAACCCCCATGTTCATGCACACAAAGATTTGTCTTAAGTGGGAATCAAACCCACGACCTCGGCGTCGCAGTCAGGTACACTACCCTCTCCGCCATCCAGTCGTCTATTATATATAATTTGTATACTTTAAACACGATATGAATTTTACATTATTCACAGAAAAAATCTTCTGGGTAAATAAAAACATTGACTCGAACAAATAATTTATTAATGACATTTTGATTTTATTCTAGCAATTAATAAACATGAAGGTTTGAAAATAAATTAATGAATATAAATAAATTAAATTAGAGTGTCTGTTTTAATATTAAAATAACAATGTTTTTTTTAGTTGATATAGTTATTTTGCACGATACAAATGCCTGAAATACAGTTTTTAAAATTGTTGTCTATCTGTCAGTCAGTCTGTCTGTTTGTATCGCCTACTTTTCTAAACGGCTTTTTATAACATTTTTGTTGCAGATAACTAACTAACTAACAAGGTGCGTAACATGACTATTTATATTGATGTACTATCGGCTGCAGATAAGCATGCCCACTTTAGAAAATATTCCTGCGACAGCGCAGGTAGTAACGCACACATTGAACCAACGAATCAGAGGCATTTTTTTATTTGTGTGAGTGCAAGCTCAATAGCCACACTTCCTTACCCCACCCCCTTTGAGACAATTGTATTTGTGTGAGTGCAGTGGGCAAAATATAAACAATAGCCGAAATGTGCAACGTTTTGTAAGTGCATTGTTTAGTCAAATTTCTCAGAACTTAAACAATAGCTATTTTTTTTGTGTTAGAAGCCGATAAATGATGGTTAAAACATGTTAAACAATATTGCACCTTATCTACTTAACAACTATGGTAAGGTGATTCAAAATCGCTAACAATGCTTGTCGGCATGTTTTATTGAACTTCTTACGATTTAAAACAATAGTTAACTCGGTTTTTAATATTGGCAAAATCGCCGACAATATCCCGTGATAAAATCTACTTTTAACTAACTTAAAATGAATTTACTAGTATATAATTTAACACATTTAATTTATTTAACAAATAATAAGCAATCAAGACAGTTATTTCACCCCCATTAAACGCATCAATATAAAAATCCTATTTACAAATACTTGCATATCAATCCATTCATCTTTTAACACAATGATGATATTACGATATTCAATGCGCCCGCGCCGTTGAAATCAGTTTTATCAGAGATTTATTTATACATTCCATTTAAGATTTCTTCACAGATTAACTTAACACTTGTTCGAAGACTTGAGCAGCCTCTGTTAAAATATATTATTTCAATTGAAGCCCAAAAATAACCCAAGGATAGTTATCAATTTATTTCTTTTAACATAATCTAGTCACTAAGAAATTTTTAATAAATAAAAAAAGATAAAACTAAAATAAATTGTTGAATAAATTAATTCTTATCAAAAATAAAATTTGTTTCAGAAAGTTCAAATAATCATTTGAATATATTTGGCAATACCAATATATTTTTTTTATCTAAACATTTAAGATAGTAATAAGTTCAAAATTGTTTCTCGCTGGCAATAACACTATTCATAACAAGGAGCTCACGCGAATGGGATTTACATTTATTTAAAAATCATCTACAATTAACCGAGCGCACACTCGCTTAGTGTGAGTGTAACAATTATACATATAGATATTTATACGCATACAACTCGAATATCGTTCGCGCTCCCCATTGGTCAGAACGTTAGCATCGAGTATACACGCCGTGAGCGGTGCTATGCGATTACCGTCTTAAAGGTGGGCATGCGGAACTGCTTTCGATAGTACCTACCACGGAGGTGAAACTGAGGAAGAAAGTTAGTTTATTTGTTTATGAGCGCTAATCTCGGGCACTACTGATCGGATTTTAATAATTATTTTTGTGTATGTCCTATTAACAATAAATGTTTTCAAATATCAAACATTACGCTAAACTCCACGGGAGTAGTGCAGTAAGATTAATAGTAGGACTAAGCGCTGAAGCAGCTACTTCTTCAGAATTTCTAGTATACAATAAAATGTTCTGATTTTAGCGACGACTTTACTTTTTGTGTAGTATTAATATATTATAATTAAGAATTCTACTTTATTATTGAATATCGTTTAGCGCTTGAAAAAATATCCTTATTATTCGTTTTAGTCATGTACTATCGAAAGCAGTTCCGCATGCCCACCTTTAAGACGGTAATCGCATAGCACCGCTCACGGCGTGTATACTCGATGCTAACGTTCTGACCAATGGGGAGCGCGAACGATATTCGAGTTGTATGCGTATAAATATCTATATGTATAATTGTTACACTCACACTAAGCGAGTGTGCGCTCGGTTAATTGTAGATGATTTTTAAATAAATGTAAATCCCATTCGCGTGAGCTCCTTGTTATGAATAGTGTTATTGCCAGCGAGAAACAATTTTGAACTTATTACTATCTTAAATGTTTAGATAAAAAAAATATATTGGTATTGCCAAATATATTCAAATGATTATTTGAACTTTCTGAAACAAATTTTATTTTTGATAAGAATTAATTTATTCAACAATTTATTTTAGTTTTATCTTTTTTTATTTATTAAAAATTTCTTAGTGACTAGATTATGTTAAAAGAAATAAATTGATAACTATCCTTGGGTTATTTTTGGGCTTCAATTGAAATAATATATTTTAACAGAGGCTGCTCAAGTCTTCGAACAAGTGTTAAGTTAATCTGTGAAGAAATCTTAAATGGAATGTATAAATAAATCTCTGATAAAACTGATTCCAACGGCGCGGGCGCATTGAATATCGTAATATCATCATTGTGTTAAAAGATGAATGGATTGATATGCAAGTATTTGTAAATAGGATTTTTATATTGATGCGTTTAATGGGGGTGAAATAACTGTCTTGATTGCTTATTATTTGTTAAATAAATTAAATGTGTTAAATTATATACTAGTAAATTCATTTTAAGTTAGTTAAAAGTAGATTTTATCACGGGATATTGTCGGCGATTTTGCCAATATTAAAAACCGAGTTAACTATTGTTTTAAATCGTAAGAAGTTCAATAAAACATGCCGACAAGCATTGTTAGCGATTTTGAATCACCTTACCATAGTTGTTAAGTAGATAAGGTGCAATATTGTTTAACATGTTTTAACCATCATTTATCGGCTTCTAACACAAAAAAAATAGCTATTGTTTAAGTTCTGAGAAATTTGACTAAACAATGCACTTACAAAACGTTGCACATTTCGGCTATTGTTTATATTTTGCCCACTGCACTCACACAAATACAATTGTCTCAAAGGGGGTGGGGTAAGGAAGTGTGGCTATTGAGCTTGCACTCACACAAATAAAAAAATGCCTCTGATTCGTTGGTTCAATGTGTGCGTTACTACCTGCGCTGTCGCAGGAATATTTTCTAAAGTGGGCATGCTTATCTGCAGCCGATAGTACAATATCTCATGGAATAATTTCTTATTTCCGTACAAGTATAATAATATTATTATTATTTCTGTTAGCTCATGCTCTGTATGTTATCAGTAGATATTATCTCAGGCGCTCCTCACGACACTCTTGGGGAGTAATGAAGTGCTCTAATCGTGACCCACGCCTATTACTCATTACAGTAATATGTTTCGACAACGAAGACCTCTTACCAAACAGGATAATCATTATACCTTCATTTTTAGTCGAAAAAACAAAAGATTAATAATTCTTTTGTGGTGATCAAATAAAGAAACATAACATAATATCACACCTATATTACCCAAGAGGATTTGGCAGAGGTGTATAATACCACACTTCACCTGTTAAGTTCAAGACGTACTCCTATTGAGAGTTTCCTGACGGAAAAATCCAAGTTACACTTTTGCCCGACAGAACATCATACCCTGTCTTCTTAGACCACCGGATGGTGGAGTGCATAGTGTACCTGCCTGCAACGCTGAGGTAGCGGGTTCGATTCCCGCTTAAGACTAATCTTTGTGTGCTTGAACTTAGGGTTTGTCTTAGCCTGGGTGCTTCTATGTAAAATAAGCATGTATTTACAAAAAGTATCAGTTAATCTATAGCCCATAGAGCAAACTCTACTTAGTTTGGGACTAGATGGCGTTGTGTGATATCTTTATTTATTTATGTTTATATTTATATTTTTAGAACCCAATAATTAAAATATTACAAACCAATATTTATTTAATCGCAAAAACAACAAAACTTTCTTTTCAACCTTATTTCTTGATACATATTTCTTCTATGAAGAAAAATATAGGTCGTGTTGCGAACTTTCATATTGTTCATATAACAGCGCCCTCGGGTATTATAAAACAATTTATATTGAACGGGCTTTTAATAACCCCTAAAGAGATTGGTGAACATTAAGCGTGTATCTTACAGCCATGTGTATATTAGGCGAATTGTTTGCGGCGAACTGTTAGTTGAACTGCTTGGCTGCTAGGTTGCATAAAAAAAATAATTTTGAAAATAAAATTATATGGTTTGTAATGGAATGAAAGATAGTAGAGCTTTTGTGAATTACTTGCTCTGAGAATAATTCTAGTTTTGCGAGGGTGTTTACAACCATACATTCCACACACAAAAAGCACACCCAGAGTCGGAACGAATCTTTGCGGTCATAGGAAGATCAAACCCACAACACCAGCGCAATGGAGGGAGATCTCTGAGGTGACCATATACTACCACCTTACCTTTTACCTGCCGCTAAATAGCAGAGTTTTTACTGTGTTCTGGTGGTGAGATTTAGCTTTTAAATGACTAGCAATTAAAGTTTAAACTTCATCATGTTAAAGTGAAGTTAAAGATATAGTAACTACCATATCCCTAAAATAAAGCGACGCATCAGCGTTCATTTGCGTATTAAATCGCGTTCATGGTCTGTAGTTGACACTTATCATCAGGACTTACTGAATAAATAAGATACAATTCAAACTACTTACACAAAATCTCCCAACGACGTCTTTGGGCAAATAACTTGCAACAAATCATCAGTCTCGTACAAAAACGGTCTTAGAGTAATTTACAAGAAAATCGCGGTAAAACTTGTAAACTAAGTCCTTATTAAGCCGGAGTTTAATATCTGGCTGGCAGGAAGCGGCGATGCGGTGAAAACCAATTTGTTTTGGAGTGTTCACTGTATAGACTATAGATAGGCAGGTGGTCGCCAAATGAAAAATGAGACGACCGGGCGGTTTGTACGCGGCAGCGAATTTAGTTTATAACGCCCTTGTTTTTGAACTAATTGGTATATTTGAGCAAATTCAATAGAATGATTTTATTTTTAAATTGCATTGTTAATCTGTAAACCATCTCTCATATTATACTTAGAAACAGTGAAAAAAATAGCGGACCAGCAGGATTTGTAGCCTACTTAAGATAGGAACAAATGTATGAACGTGACGTCACGAAATAACGTAAAATACAGTTGAGAAATTTAGGGTTCTGGCAAAAAGGCAACCTTAACTGGTTGGTTAAAGCGGCTGCCCGGTGTGCAGAAGGTTGCAGGTTCAAATCCTGCCAGTCGCATATTTTTTTTTAACTTTTTCTTAGTATAATGCTATAAAAATAATCAATGGGAAGTTCCTCTCTAGATTATTCTTATAGATTTCAATTCGAACAGGACGGTTTTTATATGAAGTATTTTGTAATATTTTTTGACGCCTAATACATGGGACTTAAACATAACAGGTGAAATGTGAGTGTTTTACATCTCTGCCACACCCTTTTGGATAATAAAGGCATGATGTTATGTTGTGTTGAAAGCATAACAATATTTAAATTATTGATGCTAATTGTATGTTAAATTTATTCTAGCGTTACAATATAATTACTGAATCATCCTATAGCGAGATATGACACAAAATGCTTTTATAATAGACAATTAAAACCCCAAAAATGACTGACAGACAAGTTCATAAAATTTGTATGTATGATAGTAAAATCTAATAACATGATTCAAGCATTGTTACAGCAATTTTTATTGAAACTATATATTATTTAGGACTTCAAAGTAAAATAAATTAATGTAAATAGGTAAGCGTGTTTATACACACAACGCCATCTAGTCCCAAACTAAGCAGAGCTTGTACTATGGGTACTAGAATAACTGATACTAATACACATACACTTTTTTTTGTAAATAGTACATACTTATTATACATAGAAACACCCAGACTAAGGCTTCTTATCACGGATTCCCTACTGTTGATTTGTCCCTGATTTTTCTATTAAGAAACATCCATTTGAATTTAGTTTCGACGCTTCTATGTTGATAACTACATCATAGTAAATGTCAAGAGCGGAAAGCCATGCTAAGGGAACTAGTATTATTGGTTAACCTCATAATTATTTAAATTTCTGAAATAAAAAAATTCTGCTTTGGCCAATCCGTGAATCGAACCCGAGACCTCGCGTTCTTCTTCTTCTTCTTCGCAATTCGCAATTCGCGAGTTCTCCCAAGCGAATTGGCTAATCCTTTCACCACGATGGCAAGTCAAAATAAATTTTGTTTTTGCCATCGACACGACGAAGAAGAAGAAGAAGACTAGACCAATGAGGCAGATTATTTCAGAAATTTAAATAATTTTTACAATAGCAGCACGGAGATGACATTGTGCCTGGTGGATTTGATAGGCTTACCATTTACCCCATGATGGGCACCTCAACATAACACGGGAAAGTGTGGTTGTTTTACACCTCTGCCACACCAATCTGGGTAATATAGGCGTGATGTTATGTTATATGTTATGTTATAAAAATAAGTTATTTAAAAAATGTCAAGAATAACAAAAAATATAGATTCGTCCTCGTTGAGTCAAGACATCGTGCATTGGTTACAGACATTAATCTCCGTAGCCGTTTACTCAGCACCAGTATAAAACATCAGAGTTACCATAGTTCAGATTTTGTTTTTAATGAGCCCATGTTTAATTAAACATAAGCACGCTTTTTATCACCAACTTATTCGAATAAGACACTTATTAAACGGAAATCCGAGCCTAGCAACGACTGAGACTTAAAAAAAAAACCAATTATTCGAAAACGGACGAAAACTCACGACTAAAAGGAAAACCTACGTATTTTAATTGCGCTTTTGTATCAATCGGCACCGGCAAAGATAAGTGGGCGATCCAAAAACAGAAAAATAAAGTTGGTCTCGATAGTGGACGAGAGGAGAGGGTAGCCTGAGGAGTAAAGGGGCCGCCTGCGCGGCGCCGCGTGCCCCCCGCTCTCCATAATTGGTTTTTTTTTTAAGTCTCAGTCGTTGCTAGGCTCGGATTTCCGTTTAATAAGTGTCTTATTCGAATAAGTTGGTGATAAAAAGCGTGCTTATGTTTAATTAAACATGGGCTCATTAAAAACAAAATCTGAACTATGGTAACTCTGATGTTTTATACTGGTGCTGAGTAAACGGCTACGGAGATTAATGTCTGTAACCAATGCACGATGTCTTGACTCAACGAGGACGAATCTATATTTTTTGTTATTCTTGACATTTTTTAAATAACTTATTTTTATAACATAACATATAACATAACATCACGCCTATATTACCCAGATTGGTGTGGCAGAGGTGTAAAACAACCACACTTTCCCGTGTTATGTTGAGGTGCCCATCATGGGGTAAATGGTAAGCCTATCAAATCCACCAGGCACAATGTCATCTCCGTGCTGCTATTGTAAAAATTATTTAAATTTCTGAAATAATCTGCCTCATTGGTCTAGTCTTCTTCTTCTTCTTCGTCGTGTCGATGGCAAAAACAAAATTTATTTTGACTTGCCATCGTGGTGAAAGGATTAGCCAATTCGCTTGGGAGAACTCGCGAATTGCGAATTGCGAAGAAGAAGAAGAAGAACGCGAGGTCTCGGGTTCGATTCACGGATTGGCCAAAGCAGAATTTTTTTATTTCAGAAATTTAAATAATTATGAGGTTAACCAATAATACTAGTTCCCTTAGCATGGCTTTCCGCTCTTGACATTTACTATGATGTAGTTATCAACATAGAAGCGTCGAAACTAAATTCAAATGGATGTTTCTCAATAGAAAAATCAGGGACAAATCAACAGTAGGGAATCCGTGATAAGAAGCCTTAGTCTGGGTGTTTCTATGTATAATAAGTATGTACTATTTACAAAAAAAAGTGTATGTGTATTAGTATCAGTTATTCTAGTACCCATAGTACAAGCTCTGCTTAGTTTGGGACTAGATGGCGTTGTGTGTATAAACACGCTTACCTATTTACATTAATTTATTTTACTTTGAAGTCCTAAATAATATATAGTTTCAATAAAAATTGCTGTAACAATGCTTGAATCATGTTATTAGATTTTACTATCATACATACAAATTTTATGAACTTGTCTGTCAGTCATTTTTGGGGTTTTAATTGTCTATTATAAAAGCATTTTGTGTCATATCTCGCTATAGGATGATTCAGTAATTATATTGTAACGCTAGAATAAATTTAACATACAATTAGCATCAATAATTTAAATATTGTTATGCTTTCAACACAACATAACATCATGCCTTTATTATCCAAAAGGGTGTGGCAGAGATGTAAAACACTCACATTTCACCTGTTATGTTTAAGTCCCATGTATTAGGCGTCAAAAAATATTACAAAATACTTCATATAAAAACCGTCCTGTTCGAATTGAAATCTATAAGAATAATCTAGAAAGGAAAACCTACGTATTTTAATTGCGCTTTTGTATCAATCGGCACCGGCAAAGATAAGTGGGCGATCCAAAAACAGAAAAATAAAGTTGGTCTCGATAGTGGACGAGAGGAGAGGGTAGCCTGAGGAGTAAAGGGGCCGCCTGCGCGGCGCCGCGTGCCCCCCGCTCTCCGCGCACACCCCGCCTTCAGTCAAAACCAACCCTTGGATGGGCACGTCGTTTCACGCCGGTTTCAATCATATCCCCCAAATGTGCTATAAAACAAACGACTAAGTACAAATATGTCGCCTGTTTTACACCCAGAGTGTCAAGTGTCGGATGTATGAAGTGTATGGAGTGTGGTGACGGTGTCAGTGATATGTTTCATACATGAATGCACTAACAAACAAATATTCAATCGGTGTGGATTCGACTGTGATGTGTTTCACGTATGTATTAATGTTTTGATTTATGTATACGTTGTTAACCTAAACTGAAACGGAGTGTTTGAGTACTATTTTTTTGTAATGAAATTTACTTCAACGTGATTTAAACGTTTTGAAATAACGATAATTATGTAAAGAAAGAAGAAGATAGTTTTTATTATACACAGATACTTGTGATACAAGATAAAACTTAAAACTTAATACTTTAAAATGAAACTAAGAGGCAATATCAAGTTTGAAAAAAATAAATTATAATAACAGTTAAAATATGTGACTACAAAATGCAAGTATGTGTTATGACACATACTTGCATTTTGTAGTTATGCGATATCTTAAAATATCTGTGGATATTTACAAGAAAATATTCACCTCATGATTTTTAACGTCACGCTAACATTTATGGTGGTATGTATTACTGCAACACTTTTTCAGGCATTCTTATGCAAATCCTTCACAACCAACTGCAACAGACAACAAACGTGGATATATTAAAAACAAGTCAGCTTTTCGTATTTCACTCAAAATAAAAACAGAAATATTCAAAAAATATTTACCCTTTTGAAATGAAAAGTCCTTTTCACTCGCTGGATGCGATGTCAAAAGGTGACTCGACAAATAACGTTACAAAAAGAATAAAAATGTTTCCACCACGGCACAATGTAATCCAATATATTTTTATTTTGCTGCAAAATGGGTCTGTCAGAACACGCACCAATGAAGCACGAGAATTGACGAAAACGTTATTAAATCCTAAAAGGAAAAACTCGTGGTTATTCGGGTCCGGTTATTACAACCCTGCATTTCAGGGTTACGATTTCATAAAAAACAAGTATGGCGTTTTTAATAATATTATTAAATCTTTTATCGCTCTTTTTACATTTTGCGTTATAATTAAAATTACAATATTCTGTTTACATCCGTCTGGTCCTTTTTTACGAGGTTATGTACGGATTTATTTACATAAATATTTATAAAACAATTTTTTAACCACGTGGGATACCTTCGCAAGAAGAAGGACAATTATATAAACCGATACTTATTACTAAGAAGTAACTTTGACAGAATTAATAAGGAGATATTGTTTGCGACAGCTATCAATTAACTGAGTTACGAAATTTGATATTATCTACTTTTATTAAGTATATGAGGAAGCTTGTAACAAATGGAACGATAAGAAGTTACTATGTTATCAGACTAATCTTTCCTAATGATACATCGTCGTATATGCAGCTAACGTATACCTACTTTACATTATCCACCAGCTTATATTGAAAATGTAGGTATAGCATGATGTGTAACGGTCTGCACACCCACATTTTTCGAGCGGTGTAAACGGTGAAGCAGAAAGTAAGAGCAGTGATTTAAAGTGACATCCGAGTTTTTTTTTTAAATTTATTAAGATTCACCAACATTTGATTACACTGTTACATATTTTGAGGTGTACATCTTATATCTAATAGCGTTAGTGTAACAAACAGTTATTGGCAAATACAGCATGTGTCATTGCCTACATAGTTTTGACATAATTTAACTTAAAAATATTAATTGCAAATGTTACTTTTTAATGTTTACTTAGCTAAACATATTTAGAGAGTCTTTATTTTGTTATTTTACCATTTTATAATGGTGTAATTATAACATAATTTAACATCACGCTAATATTTATTTACAGAAGGTAATGGCAGAGGTATACAACACCCTCATTTCACCTGTTATGTCTAGGTCCCATGGTATAAGGGGTGAGCCTATCGCTATCCACCGGGCACAATTCCAACTTCGTGCTACTCGTAAGTTTCCTGACGGAAAATTCACAAATAACACTTTGCCTGACCCGGCAATCGAATCGAGGCGCATACGCTAACCACTAGACCATCGAGGCAGTCTTATTATACTTCACTCAATAAACCATGTTTTGCCATATTAAAAATGCCTATATAACTACAATAAATCTTCGAGAACAAAACAAAAACCCATTTACGATCAGATAGTTCTTTTCCTTAAATATCCTACCCTATTTTAAACCCCTTGGCAACCCCCATGGGGAACTGTTTACCTTAATTACCACGCCTGACAGGTGGATTGATGATTACAAAATTAATTACAGTATAGAACCTTTCCTTATGGCAATCCTTTATCCGAACGACACCCACGGGGCTGGTGAGGCGGTCTAATCGAAACACTACCGATCATTGAATTGTATTGTGCGAGTGAAATAATCACGATTGATTGAATATTAATTATTACTATGTCCTTTACATACTACTAGCTTCGTTAATTCTTCTTTCTTTGTACAATCTGTTCTTTTGTGGAATGGGCTACCGCAAGATATCAGAATGGCAACAACCCGTTACACCTTCAAAATTAAAGTTCGCAAACTTTTGACCGAAAAATTGGCAGAATCATCATAATGTTTAATTCTTCATCCCCCCTTCTCTTCATCCGTTATTTATATGTATATGTATATATTTATAAATATATATATTTGTGTACATTATTGACGTATTTAAAGTATTATGTTTAAACAATATATGTATTAATATGTTTTTAATCTTTTTTCAAATTAGTGTATATTTACTATTAATATTATCGAAACGCACCTAACTTTGTTTCTCTGCACCACCCTAGGTTGACTGTTAAAGAATACCACTAGGCTTTAAGTCCACCTGTGTACCATTTATAAAAGATAAATAAATATAGCTTTTTTTCATTTTACTTATACGATAGATGTGTTACAACCATTTTCCTTTTTCACTTGATGAAAAATAGCACCTAGATACCCACAAGCTCCGGCTGCGGCTCCACCTACAAGATATACCGTAAATTAATTATCTTTAAATTAGTTTATATAAGCTTAAGCTAGATATTTGAGCATTTTATAAACATCTATAAACCATTGTTTTTGCGTGAAATACTAACAAATAACCACAAATCCATACAAAATTTTCTGAGGTGGGTGCCGTCCGCGGCTTCTTTTGCATGGATCATCGATAAAGAATAGCCGATGTTTTTTCTGGGGTCTTTTTTGTATTAAGCTTACTAGTAATTTGAAAATACAAATTACTAGTATTTGTATTAACCCATTCAGCTAAACTTAATGCGCGCTTAGGAGGTTTTAGCCTAAGTTCACGTACGTGGTGTAATAGCGTAGGACCGACGCCTTATCCATTGCACCACGGCCGCTTCTTCTTCTTCTTAAGATTCATCCAGTAGCTTTAAAGCCGATTTAGTAAAAACGGAAAACACAAAATAAGCTTTCCCTTTTATAATATGATAAAAGATTAATGGCAGAAAAGATTTGGCATAAACACACATATTTCAACACGCTTGCAATCCAAGCACCCTCGCTAGCGCTCCACAAACACCATACATTTCAATTACTGATAGTGTTACCGCGCTTTCAACACTTATCACAACCCCATGGGTGACATTTTACTGACGGAGAGCACCATAACATAATAAATAAAATGGATTTCAATGTTTTATTTTTGAGGTTTAACGCTCCGAAAACTGAATTTCCGGGATTATGTTATCATTGGAAAGCCAATTAGGTTTATGGGATTTGTGTGGTAGTGTGTGTATGTCAATAAAAAGTAACCTTTCTAAATTATTTAACTATGTCCATAACAATTTTTATCTAGATCGGTTTATTATTAGCCGTTAAAGTCTAACAAACAGACAAACACACAGATAGACAGATGGAAAGAGTTATTTCTAATATTAAAGCAAATCTTAGCTTTGCTAAACATTATTATACAATATTACGGTTGAAAAATATGGTGAGGCATTGAGGCTCGAACTCACACTTCTGGGTTCTACGTACCCAGCGCCTTATCCACTTTGGCCATGGAATCGAATCTTTCAACCTATTGCCAACATGAATATTGAGCCTCGCCTTACTGGCTGAGCGCCATCTCACGCACCACGCGGGCAGATTCGCGGGAACCAGCTAGTATAATCTAACAAAAAGTCTGTTTAGTTTAAATTTTAGAACTTTCGGCAATAGAACTGGGGAGGAAGCACTCAGCTTTAGTTAGTTGCCAAATAGTAGTTACCTACTTGCACTATTGCGTTCCGGTTTGGTAGATAGGTTAGATTTACTGGCACGAACTACTGGCGTAGGAGATAAATTGTTAAAGTCATTGGATGTAGCAACGCCACCCCACCTTTATTAGCGCCGATTCAACCAACGCATTAAACCGACGCGCCGACGTTTATTGCTAAACTGCAGCTTTTTCAAACAGAGAGAGATAAGAGAAAATTTAATTAAACTATAGATTATGAAGTCAGCAGATTGCATTTCCTATCAGATAGAATATACAACCGTTCGATAGTAAATCGCATTGAAAGTGAAAAAATATTTTATTCTGCTATTATTACTATTTGAGGTGAAGGAAAAATATACAGTCGTACATAGACTTACCGTATTATACCATGGCCATAATATTTAATGGTATCATCAAACCGCAATAGAGTTTTAAATCTATGTATGACTTAACGCCTATTTTTACCCAGAAGGCATTTTTATTTTTAATGTGATTCAGATGTGTAGAATTATAATATTTTCTGGTCCGGTCCCATGCAATAGGGCGTGACGCTATTGCCATCCACCGGGCACAATAATTCTAAATCCATACTGCTAGTTGAAAATTTTGCTTACTACCCGACTGTAAGGAAGGGTTGTGTTTTCGTGCGTATCTTTGTAAATTTCTATTTTTATATTGATGAAATATTGTAAATAAGCTTATGTCACAGTGTTTATATCTTTACAGTTGCACTTTTCTTTGGCAAAGCAATGCATTAACCATTTATTTAAGTCAATTGGTGGTAGAGCTCTTGTGAATGAGCTCGAGGGCGGCAGCACCACCGCCTCACCTTTAACCTGCCGCAAAATAGTAGTGCTTCCATTACTGTGTTCCGGTTTGGTGGTGAGATCAGGCCCTGAAATTACTGGCACATGAGGCATAACACCGTAGTCCTCAGCTGCAGCGACGCATCTATAATCTGCTTTTGTGGATTGTTGATGTCCATGGGCTGTACTCCACTTAGACAGGTGGACTACAAGTTCGTTCGCTGTGGGGGTAGTATAAAAAAAAAAAAAAAGAAAAACAATATAATAATTTCCTGTTTCCTTTTTTTTAAACGCAATGTCTGTGGACAGCAGAATCCTATAACCATTATGTCGAACTCCACGAGTGATGAGATTCTCTAATCGCGGTACATCCCTATCGGTAATTGAATTGTATTGTGCTCGTGAAATACCACCGAGGTTTATTGTGGGTTTACTAGGGTTGCTACACTGTAGTTTATTTAGTTTGTATGGCTAGCAACTTCATTTCATTTAATATAGTTGGTCGTGTGTGTAGTAAATAAAATGTTATTCTTAGGTAACTTCAGAATACCTTTTATGTGTAAATATTTCGTTGTTTATCTGAAAAGGTTTTTTTTCAAGCATTCTTTCTTAATCACTTAAACAAGGAGTATTTTTTTTTCTTAAATGCAAATTTATTCTGAATCTAATCAATTTGTAGCTATAATGTTATTGATGATCAGGCATACAGTGGCGTACACTAGATATTCTAAAAAAAAGTATTTTAAAAATTCCATCATGAATAATTAGAATTTTTAAGGATTGTTGATATCCGTTAGCGAAGATTCGAACGCTTAAGCACATATTATAATTTTCTTTG
The DNA here is from genome assembly GCA_905147285.1 of Hypena proboscidalis. Lineage (NCBI taxonomy): Eukaryota > Metazoa > Arthropoda > Insecta > Lepidoptera > Erebidae > Hypena > Hypena proboscidalis. The sequence continues at coordinate 21,833,545 of LR990132.1, read as the reverse complement.
TTCTTAAACAGGTTTTTGCATTGCGGCATAAAAATTTCATGTTCTCTAATTATTGACTTATTTTTTGTAAAAACCAATATAGTAACCACAACTGTAATAACAAAGAATCTTATGATATGTTCTCTGGAAAAATACGGTATTCAAATAACATATATTTCATAACCTAAGGCCTAAGTATTTGTATGACAAACTAACTTGGAGGCAAGATACATCAAAACATGTAATTCGGTCTGTTGTGAATCCTCTTGTAGTCACCAAGTATAGGACTGCAGCTTTCCGGGGGTCTTTCAAGTTTAGTGCAACCAGGTGTTGGAATGTGCTCAAGCCACCAAGGAATCTGAAAACCAAAAGTAGCCTTATATACCACCTTAAAAAACTGTTTATGAAGGAACAGTTAGGAAGTGTACAGTAGTCACAAAAAGTCACAAAAAAAAAAGGATAAGAAAAAAAAAAGGGTATACGCACCATTAATGTTTATATCCCATAGTCACCGAAAAACATCCAACATCTTGACCTATTTGACACATAACCCATGCCATCACCTTTCAGATATTCAGATGCAAGCTTTCTTGACCTGAAAGTAGTTATTATTCTAATTAATTATTCTGTTTCGCTTATATTACATTATCTATTTATCTTTTATTTTATTTTTTTTACCATTATTGACCTCCATGACCTGACACACACATGACTAACATAATCATATTTTTTGGGATTACTAACAATAATTATTTAATATACATATTATACCAGCAATTATCCGATTTCATTAACTTATTATTATAACAACTTCTCTTCATTTTTCATAAATAAATAAATTTATTATCTAATTTGTATAAACGAAATGCTATTGATCATGACAAACTTCAGGCAAGGCAAGCCCTTATACTTATACTGATTGATGTCTAATGTCTTCAATCAAAAGAAAGTTTATAATGCTATATAATTAATGCACTCACCTAGGCAAGACAAATAAACTGCAGAGGTACTCAATGGTTTGGTCATTGGTGCTATGAACAGCTCGCAACACCATATTTTCTCAGCTTCATTTCGCTCGCTACTTCACATAAACACATTTTTACTCACTTTCACCAACACTATCTTCACTATTATTTTGTTTACATTCTCCACATTCCACACATTCCACAGGTGAATTCTAAAGATTACATCCACGCGATAAACACACTGGGCAGATATGGTGACGCATTTCACGGGCTTTGAAGATCTTAAAAGAAAAATGGCCTCCATAATTATCCCGTAGCGTCCCTGTAACCCTGTTATTTTTGAACTTCAGAGCCCTGGAATGTGTCCTTTTCTTTCTCTGTCTTGACTGAATACTTTTTATATCTCTATCTCAGTTATTTGTTCTCTTCACATCTTTTTTTTCTATCATTGCTTTGCCATTGGACGGTGATATTGGTGCGCGAGCTGTGGTTCGTCTTTGACAGTAGCGCTCACGCTGATTGGTCGATAGGCGAGCTGCCTGCGCGTGCGTCACGAGTGTCGCTGTTGTTGCCGGCTCAATGGCAAAGGAATAGTGTCAATGTATTTATAAATATTTCTTCATATTGTATACATTTATGTTTATTCACTATATTTTATTAAATGTTTTATTTATTCTAGATTTATATATTTATGTTTATCTGTTTTGTTAGACGTCTGGCGTCAGCAGGGGTGTCGCAGAATACCAGCGCTGTAAAGCGTCTTGCAGCAATGTAAGCGCTTTACAGCACAACGCTGAGCGACATCCCGTTTTCGCGGTGACACTCGGGACAGCTGACTGATGTGACAGGCAATCGAGAAAAATCCGTTTATTCTTTTTATTTTCTAATTTAATTTTTTTTTTTTTTTTTGATAATTTGTTTTTGTTAAGTTAGATTTAGATACTAGGTACTATTTTTTGTTATGCTCTTTTTTATTTTTTATTTTATTTGTTTTTTTCTTTGATTGTTTGTTTGTTTTTGTTTTCAACCGTGTTGTCCAGAGTGTGTCTGTGAAATAAATGTTTTTTCTTTCTTCTTCTTTCTTTCTTTCATAACAAATATTCAATTGCTAAACAATGACATATGAATGTCGATATTACCCCATTATTTTGATAAAAATGATACCCTTTGTATTTGTATCAGGCCATTACCAAATATCAAACAAAATATGAAATAAATTGACATCATATTTTTACAAATACGAATTCGTATTCTGTAGGTAATATTTACTTCTAATTTTAGACTTGTTCCATATTCAAAAACGTTGAGGCAAATTAAATGAGATATTCCTGACTTTGACTTTATAAGGGACAACTTTGTGGTAAAACTTATTTCAATAAGGATTTTAGAATTTCGAATTAGGTTGGCTAATTTATTTTGCTCTTTGAATTACTGAATTCGGTATGATATTAAATCTTATTTTTTCTCATAAAGAATTGGAATAAAACATATTTAAAAATGGAACAGCAAATGGTGAAGTACAAAATTTGAAACAACTTTATATAACTAGTTAACTGCCTTGATGGTCTGATGGTTAACGTATGCGCCTTTTACTGTAAGGGTTGTATTCCCAGGTCGGGCAAAGTGTTGTTTGTGAACTATCCATAAGGAAATTCAAAATAGCAGCACGGAGTTGGAGATGTGTCCGATGGATGGCGATAGGCTAACCCCCTATACCATGGGGGATATACCCCCTATACCCCCTAAACATAACAGGTGAAATGTGGGTGTTATACACATTTGCCACCCCCTTCTGGGTGATATAGGCGTGGTGTTATGTTATCACTAATTAATTTAGTAAAACTAAGCAGCGTAAAACGAGTCGATATAAATCTAGTTATACTTTACAGAACCTAAAAAAAAAAAGAACTAAAAAGATAAAAACAAGTATAGCATTAACAACAAATGAAATATGTCAAACTAAATTCTTTATGATGTTGCAGGCGGGGACAAACAATACTTTGTTACTACTATATAACTTCGTTTGTCACCGCCTGCAACATCATAAAGAATTTAGTTTGACATATTTCATTTGTTGTTAATGCTATACTTGTTTTTATCTTTTTAGTTCTTTTTTTTAAGCAGTCGGGTTTTTTGTTTTTTAATAATTATTTTTTATTTCACTCTTTTTAGTTCTTTTAACCGACATGTTTTTTTTATATCTATTAATTTGTAGAAATCAAATCTCTTTGAGATCAATGAGCCTTAATCGTGAGTTAAACTATCAAATTCAAAAACAATTATTCAAATTCGACCGGCAGTTTCCAAGATTAGCGTGAGCGAACATACAAACTAACTTCCACCCACTTCGGACGCGCGAGCGTGCCGATATATAAATTGGTAAATTGTGTTTAATCAGTAATATAAATGTGATAAGAAGTATATATTTTTGAAATGGTCTTTTCATGGCCTTTTATTTGATACCCATATTACTATGATGAAAAGAAAATCCATACCTCCCCCCCTTTTTTTTTCATTTGCCGGCGCCATTTTGAAAATTTATATAGCCTATGTCACTATCACTGTTTCGACGAATTCAACGACACCTCATTTGTCAAAATCCGTCTAGCCGTTTGGGCTGTAGGGCGTGCCAAAGAAATAGACATACATACATACATACATACATACATACATACATACATACATACATACGCTCGAAAAACATAACCTTAACATTTTTTAACCCTCCTTCTGACGCAGTCGGGTAAAAAATATACAAACTGACATTTACAATCCCAGTGCCTGCCGGACTAACGAGGCAAGCAACGCGCCGGTAAGAGTTCATTTCACTACCATCTATTTTTGAACAATTATTTTTGCTGAAATAAACATAACATTGAAGGTAAACGAAAACATTATTCTGTTTCAGTATGAAAGTGTTGTTATGCGTAGTGGTATTGACAGCTATATTTTTATACATTGGGTATTAACATTAAATAAGAGTTTTCATAATATGTTTTATAGTAAATTTTGGTTTATGTAGGCGTGATTTTGATTGACAAATTGTTATATTTCACTTTATTGCTTCATAGAAATGTATAAGCTTTTTATATTTTATTGTAAGCTCAACAATAATAGCACCGAAGTTGTTTTATTAAAATGAATATTTTTTACGGTTACCTTTTTATGACTTCTCTTCATGCAATCTATTAATTCAAAGTATGGATATCTAAATAATATACTTAGCCCTGCATCTCATCAGTAGTGCAGCAACAAAATACAAGCTACTCGTATCACACGCCAATATTTCACCTGTCATTTTTATCTCATGTGGTAAAAACTGAGTTTTTTCTATCTACCTAATTGCCTTATAGAAAAATCCCAAATAACGTTATGCCCGACTCAGGAATCAAAGCTGAGATTTCCTACTCTAACCATTAACCAACGGAGGGTTTGCAAATCTTCAAACAATTCCATCAGCAGCGAGTTAGCAGTGCAGCAATAAAATGACATCTACTCGTCTACTATTATCCCATTTCGTTTACGAGAGGCAATAGAAGCAAGACAATAGGGCTGCTGCGGAACTTCACTACAGAACTTCTACTGAGCTAGGGTTACGTGCTTATGAACTAACTCATTGTGCACTTATTTGTAAGGAGTTTTTCTAGGGCTTTATTATGGCAGTTAAAGAGTTGCGTTTTAGTATGATATTACATTTGTTGATAATAATTATATTAAATCCTAAATACCTATATTGTGTTAAGACACAGACATAGCCAGGGAAGTGTCTTCTTCTTCTGTCTATGTCTGTTTTAAATTGTCTTCCCTAAAATGTTGTATTACGAAATATGGTGGTAAAGGATGAATGTTAAAAAAAACATTTATTGACACAAATTATTGTCGCTAGTACATGTTTGAAACTAAAAGTACTGTAACTCATTTCCAAACTAAGCTATTCAGATAACAGATTCAAAATTAGTCGGCATATCCCGGCTAAAATAACATGAGTAACCCGTATTCTCAATAATAATGTCAGATAATTAATTTTAATTAATATTATTTACCTTTTATACTTACGTTTGTCCGTCTAAAATGTTACACGGAAAATCGTGACATTTTATTACAATGCTGTTTATTCTAAAGAATGGGATACCGATGATGAGGTCTTATGAGGTAATATTTTAGTAGATCTATGTATTATGTGGGCTGACAACCACAACCCAGTCATAGCCAGTGAAGTGAACTATCGGCCTACCGTCCTTTGAAATCCTGTATAGCAAGGATTAGCCGGGATATGTTGTGTGTAATTGTGTACGATATCTATGTTGTAGTTTGATGTTATGATCTTTTATCAATACAGGATGTATACAGACATTATCTTTAGTAGCTATAAGCGGATTGCCGCTTATAACTCAGAATCATGTGCTGAATCACCAGGAAGCCTCGATACGATGTAATTTACATCCTGTATAAGCACGCAGTATTTTTTATATCTTTAATCACTATCTCATGTTAAGTGGTAACTGGTTTATGCGTACATATTTTTTAAAATATTGTTGCCAGAGAGAACATTATTACGCCCATTGATTCATTCATTTGATTATATAAAATCGTTATAATTAAACCAACTACTATCGAATTATTGAGCTACAATCGACGAAATTATTGTAATGAAATCTAAATCTATAGTACATACAATCCAAGAAAGTAATAGGACCATCGTAATGATATCTTATATATCAACCTTAACGCTTATCCTTCCATAGATAGATTGTAACTCACGTACTTAACTAAAGATCAATCATTAGATTATGCTTACTAGTAATAATATGACATTCTCATATTATAATAGTCCCGCCTGAAATTCAAATATCGAACATCACCCGAATATATCAAAACAGGCTACCATCCAAATAGTTTAATACATTACGAGGGCAACTTTGACACTCCCAATTCAGTATGATATATGGACTCGCGACCCGTGCACCCACTGGCTTCACCCACCGGTGGGTGTATGGGTAATTCCTATTTACCCGTGTACCCACTGCGTCAATAAATATCGATTCTTTTAATCGATAATATTAAAATTAAAAATAATATGTACGTTAAGCCAATTGTAGAATAGTATTAGACCTATTTATTCTATAAAATATTATCTCATTTGCCACTTTTACGTCAACACGATAAAATGTGATGTCATGCGAAAATGGAAGCAACTCAGTGTCAACTAAAGTCGATCCTTTATTTTATGTGCTACTTCCCAACAAAAAAGAGAAGACATATACAGTAATGTTTGATTTGATAACAACAATAGTCCCACATTTCTGGCCAAAAATAGTTCACGCTGATTTCGAATTCGCTATAACTAATGCACTTAAAACCTTCTTTCCAAAAAATTGTTGTTGTTCGTTGCTACTACCATTTCATGAATAGTCTTTGGAAAAAGGCAAAAACCCTTTGCATTAAATGTAAAACTTTACGACGCATCGTAGGTTTATGTTGCAGCTTACCTCTTTTACCAAATAATATAATTTTTAAGGGCTGGAATTACGTTACTAACGAATGTAAAGATATTAATAATAAAAAATTAAAACAATTTGTTTCATACTTCGAAAATTTTTATCTAAAACAAAAGTTTATCGACGAATGGTGCGTGTATAACAAACATCACAGAACAAACAATGTATGTGAAAGCTGGAATTCTGTGATTAATAAGAAAATCAACAAAAATTATGTGACAATTGCAAAGTTATTATCCAGAATACTTGCACCAAATAAGAAATTAACTGATAGACGCGACAAAATATATCAACTAAGAGATAATGAGATAATCAATGCACAGATGCAACTAATAACGAATGAGATAAGCATTGGTCACTTTTTAAACAAACTACGCTAATTATATCTGATACTATTTATATTTAGTTTTAATTAACAATTGGCTTAACGTACATATTATTTTTCATTTTAATATTATCGATTAAAAGAATCGATATTTATTGACGCAGTGGGTACACGGGTAAATAGGAATTACCCATACACCCACCGGTGGGTGAAGCCAGTGGGTGCACGGGTCGCATGTCGATATATGGGGCTTAATACCCATATAACGCAAATCGAGATACATGAAATAGCAACCTCTATAAATCTTGCATTACTACCAAGCTCATTTAATTACGCTGACCTATCAAATGCATGAATTTATAGCCTAATGACTACGGACTACCATCCAGCGATTCGGCGTAAAAGCGCTAACAGATTGGACTTAAGGCTGACACCACATTAGGCGTGCAAAATCGTCGGGCGTGTGGGCGCGCTGGCTGCACATACGTCATACGGCAGCAATATGCGACGCCGAGTGAAGTGTGCAGCCAGCACACCTGACGATGCGCACGCCCAATGTGGGGGATGCCTAACTTTGTTAATCGTTTTTACGCTGACGTATTAACTCAGTTTAAGCAATTTTCAGCCGCTGGTTATTAAACTTTTGTTAACTAATTCGGTAAGTTAGTAAGTACAAGCTGGACAAGGTTATTCTTATACTTGCTTTATTTATTGCGATTAAAAAAAACAGAGATGGCAAGAAAATAAACATAGTGTCAAATGGGCCTTTAGTCTACTTTAAATAAAGATCTGGTTTACACTAATATATTTCGATGAGATGATGAAATTAAACCCTAAAATGAATGGCACATAAGCAACATGAATGCAGGTATTCACGTTGATAACGATGATATTTTATTAACGTTGATCATGATCTATAGATCAGATTTTTATTATACCGTGAATACGTCGCTTATACGACGAAATTAACTGATTCTCAAAAAAATTGATTATACATAGGCTTTAAAACGGGTGCGCGCCCAATTCCAAGGAAGGTGATATAATATTTCGGCTTGGAAACCTTTGTACTCCAAGAAACTTGAATGCACGTTTGGAGTAGTTTGATTCTCGAACTCGTTCGCCGCAAATGAAATTAATTGTATGTATGTGAGAACCCCCGCGACACATATGTCATTCCTAGTGCAGCCGTCGTTTTTCTTAAAAAAAACAACATAATGAGGTTCAATATTAGCCACGTTTCACCTACTTCTTTAGCTTTTTATGTAGGTATATTTGATATCATGACTAGCAAAATAGCATTATTTGCAGGAAACTTAAAGTAAACAAAACGAGTTCTGTGCCAAACCACATTAACCTCAATACTACTGCATATAGGCCTCAAAATATTCCAATTAGCTAATTAACACTTTAATACCATATTAACCTAAGTGCCAGAGGCTTGGCAATGCAAAATGTAGTTACTGGCATACGAAGTAACATAAATAATTCTGGCAGAATTTCGCTTCGAATTTCTAAATTTAATTCACGTGTATTGCATTACGGAGAGAAAGTTTATTTAACGAGAAAGGCAAACCTTTATACAGGACAGGGTGGGTTTTAAGTAGATTAAAGTATTAAAAAGCGCAACATCATTTTTCATCGCTGTTTGCTATTTAGGTGTAGCGTTTTATTATTGTAATAATATTGAATTTTTAACCTATAATAATAGTTTCTGTTGTCATATAATTATGTAGCACTGAGTACGTAGCAAATGAACGTGTGGTCCACTTAGGTATTATATGTTTTCTAGCTCAGCGGATTGTATATGCGTCGCTACGTCTGAAGATTACCGTGCCAATAACTTTCGGGACTAATCTATCACCAAACTGAATCATAGTAAACATTACTTACGATGGTGCTCCTGCCTTAAAGCTTTTTCAAATAAGTTCTACTACTATAATTGTAAGCCTGGAATTAGAAAAAGGTTGTGTTTTTCTGCGAAAAAAAGCGTTATTTTGGAGTAGAAGCATGGCTTCTGCGTCGGACCCTTTTTGCGAGCGTGATAAACTGCCATCCTATCGGACTATGAGATTAAGAGGATGGGGAGTGCACCTGTGTCTGCAGACACACTTTTGTGCTTTGTTTTATATCCTGATATATTTCTTGATATAAATTGAAGCTTGAAAAAAATAACAGTATAGATAATAGTGTGTTAATATCAAATTGTGTAAAATCAAATATATTGTAAAGGTAAAATGTGTGAGTTAAACACTAATATATTCCTCTGTCACACCTTTATAGATAATATAAATATAGACCTGATGCTAGGTGATGTTATAAAGTTATTCTAGCCTCGCTGCCTCGTTGGTCTAAAAGTGTTATTCGGGATTGTCTTGTGGTAAATTCTGGTCTTGGAATTGTGTCCGGTCGCAATATACTCACATGGATCTTAAAAATTACAGGTGAACTGTGTATGTTATACACTAGCGCTAGATCCTTTTGTAGAACATAGTCATGATACTGTGCTATAAAATTGAGAATTGCTGCCATAAATAAGTATAAGTAGCTATATTTGATGTATACTTATCACCCTGTACATTATCTTCACATTTTGTATTGTAATCAAGAACAGGTAATTAATTTCGACTGCAATAAAGTTGATATTGTTTGTATGTCGAAGTTTCCTTTGTGAAAGCATAACAATGTGGCTTTGTCAGTTTCAGGAAATTGCTTTTGCTAATGAGTTCTCAAATATTTTGATGTGAATTTCATTTATATTTACTTTTTCATTTGACATACGTGGAAAAAAATCTCATCACATACCAGTGCGTAATCAATTAGCAACCTACTTAACGATAAAATTTCTATTCTGTATCACTAAAGACCATCCAAGGCCGTTTTGTCTTATTTCTACTCAATTACACTAAAAAGCTAGTGGATTTTTGAGTGCAATGAGAACTTAAAAACAGAAATACAAACCAGTTTGATTCTACCCCAGTCTTCACAACGCAACAAAACAGTACGATTACTTTTTTGCTTAGATTTTCTGCCATCTCACTGGCCGTAACGACCGCCATAGATCTCAAATGGCAGTCACGACTGATAGTGTAATTAACGTGTCTCCGGGACGACTATCCGTGGACAGATTGCGATAAGCATTAGCGATACTTTACCCAGTTGGTCGACGGATAGTGACGGACGGCGGACCGCGGCTTGGCAGGCAATCGATTTGTTCATCTGCTTGCATTTAAGCTTAGGTAACTTATATTTAAATCTTTCACTTATATTGAAATATAAAAATTTTCTCTCATTTTTGTCTTGTGGCATTAGACAAAACATAGCTTAATATGTTACATCCATAATGATTTTGCTCTCTTTATAAGAAAGTCACTGTAATAAATGGTCATTATTCGACCCCCGATCTCCATACTTAACGGCAATTTTAGCTTGGATTTCCTTTTACTTAACAACATGCAATTAATAGTTCTAACGACCACCATAGATTTCGAATGACAGTCACGACCGATAGTGTAATTAACGTGTCTAAGGGAGCGCTATCAGTATCCGTGGGCAGATTGCGATAAGCATTAGCGATGCTTTACCCCGGTCAATCGACGGATATTGACAGACAGCGGACCGTGGCTTGGAAGGCGATCGATTAGGTTATCTAGGGGTGCAAGAAAGGAGCCTCCCCGAGTGACGTACACAACGATTCCCTACGTCCGGCGCACCCTGGGCAATTTCGTGAGTTCTCCAAAGCGAATTGGCTAATCCTTTTGATTTGATTCCCGGGTCGGGCAAAGTGCTATTTGTGAACTTTACGACAAGAAATTCACAATACTAGCACGGAGTTTGAATTGTGTCCGGTGGATGCCGATAGGCTCTGCTCCTATCCCATGGGACCTAAACATAACAGGTGAAATGTGGGTCTTGTGTACCTCTGCCACACCTTTCTAGGTAATTTAGACGTGTTTGTTATGTTATGTAATATTTTAATACCTATTTTTCTCGCGTCTTTGTCTTATGGAACGAGATAAAATATAAAAACTAAAACCAAGTAAAGTTAGTCTAGCTTAGGCTGGCACAAAAGAGTTGAGAAATTTCGAGTCCGGCAGCATACGAATCCATAGCTGAATTGGCAAAGCACTTGGGGCGTATACCCAGGGGGTGCAGGTTCGAGTCCTGCTGGATTCTTAATTTTTCATCTTTAATATTATATAAAATACAAAAAGCTAAAAGCAAAGCTAAAATTTGCTTTAAAATATTACAGATAAAATATAGCTTAATATGTTACATGCATAATGATTTTGCTTTCAATATAAGAAATTTAGTGTCATAATAGATCATGATAAGAACTATTTCTTTTTAACTCTTTAACTCTCCACGTCTCAACGCCATTTTCTTTTCCTTTTGCTTAACAACATGCAATTAATAGTTTTAACGACTACCATAGATCTCAAATGACAGTCACGACCGATACTGTAACTAACTTGTCTCCGGGACCGCTATCAGTATTCGTGGGTCGATTGCGATTAGCAATGCTTCACAGTCGGTCGACAGATATTGACGGACTACGGACCGTGAGCGCGGCAGGAGATCAATTCGAGCATTTACTTCATTTCTTTTTTAGTTTTTTTTTTAATGGAATGAGAGAAAATATAGTTTGTTTTACTTGCTACCGGGAACTGGGGGCCGTCTTATATGGTGTGGCTTCATTAAAGAGGTTCGGGTGTTGTGGCGCAAATTGGGAAAGGCCTATGTTCAGCAGTGGACTACGAGCGGCTGAATGATGATGATGATGATTTACTTGCTAATGAATAAGCTTTTAATAGGAGTAGTTAATGTCTTTAAGGTCATAATTCGACCCCAGATCTTCATAACTTAAAACTGACTTTTATTTGGATTTACTTTTACTAAACAACATCCAATTAATAGTTCTAATGATTGCCATAGATTTCATAATTAACGAGTCTCCGGGACCGTCTTACTTTTTAAAATATGTCCTATAAACAAATAAAAGAAAACATACTATTTTGTTTCTAAAATGAATAAAACAGTAATGTGATAGGTACGTCATTAACGTAAATTTCACAAGAAAATACAAACAAATCTCGAGATACATCATTAAAAGATTCCGCGAACGGTTTTTATTCTAATTACATTTCTGCTGTAAGTCTCGTTCTGTCCAAGGCCTCTTATGATTATACAAGTTTTGAATAATATTTTGCAGAAAATGTTATTGTAAATAAGTTAATGATAACTTGAAAATAAACATTAAATTTCTTAGAAAGTAATTTTAAAACAGTGATTGTTAATCAGGAATACTTTTTTAAGTTGCTATAAAAATTAAAAAATGATAAATTTATTTTATTAAATGTTTTACAAAGAGCGCGTGAAATTAACAAAAAAACTACAAGTTTGACTGAAGAAAAAGTATACGTAAGAAACCATTTTTCACGCCATGCTAGCACCCAGTCACGAGGAAGTTAAGCACCGCTTACATTTGAATTCTCATTCAAATCACGCATGTCTTAACTTTCATCAATCAATGCTACTACGCAGGTAACGCAACTGCGACCAAAATAGTTGTGTACATGTACATTGTAAACATAAATGTACATGTACACGCTAATATTTGGTGAATTCACATCACAGCGTGAGTCACTGGAGCGGAAGGCTGTATTTGTGTACTGTTAAGGGTACTTTAGGCTTGTGCCACATTTCAGAGCAAAGTATACTTAAAGCAGTGACGCTTTTTAACAAGTTTATATTATATTGTTACTTGAAAGTAAAAGAACTTTCGTACATGAACTTTCGAGAACTAAAGCGTCTATGACTTCTTGAAATCACAATCATATTTTTTGTACAGTGAGCAAGCAAATAGGTATGCTGATCAAAATTGTGCGCCATATTTAAAACTGACTGCAATAGATATGTATGTGTGAATTACATATTTAATAAGTGTAATATACCCACTATTTAGATATGTAACTCACTTATCCATAGCTGGTGGAGTATTTACTATGACTTAGAAGTTTTCACCCTGCATACCCAACTCGTTGGCCCACCGTACTTAAGTAAAAAGTAGCTTAAGTGTTAACTTAAGTCATAATCCCTCTGTGCCTAAAAAAGTCATGAAATCAGTTCAGGGGATGAGAGAAGTTATGTAACAAACGTTCGTAATAGGACGTTCAAATCAAGAGGATTTTTATTTTTAATATTTTTTTTAAAAACCCTAAAATTAACTTTTACTGATTTCATATTATTTTATAACTGCCTCGATGATCTAGTGGTTAGCGTATGCGCCACGCGGTCGAGGTTCAATTCCCGGGTCGGGCAAAATGTTATTTGTGAACTCTCCGTCGGGAAATTCACAATAGCAGTACGGAGTTGGAATTGTGCCCGATGGATGGCGACAGGCTCATCCCATGGAAACTAAACATAACAGGTGTAATATGGGTATTGTAGACTTGAACTCTTCTGTGTTATGTTATGTTTTACATTTAAAAACCCGAAATTCACTTTAACTGATTTCATATTATTATATCTTTTAAGGAGAAAAGCCCTTACTACTAACCAAGAAGGAGTGATTTCAATGAAAGTAAGTGCTTGCGGAAAATAAATGTCCACCAAAATATCTTTGCAATTATTCTCGACAAAGTGAAACGACGTCGCCGCCGTCGTTAACTTGAAGATGTACAACTACCCAAGGGTGGTAACTGATCGAAAAGTTTCAACCCCAACTTTACGTACAATTGCGGCGACAACACCCCTGCTTACTATCCGAGGGGGAGAACTAATGGGGTGTTATTGATTATTTTCTTTGACTTTTTAGACTTCAGCTGAAAACGGGGAAAGTTTTGGAGTAATATAGCTTTTGTGAACAAGCCTGAGGGAAGTACGGCAAGTATACAGTTGTCTGGTAAGTAATAAATAAAGTTACGTTATGACGTAACATGCAGTTGAGAAATTTAGGGTCCTGGCTAGAGGAACCGTAGCAGAGTGGTTAAAGCCGCTGCCTGGTGTGCAGAAGGTTGCAGGTTCAAATCCTGCCAGTCCCATAAGTTCTTTAACAGTTTCTTAGTATAATTAGCTAAGCATAGATAAGTGCTAAAGATATAATCAATAAGTTGTTGAAATATACTAAAAATTATTTAGCTTGCTGCTGTCCGCGTATAGTAAATACTTACTAAATATATAAAAATGTCGTGTTATCGAACTCCTCCACACCGGCTTGACAGATCGCGACGATCTAGTTGTAAAACAAATATAATTAAATAATAAAAAAAAACAAAATAACACATAACATTACTTCACGATTATATTACCCAGAAGAGTGAGGCAGAGAATTTCCGTACGGAAAGTTCACAAATAACGCTTTGCCCGACCCGGGAATCGAACCGCTAACCTCTAGATCATCAAGGCAGTATAGTATAAAAAATAATTCCTATTAAAAAAGTCCAAGACTTTTTGCTAGCAATTCTTCTAAAGCCGTATAATATTTCACCAAACGAGTTATGTGATAAAATGAGCGCTAGTAGAATTGCCGAGTCAGACGTCTCGGTATTAAATCCAGGGCACGTATTTTTCCCGCAGAAAATAATGCGAGACTTACAAAATAATTTGGAAGACGTTTGAATGTCAATGTGAAAGAAGAAAAGAATAAACTAGCTTGGTAAAGGATATAACAAATTATAGAAAGCTAGCTTCAGACCGTGACTTTACCCGCGTTAAACGTCAAAAAAGTAATTTCTTTTACTCCTACACGTCAAAACAAACATAAAAATACAAAAAATATAAAATTAAAATAAAACTAAGCTAACTAAATTATAATACTTATTGTAATAAAATGATTTGACACCGGAGCTTAGATTGACTTTAATTCAACTTAGAGATTTGAATTAAAATCAATGCAAGTACCAGCTCCGATGGGTATTGCATCATGAGAAGAGCTGGTGAGAAACTCATGTGCACCATCATTTTAAATAATTCATGCAATATTTTGTTTGTTTTTTTGACAATAATTCTATGTGTAAGTTATAGCAACCAAAACAACATTATGGTTAAATATGGTTATAAAGAGAAAATAAACTTAAATATAGCAATGGAATTAAATTACTACATATAAATAAATCCATAGTATATAAGGTTGCAATATCTTACACTTCAAGCAGAAAATACTAGGTCTTGAACTATCTCCATACAAAATTTAATCGAAATCGATGCTGTAGTGTCAGAGCACATAGCTATACTAAAAATCTTTAGATATTATAATTTAAATTGAAAAGGGAGTAGTCGTACATAATAGATAAGACATAAGGGCATTAAATAAAACACACATTTTTTTTTGCCATAGTCAGTTTTCCTTTTCACTGGTAAAACTTCAACGATCACCGAAATGTAGCTAATTAAATACTGATAGGAAGAATTACCTTTTCTAACGTATTCCTAATAATTTACAAACAACGAAAACAAAACACAAAAATACATTTCACACACAAAACATACCCAGAGTCATAACAAATCTTTTGCGAATCAGACAAAGATTTGTCCCGTGTTGGGATTGAATAAATTAACTGGAGCAAATTAAATATCGAATGACTATACAAGAACATTGCATCAGAATTGATCCCGTAATCAAATTCAAACTTTTCAACGTAAATTTGATTTATGTTCACTGAAAAATATTATATTAAATAACTAAAAAAACAAAAACGTTATTTTCCAACCTAAAGTTTTGGATTAGATAAGTTTTGATTAAGGTATGACCTTTTTTTATACGGCATGAATTTCATACAAACTTGAATATGAAATTCTAATCTATCACATATTTTAAATGCGAGAATTTACCGCAGACATGAGTAATTATAAGATACCTATTTACACCTGCTTGCCCCAACTGTACTCTTGCGAAACAGACTTCAAGTCTCCACAAGTAGCAAGTCGTTCCACTCCTTGGCAGTTCGCATAAGGAATATTGAAGCAAAAGCTTTATGCGTATTTGCGTATCTACAATGAAGCGGCCGTTTGTCTGGTAGTCCAATGGTAAAAAAGGACGGAGGAAAAAGGTGTTCGGTTCAGTTTTTTAGCACACTTATTCTGTTCTATTCAACGATCACCGAAATGTTGCCTATTAAATACTGATAGGAAGAATTACCTTTTCTTTATTTTAAACATAACATAACTTAATATCACGCCTGAACTGCCCAAAAGGTTTACAACACCCACATTACAACTGTTAGGGGATGAGCCTATCGCCATCCACGAGGCACAATTTCTACTTCGTGCTGCTATTGTGCATTTCCTGACGAAAAGTTCACAAATAACTTTTTGCCCAACCCGGGAATCAAACCCGAGACTTGCGGTAAGAGGCGCATAGGCCATCGAGGCAGCAGTCTCTTATTTTAAAGTAAAGTAATAAAAAACAATATCATAAAGCTTTACTCAACCTGGCTAAACATCATAATCCGGGCAGCAAATTCATTTGTAGTCGCTGAAAGTGAAAAATAAATCTATTATTCACAAAAGCCATTTGAGAAGGAACGAGAATAAATAGAAGAAGAACACTTGAATTTAAGACCGAGTTTTTAATTTTGACAGATTTATACAATAATCTAAAGAGTAAGATATCTTATGACAAAACATCTGCTATTACAAAATGTGAAAGTTTATGAGATTTTTGAATGTTTGTAACACAATCCCGTAAAATCTTCGTAATTTTAAATAAAATTTGAGACACGGATTGATAATATAACTCAGATTAACATAATTATAATATTAGGCTACGTACATTTCGTATTTTATTCGTCTACTCGCTAATGAGTAGTAACAAAACCCCTAAAACATTAGAAAAGATCAGATACGTCGCTTCATTAAAGAATCGGGCTAACTTTGCCCTATCTACAAATCATTTTGGAGCAAATTTACAACTTAACCTAAACACAATGCACTAAATGTACAAAACCTAAACTCTACAACAGTAAAACCTCATTGTTTCCAAACTCAATTTAATACCTGTCCCATCTATGTATTATATTTAAGAACGAATAGACCAAGGTGCCTCGATTAAATAATTTATGGCCACTTATGTCATAACCTGATTGTTTTACCTCCATGAAAACGCTTACGTGGGATGTATTGTCTTTGACGAGACAATAGGGGTTGTCAATTTGATAATACAGTTGATATTTTGTATCAAACGGTCGGCTATTAGGACAAAAATTTATATAATAAACTGTGTATTAGATTACTATTTGATTATTATCAAAATATCATTAGCTTAAAATATATTTTGGTACGAATTTAAAAAATGGTAAAGTAAAATATTCTGTGGTATATATAATTTCCTAAAGGTTATTAAAATGATCAAAATTACCCTGTTTACGTTGTTGACTTAGGTAAGCGTTTTATTTCGCTTCTGATTTCTAAAAGGCTGTTGTTATTTATTACAAAATAACATAATATTCTTAACTAAATTTCAGCTCTCCATTATAATTCTCATTAATATACATGAATAAATATAAAACAGAAAGAAAAAAGTATTAGAAGCAAACTTTCTTCCACTCAAAATAATATCTTGGTTTAAATAAGAAATTTTGTAACAAAGTTTGGAAAGGTCGAATAGGATTAGAAAGTGAAATCAGTACATTGCAGTGAAAGTTTTGAGATTCAAGTAAAATGCTTCGTTTTGAATACAAATGCAAATATATAATGGATACTTTGACTTGTGGTTGGCATTTTAAAATACATTTGTCTGCGTGTTTTTGTTAATTGAAAGTAGAATTAATCATATTTACATATATTTTGATAAGTTTTAAGTTATGAAAAATACTATTAAAAGGCGACCCTTAATGTGTATTTTGGCTTAAATTTATTTAGCTTCATGTCAATTAATTTTCGAATTTCAAAACAGAATCTTTAATCAAAGGATTGAGCTAAGATGAAGCTTTTATTTTTCTTTCTTACAAGACTCTCACATCGATATTTCTTCTGTCTGGCGTCTGCATGCCAACAAGACTTACAAAGGGTGCATAAGGGACAAAAAAAGTCTTGCCGCTACCCTTATAGGTTGTTACCAGGGGGGGGCTCACCACCCAACAATACCCCATGTCTGTATTTGTCTAAATATTTCACCGTCTCTCGTAAGCGGGTTAGATAAAACAATTTTCTACTGGAGATAAACTCGAAATGACTTGAAGTCTGCAATTCTACTTAATTAGAAGCGAGCGCTAAGTCACCTGAGCGCTTAGTATTTAATTTTGTTAAAAGTAGCATCGTCGTGTGGGGTGACTCTGTTTTACTTGTCGCTGGCTTACGTATGTCGCAAATGAGTGACGAATGCCGGGTATGTACAAAGAAATTTATTATATCACTCGAGCTCAGTTTATTTTTGTAAGAAGACTTATGTGTTTTTTCCAATTCTTCATCGATATTCTTGAAAGAATAGTTTGCATATTAGAAAAAATATACCTGGCTTACTTTAATAATAAGGTTTGTCAACAAAGGATTTGAGATACTTTGTATTATCATGTGATTTCTTCTTTAAAAGCTTGAACGCTTTTTTGTATTTGCAAATCCGAGGATTACTGTTTTGCTTATGCGGGTTTTTGAGGAAAAATATTTTCCCTCCTGCTGGCGCCGAATTACCAGCCCTAAACATAAACGAGGAATGTTACCCACACGACTCTGTCACTGTTAACATTAACAAAAAAAACGTCAGTTGGCTACCAAATTGCCGAGGGGACATTCGTACAAAAATGCTCTGCGTATCAGCGGTGTATTTCAATTTCATGGTACATTAACTTTAACAACTACAGGCATAGTTAGTTATACTATTTTATTTGTATAACTACAGTTAATTTCACGTACACACAGGGCTACATATTAAGCTTAAAATGTCTCATATAGGATGTCTTTCACTGTACAGGATTTTTATGCCATGCGGCTCA
The DNA here is from genome assembly GCA_905147285.1 of Hypena proboscidalis. NCBI lineage: Eukaryota > Metazoa > Arthropoda > Insecta > Lepidoptera > Erebidae > Hypena > Hypena proboscidalis. The sequence goes on along the minus strand of LR990132.1, from coordinate 21,814,851 downwards.
GCTTAAAACTGGAAATTTTTATCTTGTAGCCGCGTATACTACTAGTTGATTAAAGACACTATTGTAACATCTGCGACTTACATTGAAAAACACAACTACAGCTGAAAATTTACTTTACTGAGCTACGTTCTTAGCTAATATGATACCGTACAAGAAAATTTAGGGGCTATTAATATTAAAACAAACGAATTTTGAGTGCACGGTTGACGTAGTATTTAAAGCGGTCGACTCGCCGCTTTCAACCGCGCTGGTGTTGTGTGTGCACACAAATCTTTGTGTGATCCGCAAAGATATGTTATGACTTTGGGTGTGCTTTGTGTGTGTGAAATGTATGTTTGTGAACACTCCCGCGACACAGGAGTTATTACTAGTGTAGGTAACATTTTAAAAAGAAAACAAAATATAATAATACACCCAAACATACAATGATACGTACAAGCGTTGTATACTCAACGTGGCTCATATTTTGCGAGGGTGTCTCACATTTGTGACTGTCACGGTTAAGATTAGCGACATGCACAAAAAGCAACAGAGGGGTTTTTTTTTGTAATTTATTTATTTCTTAACAATATACATTGTGTTGAAAAAATGGTCACATAAAATAGTAATTAAGTATAAAAAATAAAACAAAAATAGAGAGTAACATTATAAAATAGAACACATCATATCATACATCAACCATAAAAAACTTGTATTTAAGGTTGTACATTTTAATTTAATTAAAGGTTGGTTGGTAAATTGGTTGAAAGTATGTTTGTTAACTTTCAAAATTGTTGAGGGGATTTTTCAAAAGATGTTGCAAATACAAGTAAGATGAGAACTTAAATTTTATGGTAAATTATGTCTTGTTTCTTGTGTCCTTCCTTTGGATCGCAACCCAGTTGCAATCGTTTTTAGTATTCGCGATAACAAATAGTTAATAAATTTATCACTAGCTGATAACATGCACGTCTTTGGGCTTACATAAAAATAACACTAACTTTAATTAAACGTAGAAGCTTTTATCTAAACAATCGAATGAGAACTAAATACGCACACACACGAACAATAATACGTACCTATATACGTTGTGTACTCTCCGTGTGGCTCAAATTTTGCGAGGGTGTCTCACATTAGTGACTGTCACGGTTAAGATTAGCGAACATGCACAAAAAGTAAGAGGGGTTGAAAACTCGAAAGCATGTTTGCTTCTAAGGGATGGTATCGATCTAAGCGGTGTTTGTACATCTAATGAACGTAATGTGTCTTGAGATAAGCGGGTAATGTTTCAGTTTGTTATTTAATCCAAATATAACAAAAGAGAATTAGTAATCTTGGGGTTTTTTTTGCGGCCAGTGACGAAATGCTTTATGGACTACTGTTGTTGTTAATACTTATTAGAGACAAAAGGGTGCTTGTACTATTAAGTTGATTAAGGGACATAATGGTTTATTTTCTTATTCATTAGTTTTATAGCATTTAGCTATGCTTAGCAAATTATACTAAGAAATAGTAGAAAAATTATGTGACGTAATGACGTAACATACAGTTGAGAAATTTAGGGTCCTGGCCTGGAGGCGACCGTAGCTTAGTGGTTAAAGCAGCTGCCCGGTGTGCAGAGATCACTGGTTCGATACCTGCAAGTCCCATAATTTTTCTTAGTACCATGGTTTACAATAAGTTCTAAGAAAGTAGGTTTTTGTGTAGAGTTGTAGATATTTTATTAGTTATAAATTTGGACCGTTGTGTGGTATATCCACACAAAGGTTGTATATTATACAACCCATATCTGTACAACATTTTTTTATGCAAATGTCGCAAATGAGATTAAGTTCACGTTTAAAAAGTAACGTAATTGTAAATGTTTACTTTACCGGTAAGAGGATTATATCACTTTAATCGTAGCATATTACTTTTGTTCTTAAATTTTATGAATAAAAAATTTCTTTTTTTTATTAATATATTATAAAAAATGTAGTTCATATTGATACTAACCTCTTGTTTTTGCGGGGCAATTTTTTAAATACATTTTTAAGCCCTATTACGTGTTCGGTCACTTAAAAATTAAATAAAAGTTTAATTATTGGCTAAGACGCATTTTTATTTAAATACTTACAGCAGAAGAAATTTAATATACATAAAATCACGGCTATATTACCCACATTTCACCTGTTATGTTTAGGTCCAATGGGATAGAGGGTAAGCCTATCGGCAGCCACCGAGCACAATTACAACTCCGTGCTAACGGAAAGTTTACAAATAACACTTTGTCCGACCCGGGCATCGAACCCGAGACCTTGCGGTATAAGGTAGTACCATCGAGGGAGTACTAGACCATCGAGAGAGAAACTTTAGCGAGCGCATATAATGTAATAATAATAATAGCAGCCCTGTATGTAGTACATGTCTACATGTCTACAACAGCTAGTAGTTTAAGCTACATTGTTCCTAGAACTGTTATAAGGCGACAAGTGCTCACACGTCCATTGTTTGCTGTACCACCCTGCAGAACTAATGTCAGAGTTCGAGCACTCTTGCGACGCTTGTGTCAAAATTATAACGATAATTTTACAGATTCATATATATTTGCCATGCGCGCTAACGTATTTAGAACTACATTAATACAAAATATCAAGCAAATTAAGGAATAACTGGAGGTGTTCGCATTCTTTGCCTATTGTTTGCATTTCTTTTCTTCTTATTATTTAATTTTAAGTTGCAAAAATGTCACCAATTTTTCACTTATATTTTGTGGATAACGTTGTGAGTGCACATTTATTTTAATCACTGTTTAATTTGTCAAATTTTTGAATTTACTCTTAATGTTGTAACTGTTTGTTTATCCCTAATAAATAAAATATAACAAAATGTCCCAATGCTGGGCTCGGGCCTCTTCTCATGATAAAAAGGGTTAGGCTATAGTCCACCACGCTGGGCAAGTGCGGATTGGTAGACTTCACACACCTTCGAGCACTTATTAGGCACTCTCAGGCATGTAGGTTTCCTCACGATGTTTTCCTTCATCGTTAGCGAGCGATAATTTATATGATAAATACACACATATCTTCGAAAAGACGAGAGGTGTGTGCCGTGGGCTCGAACCCGAGACCTTTAACTTCGCAGTCCTACGGTCTCCCACTCGGCTATCGCTGCTTGCATATAATGTAATTTTGAGAAATCTCTCGCAAATCTTATTTAAATTTATTTCAGAACAATATTTACTTGAAAATTTAATCGACATATAAGTGAAAGCCGTAAATATTAATAATGCAAATGATTCTCAATAATGCTACAATAAAAATTTAAAAGCCAGTGAGTTGCTCGTTTATTCACTAGCGGTTTAAGTCTCACAATGTGTATTTAATAAGCTTTACTCATGCGAATTCAGGGTGCATAATGTATTGGAAAATAAAGCATTAATTATCCAGACATTTCATCGATAGTATTAATTTGGTAAATTTTATTGTCTCTGCATTTATACATACTTAAAAAAAAAGCACATAATATGGCAATTATTAACACTATTGTAACTTCGTACACGGGAAAAATGCCGACAACTAAACTAAGTTGCGTACTGAGTGTGTTTTCAACATAAGATCACGTCTATATTATTACCCCCAATTCAGCTGTTATGTTTAGGTTCCATGGAATAGGGGCTGAGCCTATCGCTATCCACCGGGCACTTTTTCAACTTCTTGCTGCTATTGTGAATTTCCTGACGGAAAGTGACAAATAACAATTTTTTTAAAGTTAGACAACGGGTCAAAATCGCGTAATTATTATAAAGGTAAATAAATACCTATGCTCGACGTTGTCCAACTTTTGAAAATGTTCTCAAATCGCGAAAGTTTAAAAACATAAATAACAATTTGCCCGACCCGGATATCGAACCAGAGACTTGGCGGTAAGAGGCGAATACGCTAACCACTAGACCATCGAAGCAGTTATTCCATGTTTTTTATTATAAGTCCTATGCATTATGCCAAGAATATGTTTCAATAAATGTCGGCATTCAAAATGTATGAAAGGGCGAACGACGAACTACTGATTTGAACAGACTATCGGATCAATACTTCGTTCCCCGGTTACACTTATTGATAAAATATTACATAATAAATTGTTCATTTTAATATTTCATAGAAAGTGAGACGCCTCGTGTTCAAATACAAATCGTATAATGACGAAACATAATACATTTGAAGTCTTAATTTTCCTTTCAATTACAAATTTTACTCTAGCCTCTATTTTTACAACTTTTTGAATACCCATTACAATTTCAATTTGGTATTAATAAGTTGTAGTACTTTTTTTCATAAGAACTTTTGAAAGATAAAGTAGCTAACCATTTTCCCTAATATATTTTACTCCGATTCAAAAGGTCTTTCTTCTGCAAATAGTCTTTCATTTAACTTTTATCGCAATACAACCCTACTTTAGAAAGCCTATACGTGGTTATTTTTAATTTATTAATCGAGGCCTTACATCAATACCATCTGCTGAGGGTTCACATTGATAATGTAAAACAAATACACGCCTCGGGTCTCGGGGCCTTGTTATGCTTCGTTAAAACAATGGGTACACTGGATTGGCTATGTGACTTCGACCAATTACCCTCAATTTTGTCGAAATGGAACGGATTAATTCAAAAATTCGTAGTCAACCAATTTTATAAATGTTTTGTGTTACAATAAATTCTTTCATTGGATAGCGAATTTAAATATTGAATATTTACGAGGTATTATTTCAATTGTGAGCCATTTAAGAATCGGTAAAAGCAGTTTGAAGTATTTTTATAATGTCACTGCGTTTTGATAAAAGTACTGTTACCTGTTGTCCTACGTAAGCGATAAACGACGCGATTCATACGAAACACGTGACGAACGCTGACAAAACGAAAGTATTTGTATGAGTCGCGTTGCATTTTTCATGCAAAAACCTTCGTTTTGATCGCATTTGTCACATATTTTGCATGAATTGCGCCGCAGCGCCTAGTATTTTTTTTTTATAAACAACTTTATACACACACAAAAAAAAATGGTATAATAGTATATATACATGAATCTATAGGTTTGCCTTATAAATCTGCTCTAACGTTGCAACGAGTATATTAAGCCTTCAAAGCGATAGGTCTCGAGCATTGCCTTAACTATTTCAATTACTCAGACGTTCAGCTGCTTGATCGACTCGGAATGAAATCGCTATCGATCGCATTTGGCAGATATTACTCCACCGATTGCTGACATCTAAACGTGTTTATCTATTAATGTTAGTAGAATTATTTGCAGTTGATGTTATAATTATTAGAAGAAGAATATTATAAAAACAGCTATCACAATGTTAGTATTCCTATGACATCAGCTTTGTGGTGCATCTTATGAAAGTATTCAAGATCCTTAGCACTTAAGTACAACAATGTAATATAGTAATGATTTTGTATTGCTCCTTAAGCTGTGGTCTCCTCCAGAATATGGAGATGCTCAAGAATAGTTATGCTAAACAGAATCTGAATAAGCAGGCTCGAAGACCACTCTAAAATACCCACAAAAACCTCAACACAACATTTTGTTACCCGCCGGCCGCGTCGTCGCCAAAAACACAAATTTTACGACCAATAAAAACATAAGTTGCCGAAGCCTTATTCACTATTATAATTTATTCGTCTTTATTGTGCCTACAAAGCTTTCTTTTCATTGAATATAAATTACAAACGATTTTTGTTTTACAACTTCTGCCGTTCCGGAAAAATTTTGCTGTAAAGTTTATTTTGTTTGAGTGAAAGTTTGTACATTTTATAGACAATAATAATATACACAGTTACTTTAGAGGCCAAAGTTTGAAGATTATAAATTGCTCATTAAAAGCTATTCGTTAGGTATTTTATGTTAGTTGTTTATGGTTATGGCACTTAGATGGTACCGCGGTTTATATTCGAGATTTCTGAAATATTTAATGAAAGAGTAAGAAGAAACTGGGCGAAGATGTACTACTTGATTTAACTACGGACTGATGTAATTTGAATCTGAGATAGTTTTGTGATGTGGTTTTCTCATGAAGATAGTAAACTCGTTTGTGGCACGCCATAAAACGAAGAAGAACCTGTAAAGTAGTGAACGACGTTTTTATGATGGCAGTCCCTTTTAGTACCTAGTACCTTCTAAAACCTACATAGGTTTTATACTTAAACTCATCACAAAATTAGATTTAGTCGACAACTCTTTAAATTTTCTTTGTAGCCTCTAATACTGTCAATTTAAAATAAATTGTTTAAAATGAGTTTTAAAATTTTGATTACTTAATCTTCTTTCCTGGAAACTAAGAAGCCAATTTATAAAATTATGAATAAATAAAAAAATACTAGTTGAATTATAAAACACCCATAGGTTTTTAATTATAATATTATATAACCTACAATCTATTACACTACATTTTTAATTAAATGAAATCAAATTACATTTAAAGATCATGAAGCCTAAAAAAAGCTTACACGGTTTTAAAAAAATACTACAAAGTTAGTAAGTAATTACTTTATGTCAGGCAATAAGATAAATTCCTTTCAAGCTGTTCCTAAAAGGTTTTTATTCATTGCCTTTTTCACAAATTTTCACGAAAAAATCAACTCAATCTTTTTTATTTATTTTTTTATTGAACTGGGAAAAGCTTATTTAAAATGTTCTTTGTAACTATCTGTTCTTTTTTTCTATATTCTTTGACCGTAATTTCTCAGAAATCAAATTAACATGCTACCCAGATCACGTCTTCTAGTCATGATCTAATAAATTAGTATTCTTGTCTCTGAGGTACAAGCCTTATTGACCGGCTGTAAGAACTATTACGGTTGAGCTGAGAAATGGCTGATCTTATGAAGACTACAAGCCATTTTGCTATGTATTTCAAAAAAACTTTATTTACAGAAAAATATACATATTGGATTTTAAATTAAAATAGTCTAAAAACTTAATAAGTCACTGTCAGAAGGCCTCGTACCCAAAATGCTGGCAGCATTACCGCGTTGTATGTCAATGGCCGAAATATAAGCCAGCATTTCGAGAACGAGTTGCCTCAGTTAGACGCGCTGACAACTCTTTGTACAGACTATACGTGGTACGGCCTCAAGGCCCTAATTCATGTTTTTTTAAACCTAAACTAGAATTTGTTGAGTTTTTTGTCTAAAAAATGGACCTTTAAAACCAAAAATGAAACAGTTAATTATTATTTAAGTTGAGTTTATTTCAAAAACGCCCCACTTAATCCGGAAAACACCTGAAAGCTGACAATCCACCTTGCATAGCAAATATTGTACATTAAACAAATTCCTGGGACTTTATTACGGTGCGGTCGGATGCCTACGCGTATTTCAAGTCCTTTTAAACAAATGTAAGACTGTGGACATTTTTTGCAAAAAAAATATTCCTGTTACAATATTGAACGTGTATTTGTTTAATTCCAAAAATTATGAAAGTAATTTAGTGATTTGAATGCTCTGTAAGTAAAAAAATAATAAAAAATGAACATTTAAAATCAGCAGCCAACATCAGACTTCGATTTTACTGCAAAAAATGAAACAGCTAAATATTTCTGAAGTCGAGTTTATCACAAAACCTTTTTATTCCAAATGAAGCGTCCCACTTGATCCGGAAAACATCTGAGAGCTGACAATCCACCTTGCATAGCAAATATTGTACATTAAACAAGTTCCAGGGACTTTATTAAGGTGCGGTCGGATGCCGAAGCCGACGTCTTGACCCAGATATCGGCGATGTCGCACCGACTCGCTTGGTATAGACTTCGATGTATTTTGATGTCGGCTTAGGGGTAAGAAATAGTGAATGCTTGATCGGTGAATATAGAAGTTATGGTAATTTATGTGATGTGGGGTCTATGTACATAACCGAGGTGTTGAGTAGGCATACAAATCTTTTTTTTATATAATACATAGTGCTGGAAGAGATTTAAACCCCTTATTTTATTCATGCTGTAGAATATGAGGCTTTCCTATGCATACCAAAGATGTACAAAGGAATATAAAACAATCGCCTGTAACATAATAGACAATTTTATTACTGTGGATCAATAATGTAATATTTAAATTATATATTATGTGGTAATTTTTCAATGTTAAGCTTATTTCTTATACATTGACGTTTAAGACATTATGTTTAAAGATTTTATATACTTTGCGAAGTAACTTGCAAAAGAGATCAAAAAACAATTTGTCAATTCCAAGAAACAAAAATTAATTTCAGTATACTCCATATTTTTCTATACGTGCAAAATTGGAGATATTGAAAACATTAATAGAATTGGTAATAATATTGAACTACTTATTTCTTTAATATTTTTTATTATTTTTTAATAGAACGGATAATTTTTTTGGGTTCATATTTTTTTGCACTATAAGAGCCTTATAACGTAATATGCTGAATGTATTTGGCAAAATACTTAAACTTTAATATCTTGTTTTTTATAATTAAGATAATAACCAGCTTATTTTTATCTTAAATATTTTTCTTAGATATACAATTTTATATTTAAATAAGTTTAAGTTACAATTCACGATAAGATGTGGTTTTATTATAATAGTAATAACAATATGTTTTATTGTGAATCTAATGGTAGACAACAGTATCTATTACGTATGTCCTTTCTCACATAAGTCTAAAAATATTTCCGTGAAAAAAAATATTTTACATCGGCATTTGTACAGGGTGGCAGAATCAGGATTTAAAATATAAATAACAAAAAAACTACGTGAAATATATATTTATATTTTTAATCATTATAAAGAAGACAAATGCGGGTTTTATTTCTTAAAAATTATGTCGTCTAAATGTTGACCGTCACGTCGGATACATTCATGGAATCTGGCTTCAGTATTTCTTGCCACTCGCTGGAGAAGTGCCGCCGAGATGCCATGAACTTCGCGAACGATATTTTCTTTTAATGATGAGATAGTCGCCGGGTTTGTTTCGTAGACTTTATTTTTGAGATATCCCCACAGAAAAAAGTCCATGGGTGTAAGATCCGGTGACCTGGGTGGCCAGGGGATGTCACCGAAACGGCTTATCAGTTGGTTGGGGAAGAAATCACGAAGTAGCGCCATGGTCTCCCTAGCAGTGTGCGGGGTGGCGCCATCTTGCTGAAACCATGTCCGTGAAGTGTAGGAAGGATGGTCTCTCAATGTTGGAAAAAAAAAATCATTGAGCATTCGCCGATAAGCAACACCAGTCACAGAAATTGCGTGCCCTTGACCATTTTCAAAAAAATAGGGTCCAATTATTCCCCTGCTTGATAATGCACACCAAACCGTCACTTTGGGACTGTGAAGTGGCTTTTGGTGTTTTAAGTGGGGGTTTTGTCCTTTAGGAGACCAATAACGACAATTCTGCTTGTTTACACTGCCATTTAAGTGAAAGTGGGCTTCATCACTCCAAAAAATAGTGTTCACCGTGCGAAATCGCTCCAACATTGTCTCACAGTAATTTTTACGCAAGTTGTAATCATTAGGCTTAAGCGCTTGCACAATTTGAATTTTAAATGGATGAAGTTTAAGATCCTTCTTCAATATCTCGTGCACTATAGTTTTTGGAAGCCCCAAGGCAGCCGCTCTCTTGCGAACGGACTGACGCGGATTATCGCTCAAACTGGACGCGACGAGTTCGATGTTTTCATTTGTTCTCGACGTCCGGCTGGGCCCCGGTCGTGGGTTATTTTCTGCTGAACTTGTTGCCCGGAACCTTCGCACCCATGATCGAATCAAATCTTCACTTGGGGCGTGACGTAACCGTCGAATATTGTAACGTGAACAAAATCTTCGACGAGAAATTGCACACGAATCATTGGCTTTAAAATACGCTTCGATTGCGAACGCACGTTGTTCACCCGTCCACTGCGACATTGCGACTAAAAAACCCGCACGAATGACGAAGCCAACGCGGCCCCCTCCCCGCTCCTCCGTGCAACGGTTACGGAGAAATTCGAAATTTAAATCCTAAATCTGCCACCGGACACCCTGTACAAAAACGCTTTACCGTGAATGGAATACTCGGACCCCAAAACCTTTGTTTAAAAATACAATTTTATTACTTTTTCCAGTGTCTGTCTGAGAAACATTCTCGGCCGTGAAAAGTTCCTCAAAGGAATAAAATACTTAACACGAATATATTTTTTTTTGTGAATTTGCGTTTTGTACCGAGTTCAAAGCAAATGTACATTGTTAGGGACCATGAAAAATTCATTATTACGAAAATTTTGATGATTTCGAGAAGATTTGAGAATTCGCAAAACATTATTTGTTAATAATTTACTTTGTTTAAACATACCCTCGAAGGCAAAATTAAATGTAAAAAGGTCGAATAACAGTTAATGAATATAATACAAGACTAGTAAAAAAAACTTTACAATTTTTGTTTATTAGGTTAGTTTGATATACAAATGTCTGAGATTCCTTGCGATTATTGCGATAAATATAATGAAAAAATAAATAGAAAAGCCTTTTATTTCCTTTGCAGTAATAAAATAGTAAAACTTACATTTTAAATTTATTTCTTTACAAAAAAAAATCTTTCCTTATTCTATGTATGTATTATATTTATTTTTATGCTGTTGTTCACCTATATTAAAAAAGTTTATTTACCTTACATAAAATGTTTAAAATTAGAACGATTTAGTTAAAAAGTGACCACTGAAACGATTCGACTCGGCGCATTAATTTCCCTGTGTTATTTTCTAACTAGCTCGTTTTTTGCCTGACGATAAAAATGGCGCGATACTTTTTGCATTTCCGAGCAACATCAACGTTCCTTAAATTTTATACGACTTTTTTATAATAGTGGTGAAGTTTTAGTTTAGTTATTACTGTCCACAGAAATTAAATTGAATAAGCACTCATTAAATCGTTTCTAACCTACTCTCAGCTCTTGCACCTACCACTTGTCGTCTCTGCATCACCTAAAGGTTGACTGGTAGATAATGCCTACGGCATTAAGTCCACCCATATACCATTTTGTGCATAAAGTTTTTAAATAAAAAAATAAAATAAATAAAATAAATGTAATTTAAAAGGTGTGAGTCAAATATTTTGAGACACAACGAAATATTTTTATTTGCATCAAAAGCTTGTTGATAACATTTTTTTTTTTAATTATCTTGATATTTTTAGTGTAATTATTTATTATTAATTAAATTAATTTAATTCTAAGAATGTTTTCATGTAATATATGAAAATACAAATAGGCCACATTTATACGCCTTCAGATACATTTTTTGTGTTTGTATTTTTCCAAGTTCCTTTTTAACTTTATCTTATAAAGTCTGGACGGGACCTAATAATCACGCCTATATTACCCATAAGGTAATATAGGCGTGATTATTTACAACATCTACATTTCACCGGTTAGGTCCAATGGGATAAGGGGTGAGCCTATCGCCATCCACCGGGCACAATTCCAACTCCGTGCTGCTATTGTGAATTTCCTGACAGAAAACACTTTGCCAAACCCAGGAATCGAACCCGAGACGCCGCGGTGAGAGGCGCATACTCTAACCACTAGACCATCGAGATAGTTAAGAAAATGAAGTGTATAAGAATAAAAAGATACGAAACAATATAATGAAGCTTGGTGCCAAGTAGAACAGCAGTCTGTACTACTAAACAAAACTGTACCAACTGCACTTAAAATATAGTGTGTCGATTTGGCAATGCTCCATTGCTATCCGAGAAACGAGTTCCTCCGTATTTACCTACTAAATGCTTATAGTTATATTATGCCAAATGTCATTTTAATCTTTCCCCATAGATATGAGTTGGATATGCCAAGAAAATGTTGGATCAGGTGAAGGTAATGTTTTGAATACTTTGATAAAGCAAAGATACATAATATCTACGACTATTTCTTTGCGATTTGGCAGCTTTTTCTTTCATAATAAATCAGTGCTAAATAAAGAGGTATGATCACGTGAATCGATATTTGTGTATAATAAACGGTAAAGTTGACCCCATTTTTTTACAAAAAGGTTCGAATAAGGTTCGAATACGTCATTCATTAATACGTCAAGGAGTTAGGCCTTACCATAATAACGTCAATTTTGTTCGTATTTGCAACTTTTTCTTCCTTCAGCAGTAATACTCTCTTCCGGTAACGTTGTACCTGCCTCAATAAAGTAAAATCTCTTCAGTAGTAAACTGTTTTTGCGTGAAATAAAAACAAACACCCGCACATACTCACAAGCTTTAGCATTTATAATATAAGCACTATTTATAACTACCTAATGTTAATTTCCGACAAAAAATGTGCACTACCTAAACCCAAAGTGAGTTTCAGAAAGTGCACAAACAGCATCAACGTACCGTAACTTTTATCTCGTTGTCGTTGTTTTTCGACTAGTCCTCGACAACGAGTGCATTACGTTGAACCGAGTGGAACTTTTAATGAAACGAAACTCCCGGCTCGAACTAATAGACGACAGTCGTATCATTAACACAGTTGGGACTTTAACTCCGCTTGTGATCATTGAATTTTTCAATGGATTTTTGTTCGCGCTACTCGAAATGAATTGTTTTATTTTATTTCTCTTGTTAGAAACTATTTCTGGTTAATTTTGGTTTCAAACACGTTTCTAACTGTTAGAACTCTTAACCTTCTCTCTTCCAGGTTAAACAATACCACCCGCGGTGTGCCGTTGGACCATTTTGACATGATCTTTTTTCCTTTTTCATACAATTTGTATATGATTAGTTAAAGGAAATAAAACATAATTCATAATAATAAAAACCAGCTATGTGCGTGTCGGTCCATGCGTAATAGGGTTCCGCAGTTGTTACAACATATTCTAACTTAAAAGGGTTATTATCTAATTAAACAAGTAACATCTTCATACAAGTCATTATTTGCAAAGGTTTTTGAATTATGTGCAAACTACCCAAGTAAGTGCATCTTACAATTTGCGTCTACTATTACTCCTTTTTTTTTTTTTTTTTTTACGTGGGGAAATGCATTTTCGCATACCACCCCACCCCGGGGAAGGGCAGAGTGGTTATGTGGGACTCGCCCGTGCCAAAGATGGTAAACGGCACGGGAATACCCACTAAAACCCCACGGTGCTCCCGCACTCGCCTTGATGGGAGGGTCATGGGAATCTGGCGCAGCCTTTACGTCCACGACCCTCCCGGCGATGCCCGCCGAAGCGGGCCCCTCATGGCCCCCAAAGAGGGGGCTGGCGCAAGCCACCGACCAGCGCGAGGACCGCGTGCAAAGCCATCGGACATTCCCCATGTCCGACGGCCTGGTCCTCTCGCGGCGAGACAGGTGGTCGGTCTCGCCGCCCACCACGCCGCAGTTTAACGGCTGCGGCCCCGCCGGGACCGCGGAAGGCAGGGAAAGAGGCAACGACACACCAACAGTCCTCTCCCGCCGCGGCCCCGTAAACCACCGGGCCACAGTGCCAGCTTGCGCCAACACCGCAGCCCGGCCTTGCCCGCCGAGGCAGGCCCCTCATGGCCCCCAAAATGTGGGGGGACCGGCACCGAAGGCCGCGTGCAAAGCCGTCAGACACTTTCGTATCTGACGGCCTGGCCCTCCGCGGTGAGACAGATGTTCGTCCCACCGCCCACCACGCCGCAGTACTGACGGCTGCGGCCCCGCCGGGACCGCGGAAGGCAGGGAAAGCGGCAACGGAACACCGACAGTCCTCTCCCGCCGCGGCCCCGCAACTCCTCGGCCGCAGTGCCGACTCACGCCGACACCGCAGGCCCTCCTGTTGCAGAGCCCCCCCATAAGAGCCCTGCAACATGGGCTGCTCCACAAGGGCTTCGCTACCCAAAGCCCGAGGAGCAGCCCCCCTCTAGGGTCCTCTTGGCTTTACCGTGGCAATGCTGCACCACGGTTACTGAGCCCCACCGCGACGACAACGCGGGACCCGTTGGTGGGGTCTACTATTACTCCTGAACTAACAAAGTTAACATAATTCGCTATAGTTCTCATTTAAAGTTCATTTGTTATGCTACCCCCTTTTTCAGATATTTCGAGCATACACGCCTAACTTCTCGCGAACGGGTCTCTAAATAAAAAAAAGTGTCTTTTCAACTTCTTAATTTAAACAATAACAAATAAAAAAACATGCCCACTTAAAAAAACAACACACAGGTACCCGAAAATCATTTTTTTATCATGACTTATTATTCTGCCACTTTCTTGACTAAGATAACAAACATATCTATGCAAAATTTAATTTTTTTAAACACTAACGGTTCTGAGGCAATGCCTCGGACAAACGGACTGATGGACATGGCAAAACTATACGGGTTCCTTGTAGGTACTACGGAACCCAAAAAAAGAAAAACTAATTTATCGAAAGCTTGTACTTAGGTAGATATTGAGTCCCAGCGTGCTCGGTAAATATTGATTTATGCCAATAGCAGATACTTTCAAAACTTCTACAGCATCCACCCACTCGGGACTCGGGAATCAAATCTCTTCAATATTGGGTAGTACTTTATAACATACCCAAAGGAGCAATGAGACAAAGTATTATTCATCCAAGTAAATATTCATTTATCGTTTATACAGGGTGGCCCACTTATAGTCGTCAAAAGATGTTCTTAGGTAAAGGACATTCCTATAATTGATTCTAAAAATAAATAAGAAAAATGTAAAAAAAATATTGATTTAAACTCAACATATGTACCGCAAAAATAAGTACTTTAGAAGTTATAATAATATGGTGTTTTAAATTTATTTTCTTAAAATCTCTACTTTGAGTTATGTATGCAATACTCTCTAAATTAAAAGTGGTGGCACTAAATTGAATTTATTTGGTGTGTAGGTACTACGGGCATGTAGGTAGCGAGCTATTTTTAAGATATTACCCAAATAGTAATGGTATTAGTCCTTTTACTAAGCTGCTTCTAATTATCGAATGTTTATGTCCATATTTTTTAAATAGTAGTAAAAAATTGGTCTTAAAAAATTTCTGCTGATCATTATTCAACCAACTACTCTTTGCTTGCTAGCTACATATCTGTAGTATCTCCATACCGATTTAACGTAACTATTTTAAATTTTAAGAGGTTTACATGACCCAAAGTGGAGATATTATGAAAATTATTAAAAATAATACTAAACTATTGATTTCCGCGGTACATAAGTTGGTATTAAACCAATTATTGGTATAACCTTGATCTAAAACAAACTTTGGACTACTTTTACGAGCCTCCCTGTATAGAAGTTTATTGTACCTTAAATACTTTTAAGCAAACATAATTTCGAAATGAACGTTCAAATATTCTGCTAAAGGGATTTATTTTTTATTATTTACCGTTTCCCTTATTGGCTTATTACTGAGTATTATGTTCGAAAGGACTTTGCTAAAGAGGAAATACATAAGATATTTCGTTACTAACCTTTTTTCCTAATAATAATTGGTGATTACTGGCTAGTATTTTGTAAATAATTAAGAAAATGTTCTTGTTTAAGGATACGTTGTAACTAGGACTTTGATGATTATGGAAATAAAGTGCAAACAATCTCAGCCAAAAAACAATTATAGAATAATTATATTTCATTATTTTGTCTAACACGAGGTTTAATAAAAAAAATGAGTAAAAGTTTAAAATTTAAAAATACATTATGACACCCACGACACCTGTCTCTTCGTATTTGAACATGTTATCATAATTTGAATTGAAACATCAATACATATTAGCAAAGGGTGTGACATGTGTATAATACCCACATTTCACCAATTATGTTAGGGTGCCATGTAATAGGTGTGAGCTTATATTTGATTTTATGAAGTAATGAAAATCAAGAATAAAATTAAATGTTTATCGAGGATTTTTGCTGACCTTCACTTTTTAATTGACAGGTATTCAATATGTTTACGACTATTTTTAAATCTACAAAACCATTTTTATACCATTTCCGTACAAAATTACTCAGAGCCAAAACTCTTGGTCGTTTTACCAACAACGATGGCCAAACAATAAATCGACCACACTTTTACAAACAAACTTTGGCCATTGAAAATTCAATTAAGTTATAAACAAAACGTTGAATCGCAATGTTGGCAATACAAATACAATGGGACGATTATTTTACTCTTGATTTAGGTACAAAGGCAGGTGTTGTCATCTAAACATTCTCTTAATTAAAATACTTTATCGGCTTTAAATCTCTACTCTAAATGAATTCAAGAATTAAATTGTGGAAGATTATAGGACGCAACTTGCATCGACACCTTGGCGCCGTCACTTCTACCAGGGATTGAGGATAGGGCTGGTGGTGGCAGGATCAGCCGAAAAAGGCGCAAATATAGTCTTCTAGATAGTGGTTTTATGTTTGTGCCTTTCAGGATAGAGACGCCATGGGGTCCAGGAGCTCACGCATTATATAAAGACACCGCATAACGTTTGGTTGAGTCTGTCCATTCCCGAAGTGGTCGGATATTCTTAGGTCAAAGAATAAGTATTAACGTACAGCGTGAAAATGCTGCCATCCTTCCGGGAACGCGACACACTGGCAGAGAATTACTCGATTAGTGTAATATAAGATTGAGACTAAGCATGTTTATTAGATATATCGATTTCTAATTCAGTCTTCAATATTTCACCTCTCATTTCCGCACAGAGCGTCAACACACTATGAAAGAAAAAGATGCCAATACTCATAGAAATAGTCGTAGGCTTTTATGCCTCACCTGTGTATTCAGGTCGTTACCTCCGTAATACCTGCGCACATCCAACTCATATCAATAGGGAGCGATTAAAATGACATTAAACGTAATAAAGTAATGATAGCCGAGTGCCAGACCGTAGGACTGCGAAGTCAAAGGTGTGTGCCGTTTGTTTGGGTTCGAACCCACGGCACACACCTCTGTCAATAAATCGTTAAGGTTCGGATTTCGAAGATATGTATGTATTTATCATATCAATTATTGCTCCATAACTGTGAAGGACAATCATTGTGAGGAAACCTACATGCCTTAGAGTGCCTAATAAGACTAGGGCCTAACCCTTCTCATCATAAGAAGAGGCCCGAGCCCAGTAGTGGGACATGTATTAGATACAGAGCTGCTATTATTATACTTCACTCATTTAATTTTTTTTTCTCATTTTTTATATGTTTAAATATAAATTATAAAAGTAAAGTACATTTAAAAATATAAAAGTATAAAATTCTACATTTTTAAATATAAGTACTAAAAAATATTTAAAAATATAAAAAATAGTAGGTACCCCACCGGCATCGGATACAGGGACCAAACTACAAATTATTATTATTATTATGAGCGTAATATTACTATAAATAATAAATAGGAGATATGGAAAACTCGTTCCTCGGGAAAGCAATGGAGGATTGCCAAATCGACACACTATAATATTGTAAGTGCAGTTGGTAAATTTTTTTTAGTAGTACAGACTGCTGTTCTACTTGGCACCAAGCTTCATTATATTGTTTCATATTAATATTATTTTATACTTGTTCACTTCATTTTCTTATTTCAGTCATTGAACAAGTCTTTATAAGATAAAGTTACAGTTTTGAAAACAATGGAAATATTATAAGTTACTGTAAGAGGAAAATACATTCAAAAGAAAGCGACTGAAGCCGTATATAAATCTTGTTTGTATAAGAAGCCTACGCTTTCATATATTTGAGTAAACCTTCATATTTCTGTCAAGACAATATCAACAAAAGACGCCCTCACTACGCTATTTATACAAACAAAAAAATTTTACTCTACGTTTTCATGGTGTTTTAATAACAAAACAAAATAACGTCTTCATAACCCCGTACGGTGAGGCAGAGGTGTACAACACCCACACTTCACCTGTTGTTTTAGTGGATGAGCCTATTGCCATCCACCGGGCAAAATTCTAATTCCATTCTAGGCAAATATTCGTGAATTTCCTAATGGCAAGTTCACAAATAATACTTTTCCCGACCCGCGCATACGCTAACTACTAGACCATTGATGCATTTTTTAATAAATTAAAGTAATTGAACAGTGGTTTTAAAAGATTTCTAGTTAGAAGCAAAGGTGACGATAAAATGTTTTCTGTTTCAATGAATATTCATTAGAATTCTATCCACGGGGGGAAAGGATTGAATCAGGATCAGGAAAATTTAAGATTAAGAAAGTTGGTTGGGGACGGTAAAATGCTGTATAAGATTATACTTATTTTTACTTAGCTACCAACAAACTAGAACATACTGCCTCAGAATAGAAATACATAGGGGTGTAAGGGAAGGCCAACACACAAAATACTCACTTAAATTGCTGATGGTTTATGAAAAAATAACTTTATAATAAATATAGTTTAAAAAAACTAAAAAAACACGCTTTTAAAGCACATCAAACTAAAAAGTGAAAAACAATTCTTATTATAACCTGAAAATAATAATAAACGAAAAATACTAGTACTATTGTGAAAAAAAGCGTGGGTCGCTCGATAGACGAAAAATATGGCACAGAGCGCCCCACGCTTTTTTTCACAATAGTACTAGTATTTTTCGTTTATAATTATTTTCAGGTTATAATAAGAATTATTTTTCACTTTTTAGTTTGATGTGCTTTAAAAGCGTGTTTTTTTAGTTTTTTTAAACTATATTTATTTTTCACTTTTTAGTTTTAGTTTTTTTTTAATCCTGGCGATCCTAATCAGGATAATGAGATAAATTTATGAAATTATTATATTGTCGCTGATTCTTTACAAGTGTAGAAAGTTTGAATTAAATCTGTCCGTTTAAAGTGGGTCAAAATCGAGTCCAAAGGAGTCGGTTACATACAAACAAACAAACAAACAAACAAACAAACAAACAAACATACAGGTGAAGCTAATATAAGCGTGTTAAAAACAACATACTGCCTCGTTGGTCTAGTGGTTAACGTATGCACCTTTCATCGCGAGGTCTCGGGTTCGATTCCCGGGTCGAGCATAGTGTTATTTGTGAACTTTCAGTTAGGAAATTCTCAATTGCAACAAAGAATTGGAATTATGCCCGGTGGATGGCGATAGGCTCTCCCCCGATCCCATGGGACCTAAACATAACAGGTAAAGTCTGCCACACCCTTTTGGGTATACAGGTGCGCTGTTATGTTTATGTTTTGCAACTTTATGGTGATCAAAAAATCGAAGGCCTTCAATCTCTAAAAAAATACACTGCTTTTAACTGGAGATAAAATAGTGAGACGTTTTTTTTTGTTTTAACGACGTAACATCAGCCAGGCTACAATTAGTTGGCTACTTAATTCACTTAAACTCGCTTAAGCATTCATTTCATGCCTTAATCAACTCGCATTTAAATTACAGCAAATAAAATCTCTTAATATAGCTAACATTGTAGAGTCGATGATTAACTCAGACATTCAAGTCTCTAGAGAATTCTTCACGATTCCAACATTTTATTATTCTGACAACGAGAATGTCTCCTACATTGTTCTTATAGAGAGGGCGCCCGACTTACGTCCTTTTTTTTAAAAAAAATACAGTTTTCTGTGTGTGTCTCTAATAAAGGTAAGAACTATATCGGAAATATAAAATAAGAAAAGTAACGTCATACCGACATCGGGCCTCTTGCTTGTACTAACATATAACATTCACTACAGCATTGCAGCATATAACATTCCTTTCGGTTCACCCGTTCGTAATGCGCGATGAATAGCTGATTTTTAAGTATATATATCATTCTTAATTCTAAGCACTCTCTTGTAAGCTCTAAGCAAGTATTTTGAGAAGAATTGTTTTTTTTGTTTACTTTCTAGTAATATGCTAATACAAACTATTAGTATTCTTGTTAACCTCCTCTAGGTAAACTTAATTCGCTTGTGTAAGAGGGAAGTTTACGCTCGTGGTGTCATGGACAGAATTTGAACCCACGACCTCTCGATCGCAAGCAACTAATATAGTAGCAAACAGGAAAAAGGTGTTTGCCAACAAATTTGTTGTTTTATGAATATTCTCAGTAAATATATAGGATCTAAAAGATGTTTCAAAACATCATAATATATATTCCTCATCATAACATTAATAAGCACAATCAATGTAAAAACCTTTTGAGTTATTTGCTCTATACAATAATAAATTAATAAGATGCCTACGTTTATTTTCCTGCCTATGTATGTGTATGCCTACAATACAATATTTATTAGGTACAATGTTTTCGTTCTATAATGATGATGATAAAGTCTAGGTACAGGAAGGTCTTTATTTTACATTATCTTAAATCATAAATATGTGTTTACTTTAAAATAATAATAGCGATAAATCTGTATAGACTGATCCGTGTGTATGAAAAATCATACCGGTATTTAACAACGAACGTACAGCAGGCATTATTTCGTTCAATTTGAATGAGGCAGTCGCACTGGATTCTAAATGCACCCACGCTGCAAACTATTCTCTTGCCTGAAATCGGGCTTTGCAACCAACTCAACAAAAAACATATACAAACCAACATGTTTGTAGCAACGGAACAACGAGCCAGTGGAATTGCGGCCTAACTAAAACCATTCGCGTACGCAACCATAGTTTAAAAGTTATAAAAGATAAAAATTCAAAAGCTGAAACAATATGCCACGGTTGCACGCTATAACGGCTCGGAATTGGCCATTATAGACACGCGTTGGCGCTCCGATTGGAAATCTATATTGAAACTATCTCATATCGGGTGCATACTAATAAAAACGCTTAATGTAGTCTAATCTTGCTCAATAAAAATGACTAAGATAGGCTTTAAATGTCTTAAACTTAACATAAAAGTATGTAATATGCACGGTTACTCTGCTGTATACCACAGCGATTTATTAGTAGGAAAAACTTTAACCGATGTGTCGCGCCCATTTCCAATTCGATTTCCCAGGACAGATGTGACATGTGGCAGGCAGAAAGCGTCTTGCCCGAACCTTTCGTCCCAATTTCCGAAGCCTTACCTACTGGCCACGAACAATCAAGATCGGTCTGGAAATAGACCCTAAATAGACTCCGGACGCAAGTCGGGCGAAGCAGGGAGAACCTTGTCAGATGGGGATATCTGGTTGACACTAACATAGATTGCGAATGTGGAGCAATACAATCAATGACCCACCTTACTGATTGTCCAAAATGCCCTACCTCCTGCTCAAGAGAGGCGCTTATGAACGCAGATGAGAGCGCAATAACAGTCAGTAGCCACTTATTGGGCCAATAAAATTTGACTCAGCCATCGACACGACGAAGAAAAAGAACATAACATGGAAAGAGAATATTTAAAAACAACCGTTCCAATTTAGTTAGCACTACTGGCCGTCGCGCTGATGCCGAATAGTCGTGTGTCGTCTGCGAATGAATGCTTCAATTGAAATACTTCAATTACGTTTAGTTCACCCTTCACTAGTTCCGTTTCAATACGAACATATTTTTAGTTCACATAACATAATATAAATAGAAGTGAGGCGATCTTTCGTTGCGCAACGCGGAGAGACATTTTGGTATATTTTTGCCAACACCATATTTATTTAATTGTAAATATATTAGTAGTAGTATAAGTCCTTAGCCTCAATCAAAGTATGAGGGTTAAATCGCTCTTTTCTATTATTAGAAATTATAAAAAAATGTCACAACTATTTAGTAGCTAAGAATTACTGAACAAACTATCAGCGTTATACCAATATTCCGATCTAATTATTGACATAGTATCGTAGCATTGCACCCAGAGCAATACTTCCGCGGCAGAAACGCACTTAATGTAACTTTAAAAAAAGGTCTATGTTTTAGAGGCACCTAACTTTTAATGTTCTCATATTGCCAAGTCTTTATTTCTTCCTCAGTAAAATGCTTGGCAAGCATTAGTGATTCCACTAGCGTCAGGAATCGCTCAGTTAGGCAATGGAGTAAAAATGATCGCACATTATCGCGGTTTCATCGACGTTTCTTATACGGTTCGAGTGAGATTCGAATGTCAGTAGTTAGGAAGATAGCTCGCTATTAATACATTTGTGTGGAGAATTTCCTCTTAAGGTTACATTTGTTCACTATTTATAAGTCAAAAATATAAATAGAAAGAGAATTAAAAACACAAATTAATTGTCACTATTTATAAATTTATTCCAAGGTCAAGTAAATATTTTTTTTTTAATATTGGTCGTGCAGAATAGAGATCAATTCACATAAACAAAATCAATCACAATGTATTTGTATTATTTAACCTTCACAATCATAAAGTCCAATACAAACAACCATTATTGTACACATAAATTATGCACACCCCAAACTTCGATAACCGCCATAACTCATAAAATAGGGTACTCATTGACCTCTGTTTCATTATGGTATTTGGCTTGGCAAAAACCGTGGTAATTATATCGAAAATTGGTCTCCCATTGTTGGTTTGAATCCTGTGAGACCTGTATGTACTACTTTCAAGTCCAACCTTCCTAAATATAGTTATTTCGACTCAAAAGCACGAGATGTAAATAACTTTGATATCGAGACGCACATACATTTTTTTCACCTCTGCAGCTCAACAAAGTGCCGATAATACAAGTTCTACTCAAAAAAAGCGAGTAGTGAGCAAAACTCAACTTTGCTTTGAAATAGAACCAAAATGCGAAGCAAAATCGAATTTTGCTTACTGAAATAACTCGAAGCAAAATTGAGTTTTGCTCATTGTTTTCATACAACAAAGAAATACTTTTCGAGCTGCTGAGGTAAATTACATACTAATGTATGTAATTTACAATGAGAACAATGAGGATTTTTTAAAATGACGCACACTGTCATATCAAAAGTGTAGACCGTTAATATTTTTATACATACAGGAAGTTAGTACTTTAGTGTTCCAATTGAATATACCTAGCTCATTGCAAGTGATTTTCTTTTGAGGTTTCATAATAAACACAAAATGAAATGTTAAATTAAAACACACATTTTCATTCTTGAATTTCAAGTAGCAGTACATCCCATATAACACGGGAAACAAGCATGAAAATGTGGGTGTAAGAAATTTCCTGCTATCCTTTTTAGGATATATGGCTGAGGTTTTGCATTGAAATAATTTACTGAGGCAAATATTATATACTGACTGCCTCATTGGTCTAATGGTGAGCGCTATACGCGAGGTTGCGGGTTCAATTCTCGGGTCGGGCAAGTGTTATTTGGGACTTTTCGTCAGAAAATTCTCAATGGCAGTACGAAGTTCGATTTCTGACATGGATGAAAAAAACATATTCATGATATTCAGTACTGTAAGGTTTTTACAAATACTAATTAAAATCGTTTTAATTTAATTTCCAATTAGTAACATTTGAAGTTATTTCGCATGTAGAAACAGTTTTCCAAGTTTGACCTCGTTTAAAAATGTTTATGGAATTATTAATTACGCTACAAGGTTTCAGTTTAATTTACTTATGAGTTAACTTATCAAAGTGAGGTTATTTTTGAAAGAAAAGTGTTGATTGCTTTGCTAATTAGAGAAAACCCACAAAGTTATACTGAAATGGAACCAAGAAAAATTCTTGGTTATAGTGATTGAAGTTATGATGATATTTTAACATTAATAACATTTATTATTTTGATTAATTTTAACGTGTCTTTAATATACAAATAATTATTGGTGAATTTGACATTTTGGAGCTCAACTTTTGTTTGTCTGATTTTGTAAAATATAACGGGAATTAACGCGATCGTGCAATTATTTACCTTTTTGGCTTTACGTTTCGGCCATAGAAATCTTAATAATAAGGCAATAGAAATGTCAAAGACGCGTGACCTTGTCGCCGCGCATCTGTCTAGTCAAACACAAGTGCGAGTTGAGGAATTGTCGTCTTAATGTCATCGCAAAAAGAATAATTTTGTTTGCAGGAATACAAGCGCATGAGTCTAATCGAACACAAGTGCGAGTTGAGGAATTGTCGTCTTAATGTCATCGCCAAAAAGAATAATTTTGTTTGCAGGAATACAAAAAGTGGTATTTAAAAAACGGCGACATGCGTCCCAGTGTTAAAAGATAGTCGATAGCATTTCTATTGACTAGTTATTAAGATTTCTATGGTTTCGGCTAACAGGTTACACTGGCCATTTTTGAAAGCAGACTGGTTCTAGCGGCGCGGCGCGCCGTCTTCGGTCGTGAGGACGATGTTTTTCTGTCTACCCTCACTTATTGACTTTTTTCATTATAAAGTCCAATACAATTCCCGTTATATTTTATTTAATCATGCAACGCGTAAGTTTAAAAGTTAATCTCTGATTTTGGTACAAAGTACCACACGTTTAAATACATTATATAAATTAAATTAGTATATAATGTAGCTAGTAAATAATATCCTTTAAAAGATTGGTAAGAAACTACTGAAATTAACTATTTTCAATTGTGTAACGCTTTTTATTCCAAGAAAAATGAAAATTTCAACCGCGTACCATCTCGGTAGACAGGCCGTTAATAAAATAATCCGGCCGCAGAAAAATGGCCGTTCGCTATCTGCCTTTGAAAAATGGTCGGGTAGTATCTTGTAGCTCAGAATTCTTTAGTTCAATCTATCAACTTCACGACTATCGTTCCTGCATCAGTTTGTATGGTTATAAGACCGGTTCCATATTACGTCAGAGCCGAATATGTGAAAATTTTATGGGCCCAAGTAGTTATATTTACGCAAAAGACTCACGAGATAGATTTTAGCTCTATATATATTGGGCCCTATTTAGCTCTATATATATTGGGCCCTATTTTATTTACTTCCATTTAAGTACGATGTCACGACGACGGTGACGGCAAACTCGCCGTGCTGTTGCCTTTGCCATGCATCATGCCATTGTAGTCGAAAAGCGGCCATTGGTTGATGAAAATAGTTCTATGACTAAACTAACCGGTTCAAATCGAATAAGGATCTGACATAGTGCCTGGCAGAAATTGCGTCAAGCGATAAGGCCGCCCTTTGCATATTGTTATTATCTTTCAATAGTTATCTTTAGTTTGTAATGGTGCATGAAAGGAGCCTCCTCAAGTGACGTACATAACGATTCCCTACGTCCGGCGCACCCTGGGCAATTCGCGAGTTCTCTAAAGCGAATTGGCTAATCCTTTCACCACGATGGCAAGTCAAAATAAAATTTGACTCAGCCATCGACACGACGAAGAAGAAGAAGTTTGTAATGGAATGGTACCTATGCAAATAAAGTTTTATCTATCTATCTATCTATCTATAGTGCAAAATCACTCTAAAGCTTTCCAGACTTTACATTTTTTACTAGCTCATTTTTCAACATTTAGGTACAATGTTTTGCCTTTTTTGTTATGTGACATGCGTAATAAATCTACTGGATGAAAGAGAGATTGGCATTATCATTCGTTTTTATATGAATGTGGAATATTTTTTTACGATAGGTATGTCTTTTTGTACAAGTTTTGTTTTGCTATAACGGTTTTTACTGCTTTGTGTAAAAAAAAAAAATGTTTTTTGTTATTTTTTTTTATTAATACAGAATAATGTATTATCTATTTTTGTTTGTATTATCTGGCATGGCAACAATTTGAAATCAACTCACCATGTAGGAAGGTTAGTCAAATTTCATAAAACGATATAATTTTCATTCTATAATATTTATAATTATTTTTTAAACTTAATATTCATTTTAAACTTAAGTTAACATCGGCCAAGAAGAAAAGTTGATAACAATATACCTCCTCAAAAAAAAGTAAGAAACGCAAAATTCTTAACAAAAGTTATATTTTTCATCTTTTGTAAAGTTACAGGTCAAAAGGAAATTAGATTTAATATTATATCAACCACAAGTCAAACACAATTATTCACTGACCCGAAAATATAAAAAAATATACTAAAAAAATTTGAACTTTGTAAAAGTTATAAGAAGTTTTCCTTTATTATAATTTTAAGACTCCTCAAGAACTTTGAGCCCCAAATTAGAAGCCCATATTAACCACGAGGCAAAATTGATGAGGAAATGATGAAAAAAGTTCTTTTTTTTAATACTACGCCCACAGCGAACGAACGTGTAGTCCACCTGATGGAAAGTAGAGTACAGCCCATGGACATCAACAATCCAGAAAAGCAGATTATATGCGTCGCTGCAGCTGAGGACTACGGTGTTATGCCGCATGTGCCAGTCTTTCGTTGGTCTAGTGGTTAGAGGCATATACGCTTTACGCCTCTCACTGCGAGGACTCCGGTTCGATTCCTTAATTAGGCATAAGTTATATATGAATTTTCCGTCAGGAAATACTCATTAGCAGCACGGAGTTGGATTTATGCCCGGTGGATGGCGATAGGTTCAACCCCTATCCTATATGACCTAAAAATAACAGGTGAAGTGTGTGTGTGTTTTACACCTCTGCCACATCCTTCTGAGTAATATAGGCGTGTTGTTTGTTATTTGCTGCTGTATACTGAATTTGTATTTATTGTGCTGATTTTTGAATATATGTCAGAAAGTTATATTATGTAAATAGAATTAGAAGATCAGTCGTTTCTTAAAACCTACAAACAATAACAGTATGGTAAAGATAAATCTAAAATCTTAATTGTATCCCTTTTATATATGTTTCTATGTGATCATAATTCCATTTTTGGTAATAAGTTCCAAAATTGAAATTTGCATTCACGAACTGAAATACTAGAGATATTAACGTTGTTTTAAATAAAAGGTTTCATGTTCGTAATAAAACGTAAAAATTCGTACAGAAATCTCGTGTTCTTTTTTTTTATATATTTTATATTTAAGGCACGTGTTTGACCACTCTCACCTGATGGTATAAGTGATGATGCGGTCTACGGTGGAGCACGCCTACCTATGAGATACCTATTAAGTCTTGCAAAACACAGACTGTTCTGTCTTCTTTAGTTACTCTTAGTCTTTCTGATTAAGAGACACATGTAAGGTATGTGACAAGGGTTTATTAAGCTTAATCACATTAAGTCCTCGGCCGCGTCTGTGTGTCAGTTTGCGATAAACTGAAAAAATACTGAACAGTTTCGCATAAAAAATTAAGCAATATATTCATGAGGATGCTACTGGTATATTACTTGTCAAGGTTAACGACGAACGAGAGCAGAGACGAAGACAAAAGCTAGTTTAAAAAAATGTGCCCACTGTAGTTGTTTTCCTTCATTGTGGTTTGATTTGATTCGGCACAGAACAAATATTAGTGCGGCCTGATTCGTGACAAGCGGAGCTGTGCATGTGACCTAATTGTTTGTTGCAGCCGACGCAATGGCATTTTCTACTTCTTTCAGGTACAAAACAATTGCTTAACTTGAACTCGTTTTTTTTAGTTTTACTTGAAATTCACACACCGTCTATTGCTACCAAACTGAGCAGAACTTGTATTATGGGTACTAGAATAACAAACACATTCATGTTTACTTTTCTTTTGTAAATATATACTTATTATACATATAAACATCCAGACCAAGACAAACCTCAATGTTTATTTATTTATTCTCTTCTTCTTCTTCATAAACAGAATTTGTATACAAGGCGGACTTAATAATGCCATAGGCATTCTCTACCAATCTACCTTTGGGTGATGCAGAGATTAACAAGGCAGGTGAAGTTATAAAATATAGCGTTTTGATTTGAAATGGAAGGTAATAAAATCAATACAATTATAGAATACATAATGAAAATATGTGCGTATTTATATATGCATAATACCTACATTACAAAATACCTAAATATAAGTAAATATTTAATAAATAAAATATATGAACGAATAATAAATATTATGGTGGCGATTCATTTTTGTTGAGGAGAAAATTCCGAACCTTGATTTGAAGGCGTATCGACTGTTACAGTTGGCGGTCCTGATTACGAGAGGGAGGGCATTCAAAAGAAGAATAGATTGGACAGGGAAGAAAAAATTACGAAACCATTATTATGAAAAGGACATAGTAAGAGAATGTTCATGCACACAAAGTATTTACCTTGAGCGGGCATTGAACCCGCGGCCTCTGCGTAGTAGGCAGTCACTACCAACTCCGCTAACCGGTCGTCATGATTTGGTTTAGCACAGAACAAATATTTGTGTGGCCTGATTCGTAACAAGCGGAGTTGTGCATAATAATATGACCTAATTGTGTATTAGTGCAACCAACGCAATGGGATTTTTCTACTACTTTCAGGTACATGAATGTAAAAGCACTCTTCACTACAAAAACAGTTACAGCATGTCAATAAAAAATTTTAACCACATGCCACAAACTTTAAGAGAATTACCTTTACATATTTTTAAAAGAAAACTTAAGTCTTGGTTACTTGAAAAGTGCTTTTATACGCTTAATGAATTCTATTCCTGTAAAAAATAAGTTATCGTGTTTGTTAGTACTACTTTATTGTCCATGTTTACTTCTTTAAACAAAAATTCGCATGCCTATTAAAGGTGAATATGTATTATATGAATACCATCTACTGTACCATATTCCTGCGAATAAATGAATCTTTAATCATAATCTTTAATCATACAAACAATTACTTTACTTGTTTCATTTCATTCCCTGAGCTTTTTATTTATTCTAAATAGTTTCTGCGCGTACCTACGTGATACGTTCATTAAAAGTAGACTATATTATTTCTGGGTCTTAATAAATCTTTCACATATGTATTAAATTTGATGTGATAGTTTACTTGATGAATAACTTTAGTTGAAATTTCTAAAACAGGCCATTAGACATAAAGTTTAATAGTTTACGACAACATGACACATAATTAACCTTAAGATAATTGCAAATCTATTCGTTATAAATTCGTTTAAAGTATCGATATTTTTAAACAATTTGAATGGTAGACATTCAACACATCTTATTGTCAATATCAAACCATAACATAAAAGTATTCTCAGTTACTTATATCATATCGCCTCAAGTATAGACTCACCTTCAAATGCCATTTATATGGCAAGGACTCTTATTTGAGTCTATTTGATTACGTAGTCAGCCGGAATAAGGATGGCAAAACTGACTGTTTCAGAACCGTAAATCTTGTAAATACGCCTCAATGGCGACGAATTTAAGGAAAATCTCTCTAACGAAGGTAAATATGAGCGGAAAATATCTTACAAAAATATCTTCAGGTAAAAAAGGTGTATAGGTAGATAGGTAGCTAGCTAATATTTAATATGCGATAGTTTGTGACGAGTTGTGTAGATGTTTATTGCTATAACACAAAAAAATGCAACATACTACTCTACTCTTTATCGCAACCGGAACCTAGATCAAAGTACGGACAGACAATTGGAAGTTGTATGTAGCTATGTAATAGAGAAATAATTGGCCTAACCACTTTAAGCTCATAAAAGTAAAGCAAATAAGTTCACTTCTAGAACAATAAATGGTTCGTAAACCGCTATAATAACATGCTACTCTATAACCAACCTCTGTAACTTACACAATATATACACGAACAAAACATTGTACCGACAATAATAGCAACGGAAGAACGTTTCAGCCGCAACTCGCGAGAAGAATATAAAGCAGTGTTTAGACTCTCCGGATTGGAGTTCAAAGTTGGAGCGAGTGTAACAAACACTTCTTCGGAATTAGTGTTGATTTTCGCTTGTTTGCTACCCAGAATGTGGATGGTGTAAAACTTTTTTGTTTTTGTAACGAACAAAGAAAAACTGTAACTTTGGTTTCGCTAAAGATATGGTACGCGGAGTGTTTCTCTTAGAAAGTATTCTCAAACGCTGCTTCTGAGTTTATTTTGAGAAATTTTCGTAGTAAAATTTTGAAGCCACATTCCTTTTTATGGATGAAACACTACGCTTCAACGACTACATGAACTTTTTGTAACATCAAAAGTTGAATAAAACACTGAAATTTAATAAAAACAAAAACAGTTTGTTTAGCTAGCTACAAAGTCGTTCTCAGGGTAAATAACATCAATAATAGCCGAAACTTTACGTAACATACTCTTTCAAAAACTTCCACACAGTTAACAAAGAATTTGTAAGCACTTCGAACAATATTATCAAGCCACAAACAACACCCCCAATGACGAAATCCTACACTTCGCAAACACAGCACTTTACAAAACTTTTCAGTAGGATGAGCGTTACGATCGAGTACAATGTGTGTACATAGGTTACACTTTAAGCTGTACATTTGCTGTATAAGCTGGTCTCACATTTCACGGCAAACCAAAAACAAAATGAAACCATCTTATGCTGGTGTAAAGCCTGACGTGTAGCGTGTGTACAATGTAGCAACTCTTTGAACTTCATCAAACATTATGAAATGTTGTACAATGAATGTTGTACATTGTAGATATGAGAATGCTTATTACTTGCTTACAAAATATTACTAAAATCATCGTAGGTAGCTGAACTAAAATTCAATCTTGTAAATAAAAAAGCTTTTGTTGTGGGCACTACATTTGCCCACCTTCTGCCAAGTGCACGCGGTTTGATGAGACAATAATATTCTAATTGATTATTTTTATAGCATTTAGCTATGCTTAGCAAATTATACTAAGAAACAGTTGAAAAAGATATGGGACCGGCAGGATTTGAACCTGCGACCTTACTGCATACCGGGCAGCCGCTTTAGCCATCCAGCTACGGTCGCCTCTTACCAGAACCCTAAATTTCTCAACTGTATGTTACGTCATTTCGTGACGTCACGTTGATCCATTTGTTCCTATCTTAAGTAGGATACATACGGTCCCATATCTTTTTCAACTGTTTCTTAGTGAGACAATAATATATCTTAATAAATTGTGTTACCGTTACTATGATATTGTATAGCTCCATTAAAAGTATGTGGATAAGTTTTTTAAATTTTGAACTCGTGACCTTTGCGTAGCAGGCATTAGCACTACCGACTCCGCTATCTGGTCGTCAAAGACAGTTATGAAAGACAACATCAATCTTATAAGTAAACCTTTTATCGTTTTTCTTGTTGATTGATGTGCCGATATTCCTGAACATTTTCCAATTTATTTTCACATTACAACTCGCAAACAGAAAGAGAACATGAAAGGCTTTGTACTCAACCGGATATTGAACTCTGCACTGTAAAGCTAAGGCTTCACAAATAGAAGGCTAGTATCATTAAGTTGTTAGTAGTTCAAATAGACAGACTCTGAGTCAGGCTCTGATATATAAATATATTTTACAAATCTTGAAAACTATGCCGGGTGCACACACACAGCTCTTAGTACATAATTCTTAATCCAGAATTTTGCTTTTCGCCAAGCAATTTTTACAAAGTCGAATAGTTATTATAATTTGCAGATATCCACCAAGATTAATTTGACTGCCACGGTCTAGTGGTATGCGCCTCTTACCGCGAGGTCTTGGGTTCTTATCCCGGGTCAGGCAAAGAGTTATAAAATTCACAATAGCAGCATGGAGTGGTGGATGGCGATTGGCTCACTCCCTATGCAATGGGGCCTAAGCATAACAGGTGAAATGTGGGTGTCGTACACCTCTGCTACGCCCTTCTGGATAATATAGGTCTGATGTTAAGTATGTATGTTATAAATTTGATGAATAGGATATAAATAAGGAAACAAATGACCACACATCATAATTTGGTGCTTAACTAAGATAAATGTAAAATAAAAATATATAAAATCTAGTTTATAAAAAAAATACTATTGACTATTGAATACGCAGCTTTATATCGGCCATT
Organism: Hypena proboscidalis; assembly: GCA_905147285.1. NCBI lineage: Eukaryota > Metazoa > Arthropoda > Insecta > Lepidoptera > Erebidae > Hypena > Hypena proboscidalis. The sequence continues at coordinate 21,783,255 of LR990132.1, read as the reverse complement.
AATAGGGCAGGGACCAACAACAATCTTCTTCTTCGTCGTGTCGATGTCCGCTGAGTCAAATTTTATTTTGACTTGCCCTCGTGGTGAAAGGATTAGCCAATTTGCTTTGGAGAACTTGCGAATTGCCCAGGGTGCGCCGGACGTAGGGAATCGTTGTGTACGTCACTCGGGGAGGCTCCTTTCATGCACTCCAAATGCACAACAATTACATTGTCTGTAAATATTTAGTAATAATATAGATACTCTTTTTCATTCGTATTGTATTATAAAACGATATTTAATAACATGCATAACATAACATTACGCTTATATGAGTCCAGTAGGTTGAGACAGAGGTGTATAACACCCACACATCACCTGTTATATTTAGGTCCTATGTGTAAAGTATATCACCATCCACTTGGCACAATTCCAGACTTTGGGTTGCTGCCCTGGAGCACTGAAATCCTTAACGGAAAAAAACCCACAAAACACTTTTGCCCGAACTGGGAAACCCGAGAGAGCGGATCGCAAATTATTCTACTAGACAGCGAGGCAGAGACACGAGACTTGTAATCAAAAGAGGCATATTATAGGTAGGGTTTGGATGTACAGAACTAGTTTTCGCCTGCGGCTTTACTCTCTAGGTATGACGGTTGGTGGCAAACATCTTTTTCTGTCTAACAATTATACCCATAACATTCATTATAATCAGTTCAGTGGTTTAGCTATGGAAACAAAATAGACAGAACAATAGACAGTATTCCCTTCTCATTTATTAGTAAGCATTTAACGAAGTATATACTCCTATGATATTGTTAATGAGAAAGTTGTGTAAATTGCTCATCTAGTTAATTAGAACAACACGCGTAGCGTCTCATTCCATGAATAGAAGCTTATTATAATTAGTAAATATTGAAAACAAAACAAACTTGATACAAAAGTTTTTAAAGTGTAATGAGCAGTAATAGGTAGCAAATAGAAACCTGTTTGTCAATTAATTAATGGCATTTAATTAGCAGTGATAGGCGCGTGGAAGACCGAAGTTTGAACCCACACGGCACACACCTCTGTCAATGAATCGATAAGATTCGTCTTCTCGAAGATAATATTATTATGTGTGAATTTATCATAATATAAATTATCAACTTATTTTTTAAATTTACTTATATTTTATGTCATTGTAATTTGAAGAGGTCGCGGGTTCAATTCCCGGGTCGGGAAAAGTGTATTTGTGAACTTTCCGTCAGGCTATTCACAACAACAACACAACAACAGCACGTAATTAGAATTGTGCCCGATGGATGGCGATAGGCTAACCCCCTATCCTATGGGACCTAAACATAACAGGTGAAATGTGGGTGTTGTACACCTCTGCTACACCCTTCTGGGTAATATAGGCGTGAAGTTATGTTACATATGTGTATAAGATAACATTACAGTAACCCAAATTTTATCACAGTAAATTGTGACGTAGGTAATATAGATTATCCTGTTAAACATGACTTTACAGTATCTTATGTTAAACTAATTATCAAGCTGTGTAGTAATATGGATAATCCATAGTGTATAAACTCAAGTTAGTAGCGTAATTCACCAATGCAATAGCGTATATCCTATTTTTTTTTCGCGGGAAAATGCTATTACGCATACCACCCCGCCCGTGGCGGGCGGGCAGGGTGGTTATGTGGGACTCCCCGTGCCTACGAATGGTAAACAACACGAGTATACCCACTAAAACCCCGCGGTGTGCCCTCGTCGCCGAAAGATGGTGGGTCGGCGAGCCCTGGATCGATCTTACATCCACAGGGCCCGCCGCGGCGACCGTGCCCGGTCCGACTGCCGACCGGAATAGCGTATATATCCTATCCTATCCTAACGTCGAGTGTTGAGCACTCAAGTTTCGGTCTTCATTACTTCGTGGAAGAAAGTTTTATATGATTATCTGGCACGTCTTAATCGAATTCCAATCTTGGGTTGACAGTGAGTGTGTGCATAGAGTGCCAAGAACTTTACTCATTTCTATTGGGGGGTAGGTAGAAAGGTATGAAAAGTAAATTGGTATCTTATGCTGAAATTAAGTCAGTTTTATGTGAGAAATAATAGAATTCTCTGGTAACAAGTCGTAGCAAGAGGTACAAAGGGGCTTTTTGCAAAATATTCTTAAATAACATCTTATAAATATATAATATTAAAGTTGAAAAATTAAGAATCCAGCAGGACTCGAACTTGCACCCCCTGGCTTCGTCTAGCTAAGGTATATAATAATATAATTATATACCTACCTATGACGCTGGCACAAAAGAGTTGAGAAATTTCTAGTCTAGCAGCATACAAATCCATAGCTGAATTGGAAAAGCACTTGGGGCGTATACCCAAGGGGTGCAGGTTCGAGTCCTGCTGGATTCTTTATTTTTCAACTTTAATCTATATATATAAAAGAAAGTCGTGTTAGTTACACCATTTATAACTCAAGAACGGCTGAACCGATTTGGCTGAAAATTGGTGGGGAGGTAGCTTAGAACCGGGAGAAGGACATAGGATACTTTTAAAATATTTTTATCGAGGGCGAAGCCGCGCGGGGCAGCTAGTATTATATAAAATACAAAAAGGCATAGCAAAGCTAAAATTTGCTTTAAAATATTACAAGTATCTTATAAATACATTATTGATGTATTTTATTAATTATCTGTTAAATATTGTCTGCAATAACCTTCAGTTGAGGTCTCTGTGCTAAATTTTGATGAAAAATTAGTTATTTTTCATCAAAATTTAGCACAGAGACCGGGACATACTATTTCCAAAGTAGAAAACTACTAAACAGAATATCTTGCGGCATTAACCAAAAGACATAGATATATATACATATAATTTGTCAAGGTTATTAAATTTTTGCGAAGCTCTTGCTATGATTTGGCTTAACATTTTAATACTTACTATACTTTCATTAAACGCGGCAATACCTTTTTATATCAGAGTTAAGATGGAGCTTAAGAGATTTGGTTCTAAAAGCTATTTCATGTTCTCTGAGAGTAACGTTCAATATTATGAACCGAGTTATACTTATTGAATTTGGAAAATATATCTTAAATTAATTTGTGGACTTTATCTTTCTGTATACCTCTCTCTTTCTGCCCGATAATGGACCTATTCCACATGGTGGTGTGATTAGCCTTCCTTGTCATCTACTTCTCACTTTGCTTCTATTTCTTATTCATAAAATCTGTCTTAAAGTAGTTATTTCAGTTTTGTGTAATAATTGATGCAAATTACATTGTAACCATTTTAATCATATACAATATTGTTATTTATTATAAAACAGTTATTAACCAATAAATAAAATATGGCAAATTATTATGTCGATAAACCTATTAAAAAGTGTTGTGCTAGTTTAATTTTATTATGTTTTCAGAACAATATTTAATTTTGTTATTTGTTTCAGAACGTTAATTAGTTTAGTTTTTAGAAGTCAACACTTCGTGTTTACCATTATATCTAACGATTTAATTATACACGGTGTTGGTAGAGCTCTTGTGAAACAACTCGAGGGGGGAAGCAACGCCGTCTCACCTTTAATCCGCCGCCAAATAGGAATGCTTCAATTTATTTTTAACCTGAAAACATTTTTAGAGCATTTAAGTAGAGCAATTGGTTTTTGGTATTTATTTATTTACTTAAAATTCAATTCTCGCCGCACAGATCCACGCCACGCTATGCCCATTACACCAAAGATTGGCACGGCAATGGAAATTTTGCCATACAAATTTTAATTCCCGCTCTGCCACGCCACGCGACACGCCCCGGTATAAAACCATTTTTAAACACGGGCAAAGTCGCGGGTGAAAGGCATTATTTTTATTTTCACAACTCCTACATAGCTAAAAGTAAGGTAACGTAGGCGCTTTTCAGAATAGTAATATCTAATTAGTTACGTATAATATTGTTCCACGTTATATTTAAACAGATCTTCGCATAACAAATTATAATAGAATTTAAACGATTTTAATTTTATTTACTGTTCTCAGAAACGCTATAGAAATTGGTTTGACTTAATGAGAAATAGAACTCTAATTTTTTTTAACGAATTATTTTTTGCTACCGTCACTACTTTTACGAAAAAATGTTTAATGAGAGTCAAATTTAAATTATACTCCTACAAAAGAATTGATATATATAGGTATATATATGAGAGCCTAGTTGAAAATAAGTATATAAGCAAAATTTATGAAATTTTGCATCCTCGGTAAGCTAACGGATTTTAATACAATAATAATTATGTCAAATTTCAAGTATGTAGAATAAATTGGTTTCAAGTTGTGAAGGGGTTAATAGTACCGCGAGATGGTTCGTGTATATTTCCACACTCCTCCGTTCGTCAGATTTGGTAATAAATAATTTGGTGGACAAGCTATCCCATGTCTTGATTGGATGGCCATGAAACTACAAAATAAAACTATTGTATGGTTTAAAAAAACAAAATAGGAAATAACAGCTAATATTGATATAATTAAAGTATCATTACAAATTGCCCAGTTCATTAGCATATTTACGTCATCAGCTTACTTTATACCGTAATAAAGTAAATAATGATACAATGGACTGACGTTAATTGGTACTAAACAACGAATTACATGAATCATTGTGTTGTCATTATAATGCCACAGAGACATAAATACCGTTTAATTTAAGCTGAAATTAATTATGTGAAAGCTTTCATAATGTTTCATTTTATTCCTTCAATTATGTGCTATCGTTAATATTTGAGACCTAAATTGGTTTGTACTTTATTTATAAAATATTATTTATATTTCAAATGTATTTAAGAGTATGTGAATCGGTCTCAAAACCTTTATAGGGTTAATGAAAAAATATTTCTTTATTTATTATGAACGTGTTTTATACACTATACGCAAGTACGTGATGATAGAAAAACTGTCAAATATACTATAACTGTAATAAATAAACTCAAGTTAAACGTAAAGTAAAAATCTTACACTGCCCGGTGTGCAGAAGGTCGCAGCTTTAAATCCTGCCGGTCCTATATTTTTTTTTCTTGCTATTATTTGCTAAGCATAGCTAAATCCTATTAAATTAATTTAATACGAAGTTAAAAAAAACGTATGCGTTCATTCTTTACAACATTTGTGCTGAATGTAACTTCGCCATATTGGTTTTTATTCTACATAAGATAGGATGGACGAACGTGACGTCACGAAAATTAAAACGCTAAATTTCTCAACTGTATGTTACGTCATGTAACATACAGTTGAGAAATTTAGCGTCCTGGCACAAGAGGCGACCGTAGCTGGTTGGTTGAAGCGGCTGCCCTGTGGTCCAGAAGGTCGAAGTTTCAAATCTTGCCGGCCCCATAATTTTTCAACTGTTTCATAGTATAATTTGCTAAACATAGCTAAATGCTATAAAAATTATCAATAAGAAATCTAACACAGGTTTAAATAAATTTTGTTCAGTATTTCATTCAGTTAAATAAGAAAAATGAGCCATAGATTTCTGCGAATGAGAGTGCAGGCAAAAAATAGTCCATTCCTGGAATGGCGACTAATGAGACAATCTTAGTTCCTCGAGAGGTTTGCTATTTGTGTCTCCTAGGAAGCGAGCCAATGTGATTACCCATTATAAAAGGGAGCTTTATTCAAGCTTCCATTTATTCGTTTCGAGAAAATACTGAACGTTTTTATTTAAAACTAGCTGGTGCCCGCGACTGCCTCCGCGTGGAATTTGTTACATTAAGTAGTAGGTGTTTCCGCGGTGTGACGTGTCAAACCTCACTGCTCTGCTTCCATGAAGTTTAGCGTAATGTTAATTATCAAAATACTTTAACGAATAGTTAGACTATCAATTACAAAAATAATTGTTAAAATCCGATTAGTAGTTCCCGAGATTAGCGCTAATAAACAAACAAACAAATTTTCGCCAGCGGTTTTGTCTGCATGGTAAGTACATTAATAAAAAGGGCAATAATAAAAATTAAGTTGTCAGTTACCTGGTCTTGCCGTTTATAAAAGATTCCTAATTGTAGCACGAAGTTGGAACTGTGTCCGGTGGATGGCGATAAGCTCACCTCCAATCATATCAGACCCAAACAAAACAGGTGAAGTGTGGATATTACACTTTTCTTGACAATATAGGTGTGATATTAAGTTATTCGATTCATTTGCTTCGAAATCGTATAAACAAAATTGTACTATCATAATTATCATTGGTTATCTCTACAAATAATAAAACTAAGACAGAAAATTTAATAATAACTAAATTATCCTAATGAGTTTAGGCCAAAACTAGCGAGCATTAGCTAGCTAATTTAATACTATAGCTCTAGCCAACTACTAGTGTCGGGTAATTTACTAGCACTAGTATCGTTGCGTGTTCACAACGCATTCTTACGCGCAATTACATTTTGATTAAACGCCTGCGAACGCAATACGTGTCAGCTCAAATGCGTGCAAACGCAAAATGCGTGCAAACACAAAATTACAGTAATTTGCTGGAATAAAAATGTCTATTAGTGTAATTAGTGACCGTGATTACGAATGGTAGTCTCATTAACGGGCTGACTGTCAATGGCTCAGTCCTCCCTGGGGGACTGATGTAATTACTCTCTTTGGCAGACAGAGGTCTATCGATGGGTGACACTGTTGTGCTTTCATATTGTTCGGCAGTGACCAGTTCAATTATAATTAATGAGCTTGTTGAATTGATCATTGTTAAATTCATTCCTATTAAATCAAACATTATAATAATATATAACTTTTTTTTTTACCTTATTAAAATATCTTCAGTCTTATATATACCTATATATTCAGTATCTTCTATCAGTTATTTCAGTCCGATTGCTACGGCCGACATTTGAGTGTAATACATCTTTGCTAAACTCTTTTGCATAAATGCCACTGATGAAATGTAAGACATATATGCCTCTATCCCAATTTACCACGTAAAATAGGCACACCACGTGTACAGATTTTTGATTTATTTGAGCGAATTATATAATATAGTTAAAGTTACTTTTACCATCTGCCATCGACCGGCTTTTCCTTAAACCTTTTCATAAAATCTCCCTTCGCAGTAAATCTAACCTAAAAACCTACTTTCATCACGCAATAGAAATTAAACGCTACAAAACATAGCTTTTGTTAGATAATAATTAGTGCTCATGAATAGTAAATAGGGGACCACTACATGTTTCAACAGCCTGCTACGTTATTATTACGCTATGAACGTAAATGCCCACTTAAAAACCGACCTCGTTAATAGGGTTAGAATGAGAAAAAATAGCGTGACTTAGTTCACTCTAGATAATTTATAAAAGCAAATTAGAACGTAATACATTTTACGACCAGCCAACTTATACTGCCATAATATGGTTAACAAAGGATTCCTTTCTTTCCACATAATATTATTCGACATATTATTTGGCATAATAGATTCTATTTATAACTATCTCCATATTATTTTTTATAAATATTGATTCAATGGATAAACTATGAAGGCGTAACCGACATACAGAGTTACACTCGGATTTAAAAGAAGTATTCGTAAAGTTAACATGCAGCGCGTAGAAGAATAATCCGCGTGGTCTGATCAATTGTCTTATTTAGCAATGTTTGCCCGAGTAGCTATCAAAACATCACGAACCGTACTCAGCAATAAATATCACTTGATATCGTAGACAGTTAACCTGAGATACTTAGCTTAAACTTAGCTCAGAATCACCCTAAACAAAGCACTGCTTTTGTCTTTTTACACAGTATACAATATAATCCAGTACTCTGAATCCTATTCCTTGAAATAACAAAAGGCAATCACGCGGTATCTTACCACGGCGGGCTGCCCACTTGCTGTATTTTAGTATCACGAACACAAGGCTACCGATCAGCCTATACGTTTCTAGTACTTCTGGCCTAGCATTGCACGGAATTGTATAGGTTGATGTGTAGTTATATGTACCTGACTTAAGATGCTTAAGTCAGGTACATACGGCTACCTCATTCATTATTAAAATTATGAAATACGGGTGTTACTCACGTAATGTTGGTCTATTTAGTCGACCGCGGTTTCGCCTATATGTCTCGTTATAGGCATTATCAAGAGAGTGCGATACGTCGCGCCTGAGTCGCAGCCAGTCTTGCACTGACACATATAGGCGAAACCGCGGTCGACTAAATAGACCAACATTACGTGAGTAACACCCGTATTTCATAATTTTAATAATGTTACAAACTCACGTCAGTTTTAATAAAAATACCTCATTCATGTTTTTTTTTAATTATTTTCTACAGCAGCGCATCCCCGTCTTTTGTTGGCCCCCTTAATGCGTTTATATTCCGAGGCGAAGGCACGTGACGTAATTGCGACCGTTCCTATGAAAATAAACTACTCGGTCTTTACTCGCTTTATTCACAAAGGCAGAGTCTAAGCCAAGTCTGAACTAAATCCAAGTACGCTCTATAGTTCTCAGCCTTATATTACAGGATGAAAGCCTATTTCTTCAGTCTGTAAGAACAGATTTTCTTTTGCGTCTCTTATAAATAATAGATTTGCTATGTATCAATGGATTAGTGTAGCCTTCAATATTGTTTTATCCTTTTCATGTCTTGCGAATACGGTAAAGTACAGATTTACTTATAAAATATAGCAAGTATCTTGCTTATTTTTATGTTAGTAATATGTATAGAGGTTATTATACGAATGCCAAAAGATAAGATTATTTCTAGGATGTAGAGACGGCTAAACATCAACCTTTACAATTCTTTTATAGGATGGTCTCGCGTTTTACAGGCTGCTCTTTTAATGCAAGACCAGCTTACACTGGAAATGTATAGGCTAATCACGAGTACGAGTTACGTATGTATTTTTGCTGGCAAGTAGCCTAAAAGTAAAACATTCCTTGCCCTAAGTTATTAACATAGACTAACTGTTACTACAACTAGTTGTTCGCGACTTTGTCTGTAAAATTCAATATTTCCAAGCTATTTCCTACAAAAATAATTTTTAACAAAAAAAAAAACCGACTTCAAAAAGTAGGTAAACTAAAAAGCATAAAATAAATTTACTTCGCACAAATAATACGTTTTTTCATTTAGTTAAATAGAAATTATTAAATAATTATTTTATAATTCTGAAGTTAGTGCCAAGTAAATCGGATAATTAAGAACTAATATTCTGTCAGAAAATAGTTGTTAGAAAGATTTATACTTATTATAAAATAATTATTTAATAATTTCTATTTAACTAAATGAAAAAACGTATTATTTGTGCGAAGTAAATTTATTTTATGCTTTTTAGTTTACCTACTTTTTGAAGTCGGTTTTTTTTTTGTTAAAAATTATTTTATTTTACGATTTTAAGTGATGGGTAGACCGAGCAAGAATGTTTCTCGAATGAGGAGACGACGGTTACTTGAGACGAAAAACTTATTAATAATAATCCCCGTACTCCTAACCGTTGAGGAGTTGTACCTTCCAGCATCAGCTCTGCTACTTAAAATGCAAATATCCAAGTAGTTTTAGGTAATATACGAAACACAATATAGAAGCTTGATTGACCCATGATTTCTCTAGGATCCCATCATTAAATCATGACCTCATATTATGAATATACATAAGTAATATTCAACGTCTCGCCTCATCTGTGTATAACTTGAAAGAATAGAGTAAACGGCCTCAAGGAGCCTATATTTAAAGAATTATCCCCGTACTCCTAACCGTTGAGGAGTTGTACCTTCCAGCATCAGCTCAGCAACATAAAATGCTGGCTACTAGATGCAAATATCCAAGTAGCTTTAGATAATATACAAAAAACAATATAGAAGCCTTTTAAATTTGAGGGTTGCCCTCGATTTCTCTAGAATCCCATCATCAGAACGTGACTGGAAAAAAATGGGACCACATGACAAGTATATCCTATCAAACAAAAAAAGAATTTTTCAAATCGGTCCAGGCGTCTTCGAGTAATCGGTGAACAAACATAAAAAAAAAAAAAAAAAAATACAACCAAATTGAGAACCTCCTCCTTTTTTTGAAGTCGGTTAAAAATGGAGGCTCTTCCTTCATATACTTTTTACCCAAAATTGATCCCCTTGGGGGTGGAATTGCCAAAAAATCTATATCATTGTTAATTTATGACATGTCATGTAGGGAACTTATGTGCAGCATTTCGTGAAATTCCTTCAAATTGACTAAATTCACAAAAAAACTCAAATCCCCCCTGGTTTTGGATTTCAACTATTGAATAGACGAACTATCAAATGTTTTATCTCATTACTCTACAAAGATTTTTTTTTATTGTGAATTTCATCTTTAGCCTTGTCATTCTAATGGAAGGCGTCTGCAAACTCTCACCGCATAACCTCAGGTCCGATTCCCAAATCGAGCAAAACTTGAATACTTCAAAAACAATATAAATGAAAATCTACATTAAAATAAAATACTTTGATTACTGAAAAATAAATGATACACGGAACAATTCCAGCCCGCAACAAAACGAATTCTCCGGTACAATTTCACCTCCGTCAATAAAACTGTCCCTATCGCCATCTATCTAACCAAGACGTAAACAAGAGGGCTTCAGCAAAAAGGCTTGCGAGAAAATATATTATAAAGGCACCTAAGGCCACTTGTACACGGTAAGAAACATCTATAGTGCAATTTTCTACCTTCGAATTCTAATGTCTTCTTACAAAAGTTTATTTTTTAAAAGGAGATCTCAAAAAAAATATATATTATATATAATATTTGAATATTTGTTTAAAAATATTTTTGGCAAGCAATAATTACGTCCTACTGACAAAAAATAGCACACTGCTGTGCCCATTTGGTGGTGCCTCAAATTATACCATACCATCAGGTGAAATGCACGTTGCTACATTCGTCGTATTAAAAAGTGTGTACTGGATTCTACAAAAATAAAGTCATTCACAATCCGAAAACTAAAATATCTTTATTTTAATGAACTGAAGTTGTGTGCTGTTAATGAGCTATACTGCCACTCACACAAACTAACCGTTCGTTCACTATATCCATTATATAAAATCATATACATCGGACTGCTCAGAACAAATCATTGACCAAAAACCAGCCTACAATAATAATATACGTTTATATCTGTCTTGTCCGCAGAAAAACCGGCAAAATACTTCAGTGTACAACCAGCCTAAGGCCCCGCTGTATCAAATTGTAGCTGTTAACTTATTTTACGTCGGAGCACACGTAAAGTGCTTGTTCATTGTATTGAGTTATACTACGCCTCGTTATCCAATTTACCTGAACAGGCTCGAACAGGCTTTAAAGTCAGCGGGGCTTCAAACCGTGTACACAAAGATTGAGTTAAGTAAATGTAACGTATTTTTATTTGCGCTCCATAAAAGGTTTTAAACGCTTTCTGAAAGAAAATGCGTTTTTGTTTACTCATTTCAAATACAACTAATTGTTGATTGAATTGCTTGTTTATGACATTTTTCATGGAATAATACTGCTTTCTCGTAATGAAACGTGACATTGAATCATTGAATAATTGCCAGTCTTATTCAAAATGTAGACCGTGTTATTATGTCAATGTCCCGTTCTCGCGGATTAAGAAGTGACATGAAACATCACCCTTTTCAAAAATGCAAAAGTCGATCATCCTAGGCTCGCAGTTCCTAAGATAGGCGTATTTAAACAAACTCTTCAGTTTCCTACTGCAATCTATACATCATATTTACATCTAATATTAGATGTACACACATGTGTACATTGAAGATATTTGTTAGGACAATCAATACTAGGGGTCTTTATAACAGCAGTTAAAACAAAAACATATTTTTAGCTGTCTGTCTGTAAGTTCGCTTTACGCATAAAACCAATTTTTTTGCTGTGTTTTTGTATAAAAAATATTGAAGTATTCTGAAAACAAATAAATACGCGTCGTACCGTTATGATTGATTTGAAATTGCCAGGCCTAATACTGGCTTAATATCTCGGATCAGCGAATAGCAATGCCATCCGCCGTTCCGTGTTGGCTTATTCATAAAATGTTTGTGACAAAAACCCAAATGTAACGAATAAATAAATATAAATTTAAATATGTATTGTAACCATTTTGAAAATAAGATGCAATTCAACGAGATGCAAAAGGTGCAATTTTAGACACACATGTAAATAAAAAAAAAATAAACAATCAACATAATTGCAAAACACAAATAAAAGAATTAAGATCTTTCTCCATTTTGAAAGTCAGTTAAAATCTAACACGCTATAAAGTTGTACGTAGCCTATTACACTTACACCAAACGTACAGATTTAATTTATTATAATACTTTGCTTTTATAATAATATAATATATGAAAAAAAAATTGTTTTATACGAAAACACTGAATTACGTTCATAATAAATTAAACAAAGCAAGGTGACTTTCATTACTTTGTTGGTAGACACAAATTAAATTTTCTTGATTTTTCGATTTCATAGAAAAGTATTTTATAGAAAAATACGAATTCATGAAAATTCAGAACATTGCTACATTATAATAATACGATGCTTGTTAGTAATTTCAAGGCCTATTTAGTATATGCGACCTCTAACCGCGAGGGTCCGGGTTGAGCCAAATTATTATTAGGAATTTAAACGTCAGGCAGTTCTCAAAAGCAACACGGAGTCTCGAAGTTGATAATAAGCTCACATTCCTTCACATGGGACCTAAAAAATATAGGTAAAGTGTGGTCGTCATCCACCTCTGCCAGACCCTTATAAAAGCATAATATTATGTTGTTTGTTTGTACTCGTATCTATCTCTAGTTTTAGTTCTTCTTTGTTTGTTTTTCATTAGAATGAAAATTAGTAATCAAGGTACCGTAGCTAGTACAGTTTGTTGCGGACGGAGTTTGTTTGCGACGCGATTGGAATACTAATTAGGTAGCAAGTAACTTGGTGATAATACCACTAATTGTGGATAAAAGGCTCGTAACGAATATATAAAAAAAAATATGTAATAAAACAGTGGCGGTGGCTCAGCTTTAATGCTGTGGAAGTTTTGCAGAAATGCAAGACTCCACAGCTTCTTGACTCCACAGACAAGACACCACTGATTTTCAGCAACCACCACGTATGGTGAAGTATCATTCATCATCGTAGTAGTCAAGTATAATTCTCTTTGCCGTAGTGTAGCAGAAATGTTTAACATTCACACTTCTCCTGTAATGTTTAGCACCCATGCGATGGCGAGCTTATCGCAATTCAGACTCCGTGCTGCCTGAGAAATTATTTACTAAGAAATGTTATTTAACACTTTTGAACTACACGAAGATCGGACTAGAGACTCTCGAGACACGAGATCTTGAGTTAGTACAACTGGTAATAAGTAAATAATACCGTAATAATACGTATTTAGTATCGATTATTTTATAAAGCGTTGTCTAATTATACCCAACTTTGTCCTTGAACTTAGTCCCCAAACATTTAAAGGTCAATTTGAAGTGCCCTGTATTTAGATAATTAATTAAACGGCGACTTATTTTTTCAGAGTTTCAAATGATAAATCACTTGTGTCATATCAGATAGCTAATTTGTCATGAAAAAGGTAACCTTGAAAAGAAATGGGCTGAATTTTGTTCTCTTTTGTCAAATAATTTTATATTTTATGCACCGTTTTAGTTTGAAATTACAGTGACAGCTACTCTCATTACCAATTAGCGCTGAGTTTCAGTTTGACACCTAACCAATAACACTTTTTGGACTTCATTGAGATTTTGACTCAAATTAGGAATGGGCATTGATTTTAATGGGTTTAGTTTAGGTTAGAAGCTATTTATTATGTCAAGCATAAAATTGCGCTCAAAAGGCTTAGTTACGATTAAATCTCTTGTTCTTCTGGTGGGGGTTCTGGCAAAAGTTTCAGAAATGCGCTGTTGTTGTATATTTATTTTAAATATTTATTTTTATTTTAAAGTTTTCTTGAAAACGTTTATTCTCGCCATACCTAAGTCACTAAGTGCGCAAAGCGCGCTACATCACGCTCCCACGGTCTGATTCCGAATTACACTCTTTGGAGTTGAATTTCAGAAAATCCTTTCTTGGTGCGCCCCTATCCCATGTAAGAAACCTTCAACATTCAAGTTTCTAGTCGGGTTTAGACTCTGCGTTAATTAATAAGTTATTATGTCTGATGATCAATGATGAAATAATGATCATGTTGATTTTCGACTGTTAGATTCATATTACTAATGCTGTCTATATCAACATTCCGGCAACTTATAACAGTAATTTCGTTAATATCCTAATATTGGAATTATTTTTAACGTTTCAAACTCACCCAGTACAAATATAGGAACAATTCTGTGCAACAAAATAGTATAAACAAATAAACCAAAGTAATTACCATTATAATAGCAATTCATAGATTACTAATGACTAGGCAATTAAAATTATTAGTACCTAATAATTATGGCGATACTGATAATACTGCTATTGCTGTAATCAAATAAACTATACAACACAAATAAAGCCGTAACCTCATCGAAATAAAATACAAATGATAGAATCAATATTGAATGTTAGATAAGGAAATCACATTCAATTTTTAAACGATGTATTTTATATTAAATTCTTTATTCAAAATTAGCTATAAGAGCTCTTGGCCAAGTTGAAGCCGTCCATGTCCGGTCCGTGTGGACCGATGGATCTGCAAACTGCGGTCGGTCGTTGGATGGGTTTATGTATGGCTGACTATTTTAACATAAGACATTTTGTCAATCCGGTTGCTATTTGAAGATCTATGGCAGTTGTTAAACTTAATTTAGAGGCAAGATAATCTGATAAATAGCCTAACAAATAGTATTGCATCATTCGTGTCTCGTCGTAGTGGATAATTAAAAATCGAATGACAGTTGCTCGATGTAAAATACTGATATTTAGTTTAAGTTGTTAGACTAGAAGCCGACCGCAATGTAATTGGGAAAGGGCTCGGAGATTGATGATACTTCGTATTTATTAATCTTGTGTACAATATTTACTACGTTTAGGTATTTGACCCTTTATCCAGGTTACACCGTCTATTGTTACAACCAGTTTATTACACTCAGGCCGTAAAAAAACAAATAAATTATTGTGAGCCGCGCTTTTACAATGTCCATCCATTCATATTAGCATTCACAACGTTATTATGTTGTAAACAAACTTTAAATAAAGATAAAATCCCTGTGATTGAGTGCCTGAAAAAAGTAATCACTGGAAATAAAACCTTTTTATTGCGTCGAATTTTCAGGTGAAATACGTCGTACGTACGCGTACGCATTGGGCATTACGTACTCGGTCACGATCGTACGTAAATCACCTCAACCAACCACGATAAAATATGTACGAGTGATGTTTTTATTAGTCCGATCCGATTTTGATGGAGAGTACGTCTGCATTTTATAGGATTTGGAAGTAAATTGACGAACGTGTTCACTTCGGATCTTTGAACTTTTCATGATAATTCTATTAGTATCTATCTTCAATTCCGTTGAATCATTGCCTTACATAACATTACGCTTATATGACCCAGAAGGGTATAGCCATAGAAATCTTAATAACTAGTCAATAGAAATGCTATCGACTATCTTTTAACACTGGGACGCATGTCGCCGGTTTTCAAATACCACTTTTTGTATTCCTGCAAACAAAATTATTCTTTTTGGCGATGACATTAAGACGACAATTCCTCAACTCGCACTGTTGTTCGATTAGACAAATGCGCTTGTATTCCTGCAAACAAAATTATTCTTTTTGCGATGACATTAAGACGACAATTCCTCAACTCGCACTTGTGTTTGACTTGACAGATGCGCGGCGACAAGGTCACGCGTCTTTGACATTTCTATTGCCTTATTATTAAGATTTCTATGGGTATAGCACCCACCATATCATTTGTTATTTTAAGGTCACATTTAAGAGAGAGAGAGTGGGCTCACGTTACCATCCATCCATCGGTCACAATTCCAACTCCATGCTATTAATTAGAATTTTCAAATGAAAAAATCCCAAATAACACTATTGCCCGGTAATCGAACCCGAATGTCTAAGGGTACGAGGTCACATATAACCACTAGACTACCAGAGCAGGCTTTGAAATCAATGCTGCCAAAAATCTTGCTTTAAGGTCATCAGGTTTATTGCCTTAAATTTAATTCTTTGTGTTTCAATAATCAGTTTCCAACGATTTTTTACTGCAAAACAATTTCATACTTAATAAGTTGCCAGCTAAGTTCAAACTAAGCTGAATATGTTTGTGCTTTCTGCGGAAGTTAGCGTAATTACATGCAATTTCACTACATACGCCGAATCCCATTACCTACGTGTAGTGATTTCCAACTAGACGTCTTAACCATTAAGCTACAGTTGCGTTTCACTATAGAAGATTAAACACTTTAAAAGTATTTAACTGACATATATTTATAATTATGTTTAGTTTAGTTATGTCTTTTGTTGAATAGCATAAAAATATTTTATTAATTAAAATTCACTGTATATAATTATTTAGATAAAAATGTTGACTTATTATCCTAATAAAAATATACTTAGTATCGCAATACAACGCAGTAATGCTGACAGCATTTTGGGCACTAGGCCTTTTGACAGTGACTTATTAAGTTATTAGACTAGTTTAATAAAAAAAAATCACCGGATCGGGTAGTTTTGTTATAAAACAAAGCCCTGAAAAAGATTTCTAAAAATATCTCAATTTACCTCATAAACATTACTGACAAGTAAATAAGCACAACCCATCCACCTTAAACCGAACAAGATGGGATTAACTTTATTTATACCATAGAATTTATTGGCACCATAAAACCCAGAACTATTTAATTCAGCACGGGACTATGCAAATCCAGCAGACACAGCGGAGCAATGTCCATAAATAGTCCGTGCAGTTATCAGCCAACGACAGCACTTTCAAACTGAGAGAAGCGCGCAGTAAAACCTAACAAATACCTATTTTATAAGGTGACCCTCGTAAAACGCGGGATTGGAAGAAACTTCGCTGCTGAATCTTTTTTTTATCACGTCAAAGCGAAACGATCAATCATACTCACAGACAGTTAATGTATTTGCGGTTCGTCGTGTACCTACAGCCTTACTCGAAGATTATCCGAAAATCTCAAATTGCGGATTTGAATGAGAAAAATAAATAATAGTAGATGTGAGGGCTATAGCACAAATTGAGAGATCTTATTAAAATGAAGGATAAAAAGAGATTTTGGTATAAAGATCCTGATGTTTATGTAACGGGGATGACGAATGTTGCTGCTATTTATGTATGACGGATTCGCCGCGAAAATTGTAATTTCCGTGTTACTCAATCTAAATTTCTGTTAACATTTGTGTGAGTTTTCTTTTCATTTTGAATGATGAATGAGAACCTGAAATAAATTTGTTTCTGTATCGTTGAAAGGAAAACTCTTTTATAAATACAGGATCAAAAAAAAAAAAATAAGAACGTGTCGTATTATACCGATTTAATATTATTGATGTTGAACACTTATTTATTTTCAGTTAAAATGAAGACTAAAAATAAGTACAACGTTTGCAACTTTCTTTTTCGGAATTCATAATTTTTTTATGTTTTTTTTTTTATAAATGGTTCCTTTTATTAACACAGTTGGATTCTTTAGTATTAGTTGTTAAATTATACTTTTAACTTTGAGTGCACGGTTAGCGTAGTTGTTAAAGCAAAAGGTTCGATCCCCACACGGGACAAATCTTGTGTGATCCGCAAAGATTTGTTTTTACTCTGGTTGTTCTTTGTGTGTGAGAAATGTATGTTTTTGAACACTACTGCGACACAAGAGTTGCGTCGTTTTTATAAATTAATCAAATAAATAAAAAAAAACTCTTAAAATATATCCTTTTTTCTTTTATCTATTAAAACAAAGAACTTTATCTTTAAATAAGAATCGTTTTCTTCAACCATTGAATCAAATGAGACTTTGGTATATCTTAGACTTGCTTAATCCATTTTTTCTACCGAATAAAGGAAGTAAGTATATGTCATCGCCACGTGTAAAATAGTGGAATACCTAAAATCCCCTTTACAACAAAATTAAATGTGAAATAAAATCGTGCGAAACAAGTACTTCACATGACAATACAATTCAATACAATACACTTCTTACTTCACAAAGGAAGTAGAAACTGATTGTAGAGCACAACTTTATTTGTAAAGAACATAGCAATTCTAGAAAAAACAATTTCAACTTTATTATTTTATTATAAGAGTTCATTTTCAATGTTTAATGCTTTGTTTTTTCCACAATGACAGAAAAAGCATCTTTAGATTTATGATATAACTTTTTCTGTAACAGTAAAAATTATTTTGTTGTCAATAAAATGGTTAGTAATCATTAATAGCTCCGTACTCATGGCCTGATGAAGCACAATACATAATGAATTGAGTGAAACTGCTTTCGTCCAAATAAATTAAACAATGCGTGACCGTACTGTTTGACAATTAAAATGGGTGTATTTGTTCAAAATGTAATAATTTTCTAACTATTCTCTACATTACAACCAAACAAATGGAAATACACGAATTATTTTGTCGAAATAGTAATTTCAAATGAACAAGAAGTAATAACCAGTTACCATGCCTGTTTACAATAACATTATAATTATGAATAGTTTGATGTAAGTAATGAATATAATTAGTGCTGGTAATTATGTTACTTACATTAGGAACGTGTGAACAATGACATTGGACTTCTCGTTCGCACTCACGACTTTTACACCACGCGATATCCTTTTCGGCTGGCACGTTTATAATGAGTATATTATATTTAAAAAAAAACTAAAAAAAGCCGAACAGTTCTTGAGTGGCAGCCACGAACCAGCGCAGCGTGGGTCACCCCCCAGCCAAATGGACGTATGATCTGGTTAAGATCGCGGGGAGCCGTTGGCTTCAGGCGGCCCAAAACTGACAATGGACGTCGTTGGGCTGAAATGATGGAAAAAAAAGCTAAATATGAGTAGTTTTATGCGTAAGCTTCCATTATACACATACACATTATGACCATTCTGTGAGATATCGACTAGGTTAACGACTTTGTTTTGGTATTAATTGTTGTATAATATATTATATTAAATGTAATTTTTTTTAAATATTCCTTTTATATTTTCGTTTGCAACAGACGGATTAAATCTAAAACTATTGAACTTATTTTAAAATTATTCAATAACAAAGCCTTTTGATGCAGTTTTTCGCATAAATTTAAAAGATTTCAATTTAAAGCAGACTAACTATCGTAAAAGTATGAAAAATAAAACTCTTTTCACCTTTACATAATTTAACTAGTCGTCCTTGACGATAAAAAAATATATTTAATTGATATACTTGTATTCTTCTTGTCAATAAAATATAACGCATTTAAATGAGAAATAGTAATGGAACTTTTCTTCTACAGGTTTAATCAACACAAGTGACGATTGCCTAGGACCACAACGATTGATGTAAGTAACTCAAAGAATAATTTTGATCTACTTTTAAATATGTTTATTTTATTACTAGCGAGCCGCCCTGGTTTTGCTTTGAACGGAAAATATGTAGTTCTATAATATGCATTTTTAAATATAAAAGCCTTCGTTATGAATCTTTCTATTTAAAAAAAAACCGCATCAAAATCTGTTGGGTAATTTTAAAGATCTAAGAATAATTAGGGTTAGACAGATAAACAGCGGGCACCAACATTGTTTTTTACTATGTAGTTCACAATTTGATGTATTTTATCGAGATTTTAACAATAAATTGATTTCTTAACGCTTCAATTTATGTGCAGCATATATGGTTACAAGTTGACTGCCCGAGCGGCAAACAAAAAGTAGGTAAAAATTGCAATAAAATCCGTAAAATTGTAGTGTAGCATTCGCGTGAACCTAAGATATTATAAAAAAAAATAAAACTACCTATATTTATGTAACAGATTTTTTTATATAATTATGCTTTAAATATTATATTATTATCTACTGTCAGAAGTTTTTCGCGTTTTTATTAAAAAAATAAAAAAAGAACGATGAATTTTCGAAGTAATTTTTCACGACAACGGCAATAAATGTTCGTTCTTTTTGCCAGACACATCAATATCCTTGTATTAAAAGCTTCCGGGCTAGTTGGCTCATACATACCCATTTAATTGTGTACAGCCAATCTTCTGCCGGTAAACGAACGCTTCAAATTGAGCCCGTTTTTCACATCCGAATAATTTTTCATCGGTCGAAAACCGGGTGTAATTTTATTTATAATTCAAAAAGGTACCCTTTCGAGCGAACACCGAGTACCCATTTCATTAAGCTGATTTGATTATGTTTGTGAAATGATTTAATCATTGAATTGAGGTAATCGTTCTCTTTGAAAACAGTGGTTTGTTTTTATAGCGACGTAAATTTTGTCTGATTTTAGACCAGTAAGAATGTATTGCGATTGCATTATTTAGATAGTTTGAAACGTATCAATTGGAATTACGTTGCATTGTTCGATAAACGGATCTAACCTTGTAAAAGGGCCAATACAATATTTCTGACATTCAATTTTCAATCTTAACCTACAAGGCTAGAATTGAAATTTCTATATTTCAAACATGTCAGTTACGTGGTATTGGAATTTCACCGTCGCGCGTTGGCGGTCTACAGGTGCCTACACACAGTGCCGGCGGCAGGGCCGCCGGGCATGCCGCCGGTCAAGCCGCCGTGCACCCGGCGGCATACAAAACCGCCGGCTTTGCCGCACAAAGGAGCCGCCGGCATGGCCGCCGGGTTGAGCCGGCGGGTTACGCGGCTTGCCGGCGTCAGTTCGTTCCATGTGCACTTCACTAGCGTTCTATCTTACTGTCTCAACCGGAATGATGCGTCGCGGCTTTTCGCGGCTTGTATTGCCGGCGGCAAAGCCGCTCGGCATAAGGCCGGCGGTATTGCCGCCGGCACTGTGTGTAGTAGTCTTACGGCGTAGCAATGTAGCACTATCTATTCGTAGAGATAGATAATGCCGCAGCGCTACGACGTAGAGATGTTAAATATTCTATGTGATGTAGCAACATTGAATAGTTCCTAACGAAGCAATCGAACATCAAATACATTTTTACTCACGCCGATATTGGTAAAGGTAGTCGTTTAAAATATTTTATTTCTCGTTAGAACTAGAAATATTATATCTTGGCTAAATATTTTCACAGTTTCCTTATTGAAATTTCTCCGGAAAAATTCAACTGAAACTAGGTAATGTTTTGCATCGTGATTCATTTGCCAATAATGCATTTTTATTGGCAATTCTGGCACAACTTCATGTATATTTGAGCCAAAATATGATGTAAATTAATTTATTTTGGATCGTACAGTGCGACAGGTTGTTGAACTTTAGAATATTTTATAAACTAGGTAACCTACTGTATAATATTTTGTGTAAAATATTTCGTTCATAAATTTTTGGTCTAGTTTCCAGCGCCATATTCACAGTTGTCAATATTTGTTGGTTGTATATATTGTATGGTAGTTTACCGTGAAATAAAACATATATTATTTTTCAGCTATTTTGATGGAAGATTTATAAATTTTTACAATCTAAAGCATATTAAAGGTGGATTCAACGTTGGGACACTAAATATGAATACAGATTCTACACGTGGTTAGTATTTATTTCAACTTGTTAAAATAAATAAAAAAAACTACCCCGTTGGTCAAGCGATATAATTGGTGTTTCGTTTACCGCGAGGTTTTGGGTTTGTCCAGGGCGGGCAAAATCCCAAATTCCAACTCCCTTATCTTATGGCATCAAGACATAACAGGTGAAATGTGGGTGTTGTACAGCTCTGCCACGCCCTTCTGGGTAATATAGGCGTGATGTTATGTAATGTTAAAAAACAACGGACAAAAATTGAATAATCTCTTTTTATCACTCATTTCAATCAACATGGTTGTGGTTTTTTCGCATTATTTATTTACAAGTGGAAATAAACATTTAAAGTCTAAATGTGTTTCTACATCAATTACAATATGTTGTATTTACCAAGTATTTAATCAAAAAAAATATTAGGACCGTAGCACACTGGCAATTTGCAAGCGAGTTCAAAGCAAGGCAGTATTTCATACTTTGAGAGATCCCAGTGTGATCACGCACCAACAGATTCAATCATGGTAAAACAAAATGTTGCCAATATTTCTTCACGTCTCCTATAAATCTTGTAGGTCCCATATTTCACCATAGGCTCATAACTCTCGGGAGGTGGCAGCGCTGTCACGTACTTGTTATCCGTCACGGCACATGTACTGAGGGGAAGGGCTAAACTGCTACTAACTATTTGTGATTTTAGTATAATTTATTGAGACATTTTATAAAAAGTGAAACAGAACAAAAAAAAATGTTTTAACAGTTGTAACCAAATTTTTCTTCCGTATTTTATCTTTGCTACATTTTAATTTGAGTATTCATAAATATTAACTATGTCATGGAATTTCTTTTGAAGGTTTTTTTCGTAAGTAAAATCTACTTATAAATATTGTTAAAATATGAAACAAATAAAAAAAACATCATTTTATGGTTGGTTTAATAGTTACAGGGCAAATCAGAAAAAAAAGGTCACCGACCGAAGTATTTTGAAGCTGGGTATTTTTTTAAATAGTTAAATATTTATTTGTTAATAAAGCACCTAGCCTAACTATAAAAATAATTGTGGCAAATACATAAACACCTTCTCTTTGGAGGCTGTTAAAAATTCAGTAACTTGCCAAAAAAAATCGACACAGCTCTTTTTACCAATATTCCCTTAGTAATTCTACTATGAACCTATAACTTTTGTTAGGTAGGCAAGGCCATCACGTAGGCGGGCAATCCGTCACGCACCTCGCGCTACGCCAAGAGCTCCGCGGCTACGGAGCTACGGACCTCCACGTTCAATTTCCGGTGCTACGAAGCCTTGAGAAGCCTCGTAGTGTCGACTCGTTGTAATTAAATGGAAATTGCTCGTAAATTGGTAGATGTATAAATTGCATTGGCAGAGGTACATTTGCTTGGATTTTTTTAAAGAATAAAATAAACGTAAAGAACGTTTAAAATACGTATGGACGCGACCGTGCGTATTTTAAAGCCTAAAAAGGGGTATGTTCAAGTGATTCTGCGGCTTTATCAAGATATAAACTAATCTTTTATATGAAACAATTATATACACTTTAAATGAAATTTAACTTTATCATAGCTGGCTTAATTTAATAAAACGTGGTTACTTCATGAAAACAATGCATAGCGACCAGATTCGTCATTTTTTAATAGAAAATATTTTTATTTATTTAATCCTACTGAATTAAAGACACGTACTGAGTAAATACTCATAATTAGGAAGTATATAAGATGTATATATTTTAAATCTTAAATTAAAAATTATAAAATAAATTCAATATCATTCTTAATATTTAAACTGAAAATCTATTTTCAATCCTCCTAAAACTATTATAAGGCATTAATTCGCTCATCACTCGCACTTGCAACCACCATCATCTTCATACTTACACTTACACATCATCCACACATATACACTCACTTCACAACAGAGGCAACACTCAAAAATCCACAATTAATTCTGCTCTTTTGCTAATATTATTATTATTTTCGTTTATTTTATCTTTAAAAAACCATCTTTTGATTTTCTATCACGTAAACACGTGATAAAAAACCCAAAACATGGTAAGTAATTAAGTAGTTATTTTCTTAAATTTTGTATCTTAATGTCGAGACAAAAGCATTGTGGCGATACAGCTTTTGGTCATTCCCGTAAATTTTGCCAAAAACGTAACTATAACATTTACTTTATTGCAGTTTGACTTTCACTATAAAACCAATGACGTTCAGTAATTCATTTGATGCGGCGATATACGATGTATTCGTCGCACATTTCATTTTATAGGCTTTGTTATATTTAAGGCTGTATAGGCTGAATGTTAGTGCTATCATAAAATTGTGACAGACAGCATAATAAACTGTTTTTGTTTGTGACGCTTTATCACTTAATAATGCATGGAATATAAAATAATACATAATTTATTCAATTTTGTTGAAACACGTTGACTAGTTTATTGACGTGGCATAAAATATTGTTATGAAATAAATTTTAGTATAGAATGGTTTATCTTATACAGGGTGGCCCGTTTATAGTAGTCCAAAGAATTTTCACAGATGTAGGGCCGGCCAATGATTGATTTAAACGCAACATATGTTCCGCGAAAATCAATAGTTTAAAAGTTATGATTTTTCAAAGTTTTTTCGTAAAATCGCCACTTTGAGTCATGTAAACCTCTCTAAAGTGAAAATGATTGGATAAAATCGAATCAAATTTGGGGTGTTAGTAGCTAAGACATGTAGCTAGCAGGAAATAAGCTATTTTTAAGATTATTCTTAAATGGTAATATGGTTTTATACCTTTTTAAAAGCTGTTTGTAATTTTCATATGTTAAAGTATTATTTTCAAAAAAATCTAGTAAATTAAAAATGTTCTACACGAAATTTTCTAATCGTGGTAAAAACTACCTTAAGATGTGAGGATAGCGTTAATAAAAAAAAAGTATCATGACTATCGAAAGTTCTTCAGAATTGAACATTGTATGCACTAAGTAGTTAAAAAACTAAAGGTGTGTAAGGTGTGACCCGATTAAGTAATCGGGTTTTTTCGGATTCATTTGCAGCTGTTCGTTGTTAGTTGTACCAACAACGTTTTTAAATGTTGTATGGAAAGGTCAGATTTGGTCTTTTATTTTTAAATAAGTCGATAATAAGTACGAGTTTTATATTTAGCCTATAAACATCATCTATCACAAAAACAAATTGTAGGTATATGCGTCGCTCCATCTGAGGACTATGGTGTTATGCCCCATGGGCCAGTAAATTTAGGGCTCACCAAACCAGAACACTGTAGTGCAATCATTACTATTAGGCAGCAGGTTAAAGGTGAGATGGTGGTGGTACCGCCCTCAAACTCGTTAACAAGAGCTCCACCACCATTATACAGCGTATTCCATTTCTTGTCCCCATTAAGCCCATCCGACACGTCAGCGATGCGTGATAGGTGCAGAGACGTGACCCGCTCGCTGCGATTCCTCCGACCCAATGAACTTATACCTCCATTTATAAGAATTTATTAATAACTACAGGATTTAATCTTCACCTATGAGAGTCTTATAGAAAATTCTTGGCACTTTTCATTTCAGTTTATGTCAATAAATACGATATTGCGATGAAAATTTCAACAAGCAGTAATTAAAAAAGGGTAAAAATGCATTTTTTTTGAAATGCTCATAAATTCACTTACAGAAATTGTAATTAGTATAATTTTGTATTGTTTATGATTTATTTTTATATCATTTTTTGTAATGTTTTTGACGTGTTCAAGCGCCTCCTTTGAATTTGAATTTGAAAAAAAATGCTAATCGTAAGTTTTAAATAACAGACTTGATTCATAAACATTGTTATGTTTAGATATATTTTCGGAAGTGTATTATTTTTTACACATGCAACATTCTAAATTGTTGTAGTTATTTTTTCATGCAATGTATAAAATAAACGAGCTACTGATATAATCTCAAGAATCTTTTAACAGAAATAGTTGTGACATTATCTCAAAGGCTAAAAGATCATAGTTATTATACGTCGTGTATCAGTAATTTTGAATAACATAATAATATTGCTTGCTACGAGCGTACGATGTTTATTGTTTTTCATTTATGTAATTGCTTCCAGTCCATTAATATTAATACTAAGATAAGAATAGATTAATTCTGAACTGGATCCAATCTATGTATATTCATGTGGTTTCGTTTAATGAGAAGCTTGTCGTAAGACCGATTTATTAATAATTTTCAATGGAGAGTCTGGAAACTTAAACAGGGCTAACTTAATTATTTTAATTAGTGAACCCTATCTAAAGTTTGCCTTGAACAATGTATCATGTTAACCAACAATTTTATAATATTCTCAAGAAGTATGTTATGAACACTTGGGATCTATTCGTGGTTTGGATGTTTAAAGGAGTATTAAATTAAGATGGGTTATGGAAAAGCTAACAACATCCATAAGAGCACGGTTAGCGGTCGCCTCGCCGCTTTCAACTGCGCTGGTGTTGTGGGTTTGATCCTCATCCAGGACAAATCTTTGTGAATCTTTGTGTAGTCCGCAAAGATTCGTTCTGATTTTGGGTGTGCTTATTGTGCGTGAAATGTATGTTTGTAAACACCCCCGCGACACAGGAGTTACTCGTGGTAGAAAAAAATAAAAAAAACACAGAAAAGAGAGGCAGAGGTGTATAACACTTACATTTCACCTGTTATGTTTAAGTCTCTGTGATAGGGGTTATACCTAGCACCATTCAGCACGCACAATTTCAACTCTGTGCTGCAATTAAAATTTCCTGACCGAAAAAATCCAAATATGTAACATTTTTTCCTGACCCAAAAATCAAATCAGAAACCTCACGATGACAGGTCGCATACGCTAACCTCTAGACCAACGAGGCAGTCAATAGGCTAATAATAAAGTAAATCGATGTTGTATTATTAGCTTTTACTCGAAGCTCAACCCGCATTAATCTATGGTTGGTTTATTCGCCTCTGTGCCTGAATAGATTGAGACATTGAGACATTGCTTTGATTTAAATATAAGCCTTAAGCTACGTGATTGCTCGTTATAAACGAATTGTATTAATACTATTAAATCTTCCGATCCAAATAGTCTTCTTCTTCGTCGTGTCGATGGCTGAGTCAAATTTTATTTTGACTTGCCATCGTGGTGAAAGGATTAGCCAATTCGCTTTGGAGATCTCGTGAATTGCCCAGGGTGCGCCGGACGTAGGGGATTGTTGTGTACGTCACTCGGGGAGGCTCCTTTCATGCACCCAATAGTAATAAATGCATCCAAATAGTAATAAAAAATAACAAGTATCACACTGACTCGAAGGTCTAGTGGTCAGCGTATGTACCTCCTACCGCGAGGTCTCGGGTCCCATTCCTGGGTAGGCAGGCATAGTGTTTTTTTATGAACTTTCCATCATTTTTTTATTAAAACTGACGTGAGTTTGTAACATTATTAAAATTATGAAAATACGCGCGTCGCTGCCCGCAGTGCAAGACTGGCTGCGACACAGGCGCGACGTATCGCACTCTCTTGATAATGCCTAGACATATAGGCGAAACCGCGGTCGACTAAATAGACCAACATTACGTGAGTAACACCCGTATTTTCATAATTTTAATAACTTTCCATCAGAAAATTCACAAAAGTAGGAATTTGCCATTTTGGAATTTTTAGGAAGTAGCGATAGGCTCACCCCGTATCCGATGGGACCTAAAAATAACAGGTAAAATGTAGGTCTTTTGGGTAATATAGGCGTGACGTAAATTATGTTATGTATATGCATTCAGCAACTAAACTTTGATGGTAGTAGATGTCTTTTGAGGTCGGAAGCTCCACCGCCTAATAATCACCACCGTCACATCTTTAAGCTGCCGCTAAATAATAGTGCCGGCTGTACTGTTTTGGTGGTGAGATCAAACCCTAAAATTAGTTTTGATTATTTTTATAGCATTTAGCTATGCTTAGCAAATTATACTAAGAAACAGTTGAAAAAGATATGGGACCGGCAGGATTTGAACCTGCGACCTTACTGCACACCTAAAATTAGTTTCTGGCACATGAGACATGAGTTTTTTTCCGTTGAAATACGTGTTGCTTCATGACATATTCCGATAAAATTTTATCAATAAATTGTTTCATCCTTTCATTCACCAAAATCTGTTATACCGCTGTTATTAAGCCGTCCAACCAAGCTTCAATATTGATAGAAATAAAAACTCAATTACCAGGCTTCACAACCACAAGCTTCAAAGTTGAAACTAATTTACGTTTTTTTTTAAACGCCATCTACCAGCGGCCACATGAACTAACTCGTTAAAAAGTACAAAAAATGTTTTAATTACAATATCAAAGTGGTCGTCATAAATTAATCTGTATGAGGGCTGGGACCCTTTCCTGTCTTACCTTTGAGCCCTTGAGGCTTTTGAAGTTTCCAACTTTGAAACCGGATGCTCGATTTTTCCAGAGGGATTTGCAAGTTCCGGCAATACTTAGGGTTGCCACAAACGTGTATGATCTTGTCTCTTGAGTATTTATTAAGTGGTTGAAAGGTAGAGGAAAACGGGGCGCGTTTAAGGATGTCTTCTGAGATAAATTGTTTTATTTTGTTGAAGGGAACGTAGGTAATACTGGTTTCTGTCAAAGTTCTTTATTCAATTTAGTTGGCAAACAAGCTCACGGCCTACATTATCCGTAGCCTATGCGCTCTTGCGACACAATTATGTTGTTTTCATTAAATACTATGTTATAAGATACTGGTGAACTGCAAGCAGAAATATTAAATATTTAGTTATACGAAAGTAGCTTAGTAATAATCAAATTGACACAAAATTATACATAAAATACGATATAAAATAAAACTAGGAAATTTAATGGCAAATTTAGCGCAGGATGTCGCAACTTAGCTGATTGTATCATGTAATCCTAAAATGAAATTCAAGCCTAAACTGCATGCTTATTATGTGCAATTAAACGCTATTCCAAATTAATTTGATTCATGTGTCGATTTAATAAGTTCAAATTGACCCATGAATCAAATTGAATTGGAATGGCGTTCAAATCGAAATAAGCCTGCTGATGTTTGTATTTCATAGCCCGCTGAGTTCCAGCCTCAACTACTCCTAAAATCATAAATATAAAGGTATTTTAGATCGTTTCAAGTAAGCCTAACATATTGTAATAATATTTGTATCATTTATTACGTACTTATAAAAAGGTCCGAGGTCAAAGTCCCTAATTCAAGACCTACTTTATTTTGTGTAATAAATACTGTTTATACATTTTTCTTATCTCTAGTGTCTCTCAATTTATTTTTTATGAGCAGTATGATCAAAGAAAGATAAAAAAGCTATGTTACATTCCTCAAATGAAATTACGAGTACTACGAAATCTTATTAAGGCCAAAATGTGTTCGATTACTTATCTTCCAATCCATATACAGCCTTAGTTTATATCCAATAAAAATCTCGTGTTCTTCCGTATCAGAGATAGGCAATTTTTACGATTCCACTCTGGTGAGTTACGTAATAAATCTGAGAACTCATTTGTTTATGGGGAAAGTTTTGATTGGTGAGCATTTGTTCAGCCAAACTGTCTTGTTTTTCTTCAGTGATGATCGGTGTCATCAATCTTGTAAAAAGGTGTTTGGATCTTAGTCGTCAGATTTTTTTCAATTGGCTTTTGTAGTACTATTTACAGATCTAATACAAGACAGCAACAAATACGTGATGGGTGGTAAGAAAAAATAAAATAAAACTGAAACTTCTACCTATAAATATAACCTCGTTCTTAGCGAAAAGCCTCGTTTATGTTACCTTTATTAACTATTACAAATAAGTCACCAATAGCTTTTTTTAATTAAACGCAATATTATTTCGCAATTTCAGGACAATAATAGATAATCATAATTACGATTATTTTACTAGACATAATTCGATTTTATCTATCTACAAATCGTTAAGAAAACATGTTTTTATAAGCTTAAAAGTTTATTGCTTTCACAGATAAAGAAATATCTTGAAAACAGCTTGTTTTTCGTAATCGTTCATCTGTTCTCTATCGTTAAAAAATATTGCCAATAAATTTACCATTTGTGTAGGCAAAGACGTTGCTATGGTTAATTGTCTGCGAAAAAAATACTTGCTTCTGTTTTATTAGTCTTTGTTGTTCGAGCATTTTTTACCAGCTGACTGGGTTTCCCGCTTGCTTTGGAAAGTTGCAACTAAAAAGGCATGTTACACGATTTCTTTAAATAAAATGTGCTGGTAGTGTATAATGTCAAAGCCACTGATTGTTTCTTATGAAGACTATTAAGTATACTTGAAGGGCTCTGAAAAACTTACCACGTATTAATTAACTTAATTAATAAAAATGTTAATTAACTAATTTGAAATTAAGCACTTGTAATATAATACTTGTATATCAACACATCTTGATAAAGGTACCTAAATTACTTTATATATCAACACCAATTTATGTAAAAACTATTTTTATATCATCATTTAATTTAGAAGTAGATTTTTACTGTTGCGTTGGTAAAATTATTTTACTAATATAAAACGTGCAGTTGATTACTCAGTGCCAAAGCCAAGAATCAAACCCACGGCTTACCATAGCAACAAAATAGTTGGGTACAGAAGACAAGCTCATGTACGTAACTTAGTTTTTATACCCATGATTGGCAGACGCACGAGGGCGCCGAGGGCGGTACGCGCGGGAACAAAAGTGATCTCAGTGGTGTATGAAGTCGTGCCTGAGAGCGATGTATATGTGTGCGTTTCTTGAGCGCATTATATCCTATATTCTATGCCAAAGTCTTTTTTCTGCTTCTTAATAAGACTGCTTAAACTTGAAAGCAATCAATCATAACTTAATAACCATGTAAAATATTCAAATCAAACAATCAACATTCACGCTATTTGCTCGTTGCGATTTCAATATATATAATTCAATATATAATGTCATCATTTCTCAATTGAGTCCCAAATTGTTCCAATCACATGCATAATACATCGAATTATGAGCGTTCATCCAATCGGATTGTGCACGAATCACGATCGAATCGGTAACCAAGTCACGTTGCTCCCTACGGGTTAGGTTGATTCACCAGCGGTGGATTACAGTCAGATGAGGTCAGACTAGAAAGGTTAGAACTCTTTTTTCTTGTTTTATAATGTAGAAAAAAACTTAATCTTGACTTGATTTCATTTGTGGTGTAGTATAGTTACATAGTGTAGTGGTTTGCGTGTAAGCGGTTGCCTCGCTGTTCGGATTCGATTCCTACATGTGAAAAATCTTTGTGTGCTTCAAATGTATGTCGGTGAAATCCCCCGCAGCACAGGAATTATTCAAAACTCATGCGAGCATTATTAAAAAATATATGGATGGATCAAAAAAATATATTTATTTTAATAATCATACAGCATTTTGACTCTTAGAAGTTACAAACTAATCACAAGCAAAAAAATCAAAAGACCTATTGAGTAACCAATAAAACTTCATTTTTTTACAGAGAATTGTATCAAATTTTGCTTAGAAGTATATTTAAAAGTGTTTGATTGCAAATCGGTGTGAAAAGTGGCAATTTATTACCTAAATTAGCTATTAAAGGTTCAGACAACATCAAAGAATCTCAAAATTATCTGACTCTTTGAGAAAGCAAAGCTATTTAATATCAAATTTAAATTCAATATGTATTTAGAAATGCTAATACTGTAAATCTTAATTTCCATTAATAAAATTTAATTGTACACTGTGTGTACATTTGAAGAATATTATTATAATATTATACAAGTCTTTTGGTATTTTTCAAACTGATATTTTATTTAAATGTGAATAGTATACCTACTTCGCGTATCGTATGGCATTCCATCATCTTTGCTTACCCCCATTGAATAAAGGCGTGATTCTATGTACATATGCCTTTATCCCACGCGGGTAGGCAGAGATGATGGATCGCTATGTGCTTCTTTACTACTACTACTTTTAGATACGCGGCATCCAAAGTTTGGAATAATATTCCTCCTCCCATTAGAAAAATTAACACAGTAAACACCTTTAGAATGCAATTACGTCGATACCTTATGAATGCTCAACAACAGTTGGGCATGATCGATGTTAACATGTCGTTTATCTGAAATACCTGTACATTATGTTATTTTTGTTTTTTTTTTATATTTATTGTAAATTAGATTTTTAAAATGTAAAGCTCAGCACAGCTCAGTAGCCTTTTTTAAATTATTGTTTTATGTTACTTTCCTCAGTCTATCTATTTATATCTTTTGTTTTGTGTTTTTGCTGTTTATTTTCTATTATTTCTGCCCACTCTTTTATGTATCTACTGGTTTATGTATCTGCTGTATATTTTGTTTGTTTGATGTATGTATATTATTATTAAGAGCATATTGATATCCGTGCTGTCACTTAGGCCTGATTGAAAATCAGCGTCAGACCTGAGTCTGACAATATGCTGAATCAGGACCTATTTGGTGCAACCTTGGGGCATAGTTTAAATATTGTGTTTTGGGTGTATTTTTGAAACGGGGCAGTAAGGGCAAGTACCTTAACCGTTGCAGTTACAGCAAAACGTTCTTAAAAGACCTTCCCTAACTTTTTGGGACATTTTGAACTGCATTCACAGATTTTGTAAAAAACTTACAGTTAGCAAAAAAAATGCAAAAAGTTCAAATTTTTTTTTTTATGCCAATCGATTCTATTTCATGTGGGGATCAAAAAACTCTATGGGACCATTTTAGCTTTCAGTACTAGAAAAGACAGAAATCGCCAAAAACGTTTCCCATACATTTCGTACGGAAATATGATAAAATCAACTCGAAACTCATAGGTCAGGTAAAATTTTTAACTTTTTTTAAATAAAAAAAAACATTTAAACATTTAAGAAATTGGTTTATGAAATAAATTGCTCAAAATGATTTCCATTTTCACGAATACATAAGTCTATCCTTTTTTGCACTGAACGAATGGCGGCTAATTATGTTCTGGGATGAATATTACGTAAAATGGTCATTAATGCATCCTTGAGCTCTTGAACACTGGCGTACGTCGTCTTATACACCTCGTTTTTCACGATGCACTTGTTGGCACATGCCGCAACGGATACTTATTGCGGTACCACACTAATGCAGCTCCCGCATTTCGATTATTGACAAAATACGCTTCTAATAAGTCAATTTTTTCACGATTAGAAGACATTTTAGCGAAAATCCTTAATTAATAACTCATACGAAGTTTCTCAGCTGAAACTAAGTATAACACACAGATTTTCGAATCAAATTCGAAATTTGAGGGTAAAAATTCTTTTTATTTACTTTACAGTCAATTCTACCCACTTCCAGGCCATAACAAAAAGTTAGACCATCGTAGAAATTCGTTTCTGTTGCCGAAATGTATGGGAAACGTTTTTGGCGATTTCTGTCTTTTCTAGTACTGAAAGCTAAAATGGTCCCATAGAGTTTTTTGATCCCCACATGAAATAGAATCGATTGGCATAAAAAAAAAAATTTTGAACTTTTTGCATTTTTTTTGCTAACTGTAAATTTTTTACAAAATCTGTGAATGCAGTTCAAAAGTGCGGATTGGTAGACTTCACACACCCTCGAGCACTTATTAGGCACTCTCAGGCATGTAGGTTTCCTCACGATGTTTTCCTTCACCGATAGCAAGCGATAATTTATATGATAAATACACACATATCTTCGAAAAGACGAGAGGTGTGTGCCGTAGGTTCGAACCCGAGACCTTTAACTTCGCAGTCCTACGGTCTCCCACTAGGCTATCGCTGCTTCCTACGGTCTCCCACTAGGCTATTGCTGCTAAAAGAATAATTCAGCTAAAAATATTTAAGAGGTCCTACTATCCTTTATTTTCTGCTATATTAGAACTTGGACATAGCTGGCAGCTGCTTACTATAAGATATTGTTAAAGTCTTAAAGTAATTACTTGTGTATAAAAATGTTCAAGTCACTTTTTGTTTAAAAAACTAATATTTTTTAAAGCTTTCATTATTTTTTTTGGTAAATATTTCTATAACGTGCAAGGTTAAGTATAAAAGCACCAATAAATACATTGTAATTTTTGAGAAATTGGACCAAATATTGTATATATATATATATTACCATCTCAATTTAACCATTTATGGAAATTATACTACTGTTTTTACGACATTTTCACAGGCTAAAGATTTTACTTACAAAGAACACTAAAATTTTAGTAAGCCGTAAGTGACATAAAAAATTCATGCTAAAATTTTCATTTACTTATGGTAGATAAAATGAACGTAAAATCCTACCATCTTAGCTATTACCATTGTTATCAACTCCTTTGAATGCCAAGAGAATTAAATTAACATATATTTTTGTCTCACATACTAATATTTTGAGGACATTCACCGCGTAGAGGTGATCTTCATTTCACCTTATTGTTTCATTTAAATTCATCGCTGTGAGCAATCTAGATTTATATCTTGTTCGAAGTTCAGGTGTGAGTAGAGTGGGTCTGGTGACCTGTGAGAGAATTTTTGAACAAATCAATCATGGACTACACGGCCATCATTATAGTATGGCAGAAAAAGGGTAATCTTATTTTTCTAAATATAAATCTTTTGTCACAGTGTTTTGTCATCGAGTTTCTCCGAATCGGCATGATCGATATTAACTTTTTTTTTTGTAATTTATTTGATAAGTCAAAGAATAACTTATTGGAATAGTTTACTTTAAGATTTAGCACTTATCTTTTTTATATAAATGTAGAAATATAAGTTGTATGCTGTTTTTATACATCTAGGTTCGAGGGGTATAAAAGTAGCCTAAGACCTACAAATAGCCGTCTAGTGCCTCAGTCATATTATTATTTCTCTTTATTTATCTTTAAACTTATTTTATATATTTTTAAATATGATTTATAAAAAATACAAAAAAAACATTTAAAAATATAAAAAACAGTGTCCCACCGACATCAGGTACAGGGACCAAGCTGCCGATGGTTAGGGCTCCAGAGAGAGGAACCTCCTCACGATGCGTGCCGTGTTCAAAAGGACCGCCTTTTGCATCTGGCTCTTGATCCAACCGCCTAACGCGAGCCTCTTAAGATGTTGGTCGAGGCTCTTTGCTATCAGTCCATTGACTGAATAATAATTAATATTATTATTATTATTATAATAAATTTTAATAAATTATTTTATTTTAATAAATTATTATTATTATTTATTTATTCATAACAATTTTTACATTGTGTGGAATATTTAAAACATTTAAGAATATAATATCATGCAACTTAATTAAAAACATTCAATAAAATCTACTATATTATGATATAAAATAAATTCAATTCAATTACAATAATAAAATTATAATATTATATGTCAAATGTGAAAATAAAAAAGGAAAAATTTGATAGAAACAGATAAAATCCAATTCAACAGCTAAAAACAGCCAAATAAAATTAATAATATTCATATGTCAAGTTCAGTAAACAATCAAAAATATAAAAAATAAACATGCAATTATTAATCTAAAGTGTATTACATTTAAATGTCATCAATTGAATAATAACAGCCTTCCAGTAAGTAACGCTTCAATTTAGTTTTGAAATCTGATTTGTATAGAGTTAATTTTATATCGATGGGAAGTTTATTAAAGATTTTTACTGACATGAAGTAGGTGCCGTGCTGGACTATATTAAGGTTAGGAGTATTTTTAGTTTTAAAATCTTTCCATCTCGTACTCTCTCGAAGTTTTCTTTCATCTTCAGTCTCATATTCATGTACATACTTCCGAAAGTGTGTTAAGAGGACTAATATGTATAGGGAAGGTACAGTAAGTATATTTAAATCTGCAGAGTGACTCTTACAAGATTCCTGCTGACGAATGCAAACCATGGTACGAATTGATCTTTTTTGCAAAACGAATGCTTTGTGTATATTATATTCGTAGCTCCCCCCCCCAGCATAAAATACTATACCGTAATCTAGATTCAATTAACGCGTAGTATACTTTTTTTAACTGCATTATGTCAATCTCATTTCGTAAGCTTCTTAGGACATAACACGCTGAGCTGATTGAATTTTCTAAGCTTTCAAGTTCGGGTTTCTAATTTAAGTAGCTGTCTCCCAATATGTACTCCCAGAAACATTACTACATCTACCGTATTGACATTGACTCCATCTAAAGCACAACACAAGTTGTTTTTATACTTAGAAGTGGTGTGGAACAGCATTAAATTTGTTTTATTTGCGTTAACTTTGAGTCCGTTGATAGTAAACCAGTTGTGAAATTCTTTTAGAGCTTCATTCACTCGCAAATTTAAGAGACTGAATGCTATTTGCTGAAATAATAGCATTTGTGTCGTCTGCAAACACCACTAGTTTTGCGTGTTCCCCTAAACGTTATATACAACGCAACGTTATATAGATAGGTTAACATACAACGCAGGTGACTGCGAAGAATTGTAAGTTATGCAAATAATATTTCTGAGAATCTTTAATATTTTAGCACTGTTCTTATAACAAAAGAAGATGAAAAGTCTAACACTTGAATGTTTCAATGTTTCTTACAGCTGAAATAAACACGCAAGTAAAACTCAATCTCATTTGACTCATTTATCTCTAGAGTAGACGCAAAGCCCTATTTATTGACGCCACGTTCAGCGTTTTATAGGCAAAGCACCACTCGTAACTTCATGACAAGATTATTCCCAACCCTATTTTTAAAAGGAATCCCGCGAGATTTTTCGCAGAAATAAATGTTCGACGTAACATTTAGGTACATAAATAAATACAAAGAGTCGTTTAGACGGTTTAAGAGTACGTGGGGATTAATTTAATATTTATTTTGTTTTATTTAAACTTGTGTACTTAACGGATTTTAATGTTTAGACATAATAAAAGTAAACTGTGTAACAGGGATTAGGATTTTTCGCTTTGTATCTTTTAAACAATAGACCTTTATACTGTTATTATAATTACTGTCTTCAGAAGATAAAGCTTGAAATAATTACTAAGTGTAATAGAAAATAAGTTTTTTGATAAAAATCAATGTGTTTACTATATTTTTCTTTTTACACAGTTGCCTTTTTTTCAATATCTTTGTTATTTATGTTTTGAGTATGGGATATTTACATAACATTTATTTAATTCTA
Source organism: Hypena proboscidalis (assembly GCA_905147285.1). NCBI lineage: Eukaryota > Metazoa > Arthropoda > Insecta > Lepidoptera > Erebidae > Hypena > Hypena proboscidalis. The sequence continues at coordinate 21,746,496 of LR990132.1, read as the reverse complement.
TGTAGATTACTATTAATAATATTTATCGACTGTTTCTTAGTTAATTGCTAAAAATGGCTAAATGCAATATAACACTTAATTATAAATTACTATGTATACTATGATCTAAATTCTATATGGTTTTGGAACCAACCTTGGGAGGCCTCGGCTCAAAGAGATACCTAAATATTATCTGTCTCATAATAAGTATATACATAATAAAGTCAAGATCTTAACTATTCCTTGCATGTATTTTTTTGGAAATATGTAAATTTACGCGCAAATATTCGGAATTTTATTCAAAAAGAGACGAAATAAGAGGCGATCCAAATAAGCCCTTCGTCCCCGAAACCTGCTGAAGCTTCCAACCTCTAAGTTACACATGCACTCGAACAGCCCTCAAGTCATGTCAATTAAAATATATACAACCATCTTCCGGAAGAAATAAAATCACGAGAAACGGCATCTGCATTAATAATTAAATTAAAACATTTTTTAGTAGAAAAATGCTATTACTCCATAAACGAATATATGAATGATTAAGTTATTAGGTCGTCACAGGTAATCATAATAATTGTTAAATGACTATTCCAATTTTATAATAATAAGACTATCACTCTCTATTCTATTTTGCTATGCCCGACTGGTCCACAATGACTCATATTAATGTTAAACCTTACCACCTAAGAATACTTTGTGGAATGCAATAAAGTTTTGAATTTAAATTTCATAAAATTTTATAACAATCATTTATAATCAAAAGGTAATTTTATGGTAGTAAAATGAATCTTGCACAACATGAAATGAAATGAGCCTAGTAATAAAATAAGCAAATAAAACTTAAATTTAGTTTACAAACAATTGACACTACATAATTTATTTATACATTGATTAATTACGATGTCACTATCATTAGTCTAAGTGTCAATGCTACTTCTTGGAATAATAAACTCGTTAACTGAGGTTACATCGAGATTCACAAGAGATCGGTAACATTTACATCGAGATTATTTATCATTGGCTAAGCTGAGTATAATGGCGGCTGATAGCGTTGTAAAGAGCTTTTTGAAAACATTTTGGGCTAAAATTGTTTCTAAAATTACTAAACGATGGATTAAACTTAAATGCAAAATTCTAAGTAATCTGTCTCGCAAAATGGATCCCACCGAAGAAGATTTAATATTTACTTTGTACAGAAATTAATCTAAGATTTGGCAATTTAAATAATTTTAATGTAATTAGTTTAATTTTATTAATTTACTAGGCTGTTGACCGCGTTTTTGTCTACGTTATTTTTTTTGCTCTGTGTTTTCTGCCCGTTTTCGCAACATATTTTATTGCTGGTCTGCTTCTTTTGGTCGTTGCTTGATTTTATAGTTATCCTTAAACCTTTCTTTATCTATCTTATCTTTTATTTATCTGTCAAAAAATTAGGACTAGCAATGCTTGAGATTAACACGATCAAGCAAACGAATACTTTACCTTTTAAGTGTAACCCGTAAGGATACCCGTAAGGGTGCGGCACAGCTGTATAATACCCACATTTCACCTGCTATGTTTAAGTCCCATGGGATACGAGATAAACCTATCGCCATCCACCGGGCACAATCCCAACTCCGTGCTACTATTGTGAATTTCGTGACGGAACGTTCACAAATAACACTTCGCCCACCCCGGGAATCGAACCAAAGACCTCGTCACTAGACAGACCATCGAGGCAGTATTTTTTTTTTTTTTAGTATATTTGAGTTTATTTAGAGGGGTTGACATGGGCTCAAAACAGATTAAAATTGGTGGTTGATTGATGCACTCTACCTATCGATATAAATCAGTCAATCAACTCAACCGAGTAGCAAACGGCCTACAAATTGTTGTACTAATACAAAAAACGTGTATGACACGTGTATAAGCTTTAGAAACATGGATTTAAATCTGATAACTTGTATGAAGCGTCAGGTACGTCACAAACCTATGAATTTAAAAACACCTCGGGTTGGTAATGCGAGTTGGTGTATCGGATAGCATACATTTTTTAGACTTATTTGTACGACAAAAAGTATTGATGCAAACATTTATAGCAATTTTAAGTAAATGTGTTTTTAAGGTCATCAATTGTGATTTGGTAACAAGAAATATAACGTGACAAAATTAATTTTAAGAAGTTTATTCCATGTCTTAACAAACACTGTATTGGTATTGATGAATTTTGGACTGGATCCTAATTTTTAGGGCTGCCTGTCCAAAGAATAAAACCCTAAGAACCCTATTACTGAGACTTCTCTGTCCGTCTGTTACCAGGCTGTATCTCATGAACCATGTAGTGAGACAGTTGAAATTTTCACAAATGATGTAAAACTGTTGCTACTAAATAACAAATACTAAAAAACAAATTAAAATAAATATTTAAGGATGTATCCCATACAACAAACGTAATTTAATTTTTTCGTGTTCTAGAGAACACGACGGTTCATGAGCCGTCTTAGCGAGACAGTGAAATTTTGACAAATGCTGTATAACTATCACTTTAGCAAGAAATACTAATAAAAACCAAATAAAATTAATATCAAAGGGGCTTCCATACAACAAACGTGATGTTGATGCTCGTGTTTGGGCTCCCATACAACAGTCATGATTCGTTTTGCCGTTTTTATAAATAATGGAACCCTTTGTGCGCGAGCCCAACTCGCATTCGGCCGGTTTTTCTTTGAACGTGCTCCCAGAGAGCGAGCATTTTGCCTGTTAGGTAACTTTGTAGATTCTAATAGCAATACTTTACAAACTGCCTCCCTGATTGATGAGCGATCGCTTGTAATGTCATTATTACGAATAGCATTTCAAATTGTTTAATACAAGTGACGCACTTTAAGATTAGACTCCCGAGCGCCGTGTTTTTATTCTAACATAATATGGATTTAACTTTAATATTATTAAGCTTTATGCATTTTTATAGACAAATCATTTCTAAAACACTAAAACACTCATGTTTGTTCATGGCCATTTTGCCAAAATAGTTTTAATCATTAATGAAAAAATGGCGCCAACAAACATGATATTTTTGTGTTTAATTACAGATAAAAACTTAAAAATATTAAAGTAAAACATTACTTTTTTATTGAAAGCCAACCAAATGTTCCCCCGTAATGCTCGGTTCTGCTCTCACACTTGCGTAATATCCGAATCTGTAACATAACCAACATGGTAAAATATGAAATAGACATTCATGTAAACTAACACCATACTGTACTCATATTTGGCAAATAAAAAAAAAATTGAATTGAATAACATTGCAAACAATACGTAATACTCGTAATTATATTCCAAATAATTCTTAACACTATTATCTTATTTCATTTGCCTAAATTACAAACCCGTTAGATGTCTCTTGATTCATACGCTCATTTCCTACACCCTCGGGTATAACCGAATCATTTCATGCGCGTGATTTACGCACCGCGGCAAACTTTACATCATAAACATGTCTCACCAACATGCTCAGATAAATGTAGTTACAGCTTTTAAACTAATTTAGCAAGATTTACATTCGAATAAACGTGCTGCTATAATGTTGTTTAGTTTGGTGATATGTTTGATTGTAATTGGACTAAGATTTACATGCTATGATTCTCTCACTCAAAAATATTTTTTTATTAAAACACGACATTATATCTTGGCTATATTACTCAAAGGGGTATAGCAGAGATATGTATATGTCGTACTTAGGTCCCATGTAAAGGGGGTGAGCCGATCACCGTCCACCGGGCACGTTTACATTTACGTGAATTCCGTTATGTTATTAAGAATTACACGCATATACAGGGTTATTGGGTAAGTCGACCTAGATCCGTTAAGAGGTGGTAGTTCCCATCATTTCTGACTGATCTGACTATGAAACACCCCACCCTAAACCTAACCGTTTTCGAGATATTGGACTTAGAAGGTTTTTTTAAAAAATATCCCGATTTCTTAACTATAGCCTATTTTTTTTGTATCCTATGCCTTTTATTTTTTTTTAATTCTGATTTTTGTGTGCCAGATAAGTTTGTTTATAATTCTCAACCCAAAAAGTGCAAGTATCTGAACCAATGGGATCGTAGTAGACGATTGATACCGTAAAAAAGTAATTAATTTGAAAAAAAAAAATTGTTTCTTTTAGTAATATTTAAAAAAAAATCTATGGCGTTAGTTCTGCAGATGTTTTAAATAATATCTACGTTCCATTAGCTATCCAACAAGGTATCACAAGCTAGGGTCTTATCACAATTCATAGAAATAAAATCGATAAAAGGCTCTCAGGTAGCAGTACAAATTTGGGTTCTTTGGTCCTATTGTTCTTCCACGGAGCTGTGGCGCGTGCGAGCGGGACAAACTGACCAGGTGCAAGCGAGATAAAATAATCCCGGCCAATTTGTTGTTATTGTTTCGTTTTAGTCTGCTTCCGTGATTCGTCCGTAGTAGATGCGAAATTTAGTGCTCTTCATTTCTTACCCGACTTGGCTTGTATTTCTGGACTGTTTCCTACAAATTGTGACTGTGCTTGTTAACTGGACTTTGAATTGTGCTTCTGAATTGGAACTATTGAAGATGGCAACCTTCACGAACGAGGAATACGCGGATATTCTACTTTGTTATGGGTACTGCAATGGTGTTTCTGCACGAGCTCGTGACGAATACATTGCACGTTATCCCGGCCGCCGAATACCGGATGTCACTGTCTTTGACGGCGCTTACCGGCGACTCAGAGAGACTGGCTCTGTTTTAAGGCGTCGAGCAGACCTAGGCCGACCACGGATCATTATTGATGATGAAGATGAAGATAATCAAATAGTTTGACGGTTTAGAGCGGATCCAACTACTTCAACTAATGCTGTTGCCCGAGAACTTGGACTCTCGCAGTGGAAAGTGTGGTTTACGGTGAATACTGCAGGCCTCTACCCCTATCACTACACGCCAGTACATGTTATCGAAGAGGGAGATCCAGTGAGGAGGTTAGACTTTTGTAGATTTATGCTTCATGGAGATTTAGAAGACCCAGCATTTTTAAAACAAATCTTGTGGACAGATGAATCAAAATTTGATAAAGATGGAATTACAAATTACCACAACGCTCATTATTGGGCCCCAAAAGCGCAAAAAAATCCTAACCAGAAGAGGACAAAAGCCGCACAAAGAAGATTTAGTTTAAATGTCTGGATGGGAATCATAGCAAACAAATTAATTGGGCCCTTCTTTCTACCTGATAATTTAAACGGAGAATTTTACGAACATTTTCTAAGAGAAGAGTTACCAAATTTATTAGAGGATTTACCCCTAAATCTGATTAGAAACATGAAGTTCCAACACGACGGTTGCCCTGCACATTACAGAAGAGGGGTCAGGGAATGGCTAGACAACGAGTATCCTAATAGGTGGATCGGAAGAGGTGGACCCATACCGTGGCCAGCAAGAAGTCCTGACCTGACTCCCATGGATTTTTATGTGTGGGGACACATGAAGACATTAGTCTACAATGAGAATAATCCAATTGAAACTATTGACATATTAAGACAGAAGATTATTGAGCCTGCTGACGAAATTCGAAGAGACTTAACGACTGTAGTAGTTAAAAGCGGACTAAGACACCGAATGAGAGTGTGTGTGCGAAACAGAGGCGGCCATGTAGAACAAGATTTATAAATTTAAATAAATGTTGTTTAATAATTATTTGTATTGTTTTATTTCGTTTCCTGGCCCAAAAGAGAAGTTTAATCTTAAGTACCATTGTTTTTTTTTACTACCTGGGAGCCTTTTATCGATTTTTTTTCTATGAATTGTGATAAGACCCTAGCTTGTGATACCTTGTTGGATAGCTAATGGAACGTAGATATTATTTAAAATATCTGCAGAACTAACGCCATAGATTTTTTTTTAAATATTACTAAAAGAAACAATTTTTTTTTTTCAAATTAATTTCTTTTTTACGGTATCAATCGTCTACTACGATCCCATTGGTTCAGATACTTGCACTTTTTGGGTTGAGAATTATAAACAAACTTATCTGGCACACAAAAATCAGAATTAAAAAAAAATAAAAGGCATAGGATACAAAAAAAATAGGCTATAGTTAAGAAATCGGGATATTTTTTAAAAAAACCTTCTAAGTCCAATATCTCGAAAACGGTTAGGTTTAGGGTGGGGTGTTTCATTCAGATCAGTCAGAAATGATGGGAACTACCACCTCTTAACGGATCTAGGTCGACTTACCCAATAACCCTGTATACGTTACTACCTATTTAAACTTTATGTGTATATCATGGGTTTAAGATTATGAAATATAGTTATAAAGGAAAATTCAACATTATTTTTGTTGAAGAACAAGAAATGCCACTTTCTTTCGTCGTGTCAATGGCTGAGTCAAGTTTTATTTAGACTTGCCGTCGTGGTGAAAGGATTAGCCAATTCGCATTGAAGAACTCGCGAATTGCCCAGGGTGCGCCGGACGTAGGGAATCGTTGTGTACGTCACTCGGGGAGGCTCCTTTCATGCACCCATGCCACTGCCACTTATATTTTTTAAAGTTCGACCAGATACTAAATATGAATGTTTATTACTTCTTGACACAAAACCTACAAGCATTATTTTAATTAAATTCAGCATATAGCCAAGATTAACAAAGTTAGATTTTTTTTTTTTAAGTACCATAAGAATAATAATTAAAGGTCGGAGCGCCGTGTTTTCATTGTAACGTAATATGGGTTAAACTTCAATATTATTAAGTATCTCAATGTTTAAAACAATAAAATGCATCGCGTTCGTGGTCATTTTGTCAAAATTATTTTTTATGAATAATTGAGTTAAAAAAAGTGGGCGTCAACAAACATACTTTAAGAGTTTGAGATATGATTTGTCTATAATAAATAATAAAAACTTAATAACATTAAAGTTAAACCCATATTACTTTAAAGCAGAAAACAGCTAAGCAATTGTTCCACCCTAAATAAAAAAATTGGAATGTCTTCACTTTGGCGATACTCAAATACACGGTAGAGTGTAACACTTGGTTAATAAATCAGGTTACAACTCCCCGGGAGTGTAACAAAACGCGATTTATTCACAAGCTCAACACACATGGAGATGTAATCCATTACTTTGTGGTAATTTTATACATTGCAACAGATAAATTTAATTTTCACGCGATAAGGAATGTTTTCGAAAGCTTTAGCACGTTTGATGGAGAAATGTAAAGTTTTCTGAATGATGTGTGTTCGATTGAAATTGATCTAAGCTTCAGAAATTTAAATCATTTAATTTTGATTGGTATAATTTTAATTTATTTGTTTTCTTAGATAATTTTTATTTGCTCTGTAGTAGTTGTAGTAGTTGTTGATGTGTTCAAGTGCCTCGTTGGGTTAATGAAAATAAATTATTTGACTTTGACTTTTATGAATAATGTACCAAATAATTAGGTGCCAGGACCAGTCAATTGAAATAATCTTTAATTCTGACAAAAACGATCTTTGACATACATTTTTTAATGGTGATCGAACACTGTGACGTCACTGTTTCCTATGCTTATCTGTCGCACTACTTTTAGTTTACAAAGCAAATTAAAATCGATTTTTACTAATACATTTAAAGCATTTAGTTACAGTAACTGCCTTGATGGTCTAGTGGTTAGCGTATCCGCCACTCTCCGCGATTTCCTGGTCGGGCAAAGTGTTATTTATAAACTTCCCACAAGAAATTTACAATAGCAGCACAGAGTTGGAACTGTGCTCGATGGATGGCAATACGCTTAACCTCTATCCCATGTGACTTAAAATATAACAGGTGAAATGTGGGTATATTTTTGGTAAACAAATACCTTTGCCATACCATTCTGGTAGGAAAGGTGAAAGGTTTCTAATATAGGGGTGATGATATATTAAGTAACAGTTTAACTTAAATGAAGTGTTGATTTATAAAAATGGTTTCTTGATATTATTAATAGTGTCGTGTATAAATGTTGTCGACTACCCAATTCTATAACAAATAATAACTAACCTGCAGCTCTTTTTACAAATATTGGCAGCTCTTATTATCATTATAAGCCACTGCGAGTGGACCGTATTCCAAAAGCTATTTGCCACGTTTCAAAAGAATTATCCACTGAATAGGCTGTATTTTACCACAAACAATCATTAATCTAGCAAACGTGAGGATTTAAAGTTTCAGCAGTGATGATCGTGACGGGATTATGAACGGTACAAAATATAAAAAGTTGGCTACGTGTTGGTACTTCTAACGTTTACTGAACCTGCTTCAGCCCCGATGTCAGCTAACTTCACAATCTACGGTTTTATAGACTCATAATTGCATCTTTCTCTATCTCTAGCGCTTTCTCCTCTCCTCTCCTTATTCAATATTTGTACGAGACAGAGAGATCAAGCTTTAAATTCGAGTTTAACTCAATGGTGAAATCGTAAGTAGTTATTTTCGTGAAAGGAGGGATTTGTGAACTCATCTTATCGCTTATATTTATGTCTATGAATGGATCGTTGCATGTATAGATAATTCAATGCATATCGATTATATCCAAGTATTTTAGAGATTATGTTAGGCATGAAAGGAGCGAAGGATATGGCGATCCATCGTCTCTGCCCCCCGAGGGATATAGGCGTTATTTCATGTATGTATGTTAAATCATCGGTAATGGTTAGAGATTAATAAGAAGAAAAATAAGCTCTACCAATTAATACTTCATTTGCATTAATTGACAGGATAAGGTGGCAGGCCGTGAATAAATATGAATAGGCATTTTAAAAGTTCCATTTGTAGTAATTTGCATAAATAAATAGCTACTAGTATTCTTATTAACTCGCTCCAGCTAAGTTTAATTTGTTTGGAAAAAGTTCACGACCGTCCAGTATTCGAATCTACGACCTCTCAATCGTTAGGCCGATGCCTTAACCATTACGCCACGGCCGCTTCATGCTCAATTGTCTCATAAGAGGCGATATGATATTTGCAATGATACTGATATTCAGCTGAATCCGTTACACTAGAAGACCCTATTGTAACTAAAAAAAAGGCTCAAAAAATGTTAAATGATAATGAAATTAAACCATGATAACACTTCAACAAATAGCGGACATACACTTGTCGATGACCAAGGTTTACCTTCAGACTTAACAAGGATCCAACAAGAATTAACCTCATATCGTAACTCAGCACTTGAGTTATTACACAGTGACAAGTATTGTAGTAGATCGAGTAGTTAATTGCCCCCATAGCTTGCTATGTTCAACGTTCACTAAATTGACAGGAAATTCCCATAGACGTTTAACTCTAGACTGATTGGATACCGGGAAGCTATTGATTAATTTTGTATTGAATCAGCTGCAACAAATTATTGTCTACAAGAATTCACTCACTGCAAGGTCCTTTGATAGATTCACGGATCGGGCAAAAGTGATATTTAGGATTGTGAAATTTTAAACAACAGCATGCAGTTGAAATTATGCCTGGTGGGAGGCGAAGAGGTGCGATGGAGGTCATCTATTGCATAGGACCTAAATATAACATGTGCATTATGGGTATAAACATGTCTGCCACACCCTTCTGGGTAATATACGGGTGATGTTATGATACCGTATCTTTGGTCTAGTAAGCATTCAACTTATCCAATATCGTCACTCAGCACTTGAGCAATCACACAGTGACCAATATTGTAGTAGATAGAGTAGTTAATGGATCTCATAGCTTATTATGTTAAACGTTCACTAAATTGAGGCGGAATTCACGTATAAGTTTGACAATAGATTGATTGGATAGAGGAAATAACTATATATTTATTAACTTTTAAACTATCGCGTTGCATGATTATTATTATAATTTTGACGGGAATTAACGCGAAACATGCATATTATTATTTACCTTTTGGTAAATATTATGCATGTTTTGCGTCAATTCCCGTCAAAATTATATACATATTTATTTTTTAAAAGAATAGCTGGTAACAGCTTTTGTCTTTAAGAATTAATTTTCTTACACTTCGTCAAAGATTCGAAAAGAACTTAATATTTTTCTATAAGAACTTTTTGCAAAACTGGTAATTAATTTGGCCTTTTTTGAATTGCCTTGGTATTGAAAACGGAACTTTTCATGTATATAATTAAGATTTGAAATGATTATTTATGAAATATTATAAATCGCTATTGTTATTTTGGACGAAGTGTTAACACTTTTGCTAAATAGTAAAAATTGCGGCAGTTTCATGGTTTAATGTATTTAAAATAATTAAGTCATATAGAACTATAACTATTTAGCTTCTATTGAGTTATAATGATTTATAAAAGTACTTTTATTTAACCACTAAGTTATTGTGTGATGTGGTGGTATGTTATGGCCACGACATACAATATAATAGTCAGTGTTTAAAAGTAACCTAACCACCATTCTCATTTAGCCACGTCACATAACATGCAGCTTTCAAGCACATGCACATACTACATATTATGTAAAGACAGATAAGCAACGTGCAGAGGCGAGCTAAGCTCAATGAATTTGGGTAATGTCAGGCAAATCGACCAAAACCAGCTCAAAGTTTGGAACTCTGCCCAATAGGTGACAATGAGCTCGTCCGCCATTATGTTACATCTGACATGACCCTAAATGCGGATCTCATACATTTTTAGTATCACAATAAGTAAGTAAACATAATATAACATCACGCCTAAGAAGCGTATAGCAGAGGTGTACAACACAAACACTTAACCTGTAATATTTAGGTCCCATGGGATAGAGGGAAGCCAATCGCCATCCACCGGGCACAAATCCAACTTTTTCTGTTATTGTGAATTAGCTGGCTTCCGCCAGTTCACAAATAACACTTTGCTAGACCCGGGCAATGAACCCAAGACCTCGGCAAGGCAATGAGTAAGTTTTACGAAAAAATAAAATTGAATTATGAAATATTAAGCTAACGGACTTACAATTGGTTCGTTACTCTTGTTGTTAGCGTATGAGGCTTCTCACCGCGATGTCTTAGGTTCTATTCATCATACCTCTACCTACATATCATATCTTTATAACCATAATAAATGAAATGCGGATGTAATACACCTCTGCGACACCCTTCGAGGTAATACTGCGTGATTTACATCAGCTGTATAGGTTAACTATTATGATAGTTGAGTGCAATTTTGACTATTGTGGGTGAAGTGAGTGGGATGAGCGTCAAAAGCAAAAAATAAATGTAGGAATACACGTTTTTACATCAAAAGTACAACTAAGTACGTTCTTTCTCACAATGAATTGTTATACCCATTGAGTGCGCAAGTGGAACGAAATTAAAGGATTACGGGATCTGTGCTGAGCCACCAACAGATTGGTGCTGTGATGTACCAAATAACATTGAAGTGGCCGTTGCGCAATAGATAATTGGTCTTACAGAGGTCGTGGGTTCGAATCCTGGCCATTACACCACGGACGTGGACTTCCTACTAACACAAACGAATTAATATTAGCTGGAAGGGGCTAACAAGAATACTAGTATTTGTTGCAAATGTCCATGGTTTGTTATAATTAGCTAAATAAAATAGGAAAGTAATTAAAGGCATTCGTTATTTAGTAAATCCGCTTAATTAAGTTTTGCCTGTATATAAAAATGCCGATCTCTTTGTCCAACTAAGTGGTGAATAAGGATGATTGTCTTGGATCACTTTTACCCATTTCGTACCTGAGGTTATTTGTAAGCAGTTCTCATTCTCACATGCATAATTGTATAACGTTCCAGAGCATTGTGTTCAATGTTACCAAATACCGTTTCTTTTTTACAATTTAGTAGTGCGGTTAAACATTTTCTAAATTAATTTGTGCGTAAATCATTTTGTAACATAAAATACTCTTCAAGGCAAGGAAATTCTTAAAAAAGTTAATTAGATTCTTTAAAAATAAGTGTTGTTTGGTCATGAAAATTTTCATGGAAATTTTCCGTAAAAGATTGTATTATAAATCATAATAATATTTAAAAGAAGCGAAGTGAAGCTATGGCAAAATGTCGCGATAAAATGAAATGTACAACTGCTTGTTATTAAATGTTTCCTGTTATTTATAGCTTATCGTAATTTTAACAGCCACCAACATCTGCTTTCGGTTGTCCTTTTAAATAGATCGTTACAAATACAATCCACAGGAAGTTTTTTTTCCACATTTCATCTGTTATGTTCATGGGATAGAGGGTGAGCCAGTTGCCATCCTCCGGGCACAATTTCAACTTCGTGCAGCTATTGTCAATCCTTACGGAAAGTTCACATATAACACTTTGTCCAACCCGGGCATCGAACCCCAGACCTTGCGGTGAGAGGCGCATACGCTAACCACTAGATTATCGCGGAAGTTGAAATATTATAATATTGTTTAATGTAACTACCTGCTGCATTTTTTTTTAGGTTAGGCATAAAATAGTAACTGCTTCTTCTTCTTCTTTCGTATCGATAGCTGCAGTCATATTCTCATGGTGTTGACTTGCCATCGTGGTGAAAGGATTCGCCAGTCTGCTTGGTGAAAATTTGCAGACTGCCCAGGGTGCGCCTGACGTAGGGGTTGATTGTGTAGTAACTGCTTATATAGCATTAAGATTGTTAACATCTGGTACCGTATTAAAATGGTACATATATTAACGTATTCATGTACATCAAGACATTTGATACAATAATACGGCCTCGCCGATCACGTAACGACACACTTGGCAGCTATTCAACACTATCTTGAATATTACACACATTTGAAATTTAATACACGAACTACGGAGACAATTTCGTCCGAAATTCGGAACACAATAGTATGCAGAGACGCCACAAACGTTTACCGCACTGGAATCTGTGCGAAATGCGATGCAAACAACCGCTTGGAAAATTTTCCAGATTAAGATAAGTTTCTTGTATGTTATTTCCGACTGCCGAAAAAGAATTGCCATTTGACAGTTTATTCTAAGAATTGGTACATACATTTTATTTCTCTTGGCACATCCTTTCCTTTAATGTAATATGTTAATGCTGAGTAACAACATTATTTCTAGTAACACAAAACAATGTGTGATATAGGAATATAGGAAATTTAAATGCTATTTGATATTAATAACTTCATCTCACATGAAAGACCCGTATATTCTGTTCTTACAACAGACTCACGAAGGCATTTGGGCGTTACTTATGCTTCAATTCAATTTATATACATGCCTGTGTCATAGTGTTATAAGCTTAAATGAAACATAGAACCGACAAATTGTCCGAGAGTGACGCGTTCTTTCGAATATGCACTCTAATGCGATGTGCTTGCGTACTATGAAGTAAATCTGCGTCTTCTTCTTCTTCCTGCCCTTATCCTATTTTATTTGGGGTCAGTGCAAAACGTATTTTTCCTTCATTATATATAGCCGTCTTGCTTTTACACACTTCTTTCTATTTCATATCGTCCTTTACGCAATCCATCCTTTAAACTTAAAGTAACTGATACTTAAACATAGGCAGATTCCATAACTATGCATGATAATTATGATAACATGGCGGTTTGTATAAAGCTATGTACTATCATCCAATATATTCATGATCCATTTGACGAATGCTTGTCAAGTGAGTCATAAATTTATAGGGTAGATTATCATAATTATTATAAAAACGTTCCTTGTCAAAAACCACAAATAAAACGTTTGCGGCACTCACCGTTGTTTAGGGGTGGCTCACAGGTAGGTAGGTAGGTCGGGTTATAAATAATACAGTAAATAGTATCTACTTAATATTATTTATTGCCTTTTCTTGTGGATTTGGTCACCGAGTTTCTATGAGTCTAGAATGGTACACTGGCCTTAGGATCCGTCTAATTTTGAAGTGTGCAAAGTCGCCACGCGGTTGCTTCTCTTCCGCAGAGGTCATGGAGGGTCACGCGTAGGTGTCGACTTCAACCGAACCACGTAGGTGCCTCGTGGAGCCGGAGTAGGTCGTGAAGTTTTAAGCCCGTTGCAGCACAGAGCAGATGCAGTCTTCGAGCAGAAGGATAAGCAGAAAGGTAATCCTGGAAGTCCAGATAAGGCCGTGTAAGCATAAGCGAACTAACTTTGCAGGCGGCATGACGGAGGTCAATGTACCGTTATCAAGAATGAAGACAGTTTACAACGCTAAGACTTTAACAGTTATTAAAGGAACACCTTACAAAATTAACTTAGGTTGTAAAACGATAGAAGCTTATAGAAATTATAGAAACTTACCCCAGCGGGATTTTAAGATAATTTAGTTGAGCACAGCCGTCGCGCTAGACGCCTTGAGTGTGACTGCCGGTGCGCAGATCGCAAATGAAAGATTTACCGTTAGGAGGCGTGGCCAATTGTTTAGAGATGCTTAGGCGAATGGTTTACTCAGCAACAACACGTATCGACGGTTCCGTACTAATATTTATATTTCTTAAGACTAAGAATACCGCGTAATTATTAATCTAATGACTAATCTAAACAAAGAAAATTCACAACGTGACAGTACCCCGCCAGAAACGCAGGATTTTGCGTGCTAGACAGCAAAATCCTCCTAACACTACTAACCGTTAAACTTAGCTATACGTTCAGACTTACTTTCATACTTCTCGCATACATTCAAATTACAATATTATCGTCAAGTCTTTACGATACGACTTGAGACACTAACAACAGAGTATAATTATTAAGATTCATTAGATACTCATTAGCAAGTTTAAAATCTATTGAAATGATAAGACAATGCAATATATTAGGTTAAGTAATGTAGATGTTAAATAAACTTGTAGCTTTTAAGTACGTCACTAATTTATTTTTAAGATTTAAGTAGTTTAAGTTTTATAATTATTTAGTTTTATATCTTTGATATGCCAAGAACCCAGCGATTTCCCAGACATATCAATTAAGTCATATACTAAAGGTGATTTTTTACCAATGATTTTACACTTGATAAATTTAGGAGCTAGTTTTTTATTAAAGTATTTATCCTTGTCGCTCTGATAAAATGTTCTTTTCCACACTACATCGCCTATATTAAACTCAGCTGGTTTTTTACGTAAATTATATTGTTTACAATTCCTACTGTGAGCTTGTAACAATAAAGATTGTACTTTGTCAAATATACTACTAAGTACACCTAGATTTTCCGCGTAGGAATCGCGAGGTTGAAAAATAAGCTCATCATCGTCTTTAGTATTGATATAGTGTGAACCACAGGTTACGGTTTCGCGGCCGTATACTAGAAATGAAGGAGTGTAGCCTGTTACCTCGTTTACAGAATTATTCACAGCGAACTGAATTTTAGGTACCAGTTGATCCCAAACACGTTGATCATTATTTATAAAAGTTGAAATAGCAGTCATAATAGTTTTATTGTAACGCTCAACCGTGTTTACATGAGGAGAATATTTAGCAGTAAAATGAAGTTTAGGTACTTTATATTTTTCAAGCATTTGTTTTAACGTAGCACTTACAAATTGTTTACCATTATCCATTAGGATTGTAGAAGGTATGCCATGTATTAAGAATACGTGTTCCTCTAGGATTTTAGTAACAATTTCAGCAGTAGCCCTCTTGATTGGAAATAGTAAACAGTATTTACTAAAACAACAAGTGACTACTAAAATGTAACAATTTAGTTTTCTAGTTGGGGTTAGAGGTCCAACCAGGTCTACGCTTATTACTTGAAAAGGTCTAGAACATTGCTTAGGTCTACCCATTTCACCTAAAGTTGCATGGTTTTGATGTTTATGGGCAATACAAATATCGCAATTAGATATTGCCTTTACTACGTCAGCGTGCATACCAGGCCAATAATACTTTAGACTTAGGCGTTTAAAAGTTTTAAAAATACCAAAGTGACCAGCTATTGGTTCTGAATGATTTTCAAGGATTATTTTAAGTCGAGATTCAGCTGAAACTACCTCTTTCCATTCGAATTCTTTGTTCAAGGATAATTTAGCTTTCATAAATCTATATAAAATATTATTTTCCACAATATAATTTGGAAAAGACATAGGGGAATTTTGACAACCATTATATAAATTTAAATACCACAGATCTTTAGTTGTTTTAGTAGGATCTATAGAAGTGTCAATAGCTGAGACTGGGCAAGTGCGGGATAATGCGTCAGGAATAATATTATCTACACCGCGTCGATGCTTGACTTCAAAGTTAAATCCGGATAGACGGATACCCCAGCGCGCTAGACGTCCTGTAGGGTTATTAAGATTTATGAACCATTTAAGGGCTGAATGATCAGTATAAACTGTGAACTTTTTACCATTATCGAGATAGCATCTCCAATGTTCCAAAGCCACCAGAACAGCTAAGGCTTCCCTTTCGGTAATGCTGTAGTTTCTCTCAGGACCAGTTAATGTTCGACTAGTATAGGCTATAGGATGTTCAATACCATCTATAGTTTGAGTCAATAAGCCGCCTACTCCATAATTACTAGCGTCCGTATGGACTTCAAACGGTAGGTCAAAGTTTGGACAAGTGAGTATTGGAGCAGAAACTAAAAGTTCTTTTAGTTTAATAAAAGATTCGTCAGCCTCAGCAGACCAAACGAACGGATTAGACTTTTTGTTAGTCGAAGTAAGTTTATTTAAAGGACCAGCAATAGTACTAAAATTAGGTACAAATTTACGATACCAGGAAGCAATACCTAGAAATCTTTTTACTTCCTTTTTATTGGTAGGGATAGGGTAATTTAAAATTGTATTTATTTTATCTGGATCGACGTGAAGACCATTAGAATCAACGACGTAACCCAAGTATTTAAGTTTATTACGAAAAAATACAGATTTTTCAAAATTTATAGTTAGGTTAGCCATTTTCAGTTTTTGAAGTACTTTTAAGAGTAAGGAAATGTAAGTATCATAGCTGGAATTTACTATTATTATATCGTCGATATAACAGAAGACTGAATTCTCAAATTCTGGACCATAGAACAATGTATCAACCAGTCTCTGTTGAGTAGCAGGAGCATTGGTTAACCCGAAAGGCATTGTCACGAATCTGAAGGTTCCGCGATGAGGAATATAAAAAGCAGTCTTATTTCTATCAGTTTCAGCAATTTCAGTCTGCCAAAATGCTTTCGACAGGTCAATGCTACTTAGGTATTTTGCATTCTTTAGGTTATCTAAGATCTCAGAAATATAAGGCAATTTATAAGCATCTTTTTTAGTTACAGAGTTTAATTTACGACTATCTAAGCAAAATCTAAGTGAACCATCCTTTTTAGGCGTCAATAGGACAGGTGAAGACCACGGACTCTCACACTTTTCAACTACACCCAACGTTAACATCTCGTCTAATTGTTCAGAGAGTATACGTTGTTTTTCAGGAGAAATTCGGTAATATCTTTGTCTGATAGGTTGAGTATCACCGGTATCGATATGGTGAGTTATTAAGTTTGTTCTGCCTAGACCACGCTTCTCGGTAGAAATATCCTTGAATTGATCTATTATATTGTCAGCAGTAATACGCTGAGCTTCAGTTAATTCGTCGTAAGAATGTAATACAGTAATAGGTTTATTACTAACTTCAGCTACGAGTATTTCGTTTGAAGAACGAATGAGAGAAATCGAGTTTATAAATTTTGGAAATAGTTTAAATTTAGTCCAAAAGTCAATGCCTAGAATTAAATTCGATACAACAGAAGGTACAACATAAGCTTTTATAATATGAAATTGACTTTCAAAAGATACTGGTAGATTTATATAACCGATAGCTCGTAATGATTGACCACCAGCAGCAGTAAATGACTTAGTAGTATCATCCTGAAGTTCGAGACCTAATGACATTAAATTAAGATGACAATTATTACCCAATATAGTCACTGAAGAACCAGAATCCAGTAAACCACAAAGTTCCACTTCACGTACTTTAATATTTAGGTAAGGCCGAACATCATTTTTAGGTTTTTTATTGAAGATTGCTGTAATATAATAACTAGAGAAGAAAATTTTTAGTTTTGAAAGCCAAGACTTCCAATCATTTTCATCAAAATTTTTAGATTTGTTAGAAGTAATAGTACTAATGTTATTTTTATAATTAATACTAACTTTATCGCAACAATCTTCAGCAATTAGTTTTTTGGTTTAGCATTATTATTATTAGACTGGCATTTAGGACATTCAGGGTATTTAACATTTTTAGTACCACATTTAAAACAAATAGGAAATCTGTCCGCCTTACATTGAGATAACGAATGTTCATTATTACGACAGCGAGGGCAATACGACTTTTTAGGTATAGGGCTTTTCGTATTGATTGCAGCAACATTAGTTTTAGTTTGATTATTAGAACTATTATTATTAGAATGTTGATTCTTATAGTAGTTTGAATTTTTATAAAAGTTATTATTATGTTTGTTATATTTATTATTAGTACTCTGTTCAGAAGGTCTAGAATATGCTAAATCAGGAGCTCATGTGTCTGCAGAAACTCTAGGAGGTTCCTTAAATTGCGAGTTGAATGACTGTATTTTTTCAAAGTTCTTACAAAGTAAACGCAATTCATTAATATCATTAACAGACGAAGAGTTACACAGCAATACGTTAGCATAACAAGGTCGAATATTATGCAGTAAAATTTCTAATTTATCTTGTTCAGATATTTTTTTATTTAATCTAGAAAATAATTCGTTCATTTTAGCAAAGTAAATAGTAATATTTTCAGAATCACCCTGAGTCCTATTACGTATTTCAGCAATTAAGCGATAATCATGATCAGCATGAGAAAATTCATCTTTTAGTAAAATGACCAAGTCCGCCCAAGCATTCACTGAACCCAAGACACTACGATACCAAGTCAATGCATCGCCTGTGAATAATTCCGTAGCGTAAGTTAATAATTTATTAGACGAAATATTACGAACAGTACTAAACTCATTCACTCTCTGAATAAAAGCATGGACACAAGACTTGCCGTTAAATTTAAGTTTTTGTAAGTCTCCAATGTGGGTACGATCACACTGCATCGATACTTTAGGTACATCACACGAAGTTGTTTGAACACTTGCTACAGGCTCACAGTTATCGGAAATCTTAGAAGGATTTTTAATATTATTTAAATTATTTAGCAAAGATGTCAAAGTTTTAGTTAATCGTTTTACTTCTGTATCATGCTTGGAACCTGAAGTATCAATTCTCCCTATGCGATGAAACAAATGATTACCTAAAGACCTAGTACGTTCAAAAAGATTTGAATCATATTTATCTTCCAACGTTTTTACTCGAGAGGCAAACTCAGATAACGAAATACCTACACCGGAAATATCGACGTCAGGTTCGATACCCGATTCACAAATATCAGAAGAAGGTATTAAAGGTACCAGTTTATTTAACTGTTTACGAAGTTCGAGAACGGTTGTTGCTGGCTCTCCACCGCGAATAAGCACTTCATAAGTTAGTTCATTCTTGTTAAGCAAGAAAAATTTAATAGGGTAAGCTTCCATGTTCAGTAGCGGCAACTAAAGTAACTACCTATTTACGATGATTACAGAAAATACAGTACTACAATTGGTGTTCCTTACAAAAATGCAATAAAAAAAACTATCTACGCTTAGGTGATAATTGAAGCAAAGCAAGGGGAACTACTAGTTTGATAGCATAAAAAAATTCAAATATGCAAGAAAATAAATCAATTAGTGCGAACTGCTACGTATTACAACGGTAAAATTTACTTTAAAATTATATTTTTTTTTCAAATATTGTAGGTAGGTACAATATTTTTTTAATTTTCAAAGTTTAGTCGTTTATAATACAGTGAATTTGAATTTAATCAAAATGTCGGCGGCAGAACCTGCTGTCTTTTAGTAAAACTTGATGCCAAATCCACAAGAACCACGTTAAAAGGCGCCACTGCGGCACTCACCGTTGTTTAGGGGTGGCTCACAGGTAGGTAGGTAGGTCGGGTTATAAATAATACAGTAAATAGTATCTACTTAATATTATTTATTGCCTTTTCTTGTGGATTTGGTCACCGAGTTTCTATGAGTCTAGAATGGTACACTGGCCTTAGGATCCGTCTAATTTTGAAGTGTGCAAAGTCGCCACGCGGTTGCTTCTCTTCCGCAGAGGTCATGGAGGGTCACGCGTAGGTGTCGACTTCAACCGAACCACGTAGGTGCCTCGTGGAGCCGGAGTAGGTCGTGAAGTTTTAAGCCCGTTGCAGCACAGAGCAGATGCAGTCTTCGAGCAGAAGGATAAGCAGAAAGGTAATCCTGGAAGTCCAGATAAGGCCGTGTAAGCATAAGCGAACTAACTTTGCAGGCGGCATGACGGAGGTCAATGTACCGTTATCAAGAATGAAGACAGTTTACAACGCTAAGACTTTAACAGTTATTAAAGGAACACCTTACAAAATTAACTTAGGTTGTAAAACGATAGAAGCTTATAGAAATTATAGAAACTTACCCCAGCGGGATTTTAAGATAATTTAGTTGAGCACAGCCGTCGCGCTAGACGCCTTGAGTGTGACTGCCGGTGCGCAGATCGCAAATGAAAGATTTACCGTTAGGAGGCGTGGCCAATTGTTTAGAGATGCTTAGGCGAATGGTTTACTCAGCAACAACACGTATCGACGGTTCCGTACTAATATTTATATTTCTTAAGACTAAGAATACCGCGTAATTATTAATCTAATGACTAATCTAAACAAAGAAAATTCACAACGTGACACGTTCTTAATGCATTTTAATGTTTTCATTAAAATAAAAAACGCGATAACTTTTAATTGTTATTTATTGATGTCATAATCCTCTTGTGGATTTTATTTATAACGATCTATTTCAGAAAACAATAGAAACTGGCCGTGGCGACTATTAAAATTACGATAGGTTATAAATAACAGGAAACATTTAATAACAAGAGGTTGTACATTTCATTTTATCGCGACATTTTGGCTTCCCTCCACTTCGCTTCTTTTTAAATTTATGATTTATAATACAATCTATTATGGAAAATTTACCATAACAATCTTCGTGCCCAAACAACACTTATTTTTGGAGAATCTAATTAAGAATTTTAGGATTCCCTTGCGTTGAAGAGAATTTTATGTCACAAAATGATTTACGAACAAATTCATTTTGAATATATTTTTTTACCACACAACTTAATTTTACGATAAAGCTGTAAGAATAAAAAAGGCACTTAGAGGCAGGTTTGGTAGCAAAGAAAAAAAAAACATGTAGCTAGCTAGATAATTTACAGAAAAATATACATATTGGATCTTAAATTAAATATAATAACTTAATAAGTCAGTGTCAGAAAGCCTTGTACCCAAAATGCTGACTACATTACCGCGTTATATAGCAATACTAAGTCGCTGGCCGAAATATAAGCCAGCACTTTGAGAACGAGTTGCCTCAGTTAGACACGTTTAGTTGTTTCTAATTATATCAGTAGTTTCAAACATTCATACTCGATCTAATTAAAATTAGTAATTAATCATGTTTACGTACACACGGCTTGACATCTAGTTAAACATTTAGTATAAGCATATATGCTGAGCTTGATATGTAGCCATGTATACAATTACTTCCCCTAAAAAACTATACTCAAGTCTAGGGTACGAAATACTATTTCTACTGATACGTACTTTGAGCATTAGTAAACTAAGTTTGACCTGTACTTGCATGAGAGCTCGGGTAAATGTTTATAATACCAAAGGGAGTACCGCTGTAGCTAACTACCCAGTACCGGACTAATTAATATGCTTACAGGTAATTGCACTTACTAGTCTGATGCTAGGTCCACATTTGTATCACTTGCCTGATCCGATCACCGTATCCGTATTGCCAACGCGTTTTATGATTGCCTATTTAAACGGGTCAGTTTTATTATGCCGCTTTTTTTTATAACTTTATATATTATACTTTTACGATCCAATAAGCAGAACAAGCAAGTGATACAAAAGTGAATCCATCTAACCCTTAACCTCGCAGATAGATATTACAGGCTTACATAATTTATAGAAGGCTTTCGTCTGTGGGTCCGTCCAAGTAGTACGTTAATACAAAGTAGCTTATAATTATAATAATCCAGGTCACACGTGTACCAAATTTTGTCATAATCAATCCTGTAGTTTTGTATGTAAGAGTCATAAACGTCCAGACATTCTTCATAACTAAGGATAGGTCTTTTTGACCCTAGACTGATATTTAGGAAAATCAATGTTTAACGCGGTCAAGTGTGAGATTGGTGACCATTTGAATAACGAGTTTTTGTGCATACGAAACACAGAAGCTAGAAATATTGCCAAGAGTATTACTTTACACTGTTCTGGGCTTTGAAGATCTGATGGAAGTTGCTCTTCCTTAAAAATTACTCTGGCTAGCTACTAAGACTAAAAGCTAATCCCAGCATTTATGCCTGGATTGACATAATTATAACCTACTACGCGCCTCTCACCGTGAGGTCACGGGTTCGATTCCCGGGTCGGGCAAAGTGCTATTTGTGAACTTTCCGTCAGGAAATTTACAATAGCAGCACAATGCTGGAATTGGACAGGATAGATGGCGATAGGCTCACCCTCTATCCCATGGGACCTTAACATAACAGGTGAAGGGTGTGTGTTGTACACCTCTGCCACACGCTTCGTGATGATGTTATGTTTTTACTAAAGTACTTCACGGAAGCTAATTGCAAATATGTTGTTTTGAAACCACTTATATTAACTCGTTATTTATAGCAATAACAGTGAGTACCAGAGAGCAGTATTACCTGTATAATAGCAGACAAATTAATGACCACTATAACATAAATAGCGAAGGACTAGAGGCACTTCAATCGATCCAACAATATTTTATGATGAATAGGCCGGACACAGCTGCGAAGCTCGGTTACCCTATTATTATTTCAGACCTAGAATAATATATTGTGCAAAAATCTACTAAAGTATAAACAAGGAAATAATATAACCAGTTTCACGTAGGTTACAAAAACTGTATGAAGAAAATGATAATATTCTTAGACCGACCTCATACAACGTGCATTTTATATTTTTAATTTATAATTTGAATTCCCGTGAATGTGTGTCCACTCATAAATATTTATGTAAAGAAAAACCTACGTTCTGACAGATCAATTAGAAAAAAATTGGCAAAAATATTTTTTTTTCGTCTTAATACTATCCATTCTCCTGCATAGCTCAGCAGAATTCAATTCAATTCAGAACATAAAATTTCGATGATGTGAGACCGGCCTTATACAATAAAGGAAGTCTGAGAATTCTTGCCAAAAAAATTATGTCGCGAAAATTCATTTCGCTACAACAAATGCTTCACGGAAAAAAATATAAATTATATTTATGTTGGGAACAACGCAAGGCTCGGAGATATTTTCTTCTGTATGAGAAAAACAATTAACTATGAATGCCCGAGATAACTTGGGCGAAAAGTAGGCCACTGCAGATAAGATGCCACGATTTATTTTTAAGAGTATAGTTGGAAGCTACGGCTGGAGGGAATTTAAATATAGGCTATTTTTAGATTTGTAGCAGCATTTTATGTAGAAAGATAGTCGGTTATTAGTATACTTGAAACTTTACGTAGATACAATTATAATTTTTAATTAATTATAAAACTAATTTTACTCGCAGGCCCGTGTTGTACTTAAATGAAAAAAAATACTTATTATTCTAAGATATGAGCTACATGTATGTAAAATTTTATCAAAATCTATCAACTTGTTTTTGCGTGAAAGAGTTACAAACATCCAGATGTACAAACACACACCCTATAAGTTGTGCATTCATATTGATATAAGTCGGTAATAAGTCTAAAACATTGAACCTTATTTAAAAAAAAACAACACTGAATTATACAGTTTATTTCTCCTGGATTACCACCTAAACAGAATAATTATTCTGTTTGATGGGCGAGATAAACCGTATAGCAGAGATTTAACAAACTAGGTCAAAAATACCACAGTATATTTTATTATCTATCTATAAAATTATAATATTTTGATAATAATCCTAACTAATTACTAATGAGATGTAACCTTGTCAAAATTCACTCGTATTGTATGACAGTGAACTACAAGAAGGTTCCATCGTGTGGTTATTGCCTTTGCGATTTGTAATAGTGGTCAAGAAAGATTGTTGCACGGTTCAATCTTGTATCCGATTTGAGGGGTTTATGACATAGCATAGTAGTATTTAATTTTTATTCTAACCCTGGCAATAAAACAAGCAGTTAAACATTTTTGTGAAATAATAAATAGAATATAGTTTTTATATACAGTAATATTAAGTTGTGAATAATGGGGTCGATGTTATCAAAATATGGTTTATGATATTCGTGACAATGATATCGTTTCGTGATTGATTGAAACGACCATCGAAAAAACGAACGACCAAAACTTAGCTAAGAAAAGTAAAAAGTAGTTAGTTTTCTGAAAATACACAGGAAATAGTCTGCAAATAAATTATGCAATGACTTAAGACCTACACTAAAACCGGAATAAGCTATGCATGAAAATATATTCTATTCACATTTTGCAAGACGTTGCTATTCAAAATACAGTATTACGGCACACTTTTACAGAAATAGTTCCACATTAAAATCTGAAATGGCATTCGCATCTCGATTTTCAATACTTATATTCTAGACAAGTCTGAGCTACCTTGCCAGTCCAGATTCCATTTAAATGTACATAAATTATGCTGGAATGTGGAGACTGCTGTCTTTTCTGCATTTCTTGGAATAAAAGACTTTTCTGAACATTATTCAGTTTTGTAAGAGCTGCCGTTTGTAGATATGCTTATATAGCGCGCGTTTTAAGAATATGAATAAGTTTTATCATATTCTTGCTTGGTGATAACATTATTTATTGTAGATCACAAGATATGAATAGCGTTTGGGTACTTATGTCAAATTTAAATAAACTTAGCTTTGTTACATAGCTCTTTTCAGGACTTTATAAAACAATTTAGGTAACAAATTCGTAGAAGTTGTCGCTGTCTCGTTTTAACATATATAGTATTCAGAAGATTCTTAGGAGTGATCTACTGTGATCTATATTTTAAACAAAAAATATACAAATAAGTACAGTTGTATACAGTTCGATCATGCCATTGAAGCAAATCCTAAACGTGTTGTAAAATCATAGACAGTAAATGATTAAATAACAGAAGATACAAATCATTTATGAAGATGAGAAACAACGTAAGGCCTAGTACGCTGCCTAGTGGTACGCCATGTAATTATGATACATTATTAATAAATTGTTATAATATAACAATTTGGTAACTTTTTAGTTTTTAACGAAAATAACTTTCAATAACGATTACTTTATTCGACTATAATTTGGGACTATAATCATCATTGTTATTCTTTATCTACTTGAAAATACCTTTCCAATAGTAATTATTAATAAGAGTTATTTACAACTTCTTAGGTACCCATCGTCCTTTCTTCACGCTTTTCCATAATCTAACTACAAGCAGTATACTTGTATTTGACTATTATTTTAATATTTATATTCATTTGTTTTTGTTAATGATTAAATTGTACCCTGAAATTGCTGACGAAGAAGTAGTAAATTATTTAATCAACCTAGTATTAAAAAAAATACCTCTTGGTGGATGTAGCAATATACAAATGTTACCTTTTAAACAATTTTCAGTTAAAGTTTATTTTATTTTTATTTTATTTTATTAGGGGAGCTAACAGCCACACACAAATAATTGAACAAAATAGGTCAGCAAACGCCAATTACAAGCTTCCACATACAGTCAGCAACATAATGGTAACATTACAAAATTTTAAATTAAATCACTATTTGTTAAAAGAAAAGAGTACCCAACTGACACCTTAAAACTTAATATTAAAAAAAAAATGAAAAAAAGGTTTCACATGCCTACAAAAAAATACACACAACAGTATCTAAAATTAAATTTAGTAATAACAAATCTATACATTTTTAACAAAGTAATTCGTTAGATGGGTTCTAGCAGAATGTTTACTAGTAGTAAAGAGATCAAAATGACTGTCAACATTCAATTTGTTAAATTCACAAGACACTCTAGGCATAAAGCTATTTATTCTAAAGTTTGAGCGGCTCGGAGGTCTGTATAACAAGAGATTTTTGCGTAAATTTCTTTGTGGTATTCGCAACTTAATCTTTGAGAGAAGCTCAGGACAGTCAATCATACCCTGGGCAATATTGAGAAGAAAAGTTATGGTTCATTTTCTGAAAGAATCAAAGGTTAAAAAGAAAAAACACGAACACAAATTATATCCTCTCTCGGTGAATTCATATTTCAAATTTTATTAATTTTTCATATTTAAATTTAAAAGCAATTCAACCAAAGGTTTTCAGAGTAAATATAACCTCATATTTGCGCAGAATGTTGGAGTTATTTGATACAAAAGAAAATACCGAAGGGTTAAAAAAATATTCGGGCGATTGGAGACCAACCGACTTCCTAGTAAAATATATTTTCTTTTTACTATTTAAACGTCGACAAAAACATTCATTTTTAAAAATTATAAAATATTTTTCTCGAATTGCCGCCTGAATTGAGAATTAAGCTAGCTTGGTTTTAAAATTTACTTTGTGTCAAATGTTACTAAAATACAGTTTGTCACTATAAAATGTAAAATAATTATTTGGGATAGCCTCAATATATTTTATATATTATTATATTTGAATATAAACGGACTACGGCTGTTTTTGTGGACCAGTAGCCATATTTTACTCATGTTTTCTGTGTATGATAGCATATAAAAGCAAAGCTGCACCTTTAACTACGAGTAGGTATAGTTCAAGTTCCTGTTTTATTAACCGACTTCAAAAAAAGGAGGAGGTTCTCAATTCGGTTGTATTTTTTTTATATTTGTTCACCGATTATTTTTATGGTATAAAACAGAGATAACATTAACATATATGACATCAACATTTTTATCCAAATTAAATCCAATTTCATCCACAAAAACCGTTACAGAAAAAGATAAAAACAGTTTCAGACTCCAAATTGCTTGTAATGACTTCCTCTTACCAAGAAAACTATGCTACTAAGTAAAACTGCTCACGTAGTTACATTTTAGCTTAGATGCTATATAACGGCACATAAAATAACAATACATAAAACAATATGGCGCCGTAAAAGCCTTAGGAACTAACGCAAACTGCTGCCAATGACCGGAAAAGTGGGTGAAAACATGTAGTTCTAGCCATCTGGTAGTTTTTTTAAATACTTAAACAAGAAACAAAGTAGTTTTTTAAATAGACCGGCTACATTTAAAGATACAAAACATTTCTTTTTTTTTTATTTGTGTTCGTTTTTGTATTTGAATAATATGCTATAACTAAAAATTGAATCGCAATTAAAACATTCGATTATCTGTTGTAATAATAAAAATCTCGTCTCAAAGCATTTGTTATCGAACTGCACCAAAACGACTTGACGTTTTTTTTTATGTTTTATTAATTTTGGTAGGTCTGGGTAACTATTTAAATTATATATCTAGGTAAAAAGAATCAACGTCCCACGTGGATGGAGCCGTGGATGGAAGCTAGTATTCAATAATAATAATAATATTAAGATTAAAAAAGTTACAAACTAACAAAAATAATGAAATAAGCGCTGCTATTTAATTTACCTGGGCATCATTTATAAAATCTTGTTCCATTTTATATTAGTAACTTATTTAGAGAGTATTTTTAAACGATATATGAGGCAATGTTTTGAGAAAAGGTTACATTTAAATTCTTAATAATTTTTAAGTAGAATTATATTCTAACTGATATCGTTTCTAACATGTCGCTCGTCTGTAACAACCACATCGTTACTAGACCACGAACCGACAATTCGCTACAGACGTACTATTTAATATTTCAACAAGTTTTCAAAGCAATGAGCTTTTTTTTTCTTTTTCGTGGTTTGCACGTGTGCCACCACTCTGTGCGGTGTTGAAAACAATGAGACAAATTTATTCAGGCTTGTTTCTTTTTCCAATGTTTTTTGTTTCATGTTGAAACACTGTTTTTACCTTACAGGTTATTTTTTTAAACTACAATATAAAAGAAACTTATAACTATTAATATGATGTATATTGGAACAATTTTAGAGATATTTTGGTATCTTCATAAAATGACAGGTTTCACGAAGTATTGTCTTAAAATTTTGCGCTTTGTAGTTCGTATTAGTTAGACGTATCTATTTAATAACTGAAATATTAAAAAAAAAAAACCGGCTAAGTGCGTGTCGGGCCACGCGCAGTAGGGTTCCGTAGCTAGTCGTAACAACATATTTCGACTTAAAAGGGATTTACTATCTGTATTAAACAAGTAACATCTTCATACAAGTCATTACTTTCAAAGGTTTTTGTAATTTGCACGAATTATTCTAAGTAACTGCATTTTACACTTTGGACCCCAATTACTCAAGAACTAATTAAGTTAAAGTAACCGCTATAGTTTTCATGAAAAGTTTATTACATATACTACCACCGTGATTTTTTTCAGATTTTTTAAGCTATCGGTTTAGCTTTAAGAAGGGGGTGGGACGCCCTACTCGTACAAAAATTTGCTCTTCAAAGTTAATTATCTCGCAAACGGATCCCTAAATCAAAAAACTGTATTAGCAACCCCATTATGTTTTTAAAGACCTATCTAACAATACCCCACACTATGGGGTAGGCGACAGAAATGACGAGATGTATGAATGTTGAGGAAGCGAAAGAAGTATGTAAGGAGCGAAGCACATGGCGTTCCATCGTCTCTGCCTACCCCCGTGGGATAAAGGCGTGATTTTATATATGTATTATGTATGTTTATTTATGTTTCAATAATTTTGAACGAAATATTCTGAGTAACTGCATCTGACATTTCGGACCCCTATTCCTCTTGAACTAATGAAGTGAAGTTTTCCTTTAAAGTTCATTACATGTACTACCGACACAATTTTTTTCAGATTTTGGGACGCTCTACTCGAACAAAAATTTGCTCTTTAAAGTTAATTATCTCGCAAACGGATCTCTAAATCAAAAAACTGTCTTAGCAACCCCTAAACGTTTTTAAAAGTCCTATCTAACAATACCCCACACTATGGGGTAGGCGACAAAAAAAAAACATCCCTACTTTACATGTAGGGGAGCTACCCGAAAAAAAAATATTTTTCCAAATTTTATTCTACGAATTTCTTTGTATAGTTAACATACATGTTTATGCAAAATTTCAGTTTTCAAGCACCAACGGTTTCGTCACTATGTCTCGGACAGACGGACGGACAGACGGACATGGCGAAACTATAAGGGTTCCTTGTAGGTACTACGGAACCCTAAAAACGAGATTTTGTTTCTTTCTCGTGGTTTTCAGGTGTTACTCTGCGCAGTCCGCAGCAGTGTTGAAAACAATGTAAAAACTTTATACAGGCTTATTACTTTTAGAAATGTTTTATTTAAAAGTTAACCATTCATTCCATACAATCACGCTTGAATAGTTTTAGAGACATTTGTGAATTTTAAAATCACATATACCACATTTTTGGGTTTACATTACAAATAAGTGATTCAAAACTGAAATTTAAAGCAATTTATTAAAAAAAATAGCTTTAACTATTTTAAAAGCAAACGTTACATTAGATGCAGTATTTCAAGTAAAATTGTTGCCATATATTAAAATGATTCACTAAACAGCTTGCATTTACAACTTCTATGAATAATGTTTCCGTTTCATGCGTCTTTGCATTACTCATACAGTCATACTACATGAAATATGTGTTGATAACACGTTGTGTAGACATATTTATATGGCCAGTAAAATTTAAAACGTACCAATGTTATAAATGTGGAAGTTTGTGAGTTTTTTTTAATGTTTGTTTCTTAATCATGCTTCTTGACGCATTGGGCAAAATTTAAGACGTAGGTCGCAGGTGGTTTATACTCCAGAGCCCTTTAATAATAAATATAAAATTACTGACAGGTTCTTTTAAAATAAAATCCTCTAAATAAAAAAAGATAAACAATAAAGTAAAAATCTTTTTGGCAAGTGATAAAATAACCAAATTGTAGGATTTTTATCTTCATTAAGTATATCCCAGATCGAATACATTGTTATAATTAATATCATCCATATTTTGTGAGTTGAAAACAATTGTTTCACTCATTGTTTGGTTAATCCACACGTGTGCACGACAAACTTAGTTTGATACTTACCCTTGGGTAGAAGGAATAGGATTCGGTTTTGTAATTCAAGACAAAGCTTAATACATATTCCACGAAACAATGTATTCAAGATAATACAATACATGATTCAACGCAGTCAAATAGCGTGGAAACTCAGTAATGTGATATATCCCATCAAAAACATACATTTGAAATGAGAGCCAAGTTCAATACCTTTTAGAAATATGCGGCGCTGTAAGTTGACTTCTTCCACAAAAGATTTAAGAATCAGATCTAAAATTATTATGTGTGCCAAGTTCTGTGTAGATAAATCCAAGCTGAAGATTAAACTTGCTTAGTTTCCATAAAAAAACATAATATTAGAAAATAATTATGGGTTCTTCAGACGAACTACTACGTCTTAACAAAATAAGTTAAAAATATAATTCGACGAAAAATGCCAAGTCAGCATGTATTTGGATAAAGTAACTTGAAATTATTTGTGGAAATATACACACACCATTGTTTCGCTATTTTCTTTGTTGAACTTGGCTTGCCACACTTTCGCGTGTTACATCAGAATATCAATATTACGTATAATCATTCCTATTTCAATAACTGTTCCATTCATGTATTACATTGCAAACAGTAGGTACATACACCGCTATCCTTCGTAGAACAAACATAATCCCTCGTTTTGGCAGCTTGCCAATTGGCCTGCTGGTGTTATCAATAACTAATACTGTTAAGCTGTGGCTTGGGTAATTCGTTACACTACGGTTATGTTTCGTAATGTTGATTAGCAAAGGCTTTGAGAGTGATTAGGTATTCGCTTATGCTTGCGGGTAATAAGTTCTGGATGAATATGAACGACTAATATCACTTATTATTTCATCTTAAATTAAGATTAAGAGAAGCTTGTTAATTAAATTATTACCAAGAAGAAATTACGCCTTAATTCCATTAGGGGTATGTAAAGACAATGAAACATCATGTTCATTTTTATACAGGGTGTAAATGAAATCGTGACGTAGCCGCTTACCAGTGATTCAGTACATGACTCAGGGCGCAATTATTATTCTCAGGAAAAGTCATAACTTTTCTGAGGAAAATTTTGTTTTTATTAATTTTTTTTCAAATGCTTATGCAAAAGTAACGTTATTATAGACTTTCCCAATACATTTGCAATTTTTTGGTCAACTTTGGAATTTGCTGATGATTGTTTTTCCCATTTGTAGAATTCTCCGGTCAAAAATTTTCTTTAGAATTACTGACTACTACTTATATATCAATAAAAATTGTTTACGCAAGCTTATTTTCAAACATTTTTGATGTTCTTATAACCTTAAAATAAAAATACAAGACCGATTTACCGATATGTGGCAATATCGAGGAAAAATCTTTGCACCCAGGATCTTAAAATCATGTACTGAATTAATTATACATGGCAGCATATTTTTTGTACTACTAACTTTCTAGACATTAAATCTAATGAACTTAAATTACATTATTCCTACTACTTAATTGACGTACATATAATTACCATAATATTGTAATATTACAAAGCCTAGTAGTAATCTTGTTTCAAGTTGATAGTATATTGTATGCTATCAGCTAATGCAATAAACTGCATTGTAATACAATGTATTGTATTATTAATATTTCGTGTATTAGCATTCTGATATATTAATTAAACTGGTGTTTTGTTATTAATGTATAACGTTACTGCTTTGTATGAACCGCATAAACGGATTTTGTTGGCAAATCTAAGATTAAGACAAAAAAAAACTGGCCAAACTACCTGTTGCCGCTATCAATATCAAAAAACATACTAACCAAAAAAAAATCACGTTTGGTGTTTGAAAGCCTCCTTAGCAATTTTATAAAAAATTTAAACTATATAATATATAAATTTTAAATAAAATTTCGAAAATCGAACAAATTTTAACTATCGAAAAATAGAAAGGTGTTTTTATCATCATAACATTCCGCTGGTTGAGCATTACGAGCTTGTTTTAAATAAAATCACAATTCACAACAAAAATTCACGTTCTATCTGAAATTCAATATTTATGCAATATAAAAGATTGAATCCTGGTCTGACTCCACTCTATTAAATTGTAGATATGATATCTGTTTAACTAGAAAGCTAGTAAATAAAGCTACCGTTTTTAGAGATTTATTTAAATATTAAAACATAATTTATAAATGACAGAGAAATTTTAAAATAATGCGTTGTTTATTATCGTGGCTCCACCCGCGTAGTACGTCGATAAGAAGTAGCCCATATTATTCCTGGAGTTTTGAACTATCTCTATAAAATAATTTTGTCTTTTGAACTATCATATATCTTTACAAACTTACAAGGAAATTCGCATACCTACTATCTAACGAAGTATCTAGGTCCTTAACCCCTATACAAACAAAAGACAAAACGGTCTCAAAATAGACATTTCCAAACTCGATAGTGTTTATTTTTCACGAAGCGGGCGTCTCC
This sequence comes from Hypena proboscidalis, assembly GCA_905147285.1. Classification (NCBI taxonomy): domain Eukaryota; kingdom Metazoa; phylum Arthropoda; class Insecta; order Lepidoptera; family Erebidae; genus Hypena; species Hypena proboscidalis. The sequence goes on along the minus strand of LR990132.1, from coordinate 21,713,919 downwards.
GTCCGTTCGGATAACTTCGGTGTTTGGTTCAATGGAAGCGGACAATGAGGTGTACGACTCGATCATTTATTTGTTAACTAGCCGTTCCTTGTAGCTCTGTCTACGAGGATTCGATGCAAAATAGCCTGCGTTATTGACTGGTAAAGTTGATTTTGATAAATCCATTTTTTTTTATTTAATTATTAAGATCCCGTTTGAGACTTTGACCACCTAATTTATTAGTTGAAAATAGTTTATTCCTTTTGAAACGTAGCTGAAACTGTTTTCTCACACAGCTTCACATTAAAGCTGCATAAATGCAAGTAACATTCTCCCACGCAATCTCTTACGGTATTCTTTTATAACGAGGAAATATTTTTTTCCTTTGGTTGTTTCTTAGTTCTTAAAAAACTCAAAATCTTCTCGACCGTCTTGATGAAAATTTAATAACGCCCAAATAACATATCACAATAATGTATCACGTGAGCGAAGTCGCGGACAAAAGCTATTACATAATAATTTTAAAATAGAAAACAATTTTATTACGAGTCCTATTTATGTTTTGAAGTAGCTTGTAAATGTCCGAAGGAGTCTCTGTCAGCGTCACAAACGTTGACAAAGGTTCCTTAAATTAAAAGCTACTTAGCTTGTAAATACGGATATAAGTCACTTTCAGATTTTCAGACAGATAAAATTATTTTTACTGCCACTCATTTCTGTTGACCTTGACTTTTGTGTCTTGAATATAAGAATCAAGAACTTTATTTGCATAAAACCGTTGACAAGATGTTGTTTTAATTCTATCGGGTCAATTTTAATTGAGAGCGTGCAAATATTAATACATTTACAATCATTATTTTTATATTCTTGAAACAATTAAAATAAATTAAGTACCTAATTGGATAACTATTTCTACTATTTAAGACATTCCTTCTGATAAAATTGTGTATACATTTTTGAGTTTCTGAATAAAAGCAATTGATTTTCGTTTGCTAGTTTCTCTTAAAATAAGTCTTCTTTAGAAATAAGGCTAAAATTATAGTAGATTTCCGAAGCTTTTTCGGGTAGTTGTTATCAGAATCAAAGAGATCATCACAAGCTATATTAGACAAAAATATAACATTTTGATTTACAGATCGCAAAACAGTTTAAGTTATGAGCACTCGTAGGAGTAACCATGATTCACGAATACAGGCAGTGCGCGGCACACAAGTGGACTATCGCAAGTTGCACTTCACAAATAATTTCAGCGTGTATAGCTAGAATTACTTCTTACATATTATTATGTTTTCAAAGTAACGTAATATGTGCACAAATCATATCTAAAACACTAAAATGTATATTTTTTTGTTGCCATATTGTCAAAATTGTTTACAGAGTTACAAACAAAATGAAAAATTTAATAGTAGTTTGTAAAAATTGGCAATAATAATTTGACGTAATTTAGTGTTTAGATTATGATAAAAACTTAATAATATTTAATTTTAATTTTAACCCATATTACTTTTGAATGGAAACAGCAAACTAATTGTGCCCCCTTAAGGACAAAATAATATATACTAATGATATTAAAAAACAACTTCCTAAAGCGTTAACATTTTTCCATTGTGAGAAAAATTGGTATATATTTTTATAACATAAAACTGTTATATCCATAACATCTAAGGCGCTATTTGTATCTGCTGTATTATGCATGATGCTGCATTATTTATCCGCATCTACCGTCTTGTTAGAAGATATTTGTACCGATGTATCCAGATGCGGTGGATACTTGTGAAGAGTGGGTGTTCAATACGGGTGCGGTCTATTTGGTAGAAACTTGATACTCCGAAACCTATTTGGGATAACTGACTTCGCAGAAACTTCTTTAGTCGATCATTTATTAGGCATAAAAAATATTTGACATTTAAATATTTTTAGGCATAATGTGCTTATGACCGAATTTAGAATGGCATACATTTAAGATAGTTTCATTTAGCATAACGTTCATTTAGAGTACAGATTATTTGGCATAATTTGACTAGGCATACTATGAAGATCATAGAATTTCAATTAGAATAATATAGATTGGGTTACTTTCTTCTTTAAAAATGCGTAGGTTAGGTTAGGTTAGAACTGTGACCTCTTATGCACGAGCCGAGCGAGCGAAGCGAGCGTGCCGCGGCAGCGGCCGGCGAGTGCCAGAAATGAACATGCTCTCATGGGCAAGGATATAAAAACCAAATAATTATCATTAAATCAACTTTTATTTATTACAATTACTAAAAAAAAAACAATTAAATTAATCAGAAAACAAAATTAAACTTGAACTTAAGAAAAGTGTTGCAATAATCATAAAAGATGATTCTTGCTGTAAGCATTATGCGAAATGATGGTTCTACTTTTAAATAGTTATGGATAAGAAATATATGCCAAAAGATGAATCTGGTTTTGAACTTTCTGCGATGTGATGATTATACATTGTGATTATTATGGATATCAAAATTATGCGTACAGATGATTCTGACTTACAGAATTATGGGTTCCAATGTATGCTAAATGAGTTTATGACAAACGATATTCTGCGAAAAGAGGTTTATGCTACTAGTTGTAATGCAATATAAAATTATTACTTAAAAAGTTCTACTATAATAGGTGTACCCGTTCAATACATCTCTGCCATGCCAATAAAGACATTAAATATTATAGGAAGTGCGGCAATAATAAAATTGTGAAGAATAAAGTCTTGCTTAAATTACGTGGAAGGGTATGGAAGATCTGATTTAATATCCAAAATGTGGATATTAAATCAGATCTTCCATCGTGGCCTATTGCTATCTTCAAGGTCAAGTTTTAGACTCTATGCTGCTATTTTAAATTTACCAACGAAGAAAACCAAAATTTAACTGGCAGGCATATGCCGTAAATGCAATCTTTAATTTTATTTAACCTATGCTGGCCAACTTCTGGGCAATACTCTCCCTTAAACACAACCACGACTTATTGTTTAGGACCTTGTTCATCCAATCCCTTTTAAACGAATCTAAATCAACCCTCCAGCGCTTCTAAATGCTAAATTAAATTTAAAATCTCGACAAGCAAATTTTCCGTACTTGCATGCGGCTAAGAATGTATTAAAATTTCAAAATCGATCGTCTCATTTACAGACCATCGCATTCGCAACACCAAAATCCAAATCTAAATTCTCCCAATCAGCAGTCGCATACTCTAATCACCAGACCAACGAGGCAATCCGTTGTATTATGCATGCCACTGCATTATTTATCCGCATCGACCGACGACTCTGAAGATATTTGTAGCGATGTATCGGGATTTGGAGCGAAGTATTGCATTAATAAGTAATTGAGTGAAGGAATAGAATTGCTGTAATTCTGATTATTGAATCTAGGTAAAGAAAAAACACAAAATATAAAGAGAGCAGAGTAAGAAGTTGTTAGTTAAAAGTGTCAAGAATTACAAAAGCGAAATTAACTCAGCTTAAATGTTAACCTCAAAATATTTGCGGTCAATCAATTGTTTTATTTAAAATCTTAGTGACCTTTACCTGTAGTAAAAGCCTAGTTAAAATTTTGATTTTAAGAACCTTTGTCAATATTAACATTGACTCAATAAAACTGCCTTTTAAATTACTTAAAAAAAAAATTATGAGACTGTAATATTTCACTAACTTAGACCCAGTTCCAACAAAGTGGAGATGAGTTTGACTGACCAATGACATTCGTTATTCTCCTTTCTGCTTAGCTTCCATCATGAAAGTTGATTAGTTATCCAAACATCTCCTCTCAGCCGCTTTGGTGAAAACAAGGCTTTACTATATTAAGCGCATAATACCTTTCGTGACTGATGTTTATCAATCTTTGATCACAACGCACTATCAAACCTCAACAAATAAATAACCCTTCGCCCCCGTAATTCCCCTTTAGCCCCTCAGCAATAAATACTGCTATTTATATAACAAGCTTAGCTAAGATCGATATTATTACGGACAGTGAGTAATGGCAGGTTTGTATTTACCGATGTTTTCCTTTAGCGCTGACTTACAACAAATAGGTTGTCAATATCTCAGGCAGGCATTTATGGAGAAAAATTACCAAGAGGCCTTTAAAAAAGACAGAAGCATGTGTAACATGACGGTCTCAGTTCAGAAAAAAAGTGGTCTAGGAGTTTCATTGTGGGGAAATTTTGAGTCGCAGCACGGAGTTTGGTACGGTGCCCTCCAGCCCTTAAGATGGCGGTAGGCTGGCCCCAATCACATAATAATAATATCTACGCATATTTTACCAATAGTCAGGTCAGGTAGTCTACGTATTCTATTTACGTATTTTCGTCCGAAGCGCCAAAACTAGTCATGTAGTTTGAATGAATTAGGTGTCAATCTATTAGTTATTATAGTAAGAGAAGAAAAGAGGAGTTAATTTTACTTCCGTATTCAAGTTAAATGTAACGGACGGTGAGAAATAGCATGTTTTCCTTTCGCGCCGACTTACAACAAATCGCTTGTCAATATTTATGAAGAAAAATTTACCTAGAAGGCTAATTAAATGTGCAGTTAAAATATACAACAAGTAAAATCGTATTTGTCATCCAAAGATAATAAAAGTGTATAGAGACAGGTCTGAATCCGCTTGTTATACGATGAAGGGTGTATTAATACCATTCATTAAAATATTTATATAGATTTAAAATTGTAAACTTTTCTATCGTATACTTTAGTTTAAATTAATTAGCTACGATGATGCAAAGTTATATCGCGGTTGATACAAGGTCATATCCCCTTGTGCTATTTTGAAACATACGCCTTTTGGTCGTATTAACTATCTAAAAAAGTTTTATGCACTCCAGAACAACACTCCCTAGAAGTAAAAAGCTCTTATCGAAACCTGTTACTATTAAACCAAGGTAGTTTGTTAAACGTAACGACCATACTCAATACACTACAGCTGAATTGTGCAACATGCTGCGTTGTGGCTAGTAGCCCACATGAGCAGCATCTGGTGTAATGTATATGGTTCTATCGCGAATGTGTGTCTACTTCATGTGCCTTTAACCTCAGAAGAAAAGAAAGGGTGTAAGGGTGTAAGCTTGGAAGCTATGTTTATTCATCAAACTGCTAATTAAGTGTAATTCCACGTACGCACTATGCGGTCAGCCATTCAGTTGACTGCAATCGCAATCAAAACTTGTACAACAGCCGCAGCCGCAGGAGTGCAAATAAATCATGCTTTCGTAAAAGAAATTGACTTGAGTTTACTGGTAGGTACCCTAACTTAGTATATAACAAAGCTACAACTTTTCGTTTATAAATTTTGTTTGTTTGTTTGTCCCAAAAATCTTCAAAACCGATTATAATGAAAATTGGTGTGGGATAGTTCAATGGCCCAGAAATAATAAGATCTACTTTGTATTGACCTACCACGCGGGCGAAACCGTGAACAAAAGCTAGTTTCATATAATTTAGCATTATTAGTTGATCTCTATAGGATTGAAACGCCTTAATAAACGCCCTTGTACATAAAATATTCAGCCTATTTCTAATTCGTTACAGAAATACAGAGTATACAGGGTGTATTTTTGAAACGGGGCAGTAAGGGCAAGTACCTTAACCGTTGCAGTTACAGCAAAACGTTCTTAAAAGACCTTCCCTAACTTTTTGGAACATTTTGAACTGCATTCACAGATTTTGTAAAAAACTTACAGTTAGCAAAAAAAATGCAAAAAGTTCAATTTTTTTTTTTTTATGCCAATCGATTCTATTTCATGTGGGGATCAAAAAACTCTATGGGACCATTTTAGCTTTCAGTACTAGAAAAGACAGAAATCGCCAAAAACGTTTCCCATACATTTCGGCAACAGAAACGAATTTCTACGATGGTCTAACTTTTTGTTATGGCCTGGAAGTGGGTAGAATTGACTGTAAAGTAAATAAAAAGAATTTTTACCCTCAAATTTCGAATTTGATTCGAAAATCTGTGTGTTATACTTCGTTTCAGCTGAGAAACTTCGTATGAGTTATTAATTAAGGATTTTCGCTAAAATGTCTTCTAATCGTGAAAAAATTGACTTATTAGAAGCGTATTTTGTCAATAATCGAAATGCGGGAGCTGCATTAGTGTGGTACCGCAATAAGTATCCGTTGCGGCATGTGCCAACAAGAAAGGTAATTACAAATCTTTTGAAAAACCTGAAATTGCAGGGTTCTTTCAAAATACGCTTCTAATAAGTCAATTTTTTCACGATTAGAAGACATTTTAGCGAAAATCCTTAATTAATAACTCATACGAAGTTTCTCAGCTGAAACGAAGTATAACACACAGATTTTCGAATCAAATTCGAAATTTGAGGGTAAAAATTCTTTGCATAAAAAAAAAAATTTGAACTTTTTGCATTATTTTTGCTAACTGTAAGTTTTTTACAAAATCTGTGAATGCAGTTCAAAATGTCCCAAAAAGTTAGGGAAGGTCTTTTAAGAACGTTTTGCTGTAACTGCAACGGTTAAGGTACTTGCCCTTACTGCCCCGTTTCAAAAATACACCCTGTATACAAAGTGAATACGTACGTAGATTCAATATTATCAAAGATTTTCCTTTGCCAACGTTCATCTAGCCAAATACCTATATGAAAGTACCTATATACTTAAAAGCTTTATCCTTTCAATAGCAAATTTTAACCTGATTGACTCAGACGGGCTTTTGAGAGCTTTTCATTTCAAATCAACTTCAACGTAATCAAATGTCTATTATAAATAACCAATGAACCATTCCACTTTACTCCATCGCAAAAACGGTTTTCTAAATGATAACTGTGTTTTTAATTCAATTTTGATGTTATTTTTATTTGAGAAATATGCTTTAAAAAATAATTTGAAAAAATTGAGTTGGGTAACCTATATATTATGTGCAACCATTTTAGACTAACATTATGTATCGAATTTTACTTGGATTGTTTTACAAAAACCTTTTTCTTTACTACGTTATAAAAGCAGATTGTAGATGCGTTGCTCCATCTGAGGACTATGGTGTTATGCCTCGTGTGCCAGTTATTTCAACCTTAATCGAAAACACTGCCTGACCTTGGTCCCTATGTTGTAGGCAGTAGTTGTTCCACGCGTCAATGATTTGACAACTAGTTTTATATGACGTAGTGCAAGAGCGGCGCTCTTTCTTTTGGCGGCGCGGTGGACGCCTGACAATGACAAGTTCTTTTAAATCTTCTGTCTAAGTAATAGGTATCCTAACAGTCGTATTTAATTTTTTCTTTATATATAAGTATTTATTTCATTCGATTTATCCCTCTCAAACAAAACACATCCCTACAAAAATAACAAAACATCACATAAATAAGGAACACGTTCACATCCAAACAAAAATCTCCCTAAATTATGGAAATACCCTTTTCCGTTGCCATGTCAAAAAAAATTAAATTAAAACTCCAAAAAGTTGGTACCATCCCGCCAATAATTGGTTCTATCAACGAAAAACAACGTAAAAACAAACATCGGTACCCTTGTCAATGTCCAAGTGATACCTACTTTTAATTTGCTGCTTCGCTAAATTCACGTTGTCACAGATCTGTAATGGCGGCTCGATTCCAATTTCAACGGACAGACGACGGAGTTGGAATAATTAATGGAGCTTTTTTAGAGCTTTGGAACAACTTTTTGCTAACAATGGAGCTATGTTTGTGTATGGCTGATTTACCATTTAACTTGGATAGATCTATGGTATGTTAATTGTATGATTTTCTGTGATTAAAATTTATTGAGGGACGATAAACAAACATAAGGTAAATAATAGCTAAGATACACAATTTTAGCTGTAGATATAAATGTACGTTTTCAATTATAAACTTGGTTTCTGTTCTTCATTGTCGTTTCACTTAAGATTCACTCTCATATCAATGAGTTAAAATAATAAAAAGGATTCATATTTTTCTCGAATAACAAACAAGTTCAAAGAAAGAAGACAACATAAATCGCAACTTTATATTCTTTATAAATAAGGACATCATTTTCTGAACATAAAAGAAAAGGCATATCATGATAGTGTGATTGCGTTTACCTAAAGATCTATCAGAACATATTAAATAGTTTGTTTTACTTTTATCCTACATTACAGATGAGGAATTCATAAAGTTTTTCAACAAACAAAAAGTGGCTCCAACAAAGGTTAAAGGTAACAACCTGATTAATTTGTTTCAGTTTACGTAACTTAACGAGCTCATCAGTTCGATAAACAGACATTACTTACCGTGCGCGATAGGTTAAGACTTGCGCTCTTTGCCTGCTTTGACATTATGTAAAGTATCACTGAGTACCTATGATATCTATGATAGACTGAGAGTCTCAACTTATCGTGCTCTGAGATAAAAACGAACCAATACACCCTTTACCTACTTTACCAAGCATTATAAAAAACCGTACTCAACTTTAAATATTATTAAAATCGGTCCTACCGTTTTAAAGGTTACCAAAAGACAGGCGGACAAAAACTGTATAAAAAATACTACAACTACAATTTTATGCATACGTAATATACGTATCATACAAACAACTTTATCAGCTTATAGTAGACTGTTATTTCGACATTACAAACAGACACTGCCATTTTTTTTATTAATATTAATGTTTTTATCTATAAATGGTTTAAATAAAACCCCATCCACAGAAAAGTGGGATCCAACAAAGGTCAAAGGTAGCAACTTGATTAATACGTTTCTATTTTTCTAAGTCGTTAACTTAGCTTAGCTCATCGATACGATAAACAGCATTAACGTTTTTTAAATTTTCTTTTCACAAAGTAGAGGGCAAGCTGAGTTATTTTCAGTTCCTCCATTCATTTTGTTTTTTGAGATAAAAGAACTAATGCACCCCTTTTCCAAATTTATTGACCATAATTAAGATAAGAATTTCTATGTTCTTTTTTGCAATGACAATTTTGGAATTTGACTGCTTTTCTCATTAAAGAAAATGATTGCTTAGTTAATTATTCGGTAAATTAGAAGGTGATTAAAATAAAATTTGCATGTATTTTGTCCGTAATTATTTTTTTTATTTGTTTACAAATAAAATATTTAAACGTAGCAATAAACATAATTGTTAATTAGGCAATAAATTGTATTGATTTACTTGTTTTCAATTGTTTTTATAAACTTGTATTATTCTTGATAAAAGGTTCTCGGTAGTTAATTCACGATTATTAATAATAAATATTGGGAACAAAATGGTTTTGTTCCGTGCTACATATAACAAGAGAAAAAAATTCATTCTAATAGTAATTATTGTGAAAAATGATTATCGTACACATTAAACACAATAATTATGTAGTACCTAAATTATTTCTCCTAATTTATCAGTTCACTAGAATTTGCCCGCGACTTCGTCTGCGTGGAATTCGATATTTCCATGCTATATCATACAAAATTGAGAGATTTCTCTCACATACTTTCAACAATTATGAAAATTGCATTCAATTCCATTCAGTAACTTTTGCGTGATGCGCGTTTAAACAGACAGACAGACAATAAATCGAATAAAATGTGTTTTGACTTTTACTGCTCTCATAAAAACGCCTTGTATTATTTTTTCTTAAAATATCTTTAATGTACAGACACGGATATTTTTTTTTATTATATAGGTAAATATACAAGATAACAATAAAATAAATCTTACTGACATTCATTAATACATAAATAAACAATGGCGTCAGTAATGTTTATATTTCAAAACCCAAATAAAACAAAAACAAAAGCTTTTAAAAACAAAAAAATAATGATAAAAACAGCACAACCAAGTATTCTCTACAAAGTTCATAAAAAATATTCACATTCATTATTTTTTCAACGGCCTTAGGGCTAAAATAAAACATTTTCATTCATTTGTCGCAAAGAATCACATCGTTATGAATCACAGCGACGGATACACGACAAACATAATTTACAAGGGCCAACAGTAAGGCTTGAGCCATACTAAATTGGCAGTGACGAGATGAGCAGTTTTAGTGTCATGGAATTTTAGACTTTAAATTCATTGTCAAAAAGCACAGTATTGCTTGAGAAACTTGAAAAGTCGCGCAGTCACCCGCGTCATCGCTGCGATCACACGGGGGACTCCACGTGCAGGGCTACGCTCAAGCAATACTACGTACTATGTATTTAATTATATTACTGTATTAAAAGTTATTTTTTTATGACTGACACCGCTCTTTTTAACGCTGCCAATTTAGTGTAGCTTGAGCCTAATGACGTTTATACAGCCTTCATTTATTATGGCGCGCCTGAAATAATTTTATTTTGTATAACATTTTGTTTGAAATGTCCGGAAGTCGGTACACTGTGCAATTTTCATGAACGATTGGATAATGTAAATAACGTTTAAATTTTAACCAAATATGTTTCGAATAATTGCCGTTTCTACTTCGTTTATTTTGTACCAATGAAATTTACAGTGGTTAATAAATTAATAACAATGTAGCAATGTAATGATTGTTAGAAAATGTAAACAATAACGGCTTTATTCATAAAAGAGGTGTTTTGGTTAAAATATATACTATCAGAAATATATCCGCATGCCAACCTTAAAGTTTCCACGCTGCACGTGACGATTGCGCGCGCATCATGTTTGTATGAAAATATGATAACATGCGCCGTTGACGCTAACGCTTGCTTCCAACTGCAAGCTCAAGATGATAATCGCGTAGCATCTCTCTCTTAGTACCGCTCTCGTAGTGCGTATTACTTGTTCCTCATTGTACAGATGAACCTTCACGGATAAACTGTAAAAAGAGAGCATATGGAAACTTTTCTGATGGTACTTTTAAACTTAATTCATTAGCCGAAAAAATGATTTTATTGACTTAAATAGGTTCTATTTTTATGGAATTTAGTGTAAAAGATTGTTAACAACGATAACAAGAATTCTTGTTACCAACAAATCATAACCTTTCTTTTTGTTTGTTTCAGATAATGATCGCGGTCTTCCCGATGCCTTGATGCAATATGAATGTGCGAAAGCGTTTGGACGTGAGGCTGATCGCCTTGTGTACTACCTGCCTGCTCCTGCCCGCCATTGCCTGCCCCTTGCAGTGCATATGCAAGTGGAAGAACGGCAAGCGGTACGTCGAGTGCTCTGAAAAGGATCTCAAAGTTATTCCCAACTCACTCGACCCAGAAACTCAAGTACTAGACTTCACCGGCAACGACCTCCAAGTACTACAAAAGGAAACTTTTCACAAACTTAACTTGCTCAATCTTCAGAAAATCTATCTTCAGAGATGTAGACTTCAAAAAATCGATAATCACGCCTTCTACGGCCTACGCAACCTCGTCGAGTTGGACTTGTCGAACAACTACTTAACTGTCATACCCTCTGCCAACTTTGAATACTTCCAAGCGCTAATGAGGCTTTCGCTCAACAACAACCCTATAACGAGCATAAAAACACATTGCTTTCGAAACTTGTCTTTTTTGAATACCCTAGAGCTCTCCGAATGTAAAATAGAAACAATAGAACGAGAGGCGTTCGCGGGGCTTCATCACCTCGAGTGGCTGCGTCTGAACGGCAACAGACTATCCAATATCCAAGGTGAAAATTTATTCCCCGATACGCTGCGAGGGATCAACTTGCAAAATAATAATTGGAATTGCGATTGCCATCTCAGGGATTTACATAGTTGGTTGTTGAATTTCAATATGCCGCACGCCGTCGAACCAATTTGTTCCCTTCCCGAACGTTTGAGGAAACGGACGATCACGAGCGTCGTGGAAAACGAGTTGGCGTGCTTACCAAAAATGAGCCCTACGTCTGTATTCTTAGAGACTAACACCGGCAACAATGTGACCCTAGAGTGCTCAGTGAATGCGATACCCGAAGCGAAAATAACGTGGTTATATCAGGGTCAGATCATTCATAATTATTCGAGCATGTTACCGGACTCGCGCGACCTGTATTATGTGGAAAATGGCATTTCGGATAAAAAGAGTGAATTGTACATATTCAATATTGACAACGGCGACAACGGCACGTACTCGTGCATCGCAGAGAACCCCGCTGGCAAATCTCGTGCCAACTACACAATAAGAATTCTAGTGAAAGAGGAACCCGTCGTTATAGTAGTTACGTTTCCTCAAAGACATTTAGTAGTTATAGTCACAGTCGTGTTTCTTATTATTATCTTACTAATAGCCATAATAGCGGTAGTGTTATTGAAGTTTAAAACGGACACGCGAAGTAGAAAGAAAAAAGAAAGCGGCAAAGACGTGGCTTTGTGCAATCAAATCCTGCCGTCGAGTCGAGGGAACGGCATGCCTAAAAATAACGGCAGTGTGATTGTGAACGCGCACTCTCATCACGCGCTGCACTATACTGTACAAACAAACCGTGATTACGACTCTGGCGACGTGTATCAAAGCAATAACATGAAAGGCTTTGTCGACAGAAACCCCGACCTAATTAGCGACGCGGAAACTGTAGCTAACAATGCGCAAAACGAGAACACAGTGTTATCAGTATACAGCGCTCAAACCGCGGGCGGTGACGCTTTCCAAGAGGAAACCGCATTCACCGCCCCGACAATACCCAGGCAGGTCACGTGGCAAGATCAACAGACTATGAATGTACCGCAGAACACTCTCAACAACATGTACCAGCACTCGGCGGATGTACATCTGAATCCGGGATGCTTTTTAGATAACGAAGGCTACCCTTACGACTACGGCTTGCCGAAACATCCTTGCCGGCCGCCGATAATGTCCAACTATTCCGTGGTCGGACCGTTTTATCAGACGTTGCCACACAATCGGCCAAAGGGTCAGAAGCTCGTTTGTAAATTCGCAAAAGACACGGAGTTTAACGCGACGCCACCCACTTGCCCTAATTTTGAGATGTTCGGGCCGGGTAACGTGCGGCGCACATTGGACGGGTATCCGGTGCCGAGGAATAGGCAAATAGCGTATGTTGGAAACGGTACCGTGTATTATAATGAGGAGTTCGTGCCGTCGCCACCGGAGGGGTACAAAACGGAGTCGGTTCAGTGTTGTTCGCCTGCCGAGGGATGTGCGTCATGGGTGAGCCCTAAGGGGACGTGTGCAGTGATGGTGCCCATGAGTGTGGCGGAAGGGCCGGGCCGGTGCTACCAGGTGGAGACGCGCTGCGTCGACACGCAAACGACGGACGCTCGCATGCCCGCCGAGGGCACCGAGAGTGGGCTCAAACCCTTACCGCAAGTATCAAACGCGAAGTGTGCCGCCGACATATGTTCCGAGAGCCCTGATGAGGGTTACGTGGGTGACGCTAACGATATCTGACGTCGACGTCAGACCGATAGCGCTTAAACAGGGCAATTTAGACGCTAACAAAGTGATAAAGCGACTGAGTATAAAGTAGTTTTGTAAATATACGAGCGCGGCGGCGCGGAATGGAGGCGGGGATTCTATTACTTAGCATATGATCCGGTTTGATCCCTGTTTTGCAATTTTGTATATTTTATAATAATTATTATAGGTCCATTCTAACCGCCTTTGTTCGGCGTCGTCGATAATGGTTACCCAAATATCATTACGAACATTTTTTCTAGTCAAACATTAGACCGACGCTGTTTTCCAATTATGTATGAAAAACGCACATTTATGAATACCGGTTAGTAGCTGAATATTTAATTATTTTTTTTACTTGTAATCATATTTGTATTTAGAAACATTAATTAACTTTTAATTTTCATTTGTGAGTTGTTGAATGTTGGTAATGTTTAATTAAGTTAGTTCAGTGTAATTATTATTTGTAATACTGCCATTAGTAAGATATGAAATGTGTTCAGACTGTCGTGTTGAGTACGTTTATTTAACGAACCACTTATGTGAAATAACAAGACTTCACTAATTTGGTATTATTTAATATAATTGCTGTCTCGCATCTCACAAACATAGACTTATGTAATGTAATTTTTCCTAGAAATAAATTAAAAACCTCATAATGACTTTATAACAAGTCATTATAACGTTATAATAATAATGACAACGTTATAAACGTTACTTAGTACGACAATTCAAAATCATGAAGGTTGCCTTTAAATTATTTTACTTGATATAATTAAGCAGCGCTCTGGGCGCCTTATTCATGAAATTGTGACAAAATTCCGTATGCCAATATATATACGAACCTTAAGGTCAGAACTCTACCAAAACGGAGACACACTGAACGGAGCGGAGATGTCTCTAGTCAGAGCACATCTCCACCCTAGACACACATCTCCGCTTCAGTGTAGCTAGACTCTAGCCGGTACGTATTTCCACTTACTTTCAGTGGATACAAGCTATCTAAAATTATTTCTATCGTCTCCGCTTCGAACATCTCGACACATCTCCGCTTTGATGGAGTCCAGGCCCTAATACGTTGGTTACGTTATTGCAATGTCATGAAATGGAACCCTCCTTGTGATTATGTAAATGTGTGAAAGAACTTCAAGAGCTCAAGAAATTGTTTCTGTTAATGAGGAGATAGGTATTGCAGAAAGTTGAGGATAGTAAAGATATTCAGGTAAAAGGATTTAATCAAAGTAATTGTATCGTAAAGATTTAAAAATAGAAATAAACAGGAAAATGGCAACGTTCTGAAAATCAAATCATTATCTGTACACTAATAAAAATAAGTTCCTTTGTCCAAAAGACTACTTCAGTGGACAAAACTCGACGATTTTTAAGTATAGTATACTCAAAAATCGTCAAGTTTTGCCGACTAAATTTGCGTTACCTAGGGCCTAACTAGTCTCGATTGCAATTAAACGATATTTTGAAAAGTACGAAGTAGTATGTCTCAAAAACACGGGCAAGATATTTTTTTTAATACTTCTAGCAAGAATAGCCGCAAGTGGCAGCTAGTTGTTTGTGAAACAAATAACAAGGGCCTCAAAAATAAATAATAGTCTATAGGTATAGCAATATGAAATACGATTTTCTACCAAAATTAGTTAAACTTAAACCCGTTACGCCAAGAATATAAGAAATACAAAACTCAACTGGCATTCCTATAAGAACACCACTGAACCCAAAAGCTCGAATATCACGAGCAAATGTAAAAAAGTAATCAAATTCTCTCACTGAGAGCCACTCTCAATGTAAATATAAAAATATATTACATCTGATATTTTCTGACAATGCAATAACGCAAATTCACACCTTACTTGAGTGCTACTGGATTCATAAATAAACATACATTTTCATAAATATTTTATGTACTTATTTTTAGTAAAAATTTACAAATTACAGACAACTGAGATAAATTCTGCGGGCTTTGAATATGAATGTAAAATAGGTTTTGATATGTGGTATAATAATGGACATCATTGATTTTTTTTATTTCTTTTATTGACATACCTTTTATTAAAAAATAGCCATACTACTGGATTGTCAAATAAAATATTAATATGTAAAGTAATCGTCATCAAGGCTCATTGTCTATAATTTGTAATTATAAGTCAAACTCACAAAATATCGCGATCTTTTATGTCATCATTCATTAAAAGTATACTTCTAACATTGAGATTTTTCTAAGTACACCTAAGCTTGTAAATAACGTGTAAATAATAGAAAAACACATACTTTCTGTAATGAGTTAAGTAGCTGATGTTAAGAAATAAATTGATATCAGGGTATCCCCTAAACTTAAATATGGTGTTTCGATGACTTTTGTTTCATAGTTTTCGACTTTAAGTTTTTATAGAGATGTTTTTGATAATCCAATGGTTCAAATTGATTACGTCTAATGGAAAACTATTTCTATGAGATAAGGGCTATGAATTTCCTCGCTAAGACAGGGTGAAACATTATTCCGTTTTTTTTCTATGCACTAGAAAAAAAAATGACTAAAGAACTTACCTTCTCTAGAAAACAGCATTTTCTTTTACTTTTTTTCACTCTAAACAAAAGTAAAAAAACTGAAACGTCCATTAGACCAATGAAAAACAAAAAAAAACTGTATCTACTATTTTGCCCGTCATCGCCCTCGATCAAATATATCTACGAGTATCTACCCGCATTCTCCTTGTAACACCAAAACCTAATTTGTTACCAAATCAGCGCTCCCAATTACTGAAAATAGCCTAAACAAGCAAACCTTTACAGAATAATAAATTTACTGATTAACAGTAATCAACGACTAAATTACAGGCTGAAATTGTTTAATTTATTTACTAATTGTTACTAAACACGTAACATCTAATGGTCTAATTACAAACGTTGATTTTAATAACCATTGAATTAATTTAATGGTTAAATCAAATTTAGTATTACGTTTCTACAGAAATAAAAAATTACTTAGGGATACTCATTTATACAGTGGATCTGCCGACCGGTTTCAGTTTAATTGAAGAAACTATCAACAATGTAATTCTTTTGGCGTCCCAGCCCTCTCCGTAAATACAAAATGTATAAAGCTCAAAAATGAAATTAAAGAAATGGAGTTGCGTTCAGCTCCGGAAGCTAATCGATATCGGAAACCGGAAACGCAAGCACAAAGGAAGTACACTCGACCGTAGCCTATAATCCGCTGAGAAATTAAACGATATTTATGACAATATAAACTAGCAATACAACCTTGAGTAATTATACAAGGGTTTGGATGCTCGCCAAACTCATTAATAACAGCAACTATTAAAGAGACACTTAAACCAGTCTCGTATTAGTTAACAGAATAACAACCTTATCAGTGAGACTATAAGGTTTCAATTTTATGCTGGTCAGAGAAAGGTAAATGTGATTGAGATAATAGGGGAAGTTCGGAAGCAGGCCAGTGACAGGTGTTTGAAAAATCGAGTTAGAAAAGTTACATTAAGATAAATGAGACTAACCGTATCTAGTAATGACGAGTGATTACTGTAACTGTGGGATATGGCACGAACTTTTGGAGATGGTTGGAGGCTCTATTAGTCAACGTCAGATCCGGTTAAATGCTAATATTAAAGAAAAATGAAAGTAGTAAGTTTAGTGAAGGCAAATAGATGGGCCGTCCGGACGAAAATGATAAATTGATTTGCGCTTAACGATTCCAACTTGGCACGTTCAATTTTTGTTAGAATTTTCTTTAAAATAACTTCAGAAATAAATTTTGAAGCAAAAAGCAACGGTTCTAATACGGTCACGTCGTAGATTCAAATAAGAACTGTAGTGAAAAATAAAGGTTGAGATTAATTAAACTACAATGTCTTGGCGAGACTGAAATTTTAGCTTTTTATGATCAAAGAAAAGTTTAAATTAAGCTTTTTTTTTTCAAATTATGGAAATTGAAAACGTAATTGATAGTTAAATTAAAAAATATTTTACACAAGAATTATAAGGTATTGTAATAACTTGAGGTGTATCGTAAAAAACACCTAACCAGCCGTACCATGACATATTGTCGCCATAAAAAAAAAGTGTTCCGAACAAAATTTTCCATTACATAAAAATTCTAATCTTGCATGGCAAAAACAAAACACATTGATGAAGGCAGTTTGGCCCCGGATATTTTGATTCGAATAACATGACATGTAATGTATAATGTATTGTTTTAACGAGGAACACGACTTTTTTTGTTACATGCATTATGAATCGAAGTCAAAGAAACACCTAATATAGGGACATAAAAATGTAACACTATCTTTTGTAAGACGATTAATGATAACTTCATTTTTTTAAGTCAAGGTAAAAATAGCAATAAATAAATCTATGAAATCTATCTTTATGTAATTCATACAGTTAATGATAAGTTGGATTTAAATTAAAACTTGTAATTATGGCTGTGGTGATGCGGTTGAAAATGAATAAATAATATTTTCATTCGTTCGTTTTGGACCAAATTACTGTTTGACGGTTTACATTTGGTCAATGGTTTGAATCAATTTAATAAATTATTACCTGCGTTTGCAATTATGTAGTGTATTTTGTTAATGAAATAACACCAATCAGTTTTGTTTACCACTTGACAAAAGTTATTGGTGTTCAATTTTGTGTATTGTGGATGGTAGGCTCACCTTCTTCTATCTCATGGGACTTAAATATAATAGGTGAAGTGTGAGTACCTTTATACTTCTACCACATCTTTCTTGGTAAAATAATAGAAGTGATGCTATATTAACATTATTCAAATGTTTAGTTTCACAATGTTTAGAAACTTCAAACATAATACAAGATAATATTATTATGTAAAATAAACATAGTTTATTTTAGCATTTGCAAATTGCGTGTGTAAAATACACAAACGAAATGCAACAGAAAATGAAAATATCTTGAAGCTGAAATATATTTTACGTTAACACTACAATAGAATTTGGTTTCTTGCAGGAGAATGTTTCATGAAATTGAGAATTTCTTCTAGAAAACAGAGAAAACATAACATAAAACTGTTGGTTTGTTTAAAGAGACTGAACGTAACATTTTACGAAATAATATTTTCATTTTCTGACCATCTACTATTCTTAAGGAATCTAGGTGTCTTTATTTATTTTGAATTTAAATTAGTCACGCACAAATGAACGTGCTCAGAGAGCAGTTGGGGGATTAGGTCCCCGTTACTTGTGACAACCATGGTAGTTGCAGATAGTAAAACATAACAAAGAAATATACCCAAACTGTCCACTCAAATCGCATGGAAAATCGCAGTACTTTTAGTTATATCCCATCTACACATAAATCGCACAGAAAATCGCTAAGAAGTTGGCATTTCACTAAATTAACCAAATGTTAATAACCTTAAATTAAATTGTGACTAAGTTCTCGACTAATGTAATGCGTTTACACGCTTGTTTGAATTCAGTTGTCTTAATTGGTAAGTTTTAGACTAGATTACAAATGGTAATCAAATTAGAAGCTCCAGTACAGTGTTAATTCAGAGTTTAACTAATTAAATGCTATAACACTTATTTGCCTCCTTAATTCAAATAAGTGTAATCATCTCTGAAGCCTTACTTAATGATAAAATAAGAGACCTTGCAGACTACAAAAAATACTAAGTATCGGTCGATAGTATTATAAGCCAAAGTAGTAAAGTGTAATGTGCGCACTTCCTTACATCTTCATACTGTTTGAGAGTCGATTAAACTATTGGCTGACCGTTTGTAGGCTGTGGAGGCTTTAGCAAGATTTTAAAAGGATATTTTTTTGTAACCATGAACTATTTAGCAAGAAATAAATGTTAAAGGACAATGATATTCCTTGAAATTTGGTCCGACCCTCAACAGCTACATGTGATTCATTTTAAGATATGTATTTTTTAACTGAACAAAAGTAACTTTATACCAAGTGCCAATTAATGCTGCCAGCCCGTTGATAGATATTCTTTTTCACACATGGCCACCATGGTTTAATTAACTATGGTAATTTAAACAACAACTTTAAACAGATTAACATTTAAAACTTGATGCCATAGGAATATTTGTTTAGTTTAAATATACCTATCCAACCATGTATTTCATGTAGCTATTGAAGGGTAAGCCACAGTTAGCATCCTCTTTTGTCAGGAGTCAGATCGATTATTCTGTTTTTCTATCTTAATCTCAAAAAAATATTATTGTGAACCTCATCACCACACCAAATCTAGGTACATATTTCCACAATTGTATAAAACCAGAATCAAACCGACAGACTGGATAGTTCACGAGTTATAGCACAAATGATATCACAATGTTACTCTTTAGTGGAAACAAATTGTAGATGTGCATGAACATTGGAATAAAAGTGTATTTTTAAACATGTGTTTTATTGGCTAAGAATCCTAAGTAAAAATACTTTTTAATTAGTTTGATGGCAAGGAACTTCCTATAAGATCGGAGTGAGTACTCGAGTTCGATCACCGTGTCAGGCGACTGTTTTTTTGTCTGAAATTCTCATTAGCAGCATGGAGCCTGGAATTTTTACCGGACACTATAGGTCACATGATATTTATACATACCAGGGGTAATGTACATCTTTTGACATACCTCTCTTGGTATAATATACCTAGAGGTGATTATTCTGGTTATGAATGTATGTGTGTATGTTTCTCAAATTCTGCAATGCGATTGTATGCTGCATAATGTAGTGAGTTCTAAACACTTGGATACAACTTTGATTCAAATCAAAATATGTAAAAAATACTTCTTACTTTGTAGCTCTTAACCAATCTCACATATTTACGAAAAAATCTGAGAGCTAATTGAATAGAGAAATATTCATTAATTAAATAATATTCTAATTCTACTAGTATTGGATTAATAAGAGCATAGAGAGAAAGTAAATTCTTTATCAACATGCGTTTGACAATCAAAAGGTAAGTTTTTATTATTTATTTTTAAACAAAAATGTTTTAATACGATGGCATCGTGCCTGTGATTTCACGATTTAAACTGAATATCAAACATGAACACAGTTTATTGCATGTGAGGCTGGTTAAAAAATGCTCTTACACTATTAAAATGAATACCAATGATGATATTTCGTTTTATAAAAAGATGTCTTACCCAACATTGTACATAAGATTAATTATACCCACAGAAGAGGAAAAATTAACGAAAACACCAAAGTGTTACCATTTTTACAAGAGGAAGAAATATAGCTGAATCAAGTAGACGGGAATTCGCGTTACCGTAAAAAGGTAAAACTGGATTAAGTATGTATGAGGCCATTAGTGAGGGGACTAGGGGTAGCAAGAGTATTGCAGAACAAATTTATGTTTGCAGGTGGTGAGATGTAGCAAATAGTGTGTTATTTTGTTTATATAACAGAATAAATATAAAATCAAACATTTATTTCAAGCATTTGAAATTAAGACATTTTTGATGTCTAAGTACGTATTGCGGCAATTGTTTGCTTTAATGTGTTTTTATATTTACCTACAAAGAAAAATATCCAAATTATTAACAATGTTGTCTGTAGTAGTTAAGCCACTATTATGATATTTTAAAATACTTTAAATAATAATTATTATAAATAAATGTAAGGTTTCTCAGTTAATATTAATTGTTATGTAAGCCATAAACAGAGTGTCCCCACAGCGATGCCACACGGAGGATAGCTACATTATCTTAAATAATGTTGATAGAAGATTTAATTCAAATAAGACTTCATTTTGTTTTTAAACTGCATTCAATTATTTTTGAAAATATGTTTGCATCGTCAGCGAATTAAATCAGTTAACACTGATTTAATTCACCGCACGCTGGTGCAAACACATTTTTAAAAATCTTTAAGAGTAATTTAAATTGTTTTGAAATCAAAATAGAGCTTTAGTTTTTTCAGTTAAATTTGTTAGGCTCTACTTGCATAGCCGTGGCCCGCTGGAAACCCTGTTTAAGTATTATTATTTAACTTGTTTTATGTACAAACCCAAGTACAACACAGTTGTTTCATGGCAGAAGAAGATAACATTTTTATCTTGTTAAGAATATCTAGTAAGATAAGCTAAGCTAAGAAGATGACCTTTATTAACATTAATGTCGATAAAGGTCATCTTTTTATTTACTACTTTGCGTGGTATATTCAATGTTAAAACTGTACTACCAATTCACAAGCCTTATTAAAATATTATTAAATACACTTTTCAAGACATAACGTACCTGTGTGGTAAAAGTACTAGCCGCTTCAATCTCGTGGCGCCCCCACGACACGCACATGTATCTTTGTAAAACCTTTGGAGTGCGAAGTCAAGGGATGTGTAGTATACGCCTATCTCTGTAATGTAAAAGTCTCGAGTCATCACGGCGGAATATAGAATTAAAGTGCGTATTCTTTAGCTGATTATATTAGCCGGTGATGATACTGCAGAATTCTGGTTTCATTTATATTTTTAGATTGCGTTGCCAACTTCTGTATCACATTAGCAATTCTGTGTGTGAATTTGCGTTTAGGGGAATAAACTCAAGTGGTATGGAGAATTCTCTTGGAGATACTGAATAATACAGATATTTTCATGTTGGAAATATTTATGAATGCTTAGGTTGTTAGTGCCTGTCGTAAGTATACTCTCTTTTTGTAGCATTGACCTACAATATTTTTCATGTGGTATTTCTAGTTAACTTATTATTATCTTTAGTCCAAGAAATATATTGAGATATTAAAAACACCCACCCCTGAATTAGCGCTCGCTACTATAAAGAAATAAAAAAAAATACTGATTCCATGGTCCATTATTATAACGCATGAAATAATAAAATTAAACTAAATGTTATATGTTTCAGTTTGAAGGTATTTAAAGTGTAATGGTAGTATAATAACTTTTATGAAGAAGTAGAATAAAAAGGGCTGTAGTCCTTCCTCGGAAGGCCATTGTTATTAATAATATAAAAAGAAAACAGATACACATTTTATCGAGTATTTTTTGTGAACACAACTGTCGGTAAGTAATACTGATACAAATTACTAGCTTACGTGTATCGAATGTAAACGTACTACATTGATACCCGATACTAAAACGTTTAGAGGTGCAAACATCCTTATGAATATGAATTAGTTATTTGCTTACCTTTAAGTGTTTATAGTTTCAGAAAAATATGCGAGAATTGCCTGGTATAAATGAAAATGAACCTAGAAAGCTGATTTTTGGATATGTTGTAGAGGAAGCTTAAAAAAACATACCCTCGATTACGTGTGAGCTTTCGCTCCATCTTAGCAAAAGAAGTTACATTTGTGTGTTTTTCGATTTAATTCGGCTTGCCGTCATTTGAGAAAAAAGATTTGTTTGGACGATTTATTACGTTCTAAAATTAAATAACAAAACATTTCACCTACCGTTATTCAAGGTAGCGATATTTAAATAAAAAGGAAAAAATACAGAATTTCATGTTACAGTTGTTATTTCGTTATTCTCCTTACTAGCGATTTGTTTCAACACATTATTATGTTAAAAATCTCGCAGAGCATACAAATATAACGTATCAGTTGGCTTATAAATTTCATAAAATTGATCTTAAGAATACAAAAATATTGACGTTTCGCTTTACTTCCATGGCATTTAAATAACCTTTTGAACCAAATTAACTGAATAAAAAACAGCCTTGTTTGAGTTGGACTCACGCATGAAAGATGTCGTACCATATTATTTATAAATATAAATTATATTAGTCGTCCTACGTGCAATTTAAATATTCATCTTAATCAGTGAAACAAAAAGTCGACTCTAATCAAATAGATAAAGATTTTCAAATATAATATCTTTATTATGTACAGTAGAGCTGCCTCGATGGTCTAGTGGTGAGCGTATGCGCCTCCCACTGCGAGGTCTCGGGTTTGATTCCTGGGTCGGGCAAAGTGTTATTTGTAAACTTTCCGTCGGGATGGCGATAGGCTCACCCTCTATCCCATGGAACCTGAAAACAAAACAGGTGAACTGTGGGTGTTGTACACCTCTGCCACACCCTTCTGGGTAATATAGGCGTGATGTCATGTTTATATTATTATTATAATAATAATAACTTTCTTTATTCAGACAAATTAGTTTATGTATTATGTATAGTGAATCGGTAAATCATACCAATCATATTTTACATCTCCACCGTTTATCCATTACTTATATCATCCCAACTTGAATACAAAAATCATTTCCCACTGACCTCAAAGCGGGATATCAGTCAATCCATCAGCTTTCTACGAAGTATTTTCTCCAAATTGAAAACTGATGAAACGCTCACGAACCTCACAAAGCAATAGCTTCTCTATCCTTTTACGATATCCCACCAAATATGAAATCGATCGCGTGGCTATCCGACTGAGCGAGAGAGGGTGAGCGAAGTTTATTTTGGTGAGGATCACTTTTTTATTCTGAACTGTCTGTGTAGTAGGTTCTATTTCCTGATTTTTAATAAATTGAAGCTGTAACTATAAAATTTCATAGCATTGTAAAATAACAGTTATGTAAGGATTATGAATTCTCGAACGCAATTTTTTTCTGCCTGTAAAATTCAAGTTCATTAATTTCATTCGATTGTATCAGCAACCGCTTGTTTACTCAGCTCACTCTAAGCTTAAAATATCTAACGTCCTAAACGTTAGATATTTTTTTTATACCGTTAACCAATACGTTTAAACAAAATGTTTTATATTTACAACACTTTCTCTTTTGAATCTATCCATCCAAAGGTTGTCTGGCAGAAATTGCGTCAAGCGATAAGGCCGCTTTTTGCATATTGTTATTGTCTTTCAATAGTTGTCTTTAGTTTGTAATGTAATGGTATGCAAATAAAGTTTTATCTATCTATCTATCTATCTCTAAAAATAATATGAAAAAAGTGGGTGCATGAAAGGAGCCTCCCCGAGTGACGTACACAACGATTCCCTACGTCCGACGCACCCTGGGCAATTCGCGAGTTCTTAAAAGCGAATTGGCTAATCCTTTCACCACGATGGCAAGTCAAAATAAAATTTGACTCAGCCATCGACACGACGAAGAAGAAGAAGAAGATCTCTAAATGTCTCATTGTGCACTAACGTTAAACACAACACAGTTATAACCAGGGAAATTATCAATAGCTAAAGGGTTCATCGACATGCTATTAAATTTTACGAGGGACAAAACGCAAGCGATATCTCGATAGCTCGAGTTGTTATTAACAACGGGAGCAGGTGGCCTTGGAACCTCTCCTGATAAATGTCAATGCTGTATTAACGGTCCATGCTCGAAGCTTCGTGTAACTTCGTACGCATTCGGCTTTGTTCGTAAGTCGTAGAGAATTGCGGTGTGCTTTTGGTCAGATTTGTGAGGACCCGAATTGATTGAGGCGGCAGTCTGATTTCGGGAATTCTATTGGGAAGTATTGAAATGGAAATTTGGTTTGGAATATCTAATTTCTGACTCTAATGAACAATAGAAGTGAATTTAATTCTACTATTTACTCAAAATTATGACCCAGTTTCACAAACGCTATATAAACCTTATCAGTTGGATAAACATAGTATTAGGTACATTTACAAAATTAAACTGATGCTGTGTTCTATTCTCAAGTGAGAATTGTGTCACTTTTATATTCAGTCAAAATATATAATATAAATGGCGGATTATATTTAAAGACTGCATTATGAGCTAATGGATAAATAAAAAAAAAACATCTAAAGATACTGCAGTTTTTTTTATAAAATTGGCCTGTGACCTTTCAATAAATTGTTTTGACATGAGACAGTTCTAGTTTTATACGTTTCTCAACTCTATCTAAGCTCAATGATATTGACTCATGTCATTCCAATTTCAATAACCTTGTGTAATTTATTTATTCAGACTGTACAGCACACCAGACCAAATTAACTTCTAATTATTCATAAATACATTTCAGGTTTCAACCTTTCAACAAAGAAGTAAACGAGCTGTATTCATCAGTCATTTTCATGACCACTTTTTCCATTAACACATACGTGGTTTCGGCAATCCCTTTGATCGTTAATTACAGCGCCGCCATTCGGGCAAAATGCTATTTTTAGCTTTGGACAATTACGAGATTTGTGATTGATCGTCTTTTAATCAAATATATGGTGCATGTGAACCTTTTTGGCATGTCCTAAATAAACATAATTTATTTTTATTTGCATTATTTGGTATGTAAATAAACCTTAAGTGAGAATTATGTTTGCGTGACTCCGTCCGTGTGAATATTAATGACAATATCAAACTCATAAATTATTTTTTATACGTCGTTTTTGGATAACAAACGTGCAGTCTACCTGATGATAAGAGGTAACTACAGCTAATGGACACAAAAAATCCACAAGAGCAGAAGCAGATGCGTTGCTTTATCTTTAATTAATGTAATGTTTTGTTGAATAAATTGGTAAATGAAATTCACTTCTTTCACAACATAGAGTCCAAAATTAGAAACTCCAATGCAAATTTCCATTTCAACACTTCCCAATAGGATTCCCGAAATCAGACTGCCGCAATCAATTAAGGTCCTTACAAATCTGACCAAAAGCTAACCGCAATTCTCTACGGCTTACGAACAAAGCCGAATGCGTACGAAGTTACACAAAGCTTCGAACATCGACCGTAAATTCAGCATTGACATTTATCAGAAGAGGTTCCAAGGCCACCTGCGCCCGTACTTGACATAACTACTATCGAGATATCGCTTGCGTTTTGCCTCTCGTAAAATTGTGAAGCATGTCGAGAAACCCTTTTGATATTAGAAATTCCTAAGGCATTATCTAAGAGCTAGTTTGTGATTAGACACATAGTAAGGATGTGATGTGTATTAAAGATAGAAACGGAGCTACTATAAAAATAACATGAAAAAAAGTGTGTACACATCTGCCACGCTCCTTGCGTTAATCAATACGTGTGATGTTATGTGAAGAAGAAAACCAAATCCTGCCTACTCCCATGGGCTCACCCACTATCGCAAGGGACCTAAAATTACAAGGCAAGTGTGGGTGCAATACACCTGCCTTCAATTACGTAATAATAATTATTGTATATAATATTAAAGTTGAAATATTAAGAATCCAGCAGGACTCGAACCTGCACCCCCTGGGTATACGGATTCTTAATTTTTCAACTTTGATATTATATAAAATACAAAAAGGCATAGCAAAGCTAAAATTTGCTTTAAAATATTACAAATAATTATTGTGTTGACCGTATTTTTCTCCACATGATGAATTGTGTCAAAATGGGAAAGAAACTTTTTTTTTATAGCTGTTTACAAATGGGATTTGGTCTTCAACTGTTTTACGAAGTGCAAAGTGACACTGTTACCTTTTACGGTAAAGCGTTTCATGCAGTTTTAAATTTGAAGAATATACTTTGTTGAACGCTGATGGATTGACTGATATCCTGCTTTTGAGATTAATGAAAAATGATTTTTGTATTCAAGTTGGTAGTGATATGAGTTATGGATTAGTGAGTGGATGTAAAATGTGATTGGTTTGCTAAAAAAATATGGATATTGGTTTATTTTGAAAGAGTGGTAGATAATTGAATGTTTTTGTAACGATGTTTTTTATTTAAATGATCTCTAGTTCGTTTGTCTGGAATTTTTAAGACCTAGCCGAAGAGTTATTTGGGTTTGTCCGGCAGGAAATTTTTAATAGCAGCACGTAGTTGAAAGACATAAACGTAACAGGTAAAATTTGGGTGTTGTACTATTTTGTCTCACCCTTCTAGATAATAATAATATAGGCGTGATGTAATGTTATGTTGAATGCTAAAAACAGCAGAGTACCAAAGTGATGAGTGAGTCTGCTCGTATTACTGATGATACCATGAAAGGAGGGGTGCATGAAAGGAGCCTCCCCGAGTGACGTACATAACGATTCCGTACGTCCGGCGCACCCTGGGCAATTCGCGAGTTCTTTAAAGCGAATTGGCTAATCCTTTCACCACGATGGCAAGTCAACATAAAATTTGACTCAGCCATCGACACGACGAAGAAGAAGAAGACTGATGATACCCGAAACCTATACGTGTAAAGGCACGTATAGGTTTCGGGTATCATCAGTAATATGAGTATGTGGAGTTCTGTATTCGAAACACGTAACCACACAGTTATGTTTTTGTATTACCTACTGACAGTCAAGTACACAAAATGTCTGATAAAATGTTTTCTACATAATATCATCATCACGTGTATACTACACAGAAGGGTGTGGCAGAAGTGTACAGCACCCACACTTCACCTGGTATGTTAAGGTTACATGGGATGGGGGGTGAGCCTATCGCCATCCACCAGCCACAATTTCAACTCCGTGCTGCTATTGAGAATTGCCTGGCGAAAACATCACAAACTACACTGTTATCCGACCCGAGAACCGAACCCGTGACCTTGCGGTAAGTGATACACAAATTATACCGCTAGACCAACGAGGCAGTGTTCTACTTCTTTTATATTCATTAATTATATCCGCAATGTTAAAAAGCTCATTATATTTTAAAACATTTTAAAATTCACAAAGCAACACTTTCATGTTAAAATTACCTTTGTTGAACCTTTTTTATTATTTATCTGCCTTTCTAGGGAGAAATGCATTCGAAAATTTAAAATATTTCAATGTTGCGCGTTAAGCAACCAATTTTCATGCCCAGTATGCCCATTCCTCTTTTATGTTTTCATTGTTTTCTTAAATAAACTTATAATATACAACCAAAAAAATAAATAAATTGAAGTGTCTGTTTTTAATGTAACAATTTTAAAATAACAATGTTATTTTAATCTGGTATAGTTGTTTGCACGATTCCTTCGACTAAAATACAGTTTTAAAAAAAATGTCTGTCTTTCTGTTTGACTAGTATTCTAAACGGCTAAACCGATTTTAATTAATTTGTACAATGCAGGCAACCAACTACAGAGCACGTAATATAAGCTACATTTTATTCATGTACCCACCACGCAGATGAAACAGCAGGCGAAAGTATATTTGTTTGTTTCATAGCGCTAATCTCGAGAAATACTGATTCAATTTTGATAATTATTTTGTTTGACAGTCTTACTCTCAATATAGGTCTTTAGATATTTAATATTACGATAAACTTCACGGAAACAGAGAAGTAGGATTGAATGCGGGTCAAAGCGCGGGAACAGCCTACTACTTAATACAACGAATTTCATGCGGATAAAGCCGCAGGGAAAAGCTAGACTCTATTATTTAAAAAAATGTACATAGCAGTCAGCACAAAATCGATTAATAGAATTTTCGATAAAGTACTTGCCTAGTTTAAATATATTTCCTAAAACCTAAAACGCCAGCCAAAAATGCATTGCACTAAAATAAATTCAGCCCAAAGAGTAGTCTAAAAGTCTATCCAATACGTTACGCGGTATAAGGCCATTAAAGAGAATTATTGCTGAATCTATGTTTCTGCCTTCTAAAAGCTTAGCTTGTAATGAGCTTATCCTATTACATTAGAAGCCTAAAAATGGATGCTTCATCATCATTTGGAATATTTATTTCTCGTAGACTTCTATAGATACAAACTTAACTTCTCATGTAGTAGATAATAAGTCTTTAACATCCTTCAAACAAAACATTGGTCAATTATATGCAAATAATTTATTTTTGTAACTATGCAAACTTTAAAGGACATTTCAGAAGCAAAGCGTACAAACCAATATAGTTACATATTAATTACGTTTTATTAGTATAACTTAATTAGTATAACATTAAAACTAAATTATTGAACGTAACAACTATATATATTTCGAACCAGTAGTTTCTATAATTAGCGCGTTACCAAAAAGACTCTTCAGTTTATAAATAATAAAAAAGATTTACCTATTATATTTTCTTAAAAATATAATTATGTATTCATATCGACGATAGAAAACGTAAACGCTGTAAATAATCAAAAATGCGTTTTTTACATTATTTTATCATAAAAATAAATCTGCGTCGATTGGTCTGGCTTTCATATTTCTACGATGAAAAAAATATTAGTATTACGTCATACGCATTTTGAAAAATTCTTGGCTATTTTTTGTTGGAACCCAACCAAAAAATGCCTAATTTTCATGCTACTGTGGCTTATGCTATTCTTGCGGTCAGCGAAAATTAACAAAAATGACGTAACATACAGCAATTTATAATTTATACGTATAAACTTATTATAAAAAAAAAATATCATAGAGAAATGCTACTGCACTTTATTATTTAATAAATTTAGATCGGTATTTTACACACCTTTAGTACCGTTTACCTGCCAAAGCCAGGGTAACCCAAACTGTATAATAGTCCATCGTTCTTACCTGTGTTAGGAGCATGCGCTGACAAGTTTTCAGCTTTTATAAAATAACGAAGGTCTGGGGTTCACGGGCTCTTAAACTAATTTCAGAATAATTTTTTGGCTCTGGTTAATATTTTTTGTTTTATGAGATACAGTCTTTACGTTTTCCGTCGTCAATATGTACTATCTTATCACATATGGTATGATAAATAAAAGGTTAAACAATTATAAATAATAGTAATAAATAAATATTTCACAACTCAGCCACAACGCCATCTAGTCCCAAATGATATGTAAACCTTTGCCCAACATAAGAACATTATTCAAGCAACCCGACCCGAAAGAATCTTAAAATAAATGTACACTAAAAGTATACATCTCGTTGATCCGATCAAATGTAAAGGACGAATGTAAGACGATTAAAGAAAAGGGATTCGGAAGAGAATATACAAGTCATTGATAGGGAGATTATCGATTTGATTACCTGCTTTAATAAAAAGCAAAAAATAAATTTACTTTGCACAAAATAATACGTTTTTTCATTTAGTTAAATAGAAATTATTCAATAATTATTTTATAATTCTGAAGTCGGTGCCAAGTAAAAACAACCTTTCTACAATATCAAATTACAGTTCACACAAAAAGTGAGGCGTAGTTGTGCTAGTGCGCGGTCGCCCAGTATTGGTACTTACCACAGAAATATAACTAATTTTCAGTTAGAAAAATGTTGTTAGAACGATTGATATTATCTATACAGTGTTATTAATTGTTTACTTGGCACCGACTTCAGAATTATAAAATAATTATTGATAAATTTCTATTTAACTAAATGAAAAAACGTATTATTTTGTGCGAAGTAAATTTATTTTTTGCTTTTTAGTTTACCTACTTTTTGAAGTCGGTTTTTTTTTTGTTAAAAATTATTTTATTTTACGATTTTAAGTGATGGGTAGACCGAGCCAGAATGTTTCTCGAATGAGGAGACGATGGTTACTTGAGACGGAAAACTTATTTATAATAAACAAGAATTAAATCCTTTCTCCTGACTATTGAGGGTCACGACCTTCCATCATCAGCTCATTTTACACAATAACTAGCAGTAGGAATATGCGTACAGTAGTGAAAGAATTATCCTTTAACTCCTAACTATTGAGGAGTTGACCTTCCATCATCAGCTCAACCACATAAAATTATTGCGACCAAGCGTAAATCCTGGCTTCGATTAATAAAATATGAGGGTTGCCCCCGATTTCTCTGGGGTCCCATCATCAGATCATGACATGCTGACAATGGGACCACCTTTGAAATATCTCCGTTCCAACAGCTCACTTGATATCATAACTAGCAGTCTGAATATGTGTACAGTAGTGAAAGAATTATCCTTTAACTCCTAACCATTGAGGAGTTGACCTTCCATCATCAGCTCATCCACATAAAAATACGTAAATACTGGTGTAGCTTTGAAAAACACAATAAAACATTACATGTGCCTATAAAATTTGAGGGTTGCCCTCGATTTCTCTGAGATCCCATCATCAGATCACGACATGCTGACGATGGGACCCCTTTGGAATTATCTCCTGTCCAACAAAAAAAGAATCATCAAAATCAGTTCATAAACGACAGAGATATCCGTGAACAAACATAAAAAAAAAAAAAGCAACATATATACGAATCGAATTGAGAACCTCCTCCTTTTTTAGAAGTCGGTTAAAAAGGATTTTTTGTATTTCTTTCAGAACAGTTAAAACAGTGAAATGGAAAGGAGAAGAAAGAAGTAGTGTGTGTTAAAATTTTGAATAGAAGACACAATTATACCACAGTTTGTTTTATTTTTAGTCGGCGCGGTGCTAGTCAGTGTTATGAGATAAGAGTTCTGCGTACCGCATTATCTCTAATTGTATGCAGTGTTTTTGAACTCTTAGGCGCTGAACTCATCACCGACGCTGCCATGCCCGGTCTCTGGCCAGCGTTGAAAACGTGGAAAAATTATCATCACTGTTTTGTTTTTATTATTATGTTATCAATTAAATTAGTAGCGCAAGTAAGAGTATAGCATAAATCTAAAATATTTATATTTTTAAAAATAGCGCCGGACTGCTATTACCAGTTTTAAGTTAGATGGACTTATTAAACAATCACAGTTAGACATTCCAATTATGATCTTACATATTCTTAGATATATTTTGTTAATCTAATAACATATCTTTCATTCCTTTATATCTCCAAGGAATATGAAAAACACAGTCTCAATAAAATCAAAAAGAGGCCATGCAAAAAAAGAACGTAACGTTATTCGAACAAATAGGCCGTTTCATATCACGGGCCAATCTTAATAACAACATAAATAATACAAGTTCCTGGGATTTTTCTTTCTAATACAGCCAGTGAGGATTTATTATAATACTAAAACTATCGTAATTCAAGAAAATCTTTGTTTTGTGACCTCTATTTTGCCTGTCCCATACTATATTATATCTAGATTAATATATTATTATAGGGTATATTTACTAATAAAAGTCCAAAGTCCAACTTTGGACTGCAAACTGCTGAAATAGCAGTTTCAAAAAGTCTCAAATCTATCAAATTTTGATACCAATGCTTCATAATGAGTGAGCTAAATTGATGACGTCAATTTTAATGCTTATTTAAGCAAGTAAGTAACATGTATGACAATAAGAGTTAGACAATAGTTTATTAATTTAGTTGTATGACATAAATAAATAAATAATTTGGATTTTTTACATTAGATAGAACGCCAGAAGCAATTACACTATCCAATGGTCCTAATGACAAGGCCAAATACACAAATTCACTCACACAAGCACACCCAATCTCAGAACAAATGTTTGCGAATCACACAAAGATTTGTCCCATGTGGGGATCGAACCCACAGCACCAGTGCAGTGGAGAGCGGTGAGGCGACCGCTTAAACATATGACAACTAAAATATAATTTGAAATACCATTGAAAATTTTCTGTAAACGTTTATTTGAGTACTTTTTAAAAGTAAATAAAATAACAAGGGCTGAAGGTAATAAGCTGAGAGTTGGCGTAATAAAAATATCAGAAAACGAGTGTCATTAACAGAGTTTTATCTTAGGGCGAAAGTTTTGCGACAAATTAATGAGGGTCCCGATATCTGCGGATAAGAGCTTGTTCACACGGAGCATTGCGACGCAGTCGTTTTAAATACTTATTAGGCCAGTAATTTAAAAAAAAAAAATGTCCTGTGTTTGTACATTGCTTAAAATAACAAAACTGATACCATTGTGACGACGCTAACCTTCGCTTGGCGTCAACCAAACGTTACATCAGCGTTACGGAAGCGCTGTGTTATCAAATCATTTTATTACAATAAGTATTATGATTTAGTTAGCTAAGTTTAATTTTATATTTTTTGTATTTTGATATTTGTTTTGACGTGTTCAAGCGCCCCTTGGGGCCCATGGAAATAAATGATTTGATTTTGATTTTTTGATTTTTGCAACGCCCAATAACACTACAAATCCTTAGTAATACAATACATTTGAAATAATATGTAAATGTTTTCCCGTCTGTTAACATTTCACGACAAGACCACTGAACTAATCTCGATTAAAATTGAAAACGGAGATATTTAAAGGCTTGGAGAAGGTGGGCGGAGTCGCTGGTGGCACTGCAGAAAAAAACTTACATCAATATTATGGTCTATGTAAAAGAATGGACTTCAACGCTGCGTCAACGCAATGTGAAATGTGAACAGGCTCTAAGGGTAGGGAGGGTAATGGAAATACGTTCTGCTTTGAGATAAAAAGTTCACAAGCTCTCGTTCCGGTAGACGTGCTTACTTCCTAAGATAGAAGGAATCGTAGCTCCGACGATTTATAGAGTACATACAAACTTTTTTGAGTTTAAACATGTCAATTGCATGACGGAGTATTTGTTTGTTATTATTCTGGATAAAAAAGCAATTTAAAGAGGCTATTCTTAACGATAAAAATTGTGTGCTTGAAATTATTGTTAGCACTAAGAGTTAGCCGTCAGATAAATTATTACTTAACTAAACATAAAAGTGGCACAGTGAGGGCTGTCGCGTATGAATTTGCCGCTTGAGGTGCTTGTGTACAGTAGCGTGAGGTCTCCAAAATATTATTATTATATATTGGCTACGCGCTCATTGAGTTTATACGTGTTTATAGAGGCATAGTTCTGTAATTTGTTATGAAAACAATATTTTTGCGAGCGACAAAGAACGCACGTGCATAAGACACGACACATATGAGAGCAATAAAGATGGACATGCTTATGACTCCACTTGAAATTGAAGCAAATAATCCTTATTTCTTAGTATTTTTGTTTCGAAATGTTTAAATAACTGACTCTACAAAAACTAATTAAATCAGAGGTAAATTTATTGTAATGTAGTAAAAAACACTACTCATTGCCCACGGCAATAGCCAGTACCAAATATAAATGACCAATAAGCGTAGGAACAGAAAAAAAAGGGCCTAGTTCTATTAGTCAGCTGTCAACTTGAAGCTCAACGCTCGTCTGACAATAACAAACTTAGACAGGACCTAACTCTACAGTGGCGCCACCTGGCGAGACAAAAAACAATAGTCCTCATTTCCTCATTCAATCATGAAATAAACAGAACTGTCACTGTATTGTTTGTGTCATAGATTTATCCTTGTAGTAACGTATCTTGGCGGTTGTGAAACAGGCAATAATAATGTTATATTTATTATATTCATAGCACGCCTGACCTTTTGGTTAAATTATATCTATTTACCAAAAGGTCAGGCACACAGCTTCCAAATTTAGCTGAGCACCGTTCTTGCACGGCTAGGTAAGATTTGGCAGGCTAATTTGCATAGATATTTTCTTTTATTTCCTCTCCATATTGATTAAGTGCTCTTAAAATCATAGTCATACTCAATCAAAGCCTATTGTATTGTATTTAGGTAATCACGGTGAATTAACAACGAATGCTCACACGATCAAAGGATGGTTTTCCAAATATAAGTTATACAACAAAGACTTACATTGATTATTCCCAGGACAGCTTACATCTTAATGCTCACAACATAACACGAATATAGTTCACAAACTTTTCAATTATTTCACATTTATACAAGCGATCTCGAAAAGTTGCGCGCGCCGGCGGTTGGCCTCACCAGAAATCTGGTTTGACGTTTTGATGACATTTGTCGAAAGTCAAATGGTTGGAATAGAGATGGGACACGCGCGTCGATAGATCGGTGAGTGTTTCATCTTCAGCCTATAACTGAACAACTGCCATTGGGCAAGTAAATTGCTGTCTACATATAAAAATATGAAGATGTACCTAAATTTGAAAAAAAAACAATAAATCGTGTGAAAACAATAGGCGACGTAAGGTTTATTGATAACGATACACCTTTACACCTAAAGTTTTTTACGAACCAATTTTTATCAGGCAATATTTTAATGCAAATATGCTTTTTTAAATTTCGTCCATTCGCTTTTTATTTTTTATTGATATGACTAATAGTCATACTTCATTTGTCAATTTCATATTGAAATTGATGAACACGATATTTAAAGTAATTTTTGACATTTTGTATAAAAACAGATTTGTTTTTATGATAATATTGATAACTTGTTAAAAGTGGCTGCAATTGGATTAATTAGTTAATAAGCTAAGCCTCACGGTTTCACCCGCGAACAAAAAGTAGCCTATATCCTGATATAAGGTCCCATCTGCCTCCATACTACTTGGTATCAAAATTGATTGACCTGTTTAGGCATAAAGGTCTAATCTGCCTTCTTTACTTTTCGATTTGTACTGTTGTTTTTGTTATTGTCATGTTTTATAGTTAATACAATTAATTTGTAACTTGTTTTCGTGCTTGTAATATGGCATTGTATGAATTTATCATATTTTTTATGAATTATGGTAATAATTTAAAACAATTTTATTTAAAAAAGTAGTAGTAATAAAGTAATAGTAAATAAAAGATAAAAATCGGCTTCATCGCTTCAAATGTAACGAGGTAATTTCAAATAAATGAAATGGTCTGCAAAAGTTATCAGAAAACACAAGCATAGATTCAGCAATTACTCTTTTTAATGTCTTTTACCACATAACGTATGGGACAGACTTTTAGACTATTTGTTTGACTAGATTTATACCAATAAAATGCAGTTTTGGCTTTGGTTTTCGGCATATAACCTAGTTTAGTACTATCTAGTAAATCAAACTTGAACAAATACTAGTTCAAATTTTATAGATGCCAAATTCCTCGCAACATAATTCATCGCATACATTTTGCTCGTAAGGGTTAGTTAAAGGCGTTTAAAACTCACACTTCAACTGCCGTGTTGGTCTGGCGGTATAATTTACGTATCCCTCACAAGGACTCGGGTTTTATTCTCGAACCAGGCAGAAGTATTATTTGGGTAATTTTCATCACGCAGGCTCACCTCTTTTACATGGGACCTAAACATAACAGGTAAAATATGGGAATTGTAGACCTCTGCCACACCCTTTTGGGTAATAAAAGTGTGATGTTATGTAATGTGAGTCAATCGACACCTACCAAGCACAATGCTAGACTCCGTGCTGCTACTAAAAATATCGTGATTAAAAGCTTAAATAACAGTTCTGCCCAACACAAAGACAGAACCGGGATCATCACAATAAGTAGTCGTATACGGCAACTACAATACTGACAGGGCAATCTTGTATTTTTTGGCAATTTAGGTAAAAATGAATGGCTTTATACACTGCGTCACGCACAGTAGGCACGGAATGACCCTCCGAAAACATCAATTATGATCGATTTTATGTTTCGATATAATGGCTTCGGCCTTTTTTGACCGTCATTTTTCTAACAATATTTTGTGTCTCGTACGTTAGCAATTTTATCTCAAATTATGTAGTTTTTTAATTGAGATTATGGATGGATGAATCTGCAAAAAGAAGACCATTTTTAGTAGTGTATAAAAAAAGTATTGTAATGCCGTAAGACCCACATGTCGTCCAATTATGAAATCTAAAAGTTATAATTTTATTGAACTAGAAAGGAATTGTTTGCCTTAGGAACTTATCAGAAACTTTCTTCTTCTTAGAATTTAGATCTCTTCAAAGCAAGAGTTAATATGTATCTCATAGGTAAGCGTGCTCCAACGTAGACCGCATCATCACTTACCATCAGGTGAGATCGTGGTCAAACGCGTGCCTAGCCATCATAAAAAAAGGATTCCTCCACAATGATTATTATATCTCTTCCAAAGGAGGTTTAGTTATAATGTGCCAAAAAAAATACACAGAATTTGCAATATCCATTGGATTTTGCAGATTTCTTCATTTTACTTTGTTAATAATAGAAACTAATGATAAATATTATTTATTAAAATTATGAAATACGGGTGTTACTCACGTAATGTTGGTCTATTGAATTTTATATAAATTATTTGAGTGTAATAAATGAACTTTATATATCTAAGCCCATATATGTGGTCTGAGGTAACTCAGAAGTTAGTATTTTGCTGGAGAAGATAGGCATTGTTACCCTAAAGAACTTATCCGAAGCTCTCAAGTTACGGACATATTGTATGTCTTACTTGAAGAGGGTTTCGTAAGTAGGTGTCAGAAAGAATAAATACAGTATTTGAAATATCCATACAAGTTTTTTCGATAGAAATATAAGAGAAATTGTTGCAAACAAATGTGTTTTTTTGGATTACCTCATTCCTTTAAAAACATATTATTATTAATCAAATATTCTTAAATTTTAAGAATAAGAAATAATTATGTTCTTATTACATTTCAAATGGTATTTATACGTTGAGACATTATCAAAAGGACCACGCTAGAAATTTGAAAGGAGCCCTTTAGGCAATAAAAACTCAAAGAAATTGCAGTTAGATATATCTCCCTTTTCTCTAGGTTATCTAATGAGGACTTCACACAGCAAAATAAGGTGGGTAGCAGTGAAGTGTAAATAAGGTGGTATTTTAAGCATTATATTAAACTTAGAACCGCGTAAAGGATACCCATTTCCCTTTGAATATCCAACATTATGTGTACAACACAAATGTTACAAACATTACTAATACCTAGGATGTAGCGGCACATTAACCGCGTAGCAGATCGGCTACGCCTGTAGCACTTCAATTGCTGCGTAGCACTAAAATTACTTTCGCCGCAGGGCTTATTATACAAATTACCTGCGTAACGATAATGTGGACCGCATTATGGAAGAGCTAACAAGAAGGATATTGCTCAAAACATTTAGTATACAAAAACATTTGAAATGAATTTCCCGTCCTAATAATTGTATTATTAAGTATTATGCTGTGTATTACAAAATAAGGAATATTGGGTTAAAAAAAATGTTATAAATTTGATTTACTTTTGTTATTTTCCGTATTGGTTATTTTTATTAGACAGAAATAACAAAAAATAAACTTTTAATTCGTGCAAAACCTCTTGAGATTTTTATATAAAATTAAATAGCTGTCTTCTTTTCTTTTTGTGAGTAGTTTCTTTCAAAGTTTATAAATAAAAAATAATTAAAAATTGAGCTATATTAATGAAGCAAAACGTAAACGCTAACTTATTATATGTAATAATAAAACACCCAAATAATCCTGAACTAAATTTAGCTAAACCGTAATCATAACATACGTTTCTAATATTCATTCCGTCTTTGGACCTTCCTCCATTTTCATAACGTCATCCGAGTGTCGAATCGTTCTCAGCTGTCCCCTTAGAAATATGTCAAAGGATTTCAAAAGGCTTTTAGTGTCATTAAAGTGTTATTTGGGTTACTGATGTCAATCGAAAAAAGTGATGTGGTATATCAAATGTCAATTGGAATATAAAATATGCACAGAGAGATGCCACAATGTGAGTATCTACCTTGAAAACGGTTGTACTTATAGATATTTATTATAGCGAATAAATATAAAGCGATATTGTGTGTTCATATTATAGCAAAAAAACGCTAAAAGACAAAATATTTAAATACTTATATGATTTTATTTTGGCAATTATCTGTTCAATCGCAAAGTCAATCTCTGTCAAGTTTAAGAAGTCTATGTGTGTACTTTAAAAGCTGCTTTCTAGTTAAATTTTCTTACTTTAACACAACAAAACTTTTAATTTGACTGAAAACCGCTGATATAATTAAACAAAAAAAAACATTTCTAATATTTCTGCACCTGTCAAAATGATTAAAATATTTGATTAAAAAACATTACCATTAACATTCATATCCACATCATCACAAAAACTACACGTACCTGTAACGCCACGAAAACATACAATCCCAAACCTATTCAAATATTAATTAAACCATTATTTGAGTTCAGAACCTTTCCTCAAAAGTCACTTAACCAATAAAAGTTTACCAATAAATGATATCGATTGGGCGTTACTGTGAAAACAATAATTATAAATTCTATAATTATGAATTACGAATAATTTTGGAATTAAGTTTCGGCAACTTTAAGCTTAATTAATAACGCAATTTACGATATTATCTGGTGGTTTATATCTATTTTTTTTGTTACTTAAATCATGTATGCCATGAAAATAGTTTCAGTTTAAGTGCACGGTTAGCGTAGTGGTTAAAGCGGTTGCCACGCTGCTTTCAACTGCGCTGGTGTTGTGGGTTCGATTCCCATATGGGACAAATATTTGTGTGATTTGTGAAAAATTGTTCTGACTCTGGGTGTGCTCTGTGTGTGTGAAATGTATGTTTGTGAACACCTCCGTGACACAGGTGTAAATTAAAAAAACAAAAAACCCGACTGCTTAAAAAAAAGAACTGAAAAGATAAAAACAAGTATAGCATTATCTACATTAAATTCATTAACAACAAATGAAATATGTCAAACTAAATTCTTTATGATGTTGCAGGCGGTGACAAACGAAGTTATATAGTAGTAACAAAGTATTGTTTGTCCCCGCCTGCAACATCATAAAGAATTTAGTTTGACATATATTATTTCATTTGTTGTTAATGAATTTAATGTAGATAATGCTATACTTGTTTTTATCTTTTCAGTTCTTTTTTTTAAGCAGTCGGGTTTTTTGTTTTTTTAATAATTATTTTTTATTTCACTCTTTTTAGTTCTTTTAACCGACATGTTTTTTTATATCTATTAATTTGTAGAAATCAAATCTTTTTGAGATCAATGAGCCTTAATTGTGAGTTAAACTACCAAATACAAAAACAATTATTCAAATTCGACCGGCAGTTGCCAAGATTAGCGTGAGCGAACATACTAACTAACTTCCACCCACTTCGGGCGCGCGAGCGTGCCGATATATAAATTGGTAAATTGTGTTTAATCAGTAATATAAATGTGATAAGAAGTATATATTTTTGAAATGGTCTTTTCATGGCCTTTTATTTGATACCCATATTACTATGATGAAAAAAAAATCCATACCAACCCCCCCTTTTTTTTTCAATTGCCGACGCCATTTTGAAAATTTATATAGCCTATGTCACTATCACTGTTTTGACGAATTCAACGACACCTCATTTGTCAAAATCCGTCTAGCCGTTTGGGCTGTAGGGCGTGCCAAAGAAATAGACATACATACATACATACATACATACGCTCGAAAAACATAACC
Source organism: Hypena proboscidalis (assembly GCA_905147285.1). Taxonomy (NCBI): domain Eukaryota; kingdom Metazoa; phylum Arthropoda; class Insecta; order Lepidoptera; family Erebidae; genus Hypena; species Hypena proboscidalis. The sequence goes on along the minus strand of LR990132.1, from coordinate 21,673,687 downwards.
CTCCTTCTGACGCAGTCGGGTAAAAAAATGCATGCACTAACTAACGCCCTACATAAACTCTGTCAAAAAGGTTAGCCCCTCTCCGGTCCGGTGAGAAGTATTAAGGCATTCTTAAGATACTATCATTATTATTCTGTTGATAGTACATAACATTTTTAGGAGCTTCATTTTATTATACTTAGTATTTGTTTAGTACACTATTATGAGACCCAAATGAATAATGCTCTTTGTATTTAATTCGGTTCAAGTCATGACTTATTTTATTACTTAATTAGGAGGCATAAAATAAACAAACCAAAATTTCTATGGAAACAATAAACTGTTATCAATATAAAGATATCTAAAGATAAAGTTACCTAAGTTTTGTTTTTATTTTTTCAGTAGAAATACCAAGTGACTATTAAAATAACTTCTTTTAGTAAATTTGTTCTTGTAGTGACTTTTGTCACGCACTTTAACAGTTCAGCGCTGGCATTACACCATTAGTTACTTCAACTAACTTTTCTTAAACACGGAATATACTTACCTTCAACAATAAACTTACCTTTCATTAAGTTACCAACGCGGTAACTTAATGAAAGGTAAGTTTATTGTTTCAAAGCAAGAACAACATTTAAATGTAATTTATGATTAAATACGTTAAGAAGCAATTTCACCGGTTCCGGTCCCGGATAGTCTTTTCAGAACCTTTTTTGACGGATGTCAAATTTATATAGAAATTTATAGAATTTACCAGCTTTTAACTATCCGGAACATTATCAGGAACTAGTGAAATTGGGTCTAAATGACTGTTGAAAAACCTATAACTGCTGGTTGCTTATGTAATGTCTATTTCAAAGTGAATAAGAATCGTTGGCGATAGTGATGGGAAAATATTAAAATGATTCATAAATTATTTGCTATTCAGATGTCTACTTTAAGTCATATATTTAAAAATAGTGCGCGAAAATGTTTTACTTTTTTTAGGGACAAAGTCGTTAAAATTGTTTTTGGAAACGATTTACTTATTTTATTTAGTTTCCGGTTCTTTTGTAATAGTTGTAAGCAACCACAAAGTAAAAAAAACGTGTTTTCTTTTTATATTAACAAAATATCTTTATAAATTTATGAATTTGAATCCTTTCTTATCAAATCATAAACCAATCCGACAAATATGTAACAAAAACCTTATCAGCTTACACGTTCAACACGAAGTACAACCTCCTTCACAATATCAAGCATATCGCATAAAACTGCTTTGTCCCGGACATGGATGGTCAAAGCGCAAACCCTTACAAACCTCTCAATTTGGCTAATATATAAAGGCACAACGCGCCTCCTCTCACATACGAACTATAAATTTTGCTCCGTACGTGATTTTGTCGAAGCAATCTATAACCCGTTCAAATAGAAATGCTCTTATCGTTCTGTCACATACTCTAATAGGTATATTCTTTATAAAATATAGGGTTATATTATCGTGAAAGCAATTTTTTGGGTGTGAGTGTTTGATATAAATTGTTTTCATAAGGTAGGCCGATAAGAGAAGTGATTGTCTATGTTCAGAAAAGGGCTTTTTATACACATTTCCAAATATCACTTTAGTTCAAATCAAATAGTCTACTAAACATAACATAACATCACGCCTATATAACCCGGAAGGGTGTGGCAGAGATATACAAAAACTGCACTTGTTATGTTTAAGTCCTATGGAACAGAGGGTAAGCCAATTGCCATCCACTGGGCACAATTCTAACTCCATGCTGCTATTGTGAATTTTCCGACGGAAACTTTATATATAACACTTTGCCTGACCTGGGAATTGAACTTTCTGAGATAGGCGGATACGCTAACCACTAGACCTTCAAGACAATACTCTACTACTAAGCAAAGAATCATAAAATTGTTTATAACAACTTCTACACGCTACCTGAAGCGGATAAAAAATAAATGAAAATCACATGTAACTTTTTTTACAGAAGCAATTAATTCTGCTATAAATTATCCATCACTGTCAGTAGAATACAGTTCTTCGTCACTAATTAGCTCTCTCTCAACAAAAGGCTTTGAAATAAAAACGCTCGCAATTCTTACAAAAGTATCATTATTATCATTTTTGTTTGAAAAGCAGGAATGAGGTTTCTTTCTATGATCTTGTCATTTTACATTTCAATTAATACGTTCTGAATCCTTGCAAATTATAATTTTCTAACAATTATTTTGGTAAATAGGGTAAAAGTTGGTTGAAATGGATTTTAATGGCCTGTTTTACAATCGTCAAGTTAATGTTACTTGATGGATAAAATAAAACAGAAACAATTTGAAATGACAACTGTCTTAGTTTTTGTTTGAACTGTTTCACTTTTATTTTAGGTAGTTGATTAAATCATTGCGTATACACAAAGATTTGTTGCGTTTGGAAATCATACCCACCACATCCGCGTAGTGGAGAGCGGTGAGGCGACCACCATGCGTCAACCATGCACTCAACTCACGTTGTATGCAATTATTATTTTTTAGTCATACGAAATATTCCCCTCAAGGTTTTTTTATATTTTCTCCTTTAAAAATGGACTTTCCCATAATAATTTAAATAATGAATGATGAATAAAATGAGTTAACTAAAACTATTGTATTCGGTTACTGTTTAGCTATATTTTGAAAATGTATTCAAATATTTTATATCAAGAGATCAGTAACCATCGTGATACTGGTACTTAAGATAATTAAGTTCTTATTTTGAGGTATTTCTTTGAGTCAGGCATAACTTAGCATTGTTTAACATCTTCTTATATATAAAATCATGTCTAGTCACAGTGTTAGTTTAAACAAACGACAGCGTCTTTAAAACGATTTTACTGATATAATTTATTTTTATGCATATTTAGAAGGTCTGAGAATAGATTATAGGATATTTCCATCGACGCATTACGTTGGTGAAGCCGCTACAGTTGTTTGTATAAAAGCCTATATCAGCGTAATAAATTATAGATTTCAGACCCTTATTCTAAAACCTTTAGTAAAACAGTCATTTGAACAGAATATTTCAAACGGTTTCCTTTCAATACGTTGTTCATTGTTTCAGAACAAAATGTTATAATAGACTTTGTTAAAGCCCAAACCATTGTGATTTACTCCTTTTTAAACTAAAGGAAATGGTTTTTTTTTTGTATGGAATCTGGTTCCACCCTCCAATAGCTACATGTGTTAGGTCATTAGATAGATATTTTTAAGTTGAACAAAAGTGAATAAAGCATTAAGTTCTAAATGTTAGTCCGTTTTGAGTAATGCTTTCTCAAAATGGTGCTTTTTCTTTACTTTTAATGCATTAATACACAAATGGAACAAATGGCTTAACATCAGCCTATTCTAAGATGAGTTTGCGGTGTATAGACTTCACCTGCTAGATAGATCAGCTTATACTGGAAATGTATAGGTTGATCGGTAGCCGTATGTACTAGCTACTGCGGCGGTATCTGCTCATGATAAATGACGGATGACATTGACAACGACAAGAAGTGACACACTCGTCAAAAATGTACAAGAGCGCTGAATCGCGATAACGAAGTGTTCACAGAGAGTGTACATAAATATACAACTTCCAAGACGCTACCGTTGGACAGCTATCCGCCAGACAATACCACCGAGCCTGGTCGGAGGATCCTCCCTTTGTAGTGGAGGAACATGACACACCGTTCCTAACATTGAATGAGCATTTTACATTTACAATCGTCATAGATTGAAACCACGTTCGTAGCATTCTTACCGCATGATGTCCAATTACAGAACGGATGAGTGGAATGCTACGGCACATTACGCTACGAATATCTACGAGTGCTACGCGCACTAAATGTGCATGACTGGCGTAGCTGATGCAAATAGCTGTCTGGAGCGCTACGAAATTGCTAACTTTATGTATTGCGATACAAAGATTTTGTTCACGCTGAATAATCTAGCTTGAAAACTAATGTTTGGTAAAATAATAAATCCTTTATTTTGGTAGGTCTCACTTACCAAAATATAATGCATCGAATAGTTTTAATTAATTCAGAGTAAAGAACAATCTATGAGCATAAATTTATATTCATTAATGAATATGAAAACTTAATAGATATTAAAATTTTATTATTTTCCGGTTAAGCTTAGCTACAATAGGTTTAACAAATCAAAAATTAATGTAAATATTAATCGAACCAAAACAAACTTTACCCTCCTCCATTATTATCATAAAAAGATCCCATTACACGAACTGAACTACTAACAAAGTGGATTACACCGAACTTCCCACAACTATCAAAGTTGTTTACAGTTTTCATATAAAAATGACATGTACACGTCTGAGTGTACGACACGCATTATCAAAGTGACAAAGTTGTTAAGCAAAGTTATTCGTAGAGCATTGACTCTCATGGACATGTTATAAACTTTTATAGTCGGTCATTTTTGTGTCGCCTAACTATTATGATGAGTTTTGGTTTCCTTCTGATTGAAAAAATGACAAAATAGGAATGTAAATTTACTTTACATCAAATTACTATCAATAATGTTTCAGATCATTACTGACAATCATAAACAACCTTTCGCCAGCTTTTAAAACAAACCAATTCCAAACCATTCAAATAATAATTAAACAATCATTTGACTTAGGAACTACTCTATAGCCATTAAGCGTATAAAAGTTTACCTCCAAATGATATCGAATAGGCCTTTCATTAAAATTTATATTATAAATCTTGTGAATTACCTTTTGTAAGTGGCATTGAAAGTTTTTTTATATAAAATTGCCAATGTAATTAAAGATGTTTTTAACGTAATTGTTGGTTAGTTAATTACCAACAACTGCCCGTAACTTTGCTCATTTACTTACTTGTCCATCCTAAGGTTGCCTGTAAGAAATTGCTTATAGCGATAAGGCCGCCGATTGTGCAACATAATTTTTTTACAACATATTTTCTTTGTTAATATTGGTGTACAATAAAGATTACTCTATCTATCTATCTATCTATTATGCACAATTTTGTTTTCTCATTATTATGAATAAACATATTATTACATCACCACAAATACGGACACGGAAATTAATTAAGAAAAAACTTTTTTTTTTATTGTGAATATTTGGTTCGTGAAATCGTAGCAAGGACAAAATACAAAATTAGCTGATGATGTAAGAAATAAAAATGAAACAAGATTTTATTTTAATTTGAACGTAACTATAAATAGTTACTAAAGCGGTGTTTTTTCAAGATAACATCTTTAAGCATTTCAAACTGAATTTTTGGAGTTCCGTTGTACTAACAAGGAGCCGACTACATATTATTCTTATATGAATGCCCGTATAATGGGAATAATTGCCCGTATGCAGAATTATCAGCGCTGCGGTGCTTTTTGGCGCTGCAGTATTGTGCTGAGATGCGTACCATTTCTGGCTTTAAGAATGTTTTTTTTTTTAAATTATTTAGTTTTAGACGTTATATTATTATGTATTTTATTTGCCAGAATAAATGATTTTTCTTTCTTTCTTTCTTTCTTTCTATGCTCTAACGGCTGACTATGGAACCCAACTGCGCATGGCCCGATATGCACTTGGCTGGTTCTTTTACTGCTATATTATCGCTAGTTTAATATTTTAATTGTGGTCGCGTGCTAAACTTACTTTATTTCAACACGGAAGGGGCGATGAAAGTATCGTTATAATATTTTCATTTGGTTCATTTGTAAATATTTTCATTCACAAAACGACGCAATTCAACGACAATTATGTATGTTTTTTTAAAACATATAGTTGTTTTTATTTAGCAAGCAAAATTTGTTAGGTTTTTACAAATGATTTAACTAATGACCTCAAAACATCGAATACACATCATCCAGTATCATAAAACGTAAACAAACAATTTCGTAGCGCTCCAGACAGCTATTTGCATCGGCTACGCCAGTCATGCACATTTTAGTGCGCGTAGCACTCGTAGCGATTCGTAGCGTAATGTGCCGTAGCGTTCCACTCATCTGTTCTGTAATTGGACATCATTGCGGTAAGAATGCTACGAACGTGGTTTCAATCTATGACGATTGTAAATGTGAAATGCTCATTCAATGTTTACGGTTAGCATGAATGGATATTAACGGTTCGTTCAAACTTCAACATTCTCGAAATATTCAATGTCATGATTTAATGATAAGAATATTATTATTTAAATGCCTTAAGTGGTAAATAATTCTTTTGAACAAGAATGCAGCGAGTTTAAAAAATAATTGTTACAATTAGGAATCCAATTTTCATCAATGTTTGACTTAGTTATAATACAGTCAATAATTTATGTCAAAATTTTAAAAAAGTTTATGAGAATACATAACTACTAATTAGCAATAACAGCCGCAAAAAGTCAGTTAAATAGTCTCTGGAGTATTTCTCAATTGCAATTTATGAACATTAAACTACTCTTTTTTTGAAATCGGTTTATACAGATCGACATTAGTTTTGATAATAACAAACAGCCTTTGTAATAGTTAAATGTAAAAAGTACTTAAGAATCAATTTAAAATAATTGATCGAAGTTATTTGAACTGAAGTGAATTAATCAATTATTTTAACGTAGAAACTTTAGTATAAATCCAATAAATTTCATAAATTTTGGAGTTAGTTTTGTTTAATTCTAGACTATAAAATTCGTTTTCAAGGGGTCAATCATAAAGGCTTAGGTTAATTGATTGTATTATTTAACTTTGGTATAAAACAATGAACAAGGTATTGAAAAGGAAACCGTTTGTTATGTACTATTCAAATATTTTCGTATTACCTTCAGAATAAGGATAAGCCAGTTAAAACAATATAATTCTGTCAGGCTTTTTTCTACTATCTCCATCAGTAATCCATCTGATAGTAGGTCGTAACTACAGTCGAACGTATTATTCGTTTTTTGATTGATTTATATATAGCATTTAGCCATACTTAGCAATCCAATACTAAAAAAAAATTTTGGACTTGAAGCGGGATATGAACCCGCTGCAGAGGAACGGGGTGTGATAATCCTCCACCACAAAGGGAGGATCCTCCGACCAGGCTCGGTGGTATTGCCTGGAGGACAGCTCGCCAACGTTAGCGAATTGACAGTTGTATTTACTCGTATGTATGTACACTAGCTGTGAACATTTCGTTATCGCGATTCAGCGCTCTTTGACGTGACGAGTGTGTCACTTCTTGACGTTGTTAATGTCAACCGTCCTTTGTTATGTGCGGAGACCGCTACACCCGCGACTATAAGATTCTATTCATTGTAATTAGTATAATTTAGTATTAATTATGATTTATTTTTATATAATTTTTTGTAATGTTTTGACGAGTTCAAGCGCCTCCTGGGGCCTATGAAAATAAATTATTTGAATTTGAATTTGAATCTAGCCTATCGCTTCACCACTCAGGCATCGAAGCCCTGCTCCGTACCCATGAATATTTTTATTGTTTTTACTGTATGCATCGTATTTAAAGACGCCTCGCATCATCTATTGTATCTACAATACTACAACTACCTATATATTGTTAGTAGCAAATTGTTACAATCAATACAAATGCTGTATCGATAAACACGATCGTTTTTTTCAATTTCTGATTGCTTATATTAAGCAAATGCTGGCCAAATAGCCAAGCTTACCAATCTAGTATTAAGTACAGTATTATGCGTTGTTATGAGTTAAAGTACGATTGCCAGTAGTTTCAGAACTCATCATATCACCAATCCGTAGGCATTTCCATACTTTAATCGAAACCTTTATAAATAAATTCGTATCACGGTCTATAACAGTAAATAAAGACTTAATAATACGAAAGTTACAATCCGATTACGAAAGTACAGAAAACACGATACCGATTGTTTCCTCTTTATACTCTTTTCACCCCAAAATTGTGTAAAGCGTACACGACAATATCTCCCTATATCTTACTAAGAATATACCTATTAGAGTATGTGACAGAACGATAAGAGCATTTCTATTTGAACGGGTTATAAATTGCTTCGGAAAAATCACGTACGGAGCAAAATTTATAGTTCGTATGTGAGAGGAGGCGCGTTGTGCCTTTATATATCAGCCAAATTGAGAGGTTTGGAAGGGTTCGCGTTTTGACCGTCCATGTCCGGGACAAAACAGTTTTTATGCGATACGCTTGATATTGTGAAGGAGGTTGTACTTCGTGTGGGAGGTTTATGATAGCACGTTTAAGCTGATAGGGTTCTTGTTACATATTTGTTGCGAGTGGTTTATGATTTGATAAGAAAGGTATCAATTTCATGAATTAGATAGAGGAATTTATTTAGTCTTTAGATATGAAATATTTTTAAAACAAAATGCTTTTACACAATTTTTGAAATTAAAGAGTGCAACGGTAAAAAGTATTAAAAATGGACGCATAGTCCACCTGATGGTAAGTGGTAACTATAGCCCATGAACATCAACAATCCACAAAAGCAGGTTGTAGATGCGTTGTTCCATCTGAGGATAATGGTGTCAGTTATTATAGGGCCCGAATCTACCAGCAAACCGAGACGCAGTAAAGCAAGCATTACTATTTGGCGGCAGTTAAAAGGTGAGATGGTGGTACAGCCAGTCATGAACTCGTTTAAAAAAGCTCTACCACTATATCTAACTTACCTTTCATTAAGTTACCAACTCTTTCTTTAATGGCGTAATGCCAGCACTTAACTGAAGTGCGTGACAAAAGTCACTACAAAAACTAATTTATTGAAGGAATTAATTGTTATAGTAAGTTTGTATTTTTAGTATCCATGCAGGAATCGGGATATCGCTCAGCGTTATGCTTTACAGCGCTTCCATTGCTGCAAGACTCCGCAAAGCGCTGGTATTTTGCGATACCCCACGCGGTGACGCCAGACGTTCATCGCAGTCATAAATAAAATATTTGCATAGAAATAAAAGTTGAATATATATGTATATACCCAAATCAGTAAAGTTCGTCTCTCAATCTAAAATCTTTCATGCCAATAACATTTCAAACTGATTCACATTGAAATTATAATTATTGTTTTCACAGAATCGCTCAATCGATATCATTTATTGGTAAACTTTTATTGGTTAAGTGACTTTTGAGTAAAGTTCTGAACTCAAATAATGGTTTAATTATTATTTGAATAGGTTTGGGATTGTATGTTTTCGTGGCTACTAACATGTCCGTATAGTTTTGTGAAATGTTATTTATTTAATTATGGAAATCCAACAAGAGCTATACACATTATAGACATATAAAAAACATATTAAGATATTTTACTGTATTCCCTCTATTAAAGGAGACCACAGCTTACAAATTCTACATAAATAGTTCAAGTATAAAAATAAAAATTTACATTATATGAGATCAAAACGTTTACAACTTAGAAAAGATTTTTTTTTATTTTTTTCTTATTAATGTTTGATCTTTAAAAATCTGAATTCAGGTAAGTATTTAACTGTCTGAGGAGCGTTTCAGCTGTTATACTTTATGTCATATTGTAGGGTCTTAACCAGGTTGAAATGTTTGAAAATAAACAGATTTCTCCATTGTTTAGAGTCGCAATGCCGCATTTGGCTTTAAGCGTATTCTTTTGTTACTTTTTTATAAATTAAAACAAACACGCACGGACAAAATTAAATAAAGTTCTATAAATAACACTCAATATGAACAGTAATACAATCGTATGCCGTCTGTTAATATTTAAGTTAAGATTTACATTTTATATAAACACGTGATTGTTTCGAGAGACGTCTGTAGCCCAAATAATACTTTAATGACACTAAAAGCCTTTTGAAATCCTTTGACATATTGCTAAGGGGACAGCTGAGAACGATTCGACACTCGGATGACGTCATGAAAATGGAGGAAGGTCCAAAGACGGATTGAATATTAGAAAACATACTTCGGGATTTAAACGACTTACGGTAGCCCTTCATTTCATGAGGTTGCCAAGGGTATATTTGTGAATAATCATTGTTGAGCAGATAGTATATAACAGTGATATTTTTATAACTTTGATATAAAACAGACAAATAATAAAAATATTGTTTTGGCTTACGAAAGAAATAATTCGTATTTTTATTGCAAAATTGTTTCATTCTTATAAGAAGAACTATCAAAGTCTTATCTTTATAGATCGGCCTGTAGTGTTAACATAACTGTCTTCCGATTTTTGCGTTAGATTTGATCCTCAAATCACAATCACTTATGCTAAGAAACTTTGGATGTTTATGGACTTCACTCAGGTGATCAGTCCCACACACACACAAACACAACAGAATTAACTTTGATTATTTTTATAGCATTTAGCTATGCTTAGCAAATTATACTAAGAAACAGTTGAAAAAGATATAGGACCAGCAGGATTTGAACCTGCGACCTTACTGCACACCGGGCAGCCGCTCTTAGCCATCCAGCTACGGTCGCCTCTTACCGGCACCCTAAATTTCTCAACTGTATGATACGTCATTTCGTGACGTCACGTTCATTTATTTGTTCCTATCTTAGGTAGGAACCCGGTGTGCAGTAAGGTCGCAGGTTCAAATCCTGCCGGTCCCATATATTTTTCAACTGTTTCTTAGTACAACAGAATTAGTACAAAAAAACAAGTTTGTTAAATAGACAATGAAGGATTGGGTCTTGCAATTATCTACAGAGCTTTATACTATATGTATTGTTACTTGAAGGTTCGTCCTTAGAATTCCCTAACATATTGTATTGTTTACTGCTTTCTTGAATGCTGTGTATTTGCAGATGGATAGAACCGTTGTCTGTATTCTCGTATGAATGGCTAGAACAATACGATAGGATTGTAGCTTTTCTACATGAATACCTCTAGACAATGCCTTTAGGCTGCTGTCGAATCTTAAATGAAAATTCAAGAGATATTTTGTACAATTCTGTGATTTCTCAACGTTGAATAGGAAATATAGTTTGATATTAAAGGTAAAAAGTTTTTATCCTACAAATAAAAAACGAACAATCATTAAACTTAAACACCATTATGAAAAAGAGTATTGTTTCAGACTTAAATATTCGAGCTCCTGCAAAATTTGACTTGATTAATAACGAAACTTAAACATAACATAATATAGCACCAACATTTTACATGTTATGTTCAGGTGCCATGAGATATAGAGTGAGTCTAATCGCCATGGACAGGGCATCATTCAAATTCCGTGCTCCTATTGTGAATTTCCTGATGGAAAGTTCACAAATGGAAATATCATATTGGACCTAAGCATGACAGGTGGAATGTGGGTGTTGTACACCTCTGCCACACCCTTTTAGGTAATAAAGGCATGATTTTATGTTACGTTATACATCAGTCTAAACTAAAGAAACAAATCATAATAGTTTAGTGACACAAAAATGACCGAGTATAAAAGTTCATAACAAGTCTACGAGAGTCAACGTTCTATGAATATCTTTACTAAAGTTGAACCATCCTTGATCTTTGCTAAACAACTTCGTCACTTTGATAATGCGTGTCGTACACTCAGATGTGTACATGTCGTTTTTATATGAAAACTGTGAACAACTTTAGTAGTTGTGGGAAGTTTGGTGTAATCCGCAATGTTAGTCATTCAGTTTGTGTAATGGGATCTTTCTTATGGTAATAAATGTGCGTAGTTTGACTTTGTAATATAGATATTATGCTATAAATAGTTATTATTATGCTTAGCGTTTCGCTTGCGTCTCTCACCGCGAGATCTTGGGTTCGTTTCACGGGTCAGTCTAAGTGTTATATATATGTGTTCGTCGGAAAATTCACAATTGCAGCACAAACTTTAAATTGTGCCCAGTGGATGGCGATAAGCTCACTCCCATGAGACTTAAACATAACAGGTGAAATGTACCTCCCTGCAACACCTTATGCGTAATATAGGCCTGATATTATGTTAATAATTATGCTTAGTTATTTAAAATGTTACTTAAATTATTTGATATTATTTACACGTTATACTTTCTGTCATGTATAAACAAGGTATGTTGAACTGTAATAATAATATTATCATTAATTTCCATTCGTGGCGTACATTAGTTCTTTTTCAGCACTCTAAAACTATCTCCATAGCAATTTACATCAAGATCACCTTAGTAATAAGCGTACAGAGGTACTTTTCTTTAAAAATATTAGTAATAAAGAAATCTTTTATTTTCTCCTTAGCTATTCAGTAGATTTCAATTTAATTCAGTGAAGACAAACAGCAACATTGAAACTTACTCAATTGAAAGTAACAACATTATAATACCCGCAATATTTACTGCAGAAGACACAAAGAGCCTTGTAAACCCCGCACAATGTCCACAAGGACAGAACAGCCATAAATATTGTAAGAAACTGCGAGTAAATAAAAATGCGTCATCCGAACGTCTATATTAATTCTGTCGATGTGGTGTAATAAATAAAACTGTTTGTAATGGCGCCTGCACACCAGGCCATTTGGCTGCCACTGCTAAGACACAATTAGTGGCAGATATTTTTATGACTAGTTAAACACGGCACATAAATTAGAAGTTGCCTAGATAATTAGAATATTATCAAATACTAGGAGCTCCCCGCGCTTTACCACTTAAAACGTTTTTGTCCCGCTCTCCTGTGTTGAATCGTGATGTTGTGTAATACATACTCTTCTAATACTAATATTATACTAATCCTTATGTATATCAAAACTCACATTTTCACTATTTCTAATATTAGTAGGATTTGTAAGGTATCGACGCAATACTTTTTATTTTCGTGTATATGGCTTGTTAAGTATTATAATTTGCTGGTCTGCATAAAAACATCGTGGGAATAAATGAAGAAGTGGGCAGAACGTCGAATACGTCAATTTTTGGGTAGGACATCCACATTTGCAACTGATGTATGATGTGTTTGTGAATTTCCACTTGGCCAGATTATCTCTGCAGCGGCCGACTTGAGTCCGAAGACGGCTAAGAGACTTGCAGATCGGCCACTGCAGTTCTTGCCCAGGAGGCAGGAATTCAGCTGGTTTAATAAAATTGGAAGGAGCAGGCTGGTAAGTAATCGATACTAATCGTCACATGCATGAGGCCCGACATGAGGCTTGCTGGTGGTATGACATGACTGCAGCAAGGATAGCGGTTGTTATTAATTGTCTCAATACTGAGTGACCGCCACTATTTTATTATTAATGAACATTAAGTGAGTAAGAATACTAAACGTGTTTCCGAATAGCTGTTTGTGACTCAAAAACCACTTAAGTTTCAATGAGACTTAGTGTTAATTGATACCAAAACATTGGGTGGTTTGTGGTAGTGACAACAACAGTTTTCGACAACATGTCTTGGACGTAATAACTTACTACTCGTGGTGTGCAGGCGCTCTTATTCAGCTGTTGCGATGAAAATCTTTGCTGAGATTATTTTGTCAATACCACTAGTAAAGAAGAAAATCCACATCGGTAGCCAATACTTCAAACTTTGATTTATTATCCCTTGTATTGTATCGAATAAACTTTTACGATCGGATGAATGAGCATTTATATGTATGCCCCTTTTTAATGTAAAAAAAGGTTTATTCATATACTTTTCGGTAAACCTAAACTTTTTAGATTTCAAAAAGTTTTAACAAGTCATCGGATATACAAAGGATTGGGCGAGTTAGAAAATAATTCAGGTCATTTGAAACCAAAAAATTATTTTTAAATATATCTTTTGTGTTGTGTTCCAACATATTTATAAACTCGTTTGTAAAATTCCGGTTTCGGTACGTATGTTGTCAAAAACTGTAAAACTTTTTTTTTACTTATATTAAAACCTTAAATAAACCTATATTGTGTGTGTATATATACAGGGTGGATGCGACATAGCGACATTTCTTTAAACCACATATTCTGTGCACACTCAATATTGATTTCCAGTGGTCCAAAATCACATGACGAGAAAAATACGAGAAATATAACGTTAAACAAGTTACATGGCTCGTACAGTGTAAAGACCCCTTACTTACCTAAACAGGCCATGGATGGCAACGTCGCATGCTACCGGCATCACTAAGGACGCCGACGCACTCATATCAAATCGCGTATTCACTTTTAAATTTCACATACACAGCCACGGAAAGTCACACGTTATTATCACAAACATCACTTTGAATAAAATTCAATTGCATTCCTAAATTCACAGAGTGCCCATCGGCGCGAACTACTCATTTGGTCATGAGGTCTCTATTTGCGGTCAAACGTTTTAATTTATTCGAACGCCACGAACACACAGAACACTATTATAATACTACATCTCAATTTTTTCTCTTTGCGTCGTGTCACATCACAATAAAACACTTAAATTTGATAATAAATAACAATGGCGCTTGCGCTTTCGTTTACGGACAAGGATGGGAGAACAGCCAGTGTTGCCAATTTAGCGTCTTTGTCACCAGATAGTGCAACTTTTGCCTTGCCTACAAAAAAAGTTTTAGCGACTTTTTCTAGGTTTATTCTATTCAGTCATTTATTTATTGTTTTATTACATTTACTTAATTATTATAAAAAAAGGCCAATTAAAACTAAGCAAAATAAGAAAGCTCATTGTCGCCGGCGAGGATGCGGTGTTTAGCGACTTATGATATCGAATCTAACGATATGCAAATTATGGACTTGGCAGCAGTGAGTAAACCTTACTTATTGGTGTGTACAGAACGCTATAATAAGGATAGAAAATAAAGGTAGTAAATGGTAGAGAAGAGTGTCTCAGGTTGAATGTTATCAATTAATTTTAGTGCTTGGATTACTGTTGTCTCGTTGATGGTAAATTTAAATTTAAAGTTTCAGACACAAAAGCCAGCTCTGAGGTAAAAGGGTACGCAACTATGCATTGACAAAACTGCTGAATAATAATCTACTTTTAAGTGATGGGACCAACATGATACTAATAGACAAAAGATTCCCTCTGATTTATGTTTAGTTCCAACTGTGGCCACAAGCAATGAGTAACGGCGCTGAGTCTACATGTTAGTAACGTTAGCCGGACAATTGGGGCTGTATGCTGTAGGTAGGTCTCGCCACTGACATTTATGAAAGAATTATTTCACGGCTTTGTCACTTTGTTACAAAATAAGAAACAAGATGCACCTACCTGTGTAGTAATTTGGTAGGTATAATCTTATCATCAACCAGACAACGGGATTACTACTATTTAATGGCCCTTTATGTGAAACGGAAAAGCTTTTTGTCATGTTCGTTCACAATGGCTCTACCATTTAATACTTTCTATCTTTATTACAGCATTCTGTGGTATTTACAAAAAGTTTTTTTTTTTTTTGCAGAGCTTAATTTTCATGCTATCTTAAATCGATTTAACTTTGCGGTTCGAATGTACGCTTTGTTTGTAAAAATTCTATGAAAATTCAATCCTACCAACCTACCAACAGCCTAAACTAACTTTATTTAAAGTATTGGGTTAGTTGCTTACTTGACTAATTATTACTAGAGAAGTAAATAAAAGTAGTTCATCTCACTTTAATAATGTCTCCAATTCAATATGAGTAAAAGAGACGCAAATAGTTTACGCAAATTCAAATGCATTCAAACCGCGTCACCAACGAAAGATCATTAAATTTGTTTAGTGCAAAATCGGCAATCTTACGGGAAATAGATTTCGCATTCTCGGAAATATTTTAATCTCAAAGACGCCGGCGCCATGTTTATGTATGTTTTTGTATTCAATTTTGTGATGTGAACGGACTCAAACTTAATTTGTAATTAGTGCTAAGTTTATTATTATTATATACACAGATTTTTATTGGATATTTGTTTTGTGAGTGTTTTTGAAAATGGTCGATTCGGGCCCGTCGGGTGGCCACCACGATCCCCGGACTTAACTCCTCTGGACTTTTTTTTGTGGGGATTTGTGAAAAACGAAGTGAAGAATTCTTCTATTGTGTTAATGTCTGTAGCGTATACAGACGTTAACACGATAGAAGAATTGCGAATACGTGTTATTTCGGCCTTTGATAAAGTAAATAGATTAGCTGCGAATAGTGATCTCATGACAAAATTAAAAAACAATATTGTGCGTAGCTACAATTTATGTATTGAACAAAACGGTGCACACATCGAAAATTTAAACATTTAATTGAAAATTATAATTGAAATTATACATCGTGAATTGATTGCAGTGATTTTGTGCTAAATTATGTAATTTGTGATTTTTTAATACGGCCTGTAATTGGAAGCAATCACATGATTTTGACATAAGCTGTCAGCTGTGTGCGATGTTGCCGTTCCGCTTTGCCGGTGAGTAAAGATGTGTTTACATAAAATAATCCATTTAGTTTGTTCGAAAAAAAAAAATTCGTAATTTTTGCGTCAGCTAATTTTGGACCACTGGAAATCAATACTGGGCATGTACAGATTATCTGGTTTAAAGAAATGTCGCTATGTCGCATCCACCCTGTATGCAAGACTTAATATTTGAATGATTTTGCTCTTTTTCTTTGTGTGCGGAGAAATTCCGTTAATACTTAACTTTTTATAGAACACGATCATAGTCCGGTTCAAACAATTGCACGAAATCAAAATGAAAAATCGCGAATAACGAATTTTTTGCCAGAAAAAGTTGAATTTTACGGTAAAAATTTGTACTTATAAAGCTATCTAGTAATTGAAAAGAACCCTTAGTACCCTTCTGACAGTGACTTATTAAGTTTTAATTAAGATATTACTTAGACTTTTTATTTTAATTTAGGACCTAACATTGTATATTTTTTGTGTCAATAAATTCTTTGAAAAATCCTACCTGCATAATTGCCAGGTATTTAAACTAATCAAACAGTGCGACAAGATTTAAACGCGAAGTCTGGTCAAGAAAAGAGTAATACAATATATTGTTAATGAGTATTCGATTGTATAATAAAGCATTCTCGATCATATCATATTGCGTACTTGATGTAACTTAAATAATAATAAAGTTCTTAGTATAAATAATAATTAAATTTCTATAATCATTCAATGTTACTTTATTCTTGTTAATAAATTTAATGTACTATTGCTTTGACTTGCACTGCAGTGGTACTATTTAATTGGCATAAGACACTTAATGTAAATGTAATCAACTGAGGTTAATTGCATTCTATTAGGTATAAACAAAGCATGTAACATGTAATAAAGCTGTTGAGTTTCTTTCAGAAATAAAATCAAAATCAAGTCAAAACTTGCACAATATCGTAGGTCAACATCAGAAGTTCGAATTTTCCAATTAGCGAGCATATTCGCAACATAGTATACTCGTTTTGTTTCCAACATGCAACCACCGCATACTTACGAACTACCAAATTAGGCTTTTCCAATCAAAATAGTTTGTTTGCCTAAAAGTTCGGATGGAAACAAAGTTGGGATATTAGAAAGCCGATGATAGCCACGGATAAAATTACAATAGTTAAAGAACGTAACATCACGCCTATATTACCCAGAAGGGTGTGGCAGGAGCAAAACCCACACTTCACCTGTTATATTTAGGTCCCATGGGAAAGGGGCTGAGCCTATCGCCATCCACCGGGCACAATTCCAACTCCGTTCTGCAATTGTGAATTTCCTGACAGAAAATTCTCAAATAACACTTTACCCGATCTGGAAATCGAACCTGTGACCTCGCGGTAAGGCTAGACTACCGAGACAGCAAATTATTTATTTATTTATTTATTTATTTAAACTTTTTGCACATATTTAGGTACAGAGGCGGACTTAATGCCTAGTGGCATTCTCTAACAGTCAACCTAGGGTGGTGCAGAGAAAAGCAAGTGTAGGTACAATAATTGATAAAAGAACTGAAGTGTTTATTTACTATTACATACGTAAATAAATACAATGATATCATACATAAACATGAAATATATATAGAAGATGATAAAAGCTAAATTTAACACATTATGATGATTCTGCCAATTGGTCGGTTAGTAATTTGCGCACTTTAACTTTGAAAGTGTACCGTGTGTTTGAAATTACGGTAGTTACTGCCTACAATAGTCTGCTCTTTGCTGCAATAGAGTTCCCTATGTCAACACCTAGGGAACTCTATTGCATGAGACCGCTCACCGTGAGTTTTCGGGTTCAATTTAGAAAAGGAAAAAAATGTTCTTCAGAAATATTTCGTCCAAAATTGTAAATCACAGAGTCTGGAATTGTGCTCGGTAGATTGTGAAAGAATCTTTCACAAGAGTCCTACAAATAACAGGTGAAGTGTGGGAGTACCTTTGCTTAACTTGTCCTGATAATATAACCGTAATGCTATAACATCTATTTATAACAGATCACCATCTGCTTCGAAACCATGTTTAATAGACTTTTTTATGAACGTTCTCGTACATTACTCATACTTTCCGTGTATGCATCTCTCGCACATAAATCACTTCGCGTTTTTCTCGCGAGCGATGGGAGTGGAAATGGCTCACGAATGGACTTGACGGGGGTAGGAAGATGAACTATTGTTTAGGGTATAAGAAAAACGTAGTGTGGGTAACCGGTTACCACTAGTTTCAGTGTTTGATTCCCGGGATAAGCAAAAGTTTAAATTAGCATTTTACTGTCAGAAAATTCTCAATAGCGACACTGTCAGATTTAATAAGGTAGCAACGTTAAGTTCGAGCCTAGATAATGGCGATAAGCTCACGTCTTTTAAAATGGGATCTATACACATAATAGGTGAAAGGTGGGCGCTATTATGCTTCGGCTACATTCGTAGTAAATATGACAAACAACTATCTGCTTGCAATATTACAGTTGAAAAATTATGATTCGATTGAGACACGATCTCATTCCTCTGGGTTTTTTTGCTTCAAAATGTTTTACAGATATTTAGGAACTACCCTCTCTGCTACTACTACGTGTTTTCACACATTTACTCACCCTTTCCGTGTATGCATCTGCGTCTTCGATATAATTTATCTCAGATAGCTGCGGCTAGCACATAAATCACTTCGCGTTTTTCACGCGAGCAATGGGAGAGGAAAAGGTTCGCAAGTAGACTTGACGGGGGCAAAATAAAAATAATTACAAAAAATACACTAAACAGTGAGAAATACTTAAGTAATATTCAACATTTCGCTTCATCGGTGTATAACTTGAAAGATTACAGAAAACGGCCACAGATGCCTATATTTATAAAATTTTCCCCGTTATCCGTTAAGGAGTTGTATCTTTTAGCATCAGCTCAACAACATGAAATGCTGACTGCTAGATGCAAATATCCGAGTAGCTTTACGTAATATGCGAAAAATTACATAGAAGCCTATAAATTAAGGAATTGTCCACAATTTCACTAGGATATCATCATCAGATCGTGACCTGATGAGAATGGAACCATATGACAAGTATACTCTTTCAGATAATAAAAGAATTTTTCAAATCGGTCCAGGCGTCTTTGAGAAATCGGTGAACAAACATGAAAAAAAAAAAAATTGATAACTCCTCCTTTTTTTAAAGTTGGTTTCAAATGAAGAGTATCTAAAAAAGATAGATAGTTATTTGGAAAAGTGATTAAGAGAACTACATTACTATCCTAACATAATAAGGCAGTAAATTTGTGGCTAGGAAAGGTCTTTAAGTCGATAATGATCATAATGTATTGTATGAATGAAATCAAAATATTTTTATATTTAGTATTTATAAAAATAATAATAATACCTATTCTCAGAGTAATATGCCTACTTATTTCAGGGGTTAACTGCCATTAATCTGACAATACCGTAAGTCTTTTACAACTTACAACCCATGTGGAATTGAAATAAACTTATTTCTAATATTCACTTAAAAATAACAGTCAAATCGTATGAATTTTAAACGTAAATATATAGTATAAACATTCAAATTATCCAACCCTGCTCCCCCTTTTGTAAACAAAACATAAAAACGCAAAATTATTCGCGCATACCTTACATTGAGGCGAACCCTTCCTGGAATGATCCAAAGGTCAGCGAGGCGTCTCTTTCTGACGCGTCGAGTAAAATCCTTTATAACTGCTGAACCACAAACATTCACATACATATCTGCGGTAAGGTTCGTCCTTTGTCTCGTATTTTTAGGCCAACAACTTTCGGGAATCCAGTTCGTAGCCGAAAATTGTGAAATTTGCTAACGTCTGTCTCGATAGTCTAGTGTTTAGGGTATTTTTTTTTATACTACGCCCACAGCGAACGAACGTGTAGTCCACCTGATGGTAATTGGAGTACAGCCCATGGACATCAACAATCCACAAAAGCAGATTAAAGATGTGTCGCTGCAGCTGCGGACTACGGTGTTATGCCTCATATGCAAGTAATTTCAGGGCCTGATCTCACCACCAACTGGAACACAGTAATGGAAGCACTACTATTTGGCGGCAGGTTAAAGGTGAGACGGTGGTGCTGCCGCCCTCGAGCTAATTCACAAGAACTCTACCACCAGTAAAAACGAATAAAAAAGTATGCGCCTCTCATCGCGAGGTCTAGGGTTTTATTAAGGTAAAGTGTTATTTGTGAACAGAATGGAGTTGGAATTATGGCCGGTGGATGGCGATTGGCACCTATTGTCCCATTAGACCTAAAAATAGCAGGTAAAGCGTGGGTGTTGTTCACCTCTGCCATATCCTTCTGGGTAATATTGGCGTGATGTTCAGCTATTCTCAATTTCCTGATGGCAATTAGACAAATAACAATCGAATGGAATCAATGCCTGACCCTTGAATCGAACCCGAGACCCCGCGGTAAGAGCACATACGCTAACCACTAGACCAACGTGACAGTTATATTTTTATAAATTATTATGTAATATTCTCAAAGTCATGTTTTATTGGCGACCGATCTTTAGCCACTCTTTTACACTAACCTACGCCTATATTCTCGAATTCATACATAAATTATCGGAAAATGGCTTTTCCAAAATAAAGATAGGCTAAAAAGTACGTTTCAGGAAGTTTTATATATCAAAGTTAATTTTAGAATGTATTTCAAACTATGAGAAAAAAACCGAAAAATGATTTTTTTTTAAATTGATAACTCCATCTATTTAGATGTCGTTTATACATCGTAGGTCACTAAATCGTTGTTAGAAAATAAACATTCACGCAACTTTATCTAGTCCAAATACTACTTAATAGTTTATTTTGTTATGAACACATACTTATTTATTATACATAGAAACATCAAGAACAAGTCAAATCTCCATGTTCATGCACACAAAATATTTGTCTTCGAAGGCAGGAATCGAACCCGCGATCTTGTGCGTAGCAGGTAGTAATGACTCGATAGTATCGATCCGCAAAGTAAACGCTTCACAGCAAATTTGAGAATTGGGATTTATAAATAAAATAATTAATAAATAAATAACGTTACATAAATTATTTTAATTATGAAATACGTTCGTTACTCACGTAATGTTGGTCTATTTAGTCGACCGCGGTTTCACCTATACTTCTAGGCATTATCAAGAGATTGCGATACGTCGCGCCTTACCAACATTACGTGAGTAACACCCGTATTTCATCATTTGAATAATGTTACAAACTCACGTCAGTTTTAAAAAAAATGTTACATAAATTAAGAACTTTTTCAATAACATAATACGAAATTAGTTATTTATAATATATCCCAATATATTAAACTTGTGAAGATCTAATAATGCACTTTCTTTTAGTTTTTATATTTATATATAACTATGAATTTTTTACGGTAAACGTGATAAATTAAAAAATATATAAATAATTACAGGTGCATCTTATTAATTAATTTTCACTTTTTCTTGTAGTTTATTTTGTCAGTTCAGTCTTTGGCAAGCATTTCAAGTCAGACACTGGCCGACCGCTGACGCAGCACGCTCACTGCGCTCGCTCAGTTCGTGTATTGCCAGTCACAATCAAACATAACCTAACCTAAATAGGCTTAATTCATTACTTTTACCTCTACTTTAAGTAATTATGATAGGTAATTGTTAAGAATCAACGGTAATTATTAATAATTTTCAATTTATTATTACATTCATCGTAACATATTTTCAAAAAACCGGCCAAGTGCTTCCGTAGCTAGTCGTAACAACATATTTCGACTTAAAAGGGATTTACTATCTGTATTAAACAAGTAACATCTTCATACAAGTCATTACTTTCAAAGGTTTTTGTAATTTGCACGAATTATTCTAAGTAACTGCATTTTACACTTTGGACCCCAATTACTCTAGAACTAATTAAGTTAAAGATAAATAGCGTCCTTCAGATAGGAAATGTTTGTAGTACACGAAACCAGCTAGCACGTATGACGAGATGTATGAATGTTAAGGAAGCGAAAGAAGTATGTAAGGAGCGAAGCACATGGCGTTCCATCGTCTCTGCCTACCCCCATGGGATAAGGCGTGATTTTATATATGTATTATGTATGTTTATTTATGTTTCAAGAATTTTGAACGAAATATTCTGAGTAACTGCATCTGACATTTCGGACCCCTATTCCTCTTGAACTAATGAAGTGAACTTATCCGCTATAGTTTTCCTTTAAATTTCATTACATGTACTACCGACACAATTTTTTTCAGATTTTAGGATCCAGTAGTTTAGCTTTTAGAGGGGGGGGGACGCCCTACTCGAACAAAAATTTGCTCTTTAAAGTTAATTATCTCGCAACCGGATCCCTAAATCAAAAAACTGTCTTAGCAACCCCTAAACGTTTTTAAAAGTCCTATCTAACAATACCCCACACTATGGGGTAGGCGACAAAAAAAAAAAACATCCCTACTTTACATGTAGGGGAGCTACCTGAAAAAAAAATATTTTTCCAAATTTTACTCTACGACTTTCTTTGTTTAGTTAACATACATGTTTATGCAAAATTTCAGTTTTCTAGCACCAACGGTTTCGTCGCTATGCCGTGGACAGACAGACGGACATGGCGAAACTATAAGGGTTCCTTGTAGGTACTACGGAACCCTAAAAAAGAATGTAAGAATTTGTATCAGTTATTCTAGTACCCATAGTACAACCTTTGCTTAGTTTGGGACTAGTTGACGTTGCGTGAAAGTTGTGTGATATTTACTTTGTAATTTTAATACAGATCAAGTGGCAAACTCGTTGTATTTAGTCCTTCTACTTATCTCCTAGTTAAAATCTCTGGTTACATACTTATAGCTAACTTAAAGACAGGCTTACTGCAAAGTAGAAGAAAGTTTGAAAGCTTAATAGAGTTGAGAAAAACAGGGTAGCTATCGACTTCTTATCATTACATGTTTTTAAGAGGGTGTATTGTTGAGGGTGTTTAGATAACTTTGTCTATGTTGTTATTTCTTGCCTTTCTCAATTATTTAATAAGCTCAAATGTGAAATAATAATACAACTAAGTATTCTAATCTCTAACTAATCTGTATTGTGTGATTTATTAATTTTTGGAACGTTTTTTAAATTTACTACCTCGATGGTCTAGTAGTTAGCGTATGCGTCTCTCACCGCGAGGTTTTGGGTTCGATTCCCGGGTCGGGCAAAGTGTTATTTGTGAACTTTCCGTCAGGAAATTCACAATAGCAGCACGGAGTTGGGGTTATGCCCGGTGGATGGCGATAGGCTCACTCCCTTTTTTTTTTTTTTTTTTTTTTTTTTTTTCGCGGGGAAATGCTTTTACGCATACCACCCCACCCGTGGGGGGACGGGCAGAGTGGCTATGTGGGACTCCCGTGCCTACGATGTTAATCGGCACAGAATACCCACTAAAACCCCGCGGTGTGCCCTCGTCGCCGAAAGATGGTGGTCGGCGAGCCCCGGATCGATATTATATCCACAGGGCTCGCCGCGGCGACCGTGCCCAGTTCGACCTCTGACCGGGCACCCGACTCTACTCAGTCCTACTCTCGTAGCGACGCCCCGGGCACACCCAGGGCGTCACTCCGTCGCGGAAGGCATCAGCGGGCGGCGGAAAGCCCCCTCCACCGCCCGCGGCCTCGCTTAGGGCGGCATTAGGCTCGCGGCGTACGCGCGCCTTCGCCGCCCAGCTCGCCGGCGGCGGAGCGGATCAGCCAGGAGTGAGTCCTCCCTGATCCGCTCCGCCGCCTCCTTCTGCGAGATGACGTCCTCACAGAAGGATGCGACCGCATCCCACGACCTCGCGCTGCTCATTGCCGCGACCACAGCCGGCAGCGAGAGGTCGTTCCCAATGACCGCGGTGAGATCCCGGCGCTGCACCTCCCAAGCAGGACACTGCTCGAGAGTGTGCTGCGCCGAGTCCTCACCGCAGTCGCAGTGGTGGCACATGGGGCTCGCCTCCCTCTTCAGCCTGTGCAGGTACTTCCCGAAGCAACCATGCCCGGTCAGCACCTGCACCAGCCTGAAGGAGAGAGTCCCATGCTGCCGCCCCGCCCACTCCTCGAGAATCGGCCGGAGCGCCTCCACGGTGCGAAAACCAGCACGTGGAGCCTCCAGCCGATTCCCCCACCGGACCATCAGCGTCCGGTGGGCCTCCTCCCGCCACACACGCAGCTGCTCGGGCATGGGGACAGAACCCTCAGCCCGAGCAGCCGCCCTGCGCCTGTACACTTCGGCGAGCACTTCCGCATCCAAATCCCACGGGGGTGTTCCGGCCAACGCACACGCTGCGTCGGTCGACACCGTGCGGTATCCACGAATGGCCTTGACCGCCAGGACGCGCTGCGGACTCCACAACCGCGCCCTGTTCCCGGCGGACAAGGCCTCCGCCCACACGGGTGCGCCGTACAGTGCCATTGACCGTACCACCCCCGCGTAAAGCCGTCGGCTGGCGACGCTGGCGCCACCCACGTTCGGCAAAAGCCGACCGAGAGCGGCAGCCACGCCTTCCAGCTTGGGCACCAAAATGCGGAAGTGCTCGTCGAAGCCCCACCGCCTATCTATCACTAGGCCCAGATATTTAAACTGGGCCTCGATCCGTACGAGGACCGAGCCGACGGTAATCGAGGCGCCAGCAGGTGGCCCGCGACGAGGCCCGTGAAACATCACGGCCTCAGTCTTGGCAGGGGCCACCCTAAGTCCCAGCGCCTCGATGCGCCCGACCACTTGGGACACACCCACTGTGGCCAGGCGTGCCGCCTCCTCGGAGTTCCGACCCCGGGCCGTGACGAGCGTGTCATCCGCATAGCAGATGACGTCTAGGCCCGGGGGGAAAGCCCCACGCAGCACCCAGTCGTAACCGATGTTCCACAGGAGCGGCCCTAGGACCGATCCCTGTGGGACACCGCACGACATGGGCCTGCGGAGCATTGCTCCGTCTCTGTCCTCGTACAGAACCCCCCTGCCTTCGAGATAGTCGGCCACCAGCCGCATCAGGTAAACCGGCACTCCATGGTACCGGAGTGCCTCGCTGACGCAGCTGAATGGCAGAGTCCCGAAGGCGTTGGCGATATCTAACGATACCGCCAACAACACCCCTCCGCCGGCGACGGCCGCCTCCGTAGCAGCCCTCAGGCGCAGGATGGCCCCGATCGTCGAACGTCCAGCACGGAAACCGTACTGGGCATCCGACAGACCCGGACCAACCTCATCAAGATGCCGGACGATACGGGTAGCAATGACTCTTTCGAGCAGCTTTCCCGCCTCGTCCAGCAACACGATAGGCCTGTAGGCCGCCACGGTGTCGGGCGGCCGTCCCGGCTTCGGGAGGAGAACCAGCTTCCCCGCCTTCCAGCAGTCAGGGAACCGTCCGGACGCCAGGCACACGTCGAACAGTTCCCTGAGGCGATCCCCCATGTGGTTGAGGACCAGGGCCAACACCCGTCCGGGTACCCCGTCGGGCCCGGGGGCGGTGTTCTTGGAACGCATCCGAAGAACAGCCGCCCCTACCTCCGCTTCTGTGACGGGTGGAGCACTGAGGTCGGCCTCCCGGTCTTCGGTCTCTTCGACCATTGCCGGGGGCGTGTGCTCCGCCCGTTGCGGGAATAGGCCCTCAACCACCTCTGCGAGGAAGCTGGGTTGGAGAGTCTCCGTAAGGGGGGCGCCCCGCGAGCGCAGCTTATTCAGCGCAGCTCGATAGGGGCGGCCCCAGGGGTCACGATCGAGACCCTCCAACATCTCCTGCCGCGCCTCCTCCTTAGCGCGGCAAATGGCCAGCTTTAGGGCGCACACCTGGTCGATGTACGCCGCGTAAAGCCGGTCTTCCATCTCGACGTCGCGGGGGCGACGTCGCCGGCTGCGGCCGTAGGACCTCCGCGCCGCAAAACACGCAGCGCGAAGGGAGGCTAGCTCCGGGGACCACCAGTAGACCTCCGTCTTCGGGGACCAACGCTTGGCACGGGGCATGGCCGCATCGCAAACCTGCGTAATCGCATCGCGAATGCGGCCAGCCGCAGCGTTGGCTCCTTCAGACGAAGGCGGGGAGACGAACCAATTGGCAATAATGGCCGCCTCCTCCAGCAGATCCCCGTCCATTCGCCCCACAGCCCACCGCGGAAACGCGCTGCGACGTCGAGAGGGAACGTGACCCCTACTGGGGTCCTGGGACCGGGAGAGCTCGAATCGGATGTACCTGTGATCCGAGAGCGTCTCAACCTCATCCAGGACACGCCAGTTCCTTACTTGCGCTTCGACGGCAGGGGTAGCGAACGAAAGGTCCACTATCGACCCCCCCTGCCGTCGAACGCAAGTGTCGGTGGTGCCCCTGTTCAGGAGACAGAGGCCCACCGACGCTGCCCACTCTTCCACCGCCCGACCGCGGGCGTCCGTCCTAGGGGACCCCCACGCCAAGGATTTGGCGTTGAAGTCCCCCAGAACGAGCACCTGACGAGGTGCTATTCGCCGTATCGAGGCCTCCACTCTATTGAGGAAGACCTCGAATTCCGCCAGACTCCGGTTCGGGGAGAAGTACACGCCGACCAGCGTTACCTCCCCCCAGTCAGCAGCAACGAATCCCGAGCCCTTGTCCCTGAGAGACAAGGGCGGGGACCGAAGCGCACCGGAGCTGACGATGGCCACGGAGTCGTCCCAGTCACCCACCCAATTCGGGCGGGGAGGAACGAAGTAGGGCTCCGCGGCCACGGCCACACCTATTGACCACTCCGCCATCGCCTGCAGGAGGAGGTCCTGGGCGCGGGCGGCGTGGTTCAAATTCGTCTGGAGGAGATTGGAGGGTTCGTAGTCCATTACTGGATTTCCGTAACCTCCATATCTCCTCCCGCGGTCAGCGGCCGAGCACCAGGAGCTGCCGTGGTCGATCGGCTAGCCCCCGGGCGCTTCGGCGCGTTGGGGATCGTGCACCCCTCCCGCCCCATCAGATGGTTGGCGGGCCGTTTGCCCGCCGCACACGGGGGGCAGTGTGGGGCGGCGGAGCATTCCGCTGCCCTGTGCCCCGGTTGACCGCAGCGGAAACATAGTCCGCTGCAGTCTACACCGCTAGTGCAGTTGGGGCGCAAGTGGCCCCTGGCCATGCACCCGTAGCACCTCGCAGGCCTCGCCCCCAGGACCGTGATCCGGGCCGAGGAGAAACCCACGAGGAGCCGCCCAGCTTTGGCCAGGAGCTTGGCCGCGGCAATGGGGCACCGGGCCCACACTGCACCCACAGCTCCAGGGCCGGGGCGGACGGCACCGACCCTGACGGAGTCGGGAGCGCACTCAGCAACCGCTATAATGCGCTCCCGGACCTCCTCCGCCGTGATGGAGTCATCCAGGCCCGACACGCGCAGCTCTGCGCACTTCGTCGGCCTGGCGACTGTGACGCCGTTCCGCCCCGCCACGAAATAGGCTCACTCCCTATCCCATGGGTCCTAAACATAACAGGGCAAATGTGAGTGTTGTACACCTCTGCCACACCTAATAATATAGGCGTGATGTAATGTTATGTTATATATAATATATGGGAACCTTTTGCACAAATAAAACAGTAATTGTTACACGTTTCAATGAAGATAAAAAAAAAAAAAAAAAAAAAAAAATATTTACGGTATTGTAATATTTTCCAACTAAGAAACGTTATTTATTTCCATAATTGGATATCTGATACGGCCAGGATGTTTGATATTTCCTAAACCAATTTTATTGAGGAAATAATTTGCGGTTTACTGGTTATTCTGTTTTATAATTAATCAAACTGATTGATGACGCCGCCGCGCCAACGTCATCAGATTTAGCTCCTCAGTTCGTGAAATAGTAAGTTTATTTATAATTTCTAAACAAAGCCAAAACTTCTGACCAATTAAAAGGATTCTTGTTGATCATGACTGGATTCAATTATTTTCAACTATAAACAAAGATTGATGGAATTATAAAGTAGGTATTTAGAGGGGCAAAAAGATCATCAAGGTTAAACTCAAAATTTTTGAACTTTCTAATGCAAAGTTAATGTGTTTAACCTTCTCCAACCGTTTTATTTTTATTTTTGTAATTTTAACATTAGTGATGCCTTTACATGTTACCGATTCAAATTGAAGTAATATTCGATTTTATTTTAGTAAAACGATTATAAAAATAAAAATACAGAAATATTTTTGGTTCAATATTAATTATTCGACATGAGGTTTTTATAAGAGTCATCATTGTAGTAAGTCAAATTTTGTTCTAATATTTTGACTTAATTTCTCGCAAATTATTAATTATGGAATACTGACAAAAAAAAATTAAATTGTGCTCTTTGATATTTTATTGCAAGACTAGATAGTCTGTGGTTTTTTTGTTATGACACGTGTTCATCAATTAAAAGTGTTGTACATCAATAAAGTACGGCATTACTGTTAAATATTACTGCGAAAAAAAAATAAAACGGTAATTTAAACCTTACGGCATATTATAAACATTGTAGAGTAAAGAGATTTTTTTGTTTATTTGTACCGAATAGGCTCCGCAACTATTGGTTTAATCTAGATGTAAAATTGTTGTCGAGGTAATTCAAGATCCCAGAAAAAACACAAGCTACTTTTTTTAACTAATAATAATAATAATAAATTACGGAAATCTCGTGAAAGCCGAGAAAGATAAACAAATTAAATATCTTGATCTGGCACACGAGATTGTCGACATGTGGGATGTGGATTCGGCCATCATTGTACCGATAGTCATATCAGTCAATGGACTGATAGCAAAGAGCCTCGACCAACACCTTAAGAGGCTCGCGTTAGGCGACTGGACCAAGAACCATAATATGCAAAAGGCGGTCCTTTTGGACACGGCACGCATCGTGAGGAGGTTCCTCTCTCTGGAGCCCTAACCATCGGCAGCTTGGTCTCTGCACCTGATGTCGGTGTTTCACTGTTTTTTAAATATTAAAAATGTTTTTTTGTATTTTTTATAAATCATATTTAAAAGTATATAAAATAAGTAAAAAAATAAACAAAGAGAAATAATAATAAAAATATCCAGAGTATTTTCAATATAACATTATTTTGCGTAGTCCTTACTTCAGTCAAGGTGCCGTGGGCGGAAAAGTCCCACTGTCAGATTACACACTTGATTGATTCGAAGCCATTCGTCAATCTTATGACGTTATAT
Organism: Hypena proboscidalis; assembly: GCA_905147285.1. Classification (NCBI taxonomy): domain Eukaryota; kingdom Metazoa; phylum Arthropoda; class Insecta; order Lepidoptera; family Erebidae; genus Hypena; species Hypena proboscidalis. The sequence continues at coordinate 21,644,292 of LR990132.1, read as the reverse complement.
CTCGACATTTGGCATATTTTTGTTTTATGCATGTAAAGTAGTTGGTTGGGTTAAAAATTATGTCAGTTGAATATTGAAAATATATCAGAATTTCTGATATATTTTGTAATAATTATTAATTTTCAGTAGGAAATTTATTTAAAAAGTTATCATTTTCATTCTTTAAAAACATCGATAAAAATCTTAAAAAGTCAAATCGGATCGGAAATCTTTATTTTGAAATATTTTTTACAAGAAACAAAATGTCCAATATTTAGTTTTCAATTTGAGTAAATAAAATCACGTAATAAATATTTCATAATATGTTTTAGCAATATTTAATAAAACTGCAAGGTCACAAATAAATATTATCAAACAAAAATAAAATATTGCAATAGTAATAGATACTCCCAAATCCTTTCAAATAAATAAATCTCAAAGCCTCTATTATCATCACTTACAAATACATATAACGTTCTCATTTTTCAATTTACTACATTAACAAATAGGTTCTATCAACATAATCCGATCACTCTTTCAGACTCTTCAAAGGGCTTAATAAGGTTTGTCTTCGTAATAACCTAAGTAGGGTAAGATATTGTGCGAACAAAATCTAGCATCTTATGTAATAAAACCGTAGATGTATTCGGCAAAATACCTGCACCGTGGTTATAATATGCAGCTGGTGACGTTATGAGCAATGCATAAATTAAGCAGAAAGGTAAGCAACTACCAATAAGTTATTGAATCATTTTTTTAAACTGCAATTGAATGGTTTACTTCATTTACACGTTAAACTCCACAAAAATGCATTTAAAAAGAAAACGACGCCCCACTAGGAATAACATCTGTGTCGCGAGGGCTTTAACCACTACGCAAACCGTGCATTCAAACCTATGCGGTTTGAGTGCACGGTTGGCGTTTACACTTATAAACCATACCAAAAAAGTATAATTATATGTATTAGTATAAGTTATTCTAGTACCTTAGTTTGGGACTAGATGGCGGTTGTGTGTGAGTTGTGGAATATTTATTTTATATATTTAAAAAAATCAAAAATACTCTTAAACATTACAAAGGGTAATAAATTCAGAACGTATTTGTATTACTTTCAGTCAAAACTCTCGGGCACTCTCATTTGATTCAAATTTATTATTATTGTACTTTATAAAATCATTGTTCAACCCAATAGGTAATGTAACGTAAATATAAACTTAACAAACTTTTCTTAATTTTTTTAAACAAGTAAATTTTTATTTGTTTCATTATCAAACATTATTAAAAAACACACACACACACACACACACACACACAACACAAACTTATGAATAAATGTAGAGTTTAAAAAAATATATAATTATTCTAAAATAATGTACGTAGCAGTCATCGATCTTAGTTTTTTTATTTACAATACCTAAACTTGAATTACACTCTTCTCAATTACTTAAAAAATATGTAACTTAAAATATGCAATATGTAACTTAAAATTTACCGCGTTTCATGACTTTATGGCAACTAGTGCCATAAAGTCATGAAACGCGGTAAATTTTGTCTTCGTTTGTTTTAGAACTGCATGGTTGCTCCTTGAATTTTCCTTCGGAGCCTTTTCATTGAAAGGATATTGTTTGTGCCTCACCAATATCAGTGAGTAAAAACGACTTTTACTATCTGATATCAGACACAAGCTTTTTCGTGCTGGAGAGGTAAAATATTTTTTTCCTGATACCAATTAAGTAATATTTTAAAGAATATTTTTGGACAAATTACTAACCTAATTTACCATACTTTCATAACGATCTAGAAAAACAATCTTTGTTAATCTTGACTTACTTGACTTAAGGTCCTGTGTGCCCTAGATGGGGCAGAGGGCATCCACAGTGCGCCGCCATCCCGCTCGGTCTTGAGCTTCGCGTTTTATTTCACTCCAGGTTTTGCCGGTATTCTTCGCCTCCGCGATGATTGTCCGTCGCCAGGTCTGCTTGGGGCGGCCACGCTTTGAGTTAATCTTAGTCCAAGTCTAAGTTTAATCTCAACTTAAAACGGCGTGAGCACTTAAATATCCCTTAACTCCTAGAAAAATAATTCTACTAGAATTTTGCTAACATTTTCTTAAGTAGGTTTAGTAAGAAATTCACTCTCATCTTGTATTTAAGTACTTTTAATTAAAAGCTTTTAATTTCATTTATTAACCCAATTCATCAATTTTGTTTTTTTTTATAAATTTGAATAATGTTTTTGAATGGAGTATAAATGTAAGGGTTTGTTTATAACAATTCCTTAAAAAAAATACACATACATTACATAATATCACGCCTATATTACCCAGGAGGGTATGGCAGAGGTTTACAACACCCACATTTTACCTGTTATGTTCAGTTCCAATGGAATAGGGCGTAAGCCTATCGCCATCCACCGGGCACAATTCTAAATCCGTGCTGCTATTCTGAATTTTATGACAAAAAAAAAAATATTATTAGCTATAATTTCGTACACATCTATTATTATAGTCAGATGAAATTTATTAATGCTAGGATACACATAGAAACAACCGCTTATATTTTGAACATTTTCAATGCTTGCGTTGAATATTCCTTAAGTAACTTTCAATATTTCGTACGCCTAAACTAAACCCAACCTACTCGTAGTAAAACGAAAATAATTTCATCCAAGAAACACAATGGCACACCACCTAGCTATAACTTTATACAATTAGGACCGCCGTATACCCCCCGGTGTCGTAAGGCTACTAAAGGATTATACCCCGGGTTACTGCTCGGTGTGCGGCGGCCATAATCCTGCATCTACCTTGGCACTAACAATAACAGTGCCGCTGCCAAGCATGGCGATTATGACGGTATCCCTTGGCACTATTCAAAGTGATATGTAGAGATAGGACAGTTTTGAAACTTGTGGAATGTACACCGCTGTGATTTGCTAGATATTGTTTATTTAATTTTTATAATCAAAACAAAACATCACGCCTATATTACCCAGAAGGCTGTGGCAGAGTGTACAACAACCACATTTCACCTGTTATGTTTGGGATCCCTGGGGTAGGAGGTGCGCTTATCGCCATCCACCGGACACAATTCCAACTTCGTGCTGCTATTTGTGAATTTGAATGTGGGAAAGTTCACAAATAACACTTTGCCCGGACCAGAAATCAAACCCGAGACCTCACGGTGAGAGGCGCAAACATCACTAGACCATCGAAGCAGCTATTTATATATTTATCATCTATATAAAAATACATGTAACGATAGGCAATTACAAATTATATCACGCACAAGCAAGGCAGAGTGTATAATATGAACCCTTCAGTGGTTATGATATAATAAGTTATTGAGTTGTGGTTAAGTTCAGGCGAGATTTTAGTAATCCAAGGTATATAATGAATCCTTGCTGCTACAAAAAATATCCTAAAACTCCAAATGTCACTTTTGTTCAATTTAGAAATTTATAGCACCCAAAGTTAAAACAATGGTGTGGTTTATTATAGATTTCGTTGTAAAATAGTATTTTTATAGGAAAATATATAATTAATATTACTACCCTGTTGTTGGTATCGTGACAATTTAATACATTTAGTTTAAGAAAAGGCCTCAGTGAGCAGACATTTTTGATTGCTTTTATCGGATTACAATTTTGGGTCAGATACAACAATATTCTTCGCAGGATTGTCATTCTGTTTCATAAAATAAATCAGTTTCCAATATGTTCTCAGAGTTTTATTTACCCAAACAAAAAAAAAGTATATTTTCCATGAAAAGTACCTATAAGAAGAGTAACCTAAAAATCACATTCTATTATGTGTCTTATATCAACACTGCGGGCACTTTATACCCCTGGACATCGCATATTGAGTTTCTCATGGACTGCAACTCGAAGAACACAACATTATAAGGGAATCACCATGTCCATTAAAAAAAAGTAATAAATATGACTTCAATTTTAAGTTAGCAAGTTATCTTGTGATTTATTGTATAAAAACGTATCTTTTACTTTGAACTACAATGTTACAGTAATTATTAAGTACATCATAACAAAAGTAATCAACTGAAAGCGTTTCACCTAATCACTTCCTCACAAACAACCCATAAAAAGTTTAATTAAGGTGACATAAATTAAGCAGACATTGCCAGTTCTGACGGTCATAAAGTCAGTGATTCATAGCATGTAGCAAGCAATGTACCAAGAACATTACTATTACGACCGCTGAATTACGCCGACACCACGATTTCGGGCACTGAGATGCCGTCATAAAAGTTAATGTCATTACTGTAGCACAGTGGTTCCCAACAGGTAGTCCACGTACCTCCAGTATCCGGTACTATCAACTATTCGAAAATTTGCGGGTTATTTATCTATAGGTACTTAATATCGGACCAAGAAAAAAAACTCAGACGTGAGGTGAAGCCATTGTTATTGAGAATACTGGTTACTCACGTTATTTTGGCAAGAGATGTGTCGATTAGTTTTAAATCTGTTACGTAGATTCATCAACTGGGCAATTAATTGCGTTTCGTTACCGTCGCGTGTATATCCCATATTCTCAATAATGAAGCATTATTAAAACCAAAATACATTCAAGAAGTGCTTTGCGGCTATCTAAAGATTTTTCAACTAGGTTTAAGTCTTCTTTGTTGGTAAATAAAGTTAGTCTGGAAACTCTGAACAGTTAGCTAATATTTGTGTGTATCTTTCAAAGTTGATTGTCTTATTGAATCAGATTATTATTCTTGCCTTTATGATTCTTACCAACAACAATGAAAAAAAGTGGTCCCTGATAAGAAAAGGTTGGAAGCCACTGCTGCAGCAGAAACGACGTGGTTAAAATTAGCTCAAGGAACGTATCTTTGAGGCTTTATGAAAACGTAGATATGTGCAAAATGTATGGTTGTGTTGCGATGTTAAGTTAGGCAAGTTAAATGGTAAAGTGATAGGATATTGATTGCACGGTTGGTGTAGTGGATGTTCGCGACTCGCTGTTTTCATCTGCGCTGGTGTTGTGGGTTTGATCCCCGCATGGGACAAATCCTTGTGTGATCCGCAATGTTCTGATTTTGGGTGTGCTCTGTGTGTGTGAAGTGTATGTTTGTAAACGTCCCCGCGACACAGGAGTTATTCCTGGTGCGGGCGTCATTTCAATATACATATATATTTATATATCTATCGTTTTAATGTTTGCTTGTCGTTAACATGCCTTGTTTTGGAACCATGTTTGATAATTTAACAAAGTGTTTTAAGGATTTTTGTATCCTTGTTCTCTTTAAATTGTTATCTAAACTAGTTTGCGTGAAATATGCCTTAAACATTACATCAGAAATACATATCCTTGCACAATAAGAATCTCAAAACTTAGGAAACTATGTTATGTTATGTGCTTCTAAATTGCGTATGGCACCTATCCATGTTCCATGTACATAGTCGCGTCAATATATCCCTAACTCAATACATTACTTCGAAGTCCTCAGAAACTTGACTTAAAAACTTTATTGACGCGACTATAACGTACATAAAATCATTTTTTATTGAAACTGACGTGCGTTTGTAACATTATTTAAATTTTCAACATTTTCAAATAGACCAACATTACGTGAGCTACACCCGTATTTCATAATTTGAATAATACATAAAACCCAAAAGTGTGTCAGTAAGAATATACTGACGCACGAGAATTTGTTGACCAAATCCAACATATGCGATTCTCAAGTCAAAAAAATATAAACTATCCGGACTACACCAGTTTAGCACACATGAATCAAGAATCACGGCTTTCAATCAATTGAAAAAGGGACTTCCGTCCCTAAGGCTCGGAGGCACTGACCTCAAAAAAGGGTTTTTATACATTCACTTACGAAAACCTCTTCTATTTAAGTGGAGTTTGAAGGCCTCATTTAAAGCTGATGTTAGAATACCTTCAAAAATATCCTACTTCATAACATACATAACATCACGCCTATATTACCCAGAAGGGTGAGGCAGAGGTGTACACCCACATTTTACCTGTTATGTATAGGTCCAATGGGATAGGGGATGAGCCTATCGACATCCACCAGGCACAATACCTAAACTCCCCGCTACTATTGGAAATTTCCTGACGGAAAGTTCACAAATAATACTTTGCCTGACTCGGGAATCGAACCTTAGACCTCGTGATGAGAGGCGCATACGCAAACCACTCGAGGCAGTTATATAATTCTTATAATACTTTTTATGAACTAAATTTGTAAAATTAAATAGATGTATAAATGTGTGCATGTTATGTTTCCTTAAAAAAACTACTACTTGGGTTTATAATGAAAGTGGTGGTACTTGTAGTTTTGCCAACTGTTTTATATTGTTGTTACCCACGGCTTAGCATCAACCCATAAAATTAAATTGCCAATATAAGCATGGTCTCACATTGTTCTAATCATTGACCAGCATAAAGCATAGTGTATAACTAGATGTATCGCCGTGTGTAAAATCAAAATCTTCTATCTAAACATAAATCTGTTGGGACTCGTACTTTCTAAATTATGAGCCCAGAGAATGTTTTTTTTTTCTGTTTGGATAAATTTCACTAAATTTCATACATTCTGACTTTTGTTAAAAAAAAGTACACGCGTACCTCATGTATGACGAAATGTGTATGTTGATTTTCTTTCTTTCTACAAGAAGCAGGTGTGTTTTATTGGGTGTTTATGCTCAATTACATACAAGTACAAGCTTTTTCTCTTTGTACGCGCAAACAAACCGGAAAAAATTGCTTGGAAGAAAAAATAACCATTTTATTCTCCCTAGCAAGTTTTTTCGGCCTTCGAAAAAATAGCGAACAACGTTTTTTGTACAATACAAATAACGTTGCCGAACTTTTCTTTCCTATTCAGGCTTCTAGCAAAAATATCCCATTCTTATAATAAAAGCCCTATATTTTCAGCACTCGTATATATCCTAAAACAAATTGTGCCATACAATCAAAATCCGAAGATCACAATGTCCTATTGCGTTTTTCTCGTCCCCTGACAGTACTTTAGTCTCTCATCTCATACATATGTATGAAATCTTAGAATAGTAGGAGATTTGAAACGATGCCTTAGCAATTTTTGTGAAAATTGTCTTTTGCAGAAAAACCGTCGAAGTCCGTTTTGGGCCACGTGCAATTTTCTGTAGTCAGCCGTTACAACATACGGACTAAAAGGCAAGGAAAGGGGAAAAGGAAAGAGGTTTACTCATTTAAGGGTGTACTTTGTAATAAATGTATTTTTCTGTATTTATGAAATTATTTTCTTTGGCAAGTTATTTCTACGTTTTTAGGGTTCCGTACCTCAAAAGGTAAAAACGGAACCCTTATAGGATCACTTTGTTGTCCGTCTGTCTGTCTGTCTGTCTGTCTGTCAAGACCTTTTTTCTCAGGAACGCGTGGAGGTATCAAGCTGAAATTCATATCAAATACTCAAGTCTATGGTCTCTTGGAGCTGTGAAAAAATCAAACTTCTAAGTCAACGCCATCAAAAGATACTCCCGTTTATGCCGCAAATTTTCGACACTCGCAAGGGAATCAAAACCTACAGGGTACTTCCCGTGAACTCAGAATCTTGAAATTTGGTACGAAGCAACGTCTTATAACACAGATAAAGGAAAAATTGCGAAAAGCATAAATTTTTAGTTACATCATAATATAATAAAAATATTTTTAATAATTTTAAACTTATTACCCCTTTACTCATGAACGCGTAGTGGTATTATATTGAAATTCTTAACAAATACTCAAGTCTATAATATCTTTAAGCTGTAACAAAATCAAACTTCTACGTCAACGCAATCAAAAGATACAGCAATTAAAGCCGCATATTTTGAAACTCGCAACTACTCGCAAGGGAATCAAAACCTAAAGGATACTTCCAGACGACCTGGAATCTTGAAATTTGGCATGAAGCAACGTTATAAAGTACACATATAGGAAAAATTCCGAAAATCTTAAATTTTTAGTTACATCACATAGTATATTTTTTTTAATAATCATAAACTTACTAGCTGACCCAGCAAACGTTGTTCAGCGATTTAAAAAAAAAACAGATGTTGGCCGATTCTCAGACCTACCCGATATGCACACAAAATTTCATGCAAATCGGTTCAGCCGTTTCGGAGGAGTTTGGAAACAAACACCGCAACACGAGAATTTTATATATTAGACTTGCTGACCCAGCAAACGTTGTTATGCGATTAACAAAAAAAAATAAAAAAATAGATTTTGGCCGATTCTCAGACCTACCCGATATGCACACAAAATTTCATGCAAATTGGTTCAGCCATTTCGGAGGAGTTTGGAAACAAACACCGCGACACGAGAATTTTGCTTCCCATTCCCTCTCGCTCCACACCATGGTCTGAACCAGGGGCCCGGCCCTACGAGAGGTCGCTGCCGCCGATCGCCTCCACGAGGACACGGCGATGCTCCGCCCAAGCGGGGCAGACCTCCACCGTATGCTCCACCGTGTCCTCTGGGCGATCCGCACAGTGGTGACACCCTGGCGTGTCCTCCCGCCTGATCCTGAACGGGAACCTCCCGAAACACCCGTGTCCGGTGAGGACCTGCGTCAGGCGGAACTCACGGTCACTCCTCAAAGAGGGGCACTACCGCCGCAATGGTGAAAACGGGTAGACCTACTTTTATTCATTTATTTATTTATTTAACACTTCATGCACACAAGTACTAACTTTTACTTATATACCTACAGGTTTGTACGGAACCCTCGGTGCGCGAGTCTGACTCGCACTTAGCCGGTTTTTATTTGAACAAACCCATTTTAGGCTGATGTCCGCCAAATCATGAAAAAGTAGTAAAATGTAAGTCAGATAGATATTTTTATTAAATTAACTACATCTTACTGAAAAATTTTGGTTCCAAACCTTGGCAACACATTTTTACACAATATTTTGGTAGCCTCGTTACTCCGATGGCAGTTTTTTACATTTAACGACTCGTATCACCTTACCTTAAACGTGAAATCTGATATTATTTCACGAAGCTTTTAATTACGTTTTACCACGGAAATTTTCACGACATAATTATGTTATAAAGACCTCGTGTCATTTTGAGTTAAAATAAATAAAATGTTTTTTATTTTAGTTAAGCCATAAACGAGTACGTCAATCACTTTTACGAAATCGCGGGAAAAAGCTTTAAATGTAATTCGCTTCAGTTGTATCCCATTCAATTTTACTATTAACACTATAACAATATAATAATATAGTATAAAATATAACAAGAAAATATTTTCCGATTGTCTTAATTTCTTTTGAAAAAAATATCCTAGATCTACTTTATATACCAAATTAATTAGTTTACGTGACTAGCTTCAGCATTTGAATATACGTAATTCTGTTTTAAAATCACAGGCAAAGCTCTCTGAATGATCACCTCCATAACTCCAAACGGGATGAAGATACCAGGCTTTGTTCTCCGGCGTTACAATTAAGTGATAATAGATTTCTTTTAGTAAAGAGAGTCCGCCTGTTTCAAATAAAATTCAATTTACTGAGAAATTCGTCGACGTCAAGAGAATTTTGTGCCTGAAATATTGCGAATTCGAAATGAATGCAGGCAAAATTCTAGGCAGAAACGGAGCTTTTAATTTGTACTCATTTAATCAATTTTTGCGAACTAAAAAGACACTTAGCAAAAGCAAATTTAGCTTACTGTTTTCACACAACAAAGAACACCTGTTATCTACTTAAATAACGCAAGAACTACCCAGAATTGAATTGTATTCTAATAAAAGCGTGCAAATTTTGGAATGGCACCTTGGAGATTATACAAATTGCGTGTATTAATAGTTATTCGAAAAAACTTATCTGCCTAGTTTAATACAATTAAGACTTCTAGTGTCTTGCTAACTAAACATTTAGGGGGGTGATCCCTAGTTGCCTCCCCCCCTTTCAGTGCGATGCATCATCTTGGCAGGACATCTGGCCTCCTGCCCCCGCCATAAAAGCTAAATTGCTTGTATGTACTTACCCTTAGGACATCTATAGCCAAAATGTTGCTTTTGACTCACTCTGAATCAAACGGATCTAGCAAAACCTCAAAGGTATTTACAAACGTCGAAACTCACACCGAACAATTCTATCTAAATACGCACCGTTTAATATCAATTTATCAGGATCGTCGCTCGACGCTGGGATCAAATGAATGATTACAATGTATTAGCCAGTCACATAGACGAATGCTCCGAATCAAAGTGGTTCAAGGGTCGCAGCCTATTGTTACCTTCAATCTTCGTTCTCAACATTTGGGACTTTATTGTATAACTTGACTTGAAAGCGTGTAACCTGATAATATGTGTCTTCTAAAACCTAAAATCTATTAATTTTCTACGATGACTACTATACAATGACTTATATGCCAGTAGTTTTTGGATTTCATCTACCCACTATATAGATATACAGACCCAAAAGCTTTTGACGGCAAATTACAAAAAAATGTGGTGATGACAAAAGGTAACTCAAAAATGAGTTTTCTGCCAGCAAACCTTTGAGGGCCAGAGGAAAAAAAAACATAAAATGTGAGAGTGAAGTGTACAAACAAAGAGAGTGATTACCTACAAATAAGACGGTCATGCTTCTTATATCGAGTTCGTTCTCAAGAGCTCTTACACCATTGAATTAGAAGGTTTGAGGCATCTCGATTGCTACCTTCAATCTTCGTGCTCAACTTTTGGGACTCAATTTTATGAGTTTTCTTTGTCTCTTCCTTCGTTTGAAAGCTATCCCCATTTGTTATTGTATTAAGTATTTACGAGCATTTAGTTTTCTTATGTTAGTTCTAGATTTAGTTTGGTACAGTTTGGGAAGTACTAGGTTTAGTCATTGTGTGTTCGGTGTTAAATTTGCCCTTGTGGTAACACGCACGTTTTAGTTAGTATAATTTAGTTTACGTTGTATTTTCAGTTATTTTCAGGGATTAAGGTGTTTTGGCTTTCTACTAAACGGTTGTGAAAGATATTTCAGAATAACTTTGGTCATAAATACGTTTTGAACTCAAAAAAGAGTCCTTGAGCACATTATTGATTTAACATTACAGACATTTCCATAACGTACCGGGTATTTTTTGAAAATGTTTTTTTAAGATAAGTTTGATAATTTAAGTTATTTCAAACGAAGAATTATATTGGTATAAGCTACAAACAGGCGGGAGTAATATAAGTTTGTAGTACCATTGATACGAAAGAAGAAGAAGCTACAAACGAACTTTAATAATTAAGCTTGATGTAATAAATTAAAATACATATTTCATCTTTTTTTTAAATTAATATTGGTATTATAAAGATTCCAATATTGATTTAATTACAAAATTTCCATTGGGTCTGTTAGTCTGTCAACGATTTTCTAGGTCGTTTAATTTAACTTCATAGCTCATTTACTATTCAATAAAAAAAATAAATAATCAAAAGATTGAACTCCTAAAGCTAGTGAAAGGCAATCAATTTCTTTTTAAATACATTTTTACGTCCCTTTGTTTGATAATGAATACCTATTCATTTATCAAAGTAAAGCCCTTTACTCATTGGCCGCTCGGGTGCATGAAAGGAGCCTCCCCGAGTGACGTACACAACGATTCCCTACGTCCGGCGCACCCTGGGCAGTTCGCGAATTCTTCAAAGCGAATTGGCTAATCCTTTCACCATTGCAAGTCAAAACCTTGACCAAGGCGCTCATGAACGCCGATGAGAGCGCCATAACAGTGACCACTTATTGGGCCAATTAAAAATATGACTCAGCCATCGACACAACGAAGAAAAAGAAGATTGGCTGCTATAAGCGGCGCGGTATTCGCATACCATAGAAAACAGAAGAGAAGAGGATTATGTAGCAAAAGTATTTAAAGAAATATCTATTTAATGTCATCAACAATATGGTGCATTTTAGCTCGCCTCAAAGTAGAGTATCTATTTTTTTAGCTAACCATATTAATCCATTATAAGCAAATTTCATTCTTATTAATCTTCATTACGATTCAAAATACTTTAAACCTATTCAGTGAGCCGTGCAGTGTGGTGCCATAGGGTTGACAATCCACAAGAAGATACTATCGCCATCTAGCAAACCGCACTAGCGTTTACTCGTCAGCGGCAGCGCGCGGGAAATCGTAGCGCGCCATACGAATAGCCAGTAAAAAAATGTGTGTGGGGACGGTCACTCACTGCTCGCTCGCGAGTATTTTAATGAATCGACGCCCAACTGAGTTCATTGACTACTCGGTAAGTGAGACAAGCCTGGCTGTACTACGGTATACCAAAAATAAAAAAAAACGTCTTTATTCCTATAAAAATGGGTAATATCCATGTTTTTTTCATTCATGTGTGGTATAACTATTTTTTAACAAATAAAATTGCATCAAATCTCTATGTCTAATCTGTGCGTAATTACGTAATTTTAAAATGCTTTAAATTGGCCATATTTCTTAGCCGATTTTAATATTATTATTCATTTCACTTTTTTCATTTCTAAGGTATTTTCATATTTTGCTAAAAATGCGATTATAAAAATAATGAACTGATTGTAAAGGCAAACCTATACTGCGCCGCTTGTACTGACCAATGAGTAAAGGGCCTAATGATCCTTTTACAAGTTTGTTATTCGCCTCGTTTGATAAAGTCTTTGAAGATCAAAGGATTATGTGAGACGGAGCAATTCTTTCAAATAATTCCAATGAAACTAAAAACCACAGAAGATTACAGTTACGTCTTTTATATTTGGTCAATTGTCTGGAAATTGGATTATTGGAAAATGTAAAGGCTACTTTCGATTGTAATTTTTTTAAGTATATTGTAGTAGTATATTGAAGATTTATACAGACCCTATCTTGGTAAATGGATAGCCTGTTGATATAAAAATCAACGTGAGATTCGGAGGGAAATTCGGTCGTGTGAAGTCTACCAATCCGCACTTAACCAGCGTGGTAGACTATGGCCAGCAGTGGGACATGTATTAGATACAGGGTTGCTATTATAATATGTATTATACAAGGTAAATGCGACAAAGAGCATTAAATTTAAACACAGGTTTTGACGCCTATGGTTTTAATTGCCACTAGTAAAAAATACAAATATGAATCACGTTTGCTGAACAAATTAACCTATAAGATCTGTCAGTTTTAGAAAAAGTAGTCTATATTATATAATTATAAAGTTCTTCATCAAAATCATCTTACAATTAAATCTACTTAGATTACAATTATATCCGTTCTTAATGTAATAATGTGTTATGTGTTTAAATAATGAATAAATATGGATTTTCTAAATATCTGAAATAAATGTATTCATTCATTCATTCAATAATAATAATGCCCATTGTTATAAATTTTCAACTGAAAAAAAGTTAACGACTGAAATTCAGAACAACTTCAGCCATTGCATCGACGGCATTAAGTTGAAAATAAACAACACCAGTTACAAAACAAATAAATTGTTACGATCTCTGAAACTTGCCGATTGCTGAAGTAAAGCCTTAATCAATACAAAGTACTTAAAATATGGCGCCTGGCTAACTGGACGTGTAAGTAAAACGATTTAACTTGCAGAAGTCGTTAAGCAAGGTTCTATGAAAGAATTACGACTGGATTTAGTATTCGGGCCTTTGTTTGTTATTTTACTCTTCTTGGAGTCTTATTTGCGCTGACTGCGATTATATTCTTTATTATTTTTGTAGGCAGTATAAGAATATGGTCAAGATTCGAAATTTGAATGTACAGTGAGTGTGTAAGTGTGAGTGAAAGTAAGGATTAAGAATGTAGTAAATAATAATAAATATATGACATATAAGTACACGAATGCTTACAGAGTGAAAGAATTTTATTTTGCCTTTGTAACGTACGTGAAATAACTGCCATCATCTAGTTAATCTTATAAACAGGTAAGGCTAGGTTAGGCGTATTTAATGCAATTTCTAAGCGTTCTATAATATTGTTTAAGTATAAATGTTGTTTCAGAAACTATTTGTAACGTACAAAAATGGTAATATTATCTCTTTTTAATAATAGTGTATACGAATAGATTGAGATCTATCCCAAAGGTTCAAAAAATATTCAACTTTTATACAATATTAAGGTTTAAAATTTAAAAATCCAGCAAGTTTTGAACTGGCACCCTCGGGTAAACTCCCCAGGTGCTGTGCCAATTAAGTCATGGATTGATATGCTGTTAGATTCAAAATTTTTAAACCCATTTCAGTGCCAACTTATTAGTTAAATATAATTGTTAAACAAACCTTACCTGGTTACAGAGCCACCTGTGATAAGTCACTTAGTCACACACAGTCTGTTTGGGTTAAGAACAAATTGATACCGTCGAAAGATGACGCATTTTTATCAAATAAGATTCCTTATTTTTCAACAGCAAAGCTATAATTTGCTTTAAAATATTACAAATATTATACTATCAAAATATTAGCGTCTAGCTCTCTGTTTGTATTCGCGTCGCTAATCCAGTAATCAAGTATTGTAAGTGAAGGATAACTTGTGAGTTATTACGACATTAGAGTCAGATTATTCCAGGCAGGCGGTATTCCTTTGCATAAATACAACGGAGGAATAACGCTTTGAGTTTAATCTCCCTGTCTTGTAACTGATGCCTGGGATTTAGTTTAAGTGGAAGTGTTATGCTCTCATTAAATAATTAAACTAAAATTAACTATATAATGGCAGGAATTTCATAAGAGTCGTAGGTAAAATTTTTTTTTTCACGCAGTATGTATTTGTGGGGCATCTTTTCATGTCTAAATTATTATTTACTACATTCTAAAATTCTAAACATATTTTTTTTTTTGATAGCTAAACCATTCTTGATATTATTATGCTGATTATATGAGGCATAATAATATTGTACCTTTCTGCGCGGGTAGATAGTAATACAGTAGATATGAATTTAAAAGTGATATGTAAAAATATATTTTATGAGCTCGTTGCTGGTTTCGACAACTTTAGAATTCAGGAGATTGCTTGAAAGAAAAACATTGTGCTATATAAAGTGACAATGGAGGCGAAAATTTAATTTTATGAGAGCCTGCTGTAAAAGAAAACGTTTTATTTCCTTTGAACTAATTCATTTGAGTTTCACGGCTAGTTTATTATTTTGAAATTGTCTTGTCCTTGTTCTGATTTAATAAATTAAATGTAACCGTCTAGTTAAAGCTTTTTCGTACATATTTTAAAGTTAAACAATCCATAAGCAACACATAAGGTAACCTCTTAAAAGAAAATGCTATTCAAGTAAACAACAAATCATTTGAAGCACAATCGATTAGAAGATGAGACCGTAAGAGGAAAAAGGGAAAACATAAAAATCTCAAAAATAATACAAACACATCTTTCTTCCGACAACTAACAATGTTTGCTATGTAAATTTATTGCAACACTCGTGGCGCCCCCTGGCGTCGCTCGCAAACTGCAAACACACGCCAGACGCCCTGTGATATTTAAATCAGACAAAGTGGGACACTTGCCTTATTGTTCGTTTGTAAAGTAGCTCCTCAGGGGTTTTATTAAATTGTGAATAATTTTCCACGTTCTTAGAAAAGCTTATTACCTTTAAATTAAAAGTTATGTTAGTTTTACAAAAAATTGTTAAAATATCAAAATATTATATTTGTAGCAAAATAACAGAGTCATGTTTGTAACCAAAATATTGTATCTGATCCAGCAAAAACTAAAACAGTCTAAAAATGCTTGAAAAAAACATACCTCCTCCTTTTTGGGAAGTCGGTTAAAGAGGTAAAAACGAGTTTTATCCAATACTAGTTTTCTTCGAATCGAGTGCCATGTGACCTCCACTGTCCTATACTGTCCACAGGGATTACGGTATAGTGTTATAAATACCTATGGGTAGACCAAAAGTAAAATAGAGCAAGCTAGACATTTTGGCATAGGTAGTTTGTGGTCCTGAAATAACATTTATCTTTTATCAAATCAATATTCTTTACTCATATGCTATATATTCTATCCGTTCTATTTTAGTTTGAATTAATAGTTAACATTGGCAACGCTTTACAATACAATCATTGACAATACAATTTTTATTGATAACTCAATGTTACTTGTCAGTTTTGTAACAGTTTTAATAAATAATATCAAAATGTAATAAATAACATTTGTAAAGTCACATGAAAATTTAAAGAAATAATATTTAAATTAGTTTTGGACATGTTAAAAGTACTAATTAAAGTGGATTCTAAAGATTTTACTCATTATGCATATTTAATTAAAATAAAAGACCAATATAGAATTAAGAACATTCATCATCATCATCAGCCTGTGGCAGTCCACTGCTGGACATAGGCCTCTCCCAAGGTGCGCCAGAGTTCGCGGTCTTGTGCCTTACGCATCCAATCGCTGCCAGCAATCTTACGCAGATCGTCGCGCCATCTTGCCGGAGGGCGCCCCACACTACGTTTGCCTTGACGCGGTCTCCACTCCAGAACACGCTTACATAAGCGGTTGTCGGTTCTGCGACTAATGTGGCCAGCCCATTGCCACTTCAGCTTGCTTAGTCTCTGGGCTATGTCGGGGACTCTGGATTAAGAACATTAGTAAGAATAAAAGCAATATTACTTCCCTTTGTCCTCCAACATAACCTTTTTTTTTTTTTTTTTTTTTTTTCACGTGGGGAAATGCATTTACGCATACCACCCCACCCCGGGGAAGGGCAGAGTGGTTATGTGGGACTCGCCCGTGCATAAAGATGGTAAACGGCACGGGAATACCCACTAAAACCCCACGGTGCTCCCGCACTCGCCTTGATGGGGGGGTCATGGGAATCTGGCACAGCCTTTACGTCCACAACCCCCCCGGCGATGCCCGCCGAAGCAGGCCCCTCATGGCCCCCAAAATGTGGGGGGACCGGCACCGAGGACCGCGTGCAAAGCCGTCAGATACTTTCGTATCTGACGGCCTGGCCCTCCGCGGTGAGACAGATGTTCGTTCCACCGCCCACCACGCCGCAGTACTAACGGCTGCGGCCCCGCCGGGACCGCGGAAGGTAGGGAAAGCGGCAACGAAACACCGACAGTCCTCTCCCGCCGCGGCCCCGCAACTCCTCGGCCGCAGTGCCGACTCACGCCAACACCGCAGGCCCTCCTGTTGCAGAGCCCCTCCATAAGGGCCCTGCAACATGGGCTGCTCCACAAGGGCTTCGCTGCCCAAAGCCCGAAGAGCAGCCCTCCTCTGGGGTCCACTTGGCTTCGCCGTGGTGTGGAGGCACCACGGGTACTAAGCCCCACCGCGACGACAACGCGGGACCCGTTGGTGGGGCCTCCAACATAACCTAACAGAACTTGTGCAGCGATAACACACGTACTACGACGGCGGCATAAACTTGGAGTGTTTACTTGGTCTGTTTATACTTTTTCGAAGCAAATTATTGTGAGCACCGCGACACATTTTAGTAAAAGATTAAAGATAATTAGTGCTTTCTGTTTTAACTGATAATCATGGCGTCTAATTCAATCATATGGGGTTGCTGCAAAGATGAAAGTCTGGATGTAAATGAGCAATATATTTGTTGCAATCGGTGCAACAAATGTTATCATTTTTTATGCCTATCGATACCGATAATAACAAGCGACTCAGAGTATTTTGATGAATGGAAATGCCCGGATTGCTTGAGAGGGATACCGAAAGCTTCTAAAAAAGATTCTACCCCGATTCGAAATGTCTCCACTACAAGAGGCAGCAAGAGAATAGCATTGAACTCGCCCCCAAAAACAAAATCCGTGACTTGTGATGAAGTTCGTACCATTGTACAGGATGTTATCAAAAAGGAGATTGCCACAATGATGCAGCAAATTAATAATTCTATAGTTACAGTTATTAACAAAGAATTGGAGCCTATCAAAAACAATGTAAGAGAGTTAACTGATTCATTAAATTTCCATACCCAAGAATTTGACAAATTACAATCGGAGAATGTATCATTAAGAAATAATGTGAGTGATTTGAAGAAAGAAAACGAGGTTTTAAAGTGCACGATTGCTGATGTTTCACAGCGACTTAATTACATGGAGCAACAAGCTCGGTCAAACAACTTAGAGATACAATGCTTACCAGAAAATAAGCAAGAGAACTTAATTACAGTTGTCAAGCAGCTAGGTTCTGTCGTTGGATGCGAGCTAAAGGAAAGCGAAATCATGAAGTGCACTCGTATAGCTAAGTTCCAGAACACTAACTCTCGCCCACGCTCTGTTGTTGTTCAGCTTGCTACCCCAAGGGTTCGCGACCAGCTTTTAGCCGCAGTGATCGACTACAATAAGCGTCATAGTAGTAAAAAACTCAGCAGCACTGATCTCGGACTGTCTGGTAACCAAACACCAGTGTACGTCGTGGAGCACTTATCTCCAGCAAACAAAGCCCTTCATGCGGCTACAAGGCTCAAAGCAAAGGAGAAAGGGTTCAAATACGTCTGGATCAGGAGTGGCAAGATCTTCGTTAAGAAAAACGATGACGCGGAACATATACTTATTAAGAATATGGTTTCGTTGAAAAGGATGACTTAGTTGACCTACTCAAAGCATTTCTGTTAAATTCATGTTCATTCAAATTTCTTTGCATGTTTTTTATAATTTATTTTTTGTAAATTCAATAATTTAGATATATATTATCAAAATTGTCGTGGTTTAAGAACAAAAACAAACGTTTTATTAAGTAATATTACCTGTAATGATTATAATGTAATAATATTCTCAGAGACGTGGCTAAATGGTTCTGTGTTTGATGGTGAGATCTTTGATGCCAGATATTTAGTTTATAGAAGGGATAGAGAGACTTGTACCTCACAACGTGGTAAGGATGGTGGAGGTGTGTTAATTGCTGTTAAAAAAAATATTAAATCGAGACGCTTGCAAAATTGGGAAAGCAATTGTGAAGACCTTTGGGTATGTATTGATCTCCATATAAAAAGTGAACGTAAAGTACAACATTTGGTTTTGTGTGCTGTCTACTTACCGCCGCCTTTACGAAGTTCTTCTCTGGAACATTATTTAGACTGCTGCAGCGCCGCTTTCGAGCAAATGAAAGAGTGTGAGGTGTGCATAATAGGCGATTTTAATTTGGGTAGCATTGACTGGAAGAAGATTGCAGATGGCAATAATAATCCTAATTTACCTTTCACAAGTGAACTGTTACTAGACTTTACTAGTGTTCATAAACTTAAGCAATGTAACTTCGTTACTAACAAAACAGGTAGAACACTCGATCTTGTGCTGTCAACTAACTCATTGTGCGATGTGAGACAGAGTACAAGTGTATTAAGCAATATTGATCATTACCATCCCCCTCTTGACATAACCATCTCCCTTGGAGAACAACCTAAGCTTCCTTTCAACCCTCTCAATGAAAGACCAAATTTTTATAGGGCAGATTACCAATCAATTCGAAAATTCCTACATGACCAAGACTGGCAATTATTACTCTCGGGAGAAAGTTGTGTTGACCAGATGCTAGAGACTTTTTACACTATTGTAAATACGGCTATAAAAAAAATTTGTCCCATTGTGCAAACCGAGAAATGGTAAAACTCCTCCATGGTTCAGCAAAAAATTGATTAAGCTTATGAATCTGAAATATAAAATTCGTAAACGACATAAAAAATACAAAAACCCCTTAGATGCTCTCGAACTAAAATTTATTGGTAAACAGTGTGATAAATTGGCCACCACATGTTACAATGATTATACCAAGAAAATAGAAGATGAGATTATAGTCAATCCGAAGACTTTCTGGACACACATAAAATCAAAACGTGGTGGAGCCAGTGCCTATCCGACCTCAATGACAGATGGAGTAACGAATACCTCTGAAGTCACTCAGGTATGTGAATTGTTTGCCACTTATTTTTCCTCAGTCTATGGTCCAAGTCAAGGCAATGGATCTCATATTACAACTCCTGTTTCTGCTTTTCTACAATCCTTTAATAATGGTGGTATAAGTTTGACATGCCCAATCATTGAACCTGATACTTTGTTAAAAAAACTTAAATGTTTAGACGGTAAAAAAGGAGCCGGGCCAGATGGTATCCCACCTTCTTTCATTGTAGCTTGCTCCAAAGAATTGACTTGTCCTCTTCTTTATATTTACAATAGATCTCTTATATCTGGGGTATTTCCTTCCAAGTGGAAAATTGCAAAGATGGTACCTGTTTTCAAATCAGCTGATAAAAATATTATATCAAACTACAGGCCAATTGCAATTTTATCCGTTTTTGGGAAAGTTTTAGAAGCACTGGTATGTCCATATATTCAGAGTCACTTGAAAATGTTTCTAAGCGAACATCAGCATGGGTTTGTTCAATCGGAGTCCACGCTCACAAATTTGGTGCCATATACTGAAATTCTAACAAACGTCATTGACTCGGGGCGACAGGCTGATGTTGTCTACACAGACTTTAGCAAAGCCTTCGATAAGGTTCCACACATAAATCTTATTATTAAACTACAAAAATATGGTATTATTGGTTCTTTCCTTGAATGGCTCAGTTCTTATTTAACTAATAGGTATTTTTTTGTCGTGGTAAACGGGTTTCAATCAAAATCTAAAGTGGTGGCCTCTGGTGTACCTCAAGGTTCTCATTTGGGCCCTGTCTTATTTAATTACTACATCAATGACATCCCTTCTTGCTTTCTGCATTCAGATATCTTTATGTACGCTGATGACCTAAAAATATTGAAAATAGTTGAATCAAAAGAAGACGCATATAATTTACAAAGTGACTTAAATAGACTAATCAACTGGTGCGAAAATAATGGCATGCATCTCAATCCTACAAAATGTATTCATATTAAATTTTCTAGAAAACATGCATTGCTACAACATAACTATTTTATCAATGGTCATAAACTTGAAGAGGTGCACAGTATTCGGGATTTAGGTATATTATATGACTCAAAATTAACATTTCTTCCTCATATAACTAATATAATTTCCAGGTCGTCGAAAATGTTAGGATTTGTCTTGAGAAATTGTAAAACATTCCGGAATAGCAGAACCAAAATTATATTATTTAATAGTCTAGTCAGAGGGATTCTGGAGTATGGCAGCGTCGTTTGGCGTCCCCATTATGCAGTGCACTCGTTACGTCTGGAACGCGTACAAAAACGCTTTCTTTGGCACCTGGTTTTTGCCTCTGGGTTGGTAAAAAAAATACGTTCTTATCATAATAGACTAAAACACTTTAAAATGAACTCTCTTGACAAACGGCGAAATCTTAATGATGCAATATTCGCTATTAAAATATTAAAACATAATATCGATTCACCTAATTTACTGGCTTTATTTAAATTTCGCGCCCCATCCAGAATGCCTCGCCACGCAATAACGCCACTCTGCCCTCCCTTGAGAAGGACTGTATCGGGAGCCAATTCCCCATATGCAAGGCTTTGCAAGGTGTTAAACTGTTACAGTGACTGCATAGATTTGAACTTTGATTCAATTGGGAGATTAAAAAAGTGCTTTATTGAAATGATACCTGATTGATGAACACAGAATAGAATATTTTTAGATCATTATCACCTACTGATTGTAAAATCCTTAGCTTAAGTTGTTTTATTTTTTGTCTCATTTTTTGTTTCATTTACAGTTGTTTATTTTTAATTCTTTATACTTTTAATTATAATATAACGCTAGTGGTTCACAATATGTTTTAGCTTATAAGTGCGCATGTGGTGTTTACCTATAAGAGTTTGTTACACTTTTGTATGATGTAAAATTTAAAACAATCCTGTGTAATTTTAGTGTAAACAAATGTTGGTAAACCAAAATAAATAAATAAATAAATAAATAACAGATTCATCCATGCGACCATTTTGTAGACAATAGAATTTGCCTTGTTAATAAAATGATCATAACGTTACGACCATGGGTTAATAAAACCAAAACATAAAGCTATCAACTCGAGAGCCTTTCAAAACATTTCTTCAAACAAAACAATCTTGGTTGAACCGCTTAAAGCTCGTAAAAGGATAAACTGAAATCAAATTCAAAATGTGTCACCGGGGAATAATCCTTCGCTTTTAAAACAGACACTATCGTCCGCCGCGGGACATCGCCAATTTATTTCTTTACAAACATCGATGTCATTCGGCGTCGCTTGCGGATTCGTGGA
Source organism: Hypena proboscidalis (assembly GCA_905147285.1). NCBI lineage: Eukaryota > Metazoa > Arthropoda > Insecta > Lepidoptera > Erebidae > Hypena > Hypena proboscidalis. Next base: position 21,622,180 of record LR990132.1, on the reverse strand, counting down.
AACTTTTTGTGAAATGTCTTTTACGAACGAAAAAAATACAAATGATTTTTTTACTGTAAAACATGCTGATTTGGGACGAAACGATTCATGATGTGAATGTTGTGAAAGTCAACTCAGAGAGCGAACACTTTATTTGGAATTGGTTGTCAATTTATAAAATGTGCTTTCATTTTTGTTTTTGCAACTTCACTATATTTTGCATTTGCTTTTCATTGCACTGAAATTCAACAGTCGATATTGAAACCATCGAATATGCATTGGTTGTCTTTTTAGGTTGCCGTCAAATATTACGACTAGCTTTTTATTCTCATTTATAAACACGGCGGGATTTACATTTTTCAAACCGCCATTTCACTGCACAAACAGACAGAGCATCTGCACTTCATTACGGATTCCACGAGCTCGAACAGTTTTATAATAAAATAGATGTATTTTTCATCCCTTGCAGCATTCAAGCACTTAACTTTGTGATAACAACGTTTCTCTTTGGAATTTAAACAGCTACTTAAGAATAAAAGTTATTCTAAATTACTTGAATCGTGATTGTGTTTGAAAGCGGTGGTTTCTTGGAGACGTGAAGTCAGACTTAAAATAAATTAACGATAGAAAATTACTCAATTAAAATAATGACATGATTTTTATACTTGCTTTTGCCTGCGTGTTACGTCGATAACCTTGACAAATCAAATAAAAAAATATTGAACGACAAAGAATTTCAAATTAGTTATTTTAAGAAATTAAATTATCTACAAAAATAATTTACGTTAAGTATTCACTGAATTAGTTCAATATATGACTGAAAATTCTTTAGCTAATTTCGAGATTTGGCACAAAGGTATACCTTGTCAAAAGTCATGTCAAAAGCACGTTTTAGTATACTAAAACGTGCTTTTGACATACTCATTACTAGATTTCCTGATAAACTAATGGAATTCAACTAAGAAGGAAGCCTTTGTATGCTGCTTATAACCCGGAGCCATATTTTTATTCTAGGTAATTACTACTATTTAGCGATGTTAAAAGCAAAATTGCTGTTTATTTGATGATCTATGTAATAAATATATTTTCAAAAATAACCTGTTTTATTTACCTCTTATCTTTCTTCGTATCCCAATTGCCTCATGTAACGTCATTCAATTACCGCCTTACGTCAATCCCACACATCTTCCTTATCAATAAAAATGTCAGGTTATATCAAAATATGAAACCACTGGCGATGACGTTTATAATGTGACCTTAAAATATATCTATATAAATATGATAATATATTATTTGGTTAAAATCTTAAAAACTACCGGTTTAAATCAAAAAATATAAATGGGCTATCCAACAGGATATTTATCGAAGTGATTTTGTTGACGTGACTATACAAAATACACGGAATTACTCTACATAGATTTTACTGGAAGCCAAGCCATATCATCATTTAATGGCGAATGGCGATGATAGATATTATCAGAAGTCGCAACTTAGAATCTTTTCACGATGGAAAAGTAAGTAATAACTAAGGTTATATACTAAGGTACTACTTTTTAACCGACTTCAAAAAAAGGAGGAGGTTCTCAATTCGGTTGTATTTTTTTTTTTTTTTTTTATGTTTGTTCACCGATTACTCGAAGACGCCTGGACCGATTTGAGAAATTCTTTTTTTGTTTGAGAGGATATACTCGTCATGTAGTCCCATTTTTTTCAAGTCACGTTCTGATGATGGGATCCTAGAGAAATCGAGGGCAACCCTCAAATTTAAAAGGCTTCTATATTGTTTTTTGTATATTATCTAAAACTACTTGGATATTTGCATCTAGTAATCAGCATTTTATGTTGCTGAGCTGATGCTGGAAGGTACAACTCCTCAACGGTTAGGAGTACGGGGATAATTCTTTAAATATAGGCTCCTTGGGGCCGTTTACTGTATTCTTTCAAGTTAGACACAGATGAGGCGAGACGTTGAATAATACTTATGTATATTCATAATATGAGGTCAAGATTTGATGATGGGATCCTAGAGAAATCATGAGTAAGCCTCAAATTACAAAGGCTTCTATATTGTTTTTCGTATATTTCCTAAAACTACTTGGATATTTGCATTTTAAGTTGCTGAGCTGATGCTGAAAGGTATAACTCCTCAACGGTTAGGAGTATGGGGATTATTATTAATAAGTTTTCCGTCTCAAGTAACCGTCGTCTCCTCATTCGAGAAACATTCTTGCTCGGTCTATCCATCACTTAAAATTGTAAAAAAAAAAAAAAAAAAAAAAAAAATAAAACAGAGTTATTGTTTACTTGGCACCGACTTCAGAATTATAAAATAATTATTTAATAATTTCTATTTAACTAAATGAAAAAACGTATTATTTTGTGCGAAGTAAATTTATTTGTTGCTTTTTAGTTTACCTACTTTTTGAAGTCGGTTTTTTTTTTTTTAATTTAGAAAAAGCCAGTAGTAAAGTCCAATTCAATTACACCCCTTCACTGTTTAACAGTATCCCTTGGATATTTAAAATTCAAAGCTTTTTGTGGCCATACATTTATATAAACGTGATTATATAATAACATTAGCGCAAGAACTAACAGTGAAATATGAAAATGTAAAAATGTGAGCAGTCATTTTATGAATAAAAAGGTCGATCGGGGCGACGAGATATTTTATTACAATCTACGACGTCATAGTCTATGTTCTGGGTTCCGCAGTTAAATCGCGTCTTTTTGACAAAACTTTTGATAAATGTAAATTACATATTTCATTTAAAATGAAATAATATTATTAAAGTCGTGAAAACTAAATAAATGAATTACTATGTATACATCAAATAAAAGAATAATACAAACTTATGAAATAAAAAAGATCTAATAAAAAGTTAAGATGTCAAAAAATACGTCCGCAGCGATGTCGACTGCGGGTAACGTACCCAGAAGGCTGGCGGCATTGCCACGTTATATGGCAATACTGATCCTTTGTTCAAAGTAGAACCAGCAGTAAATAGAACCAGTAGAGCTAGCCTTCTGGTCACGTGAAGAGTCAACAAATCTTTTAGTTAACTCATTAAAAAGAGAACGGGCGCGAGCACCTCGTGGACCCAGCGTCTTGAGCCCAAACGGCTCAAATACATGATGTCTATTAAGATTATTGTATTTGCGCCGCTTAAGAGTCTCATTACATTATATGGATACATAAATTCACACCTTTGTCCCTAGACGGTAGCCAAAGACTAATGAAACGCCATGTCTATGATTTAATATTCAATATTCATACATGCTCACAATTTGAAGACATGACATGAGAGTTTTAACGGTGACTTATTACCGTATTGAATACATTTTTATCAACATTATCTACTAAAGATTTATTTTATAAAATAGAAGCCTCTTTGGAGGTCTTGCGCCTCGATGGTGTAGTGGTTAGAAAATTCGCCTCTCGCCACGAGGTTTCGGGTTCGATTTACGAGTCGGGTAAAGTGTTATTTGTGTACATCAGAAAATTAGCAATAGCAGCACGGAGTTGGGATTGTGCCCGGTGGATGGTGATGGCGTACCCCGTATACCATGGGAACTAAACATAACGGGTAAAGTGTGGGTGTTGTACACTTCTGCCGCACCCTTCTGGGTAATATAGGCGTGATGTTATGTTATGAAGTAGGATATTGCAGAAGGTATTGCAACACCAGCTTTAAACGAGGCCTTCAAACTCCACTTATATAGAAGAGGTTTTCGTAAGTGAATGTATAAAAACCCTTTTTTGAGGTCAGTGCCTCCGAGCCTTAGGGACGGAAGTCCCTTTTTCAATTGATTGAAAGCCGTGATTCTTGATTCATGTGTGCTAAACGGGTGTAGTCTGGGTAGTTTATATTTTTTTAACTTGTCAATCGCATGTGCTGGATTTGGTCAACGAATAATCGTGCGTTAATATACACGTCAATAAAGGTTTTAAGTCAAGTTTCTGAGGATTTTAAGTAATGTATTGAAGCATGGAGTAAGAATTGTGCTCGGTAAATGGCAATAGGCTTATCACCAATCTCAGGTGAAATGTGGGTGTTGTACACTCTGCCACACCCTTCTAGGTAATATAGGCGTGATGTTACGTTATGTATCAACTATAAGAGATTTTATCGATGAGTTATTTTGGGAACAATATAACGTCTACATGTTATAACTGATAATAAAATGAATTTTACAGAACCATTCAATATAACTCTAACAACGAACTTGCCCGACTAGCATCAGCCTGTGCGCTAGGCCATATTGAAGAGAAGGTTCTAGATAAAATTGATTTCAGATTTAAAATATTACTTATAAGATACAATAGTACTGCGACTATCAATTGTATATTATTGAAGCTCTTTGTGCGTCTAGTCTAGTGACCTTTACATTCATTGGCTTCGCCTTTTTATAAAAGAAGTATATTCCTTTTATTAAAAGTATTCAGATAAAAGACCTGCCTAATCAGTCTGTACAATCAATCAAAATCTGTTTTTACGTGGCAAGATAAAAGGTTATAAAAGGGATAAAATATAAAACTCGTCAGTACAGTACAGTGAGTGCACGGTTAGCGTAGTGGTTAAAGCGGTCGCCTCGCCGCTTTCAACTGCGCTAATGTTGTGGATTCGATCCCCGCACGGGACAAATCTTTGTGTGATCCGCAGAGATTTGTTCTGACTTTGGGTGTGCTTTGTGTGTGTGAAATGTATGTTTGTGAACTACTTATGTGGTAAATGGTAACTTATAAAATAACAAGCCTTCTTGCGTGGCGCCGCCCTATGAAGCTTACTGGAAAGATACGAAAGAAAAAAAAGATTTTAAGCGCAATATTAATGACAATAATTTGGTAAACTCTATTTCAATATTTTAGTACTACATACTATCTAAAATAAACGTTAATATTCTGTGAAATCAAACCGTGCGTACCATCAGGTCTGGTTTCAATCGATTTTCTTATATCAACTCCTTCAATCTTGGTTTAACCTAGAGCGCCTGCGCCTATATATATAGTGTGTATTTATAATCACGTTATAATTACCAAGCATATATATAATAATATACAACCTACTAACAATCTACATTTAATAAATAAAACTTAAGTGTGTTAAGTCAAAATATCGAAAGAAATAATATTAACTTAAGCATGGTCGTAACTGGAGCTGATAATTGAAGCATTATTTATAACGATTTTGAAATTCCTTCTTTAATATATGTCTGTATATGCAGTTTAGAGTATTCATGACGTATTCCTATGCCCAAGACTCCTTTCAAACGTCAGCTGACTTGTGTATACGCAAGCTCACACCTGAATGGATTACTCAAGTGGCTTAAGCACAAACGGAACTATTTGTAACTGATGATTGACTCTGATTTGAATCTTGGAACTGGCTAGAGTAAGCTAACGTTTGTATACGCAACATCACTACTAATAGCAGTCCTGTCACGATACATGTCCCACTGCTGGGCACGAGCATCTTTTTATGATGGGAAAGGTTAGTCTATAGTCCACTACGGTGGCCAATAATGGGTTGGTATACTTCGCAAACTCTGGAACACCTTAAGATTCCTCACGATTTCTTCCTTCACCTTTAGTGAGTGATATTTTTTTATAATAAATACACACATTTTCTTTGAAAATAAGAATATTAACGATTTATTGACACACGTGTGTGCTATTAGTTTAAACCCCGATCTTTAGACAATCCTAGAGTCTACGGCAATCTACCACTTGGCTATAGTACATACATATCACTACATAGTAAAAAACAAAGTCGCTGCCCGCCATCAGTCTGTATATCCCTATGTAACCTTAGATCTTTAAAACAAAGCAACGGATTTTGATGCGGGTTTTTTAAAAGATAGAATAATTCATAACAATCGTTTTTATGTATAAAACATGCATATTCTAGTTCTACAGTACCCGGAGCGAAGCCAAGGCGGGCTGCAAGTGAGTTATAATCCAATCCGTGAAATCGTAAAGAAATTACAAGAATTAAGTTGACAAACTATATACTGACTACGTAATAATATTGTACTTAATCTTGGTTAAAATAAGATTACTTACTTACGTACCGCGAGAACTGTACGACCGCATTTAAACTATAGATTTTAAGTCAAGCAATATGATAAGTATGTATAATTGTAATGTGCTTGCCAAAACCATTTTTTTGATACCAAATACGTCATGATTATGTAGCCGTTATTAAAATTTATGTAGCCTATGTCACTAAGCCTATTCTTAAAATATATTGTTAATCATTTATTGAAATTCGTTCAGTAGTTTAGGCGCTACGGTGAAACATACAAACAAACAAACATAGACTGAAAAAATCATTACCATTCATTTTGGCCTCACCGTAGTAGGGTAAAAAATAACGTACGACCAAGTTTAATCTTCTGCATCAGCAACTTCATTTGAAACTACTCGGGTCACCTGATATCTTCAATCTGCTTATCCACGGATTTGGCGCAGATTTATATTAAATCCGGTTTCGGAACGTCTTGCACGTGACGTCACGTTATCTGATGGGACGGGAAATTGTGTTTATGTTATGTTACAAGTTACTCAGATTACTATTAAGTTAACAGCAATTATTAAGTACAGTTGGCTAAGATTTTACATACTTGATTTCCGGGTTGGGCAAAGTAATGTTTGTAATTTTTTCATCAGGCAAAACTTAATTACGACAGCAATAGGCTTACCTACCCCCTAACACATGCGTCTTTAACATAACAGGTGAAGTGTGGTTGTAACACTTCTATCACATCCTTCTAGGTAATGAAGGCGGCGTTAGGTGCCACTTGAAATGATTTACATAATAAAGTCCATCTTCGCAGAGTCTTCGCGTCTAGATGCTACTGGCGCTATACCCCCTCGTCTACTAGTTTGCGAGACTTCTATGTCGGACATACGCATACGTCAGACAGAGGTTCGTAGGGTGTTGCGAAATCTAGACGTGAACAAAGCGAGTGGTCCCGACGGTATTCCAGCCATAGTTCTGAAAACCTGTGCACCTGAACTGTCTCCCATATTGACGCGCCTCTTTCGCCTCTCCTTGGCTTCTGGACAAGTGCCGAAATCCTGGAAGCTTGCTAACGTGCAACCAGTGCCGAAAAAGGGTAGCCGTGCCGACCCTGCCAACTATAGACCGATTTCGGTCACTTCCATACTCTGTAAGAGTATGGAACGTGTACTCAACAGCAGACTCCTAGCATACCTAGAAGCGAACGACCTCCTCAGTGACCGGCAGTATGGGTTCCGCCGAGGCCGTTCTACTGGTGACCTTCTAGCGTATGCCACGCACATCTGGAGTGAAGCCGTCGAGAAGAATGGTGAGGCCTTGGCAGTCTCTCTCGATATCTCGAAGGCTTTTGACAGGGTCTGGCACGAGGCCCTTATTAGCAAGCTACCGTCCTTCGGTCTACCCACTAGTCTCTGTGATTGGGTATCAGACTTCCTGAGGGACCGATCGATTCGGGTTGTCATTAATGGCAGCTCGTCCGATCAAATGGCGATCAATGCCGGAGTCCCTCAGGGGTCCGTGCTCTCAGCAACGCTTTTCCTGCTTCACATCAACGACCTACTAATACCAGGTACGTTTGGTTACGCAGACGACACAACAGTTGTTGAAAGCTATATACCCAACCCACGAGCTAGTGGTGTACAAATCCAGTCGCACAGGAAGGCAATGGTCGAACGCATGAACGTGTCTCTGAAGGCAGTCTCCGATTGGGGTGACGCCAACTTAGTCACGTTCAATGCTAGTAAGACTCAGGCGTGTCTTATCTCCGCAAAACGGAGTCAATTCATCCTGACTCCTACTTTCCGAAATGTATCCCTTCCAATAACTGATCGTCTTGAGCTCCTCGGTATCTCGCTGACCTCGAAGCTCAATTTCGGCTCACACATTGAGTCGAAAGCTCAGCTAGCCGCCAAAAAGCTGGGCATCCTCAACAAGGTGAGGCAATATTTTACACCAAGGCAGTTGCTCGACCTCTATAAAGCGCAAGTCCGGTCGTGTGTGGAGTACTGTTCTCATCTGTGGGATGGTTCAGCCAAGTACCAGCTTGAGGCACTCGAGTCAGTCGAGAGGAGAGCCAAGAGAACCATCTGCGACAACGATCTGACGGAGGCTCGACTACAAAGTCTAGAGCACCGTCGCAAGGTTGCCAGCCTATCGGTCTTTTATAGGATACATTTCGGAGAGTGTGCCGAGGAACTTCACAACCTAATCCCTCCGTCCCCGTTTCACCATCGGACTACCAGACAAACGGCACTCAGGCACCGCTTCACGGTAGACATTCCACTAATACGCACTAAGCGTTTCGCTTCTACATTTCTTATGCGAACTGCCAAAGAATGGAACGCCCTGCCCGAGTCTGTGTTTCCGCATGAGTACAATCTGGATCTTTTCAAAGCAAGAGTTAATAGGTATCTTATAGGTAAGCGTGCTCCACCGTAGACCGCATCTTCACTTACCATCAGGTGAGATCGTGGTCAAACGCGTGCCTATCCACCATAAAAAAAAAAAAAAAAAAAAAAAAAAAAAAAAAAGTATTATCTTTTCTATTCTATACTGTTCTTATAACTCGTTCATGTGTTGAATATAGTAGTAGAAAGAGCTCGAGTGAACGAACTCGAGGGCGGCAGCACCACCGTCTCATCTTTAACCGGCCGCCAAATAGTTGTGCTTACATTACTGTGTTCCAGTTTGGAGGTGAGGTTAGGCTCTGAAATTCCTGGCATATGAAGCACAACACATTAGTCCTGAGCTGCAACGACGCATCTACAATCTGGTTTTGTAGATTGTTTTTGTCCATAGGCTGCACTCCACTAACCATCAGATGGGCTACACGTCCGTCTACTTCAGGCGTAGTATATAAAAAAAAGGTGTTCAATATGTTGAAGCTTTACTTAGGTTAATTTTTTTTAATTAACCTTGATGAAGTTGTATCCAGTTAAAGTTATTTAAAAGCTAATATATTATTATTTAAACTTTAAATTAACAACCACATACTGATAGATTACTTGGTACCTCGATCACATAAAAACATTATCCTCTTAATATGGTTTAAATAGTAAACAAATTTTAATGGATTTGTAATTAGTAAAAAGGTTTGGACATTAAGGGTCGATTTCACCAGACCTACCAATCTGCGACCCGTTAAACCCGTATTTGCACCTCTCTCTCACATTCAATGATTGTAAGGGACAGAAATATCGAAAACTAAAGCTTAGCTTTAAATTTGAGTTTAACTCGATGGTGAAATCCTAACTAAATAATGAAAGGATTATTTAATAATTTAAATGGCTTTGGAGCTCGTCTACTTATTTAGTGCTTGAGTGGTATAGAAATAGGGTTAGTCATTAGTCTAGACCTATTTTAATTCGTTTTGGTACTTTATTTAACAGGGTTTGGAATTCAGGTGGACGGATTGATTAAAATGGTAATTTGTCAGGCTTTGTTGACTAATTAATGAGTGTTTTGTTTTTATTATATAGACGACCGGATGGCGGAGTGGGTAGTGTACCTGCCTGCGACGCCGAGGTCGTGGCTTCGATTCCCACTTAAGACAAATCTTTGTGTGCATGAACATGGGGATTTGTCTTAGTCTGGGTGTTTCTATATTATAATAAGTATGTATTTACAAAAAAAAGAAAAGTATGTATGTATTAGTATCAGTTATTCTAGTACCTATAGTACAAACTCTGCTTAGTTTGGGACTAGATGGCGTTGTGTGTGAGTTGTGAAATATTTATTTATTTTATTATTTATTAAAACTGACGTGAGTTTGTAACATTATTCAAATTATGAATACGGGTGTTACTCACGTAATGTTGGTCTATTTAGTCGACCGCGGTTTCTCCTATACTTTTAGACAAGACTGGCTGCGACTCAGGCGCGATACATCGCACTCTCTTGAAAATACCTAAAAGTATTTCATAATTTGAATAGTGTTTTGTTTATTTATAACGTTTCTTTTTTTTCGACCGGATAGCGGAGTCGGTAGTGCAACTGCCTGCTACGCTGAGGGTTCGACATATTCTTAAATCTATTCTTAGTTAGTTCTTCCCAATGTTTTGGAAATTTATTAAAAACAAGCTGACCCGACAGACGTTGTCCTGTCCTAACTATGCATACATTATCTGTGACGATATTTGCAGCACGCCTTCTGTCAATGTTATGCCAAACCCCATAAAGTACATTAAAAAAGTTCATACTGACAAAAGCGCTAAGGTTACGTTATAAAATCATTAGAAAATTTAATAAAGTGGTTAAGTATTCTTAAATTTTATCATTTTCCACGCAAGTTGCCTAGTCTTTTATTTCATAAGAACCATCTCCTGGCTATAACAAACACAACATAAAAAGAATCAGCGAAATCGGTCCAGCCAATCCCGCGTGATGCCGTGACAACGGAAAACGGGTTTCATTTTTATATATATAGATTATTGGAGCCATGCAGATGACACTCTTGCTCATAAGTGCTGTTTTTGAGGGATGCAAAAGAAGTCTACTGTCATCCCGTCTGCTACGTGAAATATTGTCATATCCAGAATCAATCTAAAAAGTACACATACATTGCCACTAGACTTACAAGGCAGTCGAATATGAGGTTTGAACACATAGCAAATCTATAATCTTTACTAATATTATATACCTAAAGCGTTAGTTTTTTTGTTAGACCCATAGGAACTTAGTATTGGTCCAAATTGAACAAATCTTGAAATGTTGCATACTCAATTTATTGAGTAAGCTATAATATAACATCGCAACGACCAATGGAAGCGAAGTAACAATGAAATACAGGGTGTATTTTTGAAACGGGGCAGTAAGGGCAAGTACCTTAACCGTTGCAGTTTCAGCAAAACGTTCTTAAAAGACCTTCCCTAACTTTTTGGGACATTTTGAACTGCATTCACAGATTTTGTAAAAAACTTACAGTTAGCAAAAAAAAAGCAAAAAGTTCAATTTTTTTTTTTATGCCAATCGATTCTATTTCATGTGGGGATCAAAAAACTCTATGGGGACCATTTTAGCTTTCAGTACTAGAAAAGACAGAAATCGCCAAAAACGTTTCCCATACATTTCGGCAACAGAAACGAATTTCTACGATGGTCTAACTTTTTGTTATGGCCTGGAAGTGGGTAGGATTGACTGTAAAGTAAATAATAGTTATTTATGGTACAAGTGAGAAAAAGTTTATATTTCTGTTGTGAGTGCCAATTTTAAATCTTGAGCTTGCGAAGTAGTCTTAAATTGAATCACGAGCATAGCGAGTGATTCTAATAAAGACTACTTCGCAAGCGAAAGATTTTAAGAGGTCACGAACTGGAAATTAAATTTTTCTCACGCGTTACAATACAAAACTTTTCACCTCTTCCAGTGAGAAAATATTAAGATTTAAATAAGTACCCGATTTTAATTAATTTAATGGTTAATCACGAATATAAAACCATGAAAATACTAAATAACCGTGTATTTATATAATTTAAAATAATTAAAACGTATCGTTTGTAGTGTTTAAATAAAATTGATGTCAATGTTTATTACTAACCTACATGGTGACTGTTTTTTTTTTTTTTTTGTGTTGGAAGGATTTAGTGTTTTGAAATTTGAATCACTTTGAGTAATAAGCCTCCTAATACCTCACTAGTGAGTAATAAGCGTTATTACTCATTGAATTCTGGCAAGCAAACGATCTTTTTCGTGCTGGTGTGGTGAAAAAAGAATTTATACCCTCAAATTTCGAATTTGATTCGAAAATCTGTGTGTTATACTTAGTTTCAGCTGAGAAACTTCGTATGAGTTATTAATTAAGGATTTTCGCTAAAATGTCTTCTAATCGTGAAAAAATTGACTTATTAGAAGCGTATTTTGTCAATAATCGAAATGCGGGAGCTGCATTAGTGTGGTACCGCAATAAGTATCCGTTGCGGCATGTGCCAACAAGAAAGGTTATTACAACACAGTGGCCACCTCGTAGCCCCGATCTAACACCACTTGATTTTTTTTATGGGGCTTCGTGTAAAACGAGGTGTATAAGACGACGTACGCCAGTGTTCAAAAGCTCAAGGATGCATTAATGACCATTTTACGTAATATTCATCCCAGAACATTATTAGCCGCCATTCGTTCAGTGCAAAAAAGGATAGACTTATGTATTCGTGAAAATGGAAATCATTTTGAGCAATTTTGAGCAAAAAAAAACATTTAAACATTTAAGAAATTGGTTTATGAAATAAAACCAATTTCTTAAATGTTTAAATGTTTTTTTTTATTTAAAAAAAAGTTCAAAATTTTACCTGACCTATGAGTTGTTACGTGCTTAATGCTGAAGCACTTTTTGTATATGCCAAGCTCAATCATCCAGGGGTGGGACGGTCGCCTCTATTGACAACAGTATCGGGTACATGTGTTGTTGTTATTATATATCTGTAATTTTGACAGAGTGTATGATTTATGAAATTTATAAGGGCGCCACCAGGGGTCTGAAGGACTCCTGGAATTTACAAAATAAACAATAGTTAAGTTAATACAATTTTAATTAAAGTTTAACCTAACTTCTCACATGGTTTTAAAATAATATTAATTATTATTCTAGGGTTAGCTTAGAATATAGTTACTTAAATTAAATTACAAGGTTTACTTATAATTAATATTTAATTTACTGGAACCATCTTAACTTAACAGAAGCTCAACGACATGGGATCTTCCTGTCTTGGTCCTGGGCAGCACTAGCGGAGGATTCACGCTCCGGTTCGTCTCGGTCAAACCGGGATGTGAGGCCTTCCTTCAGATCTGTCAGTCTTGAAGATGCTCGTTGATTCCAGTGTGAAATATTACTTGCATTTGCAAGAAGAAATTAAATGAGGTCAGAGACCTTAAAGATTATTGGTAAACATCTTAAGATGATTATGTTAAATTTGGATTAAAATCATAAGCTCAAGATGAGTGAAATATAGTCACATGTGTTCACACATGAGAACAAAACATTAACTACACAACATGTTGTCGTGGAAAATGGGCTGAATACTATCTAGATTCAGGACATTAATTTGAAAGATGTTGGAAAATGTTTGAAAATGTTGAAATAGTGGTGGAAAATAATTAATATTGGAAAATAATGTATGATGGAAGAATTGTTATTGGAAGCCTGAAACCAAAAGAAATTCACACATTGTAGAACCACGTGTTACATGGTGAGAGAAATATTCCTACTCAACAAACTAAACTATCACTTACCAGCATTGCAGTATTAGTATTACAATATTGCTGGCTTCCCAAAAGTTCACGGCGGATGCGTGCGCGAACACATCGCAACACCCACGCTCGATTACAATAATGCGTCGTTCCACGTCCATATTGAAGAGCAAAAGAAAAAGATTGACAACTCACAGATGTCAAATCTATGAAGGATGTACCAGTATAAATCGATTAACGATCAATACAGGTAATTACGACAACATAAGATTTCCTAGACAATCGTAAATCATTTACCAAAAATATCTAGAAGAACGTCACTAAACGTCAGCCAGCTGTCAAACGTCATTGTCAATTTAATTGTCACTTTCTCAATTCACGAACTTTATTGATTAGGTTATTGATTCGCAAACGCTATCAGTTTTATTGTTAAATAAATAAACAAAGAAATGGTATTAAGTCTAATACGATGTTTAGCTATGCTATAGTGTATGTTATGGTTACGTGGAAACATCCTTTTAACCGTAAGTTACGTTACATTGCACAGAAATCAAAAGGTAAGTTCTATGGTGTTGTATGTAAACAAACCATTTTGTTTCCATTGCATAAATTAGCCTTATTTAACATTCTACAGGGCAGAAATATAACAGTTGCAAGATTAACATGCAACAGAGTTTCGAGTTGATTTATCATATTTCCGTACGAAATGTATGGGAAACGTTTTTGGCGATTTCTGTCTTTTCTAGTACTGAAAGCTAAAATGGTCCCATAGGGTTTTTTGATCCCCACATGAAATAGAATCGATTGGCATAAAAAAAAAAATTTGAACTTTTTGCATTTTTTTTGCTAACTGTAAGTTTTTTACAAAATCTGTGAATGCAGTTCAAAATGTCCCAAAAAGTTAGGGAAGGTCTTTTAAGAACGTTTTGCTGAAACTGCAACGGTTAAGGTACTTGCCCTTACTGCCCCGTTTCAAAAATTGTATTTCACTGTTACTTCGCTTCCATTGGTCGTTGCGATGTTATATTATAGCTTACTCAATAAATTGAGTATGCAACATTTCAAGATTTGTTCAATTTGGACCAATACTAAGTTCCTATGGGTCTAACAAAAAAACTAACGCTTTAGGTATATAATATTAGTAAAGATTATAGATTTGCTATGTGTTCAAACCTCATATTCGACTGCCTTGTAAGTCTAGTGGCAATGTATGTGTACTTTTTAGATTGATTCTGGATATGACAATATTTCACGTAGCAGACGGGATGACAGTAGACTTCTTTTGCATCCCTCAAAAACAGCACTTATGAGCAAGAGTGTCATCTGCATGGCTCCAATAATCTATATATATAAAAATGAAACCCGTTTTCCGTTGTCACGGCATCACGCGGGATTGGCTGGACCGATTTCGCTGATTCTTTTTATGTTGTGTTTGTTATAGCCAGGAGATGGTTCTTATGAAATAAAATACTAGGCAACTTGCGTGGAAAATGATAAAATTTAAGAATACTTAACCACTTTATTAAATTTTCTAATGATTTTATAACGTAACCTTAGCGCTTTTGTCAGTATGAACTTTTTTAATGTACTTTATGGGGTTTGGCATAACATTGACAGAAGGCGTGCTGCAAATATCGTCACAGATAATGTATGCATAGTTAGGACAGGACAACGTCTGTCGGGTCAGCTTGTTTTTAATAAATTTCCAAAACATTGGGAAGAACTAACTAAGAATAGATTTAAGAATATGTCGAACCCTCAGCGTAGCAGGCAGTTGCACTACCGACTCCGCTATCCGGTCGAAAAAAAAGAAACGTTATAAATAAACAAAACACTATTCAAATTATGAAATACTTTTAGGTATTTTCAAGAGAGTGCGATGTATCGCGCCTGAGTCGCAGCCAGTCTTGTCTAAAAGTATAGGAGAAACCGCGGTCGACTAAATAGACCAACATTACGTGAGTAACACCCGTATTCATAATTTGAATAATGTTACAAACTCACGTCAGTTTTAATAAATAATAAAATAAATAAATATTTCACAACTCACACACAACGCCATCTAGTCCCAAACTAAGCAGAGTTTGTACTATAGGTACTAGAATAACTGATACTAATACATACATACTTTTCTTTTTTTTGTAAATACATACTTATTATAATATAGAAACACCCAGACTAAGACAAATCCCCATGTTCATGCACACAAAGATTTGTCTTAAGTGGGAATCGAAGCCACGACCTCGGCGTCGCAGGCAGGTACACTACCCACTCCGCCATCCGGTCGTCTATATAATAAAAACAAAACACTCATTAATTAGTCAACAAAGCCTGACAAATTACCATTTTAATCAATCCGTCCACCTGAATTCCAAACCCTGTTAAATAAAGTACCAAAACGAATTAAAATAGGTCTAGACTAATGACTAACCCTATTTCTATACCACTCAAGCACTAAATAAGTAGACGAGCTCCAAAGCCATTTAAATTATTAAATAATCCTTTCATTATTTAGTGAGGATTTCACCATCGAGTTAAACTCAAATTTAAAGCTAAGCTTTAGTTTTCGATATTTCTGTCCCTTACAATCATTGAATGTGAGAGAGAGGTGCAAATACGGGTTTTAACGGGTCGCAGATTGGTAGGTCTGGTGAAATCGACCCTTAATGTCCAAACCTTTTTACTAATTACAAATCCATTAAAATTTGTTTACTATTTAAACCATATTAAGAGGATAATGTTTTTATGTGATCGAGGTACCAAGTAATCTATCAGTATGTGGTTGTTAATTTAAAGTTTAAATAATAATATATTAGCTTTTAAATAACTTTAACTGGATACAACTTTATCAAGGTTAATTAAAAAAAATTAACCTAAGTAAAGCTTCAACATATTGAACACCTTTTTTTTATATACTACGCCTGAAGTAGACGGACGTGTAGTCCATCTGATGGTTAGTGGAGTGCAGCCTATGGACAAAAACAATCTACAAAACCAGATTGTAGATGCGTCGTTGCAGCTCAGGACTAATGTGTTGTGCTTCATATGCCAGGAATTTCAGAGCCTAACCTCACCTCCAAACTGGAACACAGTAATGTAAGCACAACTATTTGGCGGCCGGTTAAAGATGAGACGGTGGTGCTGCCGCCCTCGAGTTCGTTCACTCGAGCTCTTTCTACTACTATATTCAACACATGAACGAGTTATAAGAACAGTATAGAATAGAAAAGATAATACTTTATTATGTAAATCATTTCAATTACATAGTAAAGTTACACGATAGGAAGAATTATATGTTAAGGGCGGCCTTATCGCTTATCGCGATCTCTTTTAGGCAAGCTTTGAATAGACAGACTAGAGAAAGATGAACTTTGAGAGTGTGAAACATTTAAATGTGGTGGAGGCATTTAAAGAGGTTCAAAGTTTGCATTTATTATAAACTAGCTTTTGCCCGTGACTTCTTCCGCATGAAATTCGTTGTATTAGGTAGTGACTGCTCCTGCGCTTGGACCTACGTTAAAACTTAATGCTTCGCTCTCATGGAATTAAGCTTAATGTAAAATACCTTATAGCCTTTTTTAAAAGTTGGAGTATCAAACACAAAAATGATAGTAGTTATCGAGATTAGCGCGTACAAACAATAAAAACATTTTTTCCTGTGGCTGCGTCGGTGTGGTAGGTACATCGATAAAATAGCCTATGATACGGTCCTTGTTTATTATCAATATCCATCTTCACTATATGGATTTTGATAAAATATTAAGATTAGTCGATACAACAGACAGACATTACGTTGCTCACATTTAAATAATAGTGTACTGAGCACTCACATTTTATTTTCCCACCTAAACCAAATTTAGTTAAGGACAAGGTAAGGGATGAAAATTGAACACATTTTGCTCGTTTGCAGATTCTCTTAATTACCTGAAACTAACCAAAACTAACTAGCTTACCACATTTTCGAGTAAAAATAAAATCACTAATAGTTCCATACAATATTTCATATCAACACAAGCAAAACACGATAAGTGCGGTTGATTTACTGTGTTTTCTTTACTCCCAGATGGGCAATCAATTCTGACACAACGTAGCGCATGAATTCACCACAAAAAGTGACAAATAAAAAATAATAATCTATGTTATATCTCTTTTGTATTTTAAGAAATTCCCTACTTACTCAATTTACCAGTGCATAAAATGTGTAAAGAAAAATGTAAGATACATGTATAAGTGAATCAGCTTCATGTAATTTCATTCATTCATTTATTTCTTTGTGGATCATAGGTTAGTATTACAGTTCTTAAATTTAATGTTATATAGTACGCTATGTCCTACCACAGTCATGCTGCGGTGTACAAGTTTATTTATTATATTAATTAGATTAAAAGATCATAATATTATATAATTGATTAATAATTTGAATTATTTACATAGCTACAATTTATTTTTATTAAACAATAATAATATTAATAA
Source organism: Hypena proboscidalis (assembly GCA_905147285.1). Lineage (NCBI taxonomy): Eukaryota > Metazoa > Arthropoda > Insecta > Lepidoptera > Erebidae > Hypena > Hypena proboscidalis. The sequence continues at coordinate 21,604,526 of LR990132.1, read as the reverse complement.
AATTAAAATAAAATAAAATAAAATTAAAATTAAATCAAAATTAAATAAATATTAAATTAAAATTAGATCAAAATTAAATCAAAATTAAATCGAAATTAAATTGAAATTAAATTAAATCATTATCATTTAAAAAGTCATCAATGGCATAATATGCTTTTTGAACCAAAAGTTTATTGAGCTTAGCTTTGAAAAGATTTGTACAATTTATTGCTCGTATTTCTTTAGGTACTTTATTATATATAATCGGTGCCATACAAAATATACTTGCGCGCAAAAGTTGTGTTTTAGATGCCACATGTTTTAGGTTAGCTTCACGTCTGGTACCTGAAGGGTTCGCAATGAATAAATGAGGATTACTCTTAACAAACGTTGCAACTTCGCTTATATATAAACACGGCACCGTCAGGATTCCCATTTTCCCAATTCCCAACAATTATGTGTTGTAGAATTTAAAGAATGTAAGAAGTCATTGTACACACTAGTGTTTTTTTTTTAATTCTCATAATAAAATTTTTAGATGTGAAACACGTCATGCCTAGTGCTTTAAGTAGATTTTTTTAATTTCATTTTTCAACAACATCCATTTTAAAAGGTGTAGGTACGTACCTACACAATACACATTTTCATCTTTTTATCACTAAATGTGATGAAATAATATTATGAGACGCATCTTACCGGTACTTTCGCAAGTAGGTCATGCATGTTTGTAAATTGTAAACCCTTGCTGAAATAAATAGACAGAATTTATAGTTTAACGCTAGGATTTTTCGAGTTGTGTGCATTTTGATATTTTTGTAGTACAATTTTAAAATATACTGCATGCTATGTGAATATTTATTATTTTTATTTGGCAAGGACTCTTATAGTAAACATACTATCAAGAAATTCACAATAGCAGCACGAAGTTGAATTGTGTCCGGTGGATGACGATAGGCTCACCCCCTATCCCATGGGACCTAAATATAGGGGCAATGTAGATTTTGTACACCTCTGCCACACCCTTCTGGGTACAATCAGCCTAAAGTTATGTTATCTTATCTGTATATCTTCATAAAATTTATTTTTTACTTCTCCTAAATTACTAATTTTAATTATGTGTTGTAGAAAAAATCCTGACAAAAAGTTTAAAAAAAAAAATATCTTAACTATCCAATCTCGCATATAAAATAATAAATATTTTTGATAATTTTCAATTTATTTTTAATACTGCCGATATTTTTATTTCATGCCAAGCAAAATAGGACGACAAGGTAAATAAATATGCATATTAAGAGTATATTTTTTTCTGCGCTGTTATGAGCACACCTCTCTTTACATCGGCGCATAGTAAAATGTAATCCTACTTTTTAAAGTATTAACATACGAGACGGAATTATGCGAAGGGCGCATGTAGGGCTGTCACGTACTCAGAAAATAATTTATGTGGGTACTGCGAAATAATTTAATTTCTAACGTGTGACATTATAAATTTATTAAAAATATAGCATAATTTAGATAGGCTTGCCTTATTTCATGTGAAATACATTTTAGGGAATACGCAGTGAATTGAGTATTGCCTTTGTGCATTATTTTAAAATTAGACCACGTAGAAAAAACAAAATAAATTATTTTATTTGACTGAGATGTGCATAAGTTTAACCTATCTAACGATACCCCACGAGGTGGAAGAGATAAAATAATTTATCCTCACTTAACATGTAGTGAAAGTACTTTAAATAAAAATCATATCACTCTGTTGCCATAGTTTATTTACACATTTATGAAAAATTTTAGTTTTCTAGTACTAATGGTTTCAATAGTTGTACAGGTAGACAGACAGAAGGACATGGCGAAACTATAATGGTTCCTTGTAGATTCTATAAAACCCTAAAAAGATATTAAATGAGCTTTGGTACCGCGAAACCTTATGACAATGAACAGTCAGCTGCAGAGTAAACTCACCCCTTTGAAGTGCAAAAAAGTACTTAAGAGAGGTGAGATTTCTCTGCAGTTGACTGTACAATTATTATTCACAAGACGAAATCCTTTCTCTTTTATGCCACAATCTTCGAGCAAAATACTTACCATTTTTTTTACAGAAGGAAATACACTGTAGATACTGCAACAATTGCAAAATGATAGGTTAAATAAACTGTAGCGTTTTCTTGACAAATTATTAGATATATAAGGTAAAACTTGCTTGCGACAGCCCTGACTTACTTTTCCATATATTATATTTTAATACCGCTCTCTCCGTGAACTACGTGTTATGTACGGCTTTATTTACATAAGCTGCGATGTTGCTGCTCCACGCAAAATGACACCCCGTCTTAAGTGTTAGCGCGCACTTGCCACACGGATTTACGACGCATGATGCGTATTATTTTAACCTCCATTCGAGGCTTTTTATCTCTCAAAGGAATGAATAGTTGTTGTTATAATGTGAGAATTCGTCATACAAAAAAATCTTCAGAAAAACTTGTAAAAGTAAGCCAAGATCGTTCAACAAATATAGTATCTCGTTCAAATCCAAGAAAATAATACAGCTAATTTGTTTGCCAACAAAGACCGGCACTCTAAAGCTTAAAGTATGCAAACTAATAAAATAGATTTACATAGAACCTTCTGAAACGTCTGCAAACAAAGCCTCATTACACAGCGTTGACTTTGTTCTACTTCAAATACTATTTTGTTACGAGAGAAGAGATGCTACCTTCAAAATGAATAATAGTTTTGTTGTGGTTTTCGTTTTACTTAGTTTGGTTTACCACATAAAGTTGCATTTAAATCTTGCAACCCATGTTAAATTGTACATTTTTCACTTACGTTTGTTTATTCTGTGCTATTGTAGGTCTTCAGCGGCGTTTAACTATTTTTTATTGCAGAAACAATTGTTTTATATCAGAATGAAATTACGTAATCATCTTGTTGTTACTTCATATTGTAAAAGATTAAATTCCTACGTAAAACCGTGTAATAGTAACACCATAACCTACAAATTTACATTAATTCATTACCTTAGCTGTGTTTTGCCATAATACAACAAAATTTTTGATTGTCCATTACAAAGTTATCACATGTCCATGTGTTAGGACATGTCCTTAACTTCTAGGCACAGTCTTTGTGACAGTTCTGTTGACGTTGACAAGTGACATTTAGTTTATATGCCCGTTAGCGAATCGAATTAAAGACACGTGGTTTTTAATGTGTGTTAATTCTATTTTCGAATTGAAAAAAAGATATTAATTTATATTAATTTAGGATAATAAATAAGAGTTTCCTCGTGGATCTTTAGCATTAAATTGTTTCTTGAATATACACAAACTATTATGATTTTCTATAGACTTCTGGTGTTTGTGATCAACATATTTTTCTTCTTCTTTCAGGATAGCCCTTTGCGAAATGCTGATATTTTGAACGGTCATACAACTGTGAACATACGCGCTCATTTTTTTGCCTTTTGGTGATATTTTAAGGCCCAACAAATAATGTGAAGAGTTCGTCACGTGTTGGTAAGTGCAATTCTATTTGTTATTCACGAATGATTTGTTGTGCGACTGAGATTTCAATGCGTATGTATTTTAGTGTTCCGGGATCTTAACTCCTTAATGTTTTAATTTGTACTTGTGCATAGCATAGTTCAAAAGTTTACTTTCGAGTTGATGGTCAACCTGTTTCAAGGTGTGTGGCCACATTTCAATTAATATTTTCTGGTGAATGACGCCATATTTTATGAGCAAACGTTTCACTCCTTGATGAGTATAAAATAAATACATCCATTTTAAACTTAATAATCCTTGCAAGCTTATGTGGAAGATTCTGAGCTGTCAGACTGTACCACTTCCTTGGTCATACATAATAAGTATTTCATTAATTGGAGCTGTACCCCCCTTCGTCGAAAGGAGCCCCGGAGATAGGCACTTTGACCGAGACAGGGCAAGGCGACGAATTTCCTGAAAACTTACCGAAACGTATTGAAAACATGCTGATGTTTTTGATCCCCAATATAAAGTCATTTCTCGCAATACTTTTACATTCAACGTAACAGTGAATCGTAAAACAGAACAACCTGCAAACAACAAGAATACATTAACGTATAGTAAATGTTTATTGTATGAATAGTGAAGTGTATGAGAATAGACGAGGATTCGCGCCATCGTTCATGGGAATTGTTACTTTTATTGCTTTTGTTTGGCAGTTGGAGAAATCAATTCGTGGTAGGGGAGGAAACGAACACGAGCACAAAGGATTGGTTACTTTGTGTTTTGTTTACGATAAATCGTTTCTATAGTGCAGCTGATGGATTGGTTCCACAACAACATTTACTTTTCTTTACTATTTTAGCGCTCGTATTTTACTTCTTAGTAAATTGCCTCCTATGTTTCCGTAACTCAACTTGCTAACGGTGATGGAAAACATCGTGACGCAACCTGCATGTCTGAGAGCGCCTAAAAAGGGTCCACGGGTGTGTGAAAGTCTACCAATCCGCACTTGGCCAGCGTGGTGGACTATGGCCTAACCCTTTTCATCATAAAAAGAGGGCCGAGCCTAGCAGTGGGACATGAATTAGATACAGAGCTGCTATTATTATAATTACCGTAACTTATTAGCTCAGACAGATCCAATACTTTACCAGTTATGATTAGGTCCTAGGTATGCCTATCGTCATCCATCGGTCACAATTCTAAGTCTGTGCTGCAATTAGGAATTAACAACCCCAAATAACGCATTTGCCCAACCTGGGAATCGAACCCCATAATTCGCAGTGAGACGCCGCAAACTTTAACCAATAAATTTTAATTATCATTATGTAATTTAGAATCATCTTTAAAACTAATTAAATAAGATACGTTGTTTGCTAAATTTAATATTTTTATTAAGTTGTCATACTATGTTTCTTGTTGAAGCTATTTAATTGAAGTGCTGTGTATAGATCTAATTAGGCGTGAGATTTATAATTTTTTTTCATGTAAAGCATAATTATAAATAAAGTTATTTGTTTTTAAATAGAAATCTGTTATTTGTTTTTATACCTATTAAATAAAATAAAATGAAATAAAATGGACCAAAGAGGCAACGAGCAGTGCTATTTCAATTTCAGAACTCAGCCATAGCAACATCCACACAGAAGTCAATAGTTTATTGCCAGTCATCCATTTCACAAATGGTTCGTTCCAGTCAGTTCTTCCCATTCCACGAAACACTTGGGCGGTAACGATAGCGAATATAAGCTTCATTCATCTCATAAACTGACTACCTTGCTCTCTGCGGGGTATTAGGTTCAACTCCTGTGGGCAAAAGCACTTTTTTTTTTAACAGGGCAGGTTTGGTAGCAACACAGGCCCGTATGGCGATAGACTTCCCCAATTTATATGGAACTTAAATATAGATACGTTCAGTGTTTCGAAAAAAATACATTGTAGGTAGAAACGATATGGCAGCACATCAAGCTATATATTTCCAGTTTAAGCCATTTTCAGTATAAGCTAGTCTTAATAGCCGTTCGACGACCGGATGGCTGAGTGGGTAGTGTACCTACCTGCGACGTTGAGGTCGTGGGTTCGATTCCCACTTAAGACAAATCTTTGTGTGCATGAACATGGGGGTTTGTCTTAGTCTGGGTGTTTCTATGTATAATAAGTATGTATTTACAAAAAAAAAGTATATATGTATTAGTATCAGTTATTCTAGTACCCATAGTACAAGCTCTGCTTAGTTTAGGACTAGATGGCGTTGTGTGTAAGTTGTGAGATATTTTTTATTTTTTTATTTTTATAATTGCAGGGCAAGCCTATACAATGAAAAATCATCTTATACTAGAAATGTATAGCTCGATGTGTAGCCATGTGTTGTGTACTCAGATTTCCACCAAACAATCTCATTATAAGTTGCACGTAACACGTCACTTTATACCTCAAAGCGCTAGTGATGTGGTTTGGTCAGAGTTCCCTGCAAGCTCTATTTGATTTAAAAGCTCCAACTGTAACACCAAATTGGATACAACTACTGTTTTAGTTTGGTTGAGGATTTACGAAAACTGTTTGATTCGTTTGGAAGTTACGTTGTAGTACATGATGAAGTAAAGACTAACTTTACATTTTAAGTAGTATAGGTGTTATTAAAACTTTGGACTGCCTAGATGGTTTAGTGGTTAGCGTATATGCCTCTCACCGCGAGGTCTCAGGTTCGCTTCCCGGTTCGGGCAAAGTGTTATTTGTCGTCGTCGTGAATTTCTATCAGGAAATTCACGATAGCAGCACGGAGTTGGCATTGTGCCCGGTGGATCATGATAGGCTCACTCCCCATCCCATGGGACCTAAACATAACAGGTGAAGTGTGGGTATTGTGTACCTCTGCCACACCATTCTGGGTAATATAGGCGTGATGTTATGTTATAACTTTTATTTGTTTGTTTGTTTTTATTCCTAGAAAAGCAAACAAGCATTCAGCTTACATGTCAGGCTATTATAAAGAGCGTGAGATAAATGGCGCGTTTTTATCATGACATGTTTCCTTATCTATTTTGCACTCGTTTCGCTAGCTCTTCTGAAGATCAGTTAACGCGAGTTTGGTTCTCGTTAATTTATTATAATTACATTTAAGAGGAAATACTCGTCCTGTGAAACGCATCGTTGTAATGAAACCTAAAAGTAATACAAAAAACTCAAGTACTCAATATTATTTGTGTTACAGAAATGAAACCGACTCTCAGGGGCTTTGTGGCAGGATATAATTAACTAAGTGACTTGCACATTTTCATTTTAACAAAAATATCAAGTGGAGCTACCCTCCTATTATATATTTCTCCCTTATTATTAAAATATGGGGGGAGCGGTGTAACTTTATGCGCTTGTGTTACCGAATATTAACGAAAAAGAAAGTGCATACATAATGAGATTCTGATATTATATTTTGAGGCGCTATAAGCCTGAACGCTGCTTGAGACACCTTTCAAGATATTTAAGGATATATTTATTAAAAAAGGTTACTTTAAGTTAAGTCTTTGCTCAGACGCGACGTGTCGCACTCACTTGAAAATGCCTAAAACTATAGGTGAAACCGCGGTTGACTAATTAGACCAACATTACGTGAGTAACGTCCGTATTTTATAATTTGAACAATAATTGAGTATCTTTTTAAAAAAATGCAGACTAACAATTTTAAACAAGTACAATTGCAAACAAAAAGGCGTTCTGAACGTTAGAATAGAATAGACTAATAGAGTCTTTATTTGCAGTAAAACGTTGAAACCTTTAATAGTGTCTTTCACAAATACATATAGAAATTAAAATGTGAAATTTTGCAAAAATAAGCATAACATGTTAACTGTGCTAATAAAGAGGTAAAATTAAATCTAGAAAAATAATATTTTTAGTTGCCTGTGCTATATGTATATACATATAGCACAGGCAACTAAAAATATTATTTTTAGTTGCCTTGTAAGTGTAGTTTTTTACAAATTCCCCGCGGGTGCGCCAGCTGACGATGGGTTCTGTTATCAATATTGCGAGATCTATTAAATAAGATGGCAATGGATCGGCGTGAAAACACGACCTAAAATGCTACGCTATCTCCTCTACTATTAAGATACTCACAGACATCGTAAAAATCTTTAACAAAATAAAAATACATTTTGCCTTAAAACGAATAAAACCATTGAAACAAGGGCGTCGCTACAATACAAGTGCATAAAAACAGAACAACAATTGAAATTCCAACATTTCCAAATTGTCGGAATTGCTCTGTTCAATTATTGTTATTTTTGTTCAGAATATTTTCTTAATTGTTCTGTATTCGACTTTCTTTTTTATATAGAACTTTTGGCTGCGTCATTATTTCTGGGCAGAGGGAGGAGGGACGTTTATATCGTTATTTTTTGTGAAGAAGCCAGGGGTCGAGCCCTGAACTGAAATGTTAGGGGAGCCTTTTGTTATTAAATCTTTGTTATTACGTGGATTAAGCAGATAAAGCTATTAAATTGAGACATGTGCCGAGCGTAAACGTGGCTACATGATGGAATTTTAGCTTTTGTAATAAAATATATTTGAGTTAGGACTGTGCCCGGTAGATGGCAATAGGCTCACCCCCTAAAACATGGGACCTAAAGATAAGAGGTAAAAGCCCTACTGAGTAATATTGACATGATGTTATGCTAGTAAGTTAAGTTAAGGTGGTAATAAAAGATTGAATTCATTTAACTTTAGTTGTTTTTAAAATTATTTTATCTCTTACTGAAGCACAGATATAATTATGGAATAAAAAGGTGACATTTCAATAAAGCATGCAAACTAAATACATATTTTAAACGATAAAACACAGCAAATCCTACAAACTTATGATCTGCAAACATCCATCTCGCTATTATAGACACAATTCATCTATTACATCACCGCGACAAGTTTCAAAACTTTGTCTGTGGCGAAACTTTCCAAGATTTTGACACTAATCCTTAAGGAAAATCTCAAATTGAGAATTACAGAACCGACTTCATACTAATAGCCTATTATTATAATCGGGCTGGTCGTGACAGCCTTCGTAACAATGCTTTGGTTCGTCAACATTTATATGAATTGTAGGAATAAAGTTACTCATTTAATTCGGCACTAAAGGTTTTTTGAAGTTATCTTACTGATTTTGTTGAAGAAATTAAAGATTGTTTTAATAACTTGAAAAACCATATGTTTGACTAAATTTATGTAATACATTCGATTGTTCTAATATAGGTCCTACTAATATTTTAAATGTAAAATGCGCAACTCTTTAACAACAACGGATATTTGTTACTCTTTCAAGCAACAACTTTTGAATGTATTTTGATTAAATTTTACACACGAATTATGTTCTGGCTTATATATTTTTTTTTTGCTTCCACTTCCTACAAAAGCGGAGCCGTGACGTGAAACTGGCATTATTATACACTAGTACCAATTACACCACGCCTCTTTATCGCCAAAGAACTGTACAGAGTATGTTTTATACCTATTTTAACATTTTACCTTTAGATCTCACGTTTAAATACATAAAAGTGAGTCTCTTAAGCAAGGCAAAGTTTCAGAATTACGTAATAAATTTTCACATCCCTGTACCCTCATGTACGTAATTTTAATCTGATCTGTGATAATTTTAATATCTCAAGTATAATAATTTGATTCTGTAAAAAAGAGACATTAAATGCTTTATAAGAATAAAAAAATATGATTCATGTGATCTGTGATCAGTTAAACAGTTACTGTTTGAAATTAATATTTCTTTATGAACAAATATTTTATAAAAGTATAATGTAAGTTAAAAATTATTCTAATTATGAAATACGGGTGTTATTCACGTAATGTTGGTCTATTAAGTTGACCGCGGTTTCACTTATACTTTAAGGCATTTTCAAGAGAGTGCGACACGTCGCGTCTGAGTCACAACCAGTCTTGTACTGCGGGCAAAAAATTTTTATTTTACTTTTATATAATTGTTTGTAATGTTTTGAAGTGTACAGGCGAACAATTAGGCTTTTAAATTTTGAATACTAAATAACACTTTTATCGACCCGTGAATCGAACCCAGGACCTCACAGTGAAAGATCGTAAACATTAAATAAATAAAATAAAATAAAATAGCCTTTCTATATCGTAAACATTAACCACTAGAAAAACAAGGCTGTAATTAAAAACTTTATGCAACAAATCGAATCTCAGAGCCAGCAATACAAGCTTCATTAAAAGTAAGATTAAACTAAGATTCAAGTTGTGTTAATGAACTTATAGACGCCTACAACTTGCGAAGTTTAAGGTTCACAATGTTGACATAATCTGTGTAGGTACTCCTACAGAAAATGGCGGTCCCAAGGTGAATAGTTAAAATGATTGACAGGTTGGCGTATTGCTGTGTAAATTTGATGATTATGTCTTACATGCGTTTTTCACATTTTATACAATCCAAATCCTTAACAACTTAATTATGTTCATAGCTATTTACTTTATATTATAAAGTCACGAGTTCGGTTCTCTGTTTAAGTAAAGGTGTTATTTGGGATTTTTACATCGAAAAACTCCTCGTGAGTTGAAATTATGCCCGATGGATGGTGATAGGCTCGCCCTCTATCATAAGGGACCTAAAACTAACCGGTGAAACGTGGAGGTTAATATACCTCTGCTATACCCTTCTAAGTAAAACGAGCGTAATTTGCCGTTATATTACGTAGCCTTAATGAAAAAAATAACATTGCAATTAGAAAAAATTGGAATTAAAAAAAAATATTTTCTACGTCATTAACACGCTTATATTAGCTTCACCTGTATGTTTGTTTGTTTGTTTGTTTGTATGTAACCGACTCCTTTGGACTCGATTTTGACCCACTTTAAACGGACAGATTTCATTCAAATTTTGCACACCTGTCAAAGATCGATGACAATGCAATAATTCGATAAAAAAAATTAAAAATATATAAAAAAAAAAAAAAAAAAAAAACTAAAAAGTAGAAAATAAATAATAGTTTAAAAAAACTAAAAAACACGCTTTTAAAGTACTTCTAACTAAAAAGTGAAAAATAATTCCTAATATAAGCTGAAAAAAGCGTGGGGCGCTCTGTGCCATATTTTTCGTCTATCGAGCAACCCACGCTTTTTTCAGCTTATATTAGGAATTATTTTTCACTTTTTAGTTAGAAGTACTTTAAAAGCGTGTTTTTTAGTTTTTTTAAACTATTATTTATTTTACAAAAACAATACTAACAAAGTAAACAACAAAACTAAAGTTAAGCTTTTAGCCTCATTAATCTTCATTAGTAAGTTGATACTTCCACCAGATATGGGTGAAAGACTTCTCAGCAACAGCTGAACAGTAATTATATTATTTGCCGAAAGGTGAGGCAATACCGAAGGGGTTACGTGCCTTTGATTATATTCTCGGTCAACATAATTAAAAGCATAAGAGCCGTTGGCCGCTCGCCTTACGTCATTTTATAAGAGATGAAAGTTTACTTGTTGGTTCCTCTAATAGAGTTTCACCAAATAAAAATATAATAATTTCGATCACGGTGGCTTTCGGAAAGTTAAAATAAGTTACAAGAAAAGTTACGTCATAGTACAAAGCGTAATTTTTGATATGTTGACCTACGTGATGATGGAATGCATCCCTCACCATTAGCAGACACTAATTATGGTTCTGCTAATGGTAGGAGAATATGATTCTACGATCACCAAGGTTATATCCAACAATTACGGTTTATACTATTTAACACTTTTTAAACTTTTTATGTCTTGAAGCCACCAAACCATATTTGGTCTTTGTAAATCCTAGTAGAAGCACAAACAGGGAAACTATCAGCTTTAATGAAATGACGTAAGTCGGGCGGCCACTGGCTCTAAGACCATGAGTATTGTTTTGAAAGGATTTTTGTTGCTACAGTACAGCATAAATCATAGAAATCTTAATAACAAGGCAAATTAAGATTTCTATGGCATAAATAGTTCACCACCCATATGGTCTGTCAATGAGAAGGTGTGCCGGAATTGTGTGAAATTCATAACATTTAATTGGGTAAGTTTTGCATGCAATAGAAACAAACAACCACACACCATCGATTTTTTTTACTTTTATAATATCTATAGGTTAAACAAAATCATGCTATGTTAATAACCAATTTTTTTGATTATATTTTCGTCGTTTTATTCTTCAGATACAATTTACTAGGTAGTCTCTTTAGCCTACAAGGCATAATCGCACTTTTAGAGAATCGATTTAATCGATTTCACTTTTTTTTTTTTCATATTACAACCCTACTTTACTTCGGGTAACGGTCGAGTTGTCAATTCATTCTTTTTTTCTGCGAGGCAGCAAACGCACGTACTTTCTTATTTAAATTAAACAATATAACAATATGCCTAAAAGGAAGAACGAGGAAAGGATTGAACGTTACCAACGTAAAATCAGAAAACTTGAAGCAAAGAAACGCAAAAGAATTATTATTTACTCTTCATCTGACGATTCGAATTGTACAGGTGAGCGCCAATTATAATTATATTTAGTGAATCAGTGATATTTTAACGTTATTATTATTAACGCTTACGCCAGGAGGTTGACCGTGTGTCATCACGAAGGCAATTTTATCCCTAGAGGTTAACCGTGTGTTAACACGTGGGAATTTCCCCATCAAATTCCTAGAGGTTAACCGTGTGTTAACACGTGGAAGATGTTAATCCATCCGAATGATTAACCTAGACACTCTTATACTGTGACCTAGGCATTGCCGGGAGGTGGATCGCGTATCCTCACGAAGGCAATTAACATTCCCTTATGTAGTTATTGTTTTTTCTTTAAATATAAAGCTGTAAAACAGATATTTTTTTCTCAAAAAAGAAAAAAATCTACCCTCAAAAAAAAAAAAAAAAAACTGTATTATCTGCTTACAGATAATGTAGATGTGCTTGATTGCGGCGAAGACCCTCTAAGTATAGCTGACCAAGTGGTTAATTTACCAGCGCCTAACCAGGAGGACGACGCCAAAGCAGATGACACAGAAGAGACGGTGACGGAGTTGGAACCAGAGATCCTCTCTGCTTTAGGAGAATCTACGGAAGAGACGTCAAAGTTAGGCCCAAAGATTCACGAGAAATTATCGCGCCTTTGGTTGCCTATCCTCAAAAGAGGAGTAACAAAAGAGGCTAAAGAGAAACTCACTAAAGAGTATTTGATTCCAGAAAATTGTGTCCTATTGCAAGCGCCGAAACTTAACCCGGAGATCTCAGCCGCGGTAACAGAGGGCACGCGCGCCCGTGATAAAAAAGTCGAAGCTGTACAACAGCAACTCGGACAGGGCCTAGTTGCCCTTAATAAGGGCTTAGAATTACTATTAAACGAAAGCCAAGATCGATTACAGGCTATTAAGTTCTTAAGCGATAGTAGTCGTATCCTCTGTGATCTCCATTACCAGGAGACAGAGGCAAGAAAAAGATTTATTACACCGGGCCTAGATAAATCTTTCTTGAATATTATGCAAGACGTAGACAGAGACGACTTGCTTTTCGGTAATAAGCTTTCCGAAAAAATTAAAGCCACGAAAGTTATCGAAAAACATGGCTTGCAGATAAAAAAACCTACTCCACAATCTAAGACGCCATCAACTTCGTCTGCCTACCAACCATCACGCTTACGCCATCAGGGAAACTGGACAGGCCCTCCTCGTTTCCTCCCGAACAGGGGGGGGAGGGGAGGGCAAAGGCGGCAGCCCACATCGGCGAATCGGAGAACTCAGCCCGGTTTGACGCAACAGAAGTCCACCCAGAACAAGAAACCTCGTGCAGCGGACCATCAGTAGAGGTACACGCTGGCAGAATTCGATATTTTTATAATTGTTGGCTAAAAATTACTAAAAATTCCGAAATACTTAAATGGGTGTCCGAAGGTTATTCCATACCATTCTGTAGTAAAGTGACTCAAGTGTCACTGCCGCATAACCTACATAAGTATAGTGAAAAGAGAGACATGTCACATTCTATAGGTAAATTGTTGCAACTTGGTGCCATATCACCATGCTCTAGATCCAATAATGATTTTATATCTAGTATTTTCTTGGCCCCTAAGCCTAACGGTAATAAAAGGTTCATTCTGAACCTTAAAAAATTAAATTTTTTCATTGCCCCAACTCATTTTAAAATGGAAGACCACAGAACTGCTGCTAGGTTGGTGCCAAAAAATGGTTTTATGGCAAATATTGACTTGAAGGAAGCCTATTTTTTGCTACCAATTTCAGAAGATCATCGTAAATACTTACGCTTTATATTTGAAGATAAATTTTAATGTTTCGAGTTTAATGTCATGCCTTATGGTTTATCAGTAGCACCTCGAGTTTTTACCAAATTAATGAAAGAGGTCGTAAATTATTTGCGAAATAAAGGTTACAGATCAGTAATATATCTAGATGATATTTTGTGTATTGGGGATACCTACCAAGAGTGCCAAAATAACGTTAGGAAAACTCTCGACTTGTTAACTTGCTTAGGATTTGTAGTGAATTATGACAAAAGTAACTTAGAACCTCGACAAATCTGTAAATTTCTAGGTTTTATTTATAATACCATTGATATGACCTTAAACTTACCGCTGGAAAAACGAACAACTATCTTACAGTTCGTCAAAAAAATTAAATCACTGCCAAAATGTTCCATTCGAGAGCTATCACAATTCATAGGCATTCTAGGTGCGGCATGTCCAGCGGTCAAATATGGTTGGTTATATACCAAAACCCTTGAGCGTCAAAAATATTTAGCTCTTCAAACACACGAGGATTATGAATTAGTAATCAAAATTTCTGACGTTGTCTTACCTGACTTACAATGGTGGGTACAAAATATTATGTCAACATGTAATACTTTGGTGCAAGATCATAATTATATCTTAGAAATATATACTGATGCATCTAGAACCGGTTGGGGAGCTTTTTGCAGTGGCAAACGAGCGAACGGCTGGTGGAAGGATGATGAACTATCTTATCACATTAATCATTTGGAGCTATTAGCAATTTTCTTGGGATTAAAATGCTTCGCTAACGAACATTTTAATTGCTCTATACTGCTGCGAGTTGACAATACAACTGCCTTGTGCTATATTAACCGTATGGGAGGAATCCGGTTTCCTCATTTGAACCAATTGGCAAAAGACATCTGGCAATGGTGTGAGAAGCGAAACATCTCACTTTTTGCATCCTATATCAACACACGCGAAAACGTCGAAGCAGACGCAGAATCACGCAAAACGAACGCCGACACAGAGTGGGAACTATCAAATTGGGCATTTCAAAAGATAGTTCACACTCTGGGTGAGCCGGCAATCGATCTTTTCGCTTCTCGTACCAATGCCAAATGTAGCCAATACTTCTCTTGGAAACCAGACCCCGAAGCAATCAAAGTTGATGCTTTCACAAGCAATTGGAATACCATTTTTTTCTATGCGTTTCCACCGTTTGCCTTAATATTGAAATGTTTACGAAAAATCATAAACGATAACGCAACCGGCATTTTAGTATTTCCCTACTGGCCAGGCCAAGCTTGGTTTCCCTTACTTAAACGAATGCTCATCTCAGATATAATTGTTTTTGAACCTAAAAAAGATCTCTTGTATTCAAATTTCAGATCCCATCACCGGCTTTATCGCAGCCTTTCTCTGGGGGCCGCGCTGCTCTCAGGGAAGCATTTACAAGATTAAACACCCCTGACGTAGCACTTGACCTAATGTTAGCTTCTATATCTGAAAATACAATGAAGCAATATACAACAACCTACAAATTATGGTGGATGTTCTGCGAAGAACATTCGTTAAATAGCTTTGAAGCCCCGATATCGGCCGTTATAGTATTCTTGGTCAACCTGTTCAACAAAGGTGCAGCCTATGGTGCCCTAAATAGTCATCGATCTGCCCTATCATTACTTCTCGGAAGTAACATAGGTTCAGACGAACGTATAAAACGCCTGTTAAAGGGTATGTACAAACAAAAGCCACCAAGACCTAAATATAACGCTACTTGGGATCCGAAAATAGTTTTAGATTATATTTCCACCTGGTACCCTAATAGTGACTTGAAGTTATCCCAACTCACAAAAAAATTAACAATGTTATTGGCTTTATGTACTTCTCAAAGAGTCTAAACGTTGTCTCTTATTAAAGTTAGTAACATAAATAAGACTTCATCAGGAGTAAAAATTTTAATTTCTGATATTATAAAAACGTCAGCAGCTAATCGACAACAACCTGTGCTTTTCTTACCATACTTCGTAGATAATCCCAGCATATGCCCAGCAACAACCTTAGATGATTATCTTTTAGTCACATCACAGTTGAGAGCCGAAGATACCCATAACCTACTCTTGAGCTTCAAAAAACCGTTTAGACAGGTATCTTCGCAGACCATTAGTAAATGGATAAAGCAGACTCTTGCGGAGAGCGGCGTTGACGTTAATATATTCAGTGCTCACAGCACTCGCCACGCCTCCACCTCGGCGGCGGCCTCCGCAGGAACTAGTATTGACACAATACGAAAGGCAGCAGGCTGGTCCTCTTCGTCTACAACATTTGGTAGATTTTATAATAGGCCAATAACTGATGACGGTATATTCGCTCGATCAGTGCTTGCCATTGATCGAAATAGTCAAACTCAAAATGAATAGTCAATTGTATCATTTGAATAATTAATTTCGGCAAATTTAAACCTATGTTAAATATTACGCTGATTGTATAAGAATATGTTTATGTTTACAAAATAAAGGTTCTTTCTTTTTTCTTCACTATGTGTTTTACTAATATTATCTCTAAACATCTACCTAGTAAATTGTATCTGAAGAATAAAACGACGAAAATATAATATTAGATCAAACGAACTTCTTGAAGTGAAGTTCGATCGTTATTATATGAGTCGTTTTATTCGAAGATACAAAGTACATTCCCACCCAAACCCAAAAAAAAAAAAAAAAACCTTTACCCATCTCTGAACAAGAATGAATTGACAACTCGACCGTTACCCGAAGTAAAGTAGGGTTGTAATATGAAAAAAAAAAAGTGAAATCGATTAAATCGATTCTCTAAAAGTGCGATTATGCCTTGTAGGCTAAAGAGACTACCTAGTAAATTGTATCTTCGAATAAAACGACTCATATAATAACGATCGAACTTCACTTCAAGAAGTTCGTTTGATCTAATATTAGTATTACATGTGGGATAGTTAAAAACTTAAGAATGTTATAAAAAATATTATAAATTTATTGAAATAATCCTTCTGTTTTGTACATTTAGTGACATCTCATTAATTAACTAAGAACACAAACTCACCCTTCGCGTCAACACTTTTACAAACAATCGCTTTGTTACAAACTGTCACTTACACTTGTTTTATATAATTTATACTGTTAGTACAAGTTTTGTTTCAATGCTCACCGTTTTGGGCAAATAGGTTATACAAATCGTGTCAATAGAAAATGGGCTGTAATAGAAGTGTACTAGGTTTGGTTTACATTTGATTGAGTACTTGGCATTCAAACGAGTTAGACGTTTCCTCGTATAGTTTGTCTTTGAATGAAACTTGGTTTGGAAACGGATTCATCTTGATATAATTATAGTGTTTTGAATGATGTAAATTTGTATAAAGCATGTATATTGCCTCTGACTACATACCATTTGAGTAAAATAAAGGCGTGATTTTAAAACTATGTTGTACACTGATATATTTTATTTTTATATCACACTACTTTCATCTAGTCCCTAACTAAGCAGTGCTTGTGCTATGGCTACTAGAATAACTAATACTAATACATAATAATATATATACATTTTCTTTTTTAAATAAATACTTATTTTACATAGAAACACCCAGATCAAAACAAACCTCCATGAACATGGAGGTTTGTTTTGCACACAAAGATTTGTCTCGAGCGGTAATCGAGTCCGCAACCTCGGCGTTGCTGGCAGTTGTACTACCGACTCCGCTATCCGGTCGTCAGGTACCACAGAAAGAGCGTCAACATAATAATATTACTCATGCGTGATGCACTCTATGAAAGAGCTCTCTTGATTTCTATAACATCGTTTTGATGACACAGAAAGGTTGAGGGTACTCGAGAACCATTTACTTACACACTCCGAATGGAGCATGACTTGACGAATCCTTTGAGTGGCATTCCGCAAAGGTATTGCAACGTTGCTTGTTACGTCATAAATGCGACAACCGCTTTGAACTTATGCTTTGCCAATTTTTGGGACCATTTTGTTACTTTATGAAGTAACTTGAATTGAACTTAAATAAATAGAACTGCATTAAATTTTTGCCATTTACGGCGTGCAAATATTTGTAACTTAATTACAGTTATTCAAATTCAGCAGTTTGTCCACATACAGATAAAATGCAAAACTTAAAGTAAAGTAAAGTAAAGTAAAAATTATTTATTAGAACACTAAATCATTAAAAATTAAAATCAAAATTAAAAAAAAATCGAATTTAGCAACTAAATAATAAAATAAATACAGAATAATTACAATAATACAGTGCCTTTATACTAAATTATACAAGTTGCAACTGAGTTCATATGTCTCAGACTTGGTATGTTATGATGGTGCCTAAAAGGCCACAGCTCAACATATTGTTGCCAGAAAAATTTGGCAACGTTGATTTTCAGCTGGAACCTCAGGTGACAAGTGATTTAATTATATTAAATAAAAAAACATAAAATAAAATAAAAATAAATACGATGTACAGATTATATTTATTAAAAACCTAATATATCTTATGAATGATGATTGTGAAACTGTTACTATATAAAATTATTTATTTACAATTTATTTTAGTAGATCGAACTATTATATTATTAAATAAATTTAGATAATACAGTACCCATAAATAAAAAAAAAATACACATTAGAAATATTTATTAAATGTATTATTAAAATTAGATTGTATTATTCTGATCTTCTAGAAATTATTTAAGACTAGTAAAAAAGACATCCTCGAAAATGTTTTATAAACCCAGGATCAACACAAACTATTATCCTTGCTGTTTTCATTGGTATCGCATAATAAGAGCAAATCCAAACAAATCACTCCGGCTCTGAATGGTGACGCGGCAATACTGCCTACCATCGACGAGAAATCGCTGCGTTTTGTACTTGACTGTAGCGGATATTACTTTTGCTACAATAGACGGCTTTAATACGCTGTTTGTTGTATATCTTGCCCATATCTCACAAATCATGAGGTTTCACTTTTTTTTCTGGTCATATAACACAAAGTGAAGCTAGGAAAAAATGTGTATCTAATAACAATTCATAGCTAACTTTTTTGGAAATTTGGACATTATTAGGAACCATTGGCAAAATATGAGCGCTTCGATGAATCTTTTATTTTTACCCAAACCCAACAATAGTTATATGTTATGTATGTTTATGAGTGGTGTAATAATCCTAAATCAAAAATCTGAGCGCACATATTTTCCACTGGTTATTGTTAGCTTAAAATGTTCAGCTAAAATTTTAATATTAATATTTTTATTCATAGCTTTTTTTCATAAAAACTTGGAAGCAACCAGTGTGTAGATACGCACCTAGAATTACATTAAGTTACGGTTTTTACATAAATCCATCGCTTGATCGGTACCTCCTAGATGAACGTTATGAATACGCTTGTGAAAAAGCACTCATTCAAATTAAGACCCTGAATAATTCATTCAATTTAACAGGAGTGTGCCACTTTACTGACACAATTTGAATCTAAAAACGCTTGTGTCTAGAAAAATCCCCGTGATAAAAACCACATTACCATACATTGGTTACGTATCAAACTTCATGAGCTCCTTTGAATAACGTTTAAGAAATCTTGACTCATCTTTGTTTTTAATGTGTCAGTAGTGATGACAGTTCTCCGAGAATTCTTGAGTTCAATCCCCGGGTCGAACAAAGAAGTTTTTTTTTATTAATAGCAGTATGGAGTGTCTGACCCCGAAAAATATAGCAAGAGATACAAAATCTATCAAATGGGACCCAAACTTTACATGTGAAATGTGGGTATTTACACCTCTGCCACACCTTTCAGTATAATATATTATTATTATTATTGCGAGCCTATAGTGTCCCACTGCAGGGCAAAGGCCTCCTCTCCCCTTTTCCATTTATCTCTGTCTGTGGTTTGTACTGTCCATTCAATCTGCTATGAATCCAATTCATCCCGCCATCTCCTTCTGGGTCTGTCTCTTCAATATATTATTATTCTCAATGAGCATGTATTTTTATGAATTTATTGTTAAATTTTTTTTTTTTAATTTTATTTTGTATTTCTATTTTAATTTAATTGTTAATATCTTTTAATTATGTAATGTTTCAAACACAATTTAAATGACTATTTTTTTTTTTGTTTTTTTTTAAAACAACGCTAGCAATAGGAATAACTGCTGTGTCGCGGCAATGTTCACAAACATACATTTCACACACACAAAGCACACCCAGAGTCAGAACAAATCTTAACGGATTACACTAAGGTTTGTCCCGTGTGGGGATCGAACCTACAACTCCAGCGCAGTTGAAAGCGGTGAGGCAACCGCTTTAACCACTACGCCAACCGTGTACTTAATATAGGCCTGATATCACGATATGCTCTTTGATATCATATTATTATTATGCTTATTTAATTTAGTTTCATATAACGAAATAACAAAACGTATATTTTAGCTCAACATTTTAAAAGGTTTAACATGATGTAGTCCCACTCGTTACTTATCTGCCACAGGCGAGCTCATTCCGGCGCGTACAAAATTCACAGTGAAATAAGGATAAGTGCTCACAATGGCTGCGGAATAAATATTTCCGCATCGCCGGTATGTAGACGCGGCGTTATGAATGCGGTGACTAGGTGGCATGTTGTAAAAGGATAGTCCCTTTTTATAGACTGAATCATTATTCTCCGAGTCTTTTCCCAATAACATTTGGGTCGGCTTTAACCATAGAAATCTTAATAACTAGTCAATAGAAATGCTATCGACTATCTTTTAACACTGGGACTTTTTGTATTCCTGCAAACAAAATTATTATTTTTGGCGATGACATTAAGACGACAATTCCTCAACTCGCACTTATGTTCGATTAGACAAATGCGCTTGTATTCCTGCAAACAAAATTATTCTTTTTGCGATGACATTAAGACGACAATTCCTCAACTCGCACTTGTGTTTGACTTGACAGATGCGCGGCGACAAGGTCACGCGTCTTTGACATTTCTATTGCCTTATTATTAAGATTTCTATGGCTTTAACGGACTTACAGCTACATATCTGTATTTTACAAAAACCGACTGCCTTCAAACGTCCACAACAATACTCAATTAAATCTAATATGTCTCCACGTATAACTTTCTAATATATATTTTTTTGTGAGAACTGTCTCGAAGGTCTTACCACTGAGCATATGCGCCTCTCACTGCAAGGTCTTAGGTTCGATTCGCGGGTCACGCAAACTGTTATTTGTAAAGTTACATAAAATTCACAATAACAGCACGTAGTTAGAATTGTGCCCCGTGGGTGGCGATAGGCACACTCCCTGTCCCATCGGAACTAAACATAATCTACATTGTTCACCTCTGCCATGCCCTTCTAGGTAATATAGGTGTGATGTTATGCTATGATATTAAGGGAAAGAAAGAAATCATCAAAACAAACAAGATTATACAATTTTAAAACCATTTTCTCATCAAACACTCGCTTTACATGTGTTCTAAACACGCAAAGTTTTACATGTTTCACCTCATTTGCACCATCAAATACAACATTAACACCCATCTTAAAAAACACATCTCCAAGTTTTTATAGGCTTGTTAGAGACAGATCTTTGAGGCGTTTTGAGTTTGTGACAGTGTTTAACCACACATGAGACCGTATTCACTTAATTACAAGAACATGCTGTACTTTTTATGGTGAAACAATTACTGTAATGTAGCTGTGGTTCATGGGTGTTGTTTTTGCTGGACTCTTAACTTTGAGTAGACTGGCGATTGGAAATAAATGTTCTGTTAATAATACAGGCAATGTTCTTTTTCTGAGTCTTGTCTGATTAAAATAACAAAGTTTGTGAATGTAACGTGTTACAATGTTTGTGGTTATAAGAATTTTAGTTTACAATTGTTACAACCACAAACATTTTCATGCTACATGAGATAAAAACAAATGATTTTGGAGGTCATTTTGTATTAGATACATAATATAACTTTTCTATTGAATATAAATGTATCAGAATAGGTAAATGTATTACATGTGAAACTGTTATCGTCATCATTTTGTGCTGCCCATTATTTTAGAAAGCTACAGCCACTTAACTTAAAAACATAATTATTCAAACAGAAAATATGGACACTATGGTCACTATGGTATAGCTAAAGCTAGTTACCACACGAATAACTTGATACACAATTTGTTTTGCTACAGCTAAAAACAATTTAAAATAATAATTTTAAACCATTTTATATGATTTTATACATCTTAGTTTTTTTCTGATAAACAACAATTTATTTCAATTAAAATCTAGAAATTTTCGTGTCACTGTTTTCTTAAATACTATCATAATGATATTTTGATTTGCGTACACACGACTTCTCATCAAGCTATAAAATACTTATTGCCACTATAAGATGGTCTCGCATGACATCGGCTATAAATGTACTGCTTCTTATATTTTCGTCGTCGGGTCTTCTTGTGAATATTTTCCTATTATTATGATTATTTATTAATGAACGCGTATAATAATAACAAATGTAAACATAAATCATTAACAAAACCTTTAATGTTATAAGCACAATAAGCCAGTTGTACTTACTTTTTTAAACATTATTCTATTCGGAGTTTTCAAAGTTTGTATACCGCAATGTAGTTCCTGGTCTAACTACCTAGTTTATTTAAAAGTTAGACAACGGGTCTGAATCGCGTAATTATTATAAAGGTAAATAAATACCTATGCTCGACGTTTCGAATGACGTGCATCATTCTTGGTCACGAGCCGACTGGTGAAAAACTAACTTTTGAAAAATGTTCTCAAATCGCGAAAGTTTAAAAACATATACCTAGTTTATTGTTCTATTTTAAATGCTAGTCGGAAAAAATTACGTTTAATTTATTTTCTTGCAGACGTTTTTCATCTAATATCAATTTATAAATGTATTATATCGGTATATTCAACAATAGTTTTGGTTAACGCATTCTTTATGCGCCCTTCTTTTTATTTAGTATTTGAACTTCCAATAAATCGCCAGGCTATATCAACAATGCCAGATGTAAATATCATATATCATAAATTATCTTTATAAGATTAGTAAATTTTATCGAATCGGCTAAACCTTACAAAGTGATTTTATATAAAGAGGTGTACATTAAACTGGAAGTGTAAATAAAATAAAAAATACTGACCGTCTGAGCAAGTTCTTAAGATGACGTCCGAATTTCTGTTAAGAGTTGGAGGTTTATGCGGCAATGGCTTTAGAACTAATGGATATTGTAATGCTTGCAGCTGTTACGATGCGAGTGCAGCTTTACTGCAAGCTATTCCATGTAGTAATGAGGGTATTTTTAAATGGAGGAAAGAATACTTTGTAGAACATAATAATATGATTTTATACACGTAAGTCTATCTGTTTTTCAAAATATATAATAAGAGCTATTTATGTATATATATGTAAATGTTACTGCGATATTATATACCACTATAGGTATTATAAACATTAGCTTGTAGGTTTATGACAACTCAGTAGTAGTACGCCGCGTGACTGCCTTCTCTTTCTCCTTATCATAATATTTATCTCCATCCAATGGTTGTCTGGTACAAATTGTCGCAGAGGCGAGACCTGTAATATTTTTAAGTGATTTCCTTTTGTAAATTTATGGTGTACAATAAAGGGTTATGTTATGTTATGTTTTTCAGCTGCTCTGGAAAATTGCGCTTAACTTCATTGTTCCTCTTTCATTTCATTATCACATACGAATTATGCTTAGCTGGGCTAGCTTTATATATATATTTGAAAATAATCAGAAGTACTTTTTTTTATATGATAGATTCTTGACATGCTCGCTCTTCATTCCTACTAGATAAAATAACAAAGTATAAATATAAATTCCCGATTTTCGAACCAACTGACTGATCTTAACGTTCTATTTGTAGGGAAAACATTTTTTTATAATTTTTCACTATTGAAAATGAACACTGACTATATCTAAAATCTGTATAAAAAAACGTCCCTAAGCATCCTTATATACTTCCATCACCGGCTTAAAAGCAGCAAATCTATTTAAACACGGAAGAAACTGCAGCAACAGATAAATATTTCGCTCCTTGGTGCTATAAAATTCTATTACACTACAACGCTCAACACCACTAACTTGTTACAAACTTGTAGCAGCGCAGCGGGTATCGGTCACTCGCTGCGGGACAAATAGACCCCGTGGGGGACACGATCACAGCGAGTTATCTTCCTATTAGTCTGGTTAGGGGGGACATTAGGGACAGTGTAATGTACAGTCACAGAAAGCTCTTATATCACAAAATCAATGGTTAAACATTTGCTAGACTAGTTAACACAGTTTTATAAATATCTTCTATAGGTTAAGTTATTTAAATTTTCAACACTCGGAAATCAGGATCTTTATTATTATTAAACAGGTGTTAAACAAATAAAATAAAAATTAATAGCCTATGGAAATAAAAATTAAAGCGATAAACTGAAATCAAAAAATTAAAACAAAACTTCTTTGTTAAAGAAAATTGAATAAGTTAATGAGTATTTTTGATAAGATATCAATTTAAAATGAAATCAAGAATCTAAAAAAATGAAATTTGCCTAAATCTTTGTTTGGAATTCGAGAAATCTTCTTAATAAGATTAGTTAATTGCAATCGCGCTGTTGACGTAACGCGAGCGATTTCCTTGACAGACAATTACTGAGTTAAATTTTCTCTTAGTTTGAGAAAGGAAATTTGTAACCAAAGCCTTTAAAAACATTGAAAGCAGATTATATTCTCTCTCTCTCTGTGGTTGCTCCCTCATGGCTAAGGATTGTGGTCGTCAGTGGATGTAGATGGCTTGCACCTGGTTCCAATAATCAGTTTTCACCGACGTCTATTTGTCGCAGAATATAAAAAAATGTCTTTAGTTAAAATTAAGATCTAGCTGTTTACAAAAAACAGTTTTATATTATTTGCTAGCAGTTTTATTTGTCATTGCATGGCTACACATCAAAGTATACATTTTCAGTATAAACTGTCTTGCATTGCACAGAAAGGCTATAAAATGAGAGACCACCTTGTACTGAAAAATAATTGCATTCATACTTTTTATTAATTGCTCTGAAGCTCATTTTAATTGAATAGAATGTATTTCAATGACGTATAAATTGTATTATAATATTAATATCAATATTATTTCTGAATCGTGTAAACGTCGTTGGGCACTCTACAAGCACTTAAGTATTTATTGATAAATTAGTATTAACCACGGCCTCGATAAGCCACTTCTGTAATCCTAAATCAACAGTCTCACATTACACCAACAGATTCAAGAAGCTGTATTGTTAATACAAACATAACTCTTAGAATCGTATCATAATATCACGCAGTAATATTTTACAATGAGAATAAGGCAGAGGTGTTTTACTCTAACATTCACAAACTTGCATACGTATGACTTAGATATAGTACCCAGGATAGGAAGCGCGCCCATCACAGTCAGTGTTAAAGTTTTGTGAATTTATGCCTAAAAAATCAAGTAAGGCTGTTACAAGACCTAGGCGTGAGTCCGGGTCCTTGCAGTGAACGTTGGGATGTATTGCCGCTAAACCAATGAGGTCAAACGACAGAAAGGCACACTACATGAAGTTATTAGAGCTTAACATAAAGTAAAGTAAATATGAAGACATTGCAATGAAAATTAGAGACTAACAAAATTTAGCTTAACAATAAAAATATGAGTAAAATGCACTTATACTCAACGGGCATAGAAATAATATAAAACTTAATAAATTAAATTAATAAATTTATTCAAAAATATATGAACTTTAAAACTTATTGAGAGCATGTCGACACGATCATAAATAACTCCTTGGCAAAGAACATCCAATTTAAAATTCCTTTATGTTCGGTTGAAAAATGAGTAAAAACAAAATTAAACCATCTGAACGCACTCCAGCGTGTTTTCATTCAAAAAGAGAAAAGCTTCCAAAATGGCGTATCATTAATTAAAGCACGTTAATTTTAAAGCTCTTTACTTACAAGCTCAGGTAAATGATGACCATTTTTCTAGGTACGAAAGCGCACAACTAATTAATTACATTGACAATGATACGACCAGATTACTCGCTTTTTACGCGCTCGTAAGAAAAGTCTAAGGTACCGATAAAAATTGGATGTGAGTAAAAATAATTAAATTAAAAAAATCCGAATTAAGGGACAATTTTTTTAGACGGATGAAATTTCAATTTGTTTTAAAATTTATAAAATTTACTAGCACCTAAATATCCGAAACATTAACAGGAACTTGTAAAATTGGGCCAAAGAATAGCAATGTCCGATCCTTAATTTCTAATTTATCTGTCTCTGCATGTTTTTAATCTAAGGGTTTTGGAATAAACATTTAATAGACCGTAAACAGTAAAATACCCTGATATAATTAAAAATAAATCAACTATTTACACCAATTAGTGACCGTAAACACGATTATATCCTAGCTTACTAACAATTATATTACGCTCACTTTGTCTCTTTACTCGACATTCCTATTTGAAAAGCTTTCAATCGTCTCAAAATACAACTTCCCGAAGAAAACTTCAAATAGAATTTACTAACTACCAAATCATCATGCTTCCTTTACATTTTGACGAAAATTTTCTTCAAATGTTGCCAAACTTTTATTATTAATGTTCAAGTTCTGAACATCAAATAACTTCAGACACTAGGCAGTTTAAAGTTTCTATAAAAATTGCTGAAAACCAGCGCCTGAAAGTTGTAATTACCTTCGAAGCATATTTTGTAGTCAGGCTGTTCCTGATAGCTTTTGCAGGAACTTGGGCGCCAGCTGAAGCGAAAAATGAATTAAAAAATAATATTTATCGAATCGAGGCGCTGGTGGGACGACCTAGATGCCTACAACCACAACTGGTGAAAAAATTGCAGGGTATAGAGAGGACTGAAACGTTTGAGGAGGCCTTCGGCCAGCTGTGGGACAATGCAAGCTAAATAAAAATAAAAACTTAAATATTAAATTTATTTCTTTGAGTTATGTAAATAGCCTCTTTTCAATGCATTTTAAATCAAATGCTACGATAATTTTGTTACCAACAAACTGCTTTGTAGTCCTGGTGTCGTTCTTATTTTTTATTTATTTAATATTAATTTAAGCATGGCACAATACAATGTTTTATTAATATATTATTATACCTGAAAAGTGGTTCTTGTTAATATTTAAAATGGCCTTTGAAAAATCTTATATATGTATAACATTCTCGTGTCACAATGTTAGTTACCTTTTCCTCCGAAACGGCTTTAATGATTTTTAGTAAATTTAATATGCATATTCAGTAACTCTGAGAATCGGCTACTATAACTCTAAGTGATTAAGGGTTGTTCACCCTTAACATTTTTTTTTTTAATTTTTGGGCGATATTTTTTGTTTTTATTTTTCTATAATGTGTTTATTTTTCTATAATGTGGCATTGAAAAATACATACAACCCAAAATTTTTACCCTTTTATCACCAACCATTTTTTAATAGCCATTTTAGTAATTTAATCATTTATTTTTATTATTAAACTTTATGCCTGATAAATGCTTAGTAACCTTACCGCTTTTGACAATTTGAAATTTTTGAATTTACCTTTATGAAGTTTGACATAAGATTGATATAATGAGTGCTGCAAATATCGTCACAGAGAAAGTAGGCATAGTTAAGACAGGACAACGTCTGTCGGGTCAGTTTGTTTATAATATATAATTTGCGTCGTAACTTTTATCTTTCATCAATTATCAAGACAAGTCTTTCTTCCTGACTACTACGGGAAAAACGTAAATTTTCAATTTTTATTCTACGCTTACAACACTTTTATTTGCATAATAAAAATAAAGAGACAGGGTGCAGAAATAAAAGAGGTGCTGAGATAAACGGGAAACGGACATGAAAGTTCGTACAGATTTTCAGTATTTCAACACTCAGTGTCTGTCAGGGAGGTAATCAAATTGCCAGCACAAAGTAAAAATGCATGGTGTTGCCTTATCACAATCTGACGCGAAGCGTGTTGATAGTAACATTTTTGTGCGAATAAAATCAAGTCTGCTATGAATATCACTGCAAAGTTCAATTTAAAAAGTGTGTCAAAGTTTTTGAGGAAATATTTATACTGTTTTATTCTAAATAGAGTTGTGAACATAAAAAAATACTCTATTATAGGTACTCGTAGCAAAAAAATAATGAAATGGACGGTATTGATCGTATACTATGTCATGAGTCCACTCCTTAGACTCATGTCATCTGTGAATCTCTCATTCAGTATCCTGATCCTGGACATTCATTCAGTTTGTTCATTGAGTTGACCCTATTACACTTACAAGGTTAAGTTCAACAACGTAAACAATTGACATTAGTTTGTCGCTAGTCTCCATAATAACCACAATATAACTGTCCAAACAGCGTTCATAATTCAAGTAGCCGCTATTAAAGAACAAACACTAAAGACATTACGTCTCCAAATAGTCACAATTTGGTCACTAAAGCCCCAACATTTGACACTTTATCAAAGTATCAACTACAAAGTTCCTTCGTCTCCTACATTGTGCTTCGCTTATGCTATGCTAAAGACTTTTATAGCCACAGTTAGTTCTGACAGGTTTTATTGCTAGTCTCAGATATAAGTGCTTTAACTTAGAGCTACGAATAAATTTGCCTTTTATTGACGTCATTAAACAGGGTCATTTAGGTAGAGTTTTTTAATTACTTGTATTTGTAACAGACTTAGTTTTTAATTATTTGATTGTATCTAATTCTGAATAAGTAAGTAACTTAATTAAATATCGTAAAGTAGAGGGTTTTTGTAATTACTGTAAAAGAATAAAAGTTGACTTTTCAGAAATGATTAAGTGTTCAATTCACATCATTTTGTTACTCTTTATCTTCAACAAGAAATGGCACATGGACATTTGATATAATTTTAAGACATTTGATATAATTTTTATGAATGATATTGTTATATTTCTAATTTTATTTCATTAATATTAGCTCTTTGACATTTTACTATTTTTGAATTTGTGATATTTAAATTTTGATTATGTATTATTTTATTTTAATTTGCTACAATTCTGCATGTAATCACATGTAATGTGACATTACAATTATTATAATCATTGTATTGATATTTACACACCTGCATGGGTTATAAATCAGCGTATTTAGTTATAATATTAATCTGTGTCCCAACTATGTAAACCTGTTTTATGCAAATAAACCATTTGAATCTTTGAATTTGAATTTGAATCACATATCAAGCCATTCTCGACTTAAAACGGAACGCTAAACTCAGTTTTGATACACCCTTCTAAGCAACCAATATGAGACCTGGCCGACTTTCACCGCACTTCAGTATACCCAGTCATATTAAGTTGGTGAATGTTTTGAACAATTCTCTTGAAATTCGTACGTACACAATTTGACTGTGTTATCAGAGTGTTCGCGAACTGTTTGGAAGCTAGGGAGTTATCATAATAATATAGATGTTTCGTTAAAGAGACAGTTATATCACAGAGTAACCAGAGACTAAGCTGCATACAACCGCGCTCAGATAAGTCCACTCACACAAGCATAAGACGTCTGTGTGCGTGAGCACTTGCGGCCCTATCACGTACGAGGCGAAACCGGTTTCTACCGGCTCGCAAGTGCCTTAGCGAAGGGCTCTCGCACGCTCTCGGCGCG
Source organism: Hypena proboscidalis (assembly GCA_905147285.1). Taxonomy (NCBI): domain Eukaryota; kingdom Metazoa; phylum Arthropoda; class Insecta; order Lepidoptera; family Erebidae; genus Hypena; species Hypena proboscidalis. Next base: position 21,575,102 of record LR990132.1, on the reverse strand, counting down.
GCTCGCGGACACTACCGCAGCTCACATAAATGTACTCTGTCAGTCTACAGCAGTCCAGCGCAGCCGCGGTGCGCGCACCTACGTATGCTCACTCGCAAATCTCGTCCTAAAGGGCACGACGCGCGTTATTATTTAATAATACAAAATGTACTGTACTGTGTGTAAAAACAATAATCGTCGAAATAAGAACATATCTTTTTTTTTCTATCCCAAAGAATCTAATAGGTGAGTAGTAAATTGATAGTAAAAGAGTAGCTATTTTTATTATATACCTATTCAATTTATTTTAGTGGGGTAGATAGATACTTCATACATAATTATATAGGTAGGTACCTAGTGTACCTACATCAATATCAAAGCAAATTTAAATCTGTGCCGTGTTTGTAATGCGATGGAACCTTGACACAATTCACAGCTAATAATATATTCCTACTTATGTATGAGTCACTAGCTTCTACGCGCGGCTCCAACCGCGTGGTACGTCGATGTAGCCTATATTATTTCTGGGGTCTTATCTTTTTATACCTATAATTGTATAGATGTATGAGAATGACAGTTCTCAAGTTCTTAAGCGCAATGTCATGCGCTCTTCTACCATACGTTAATAGGTAGGTAGGTACGTTAAAATTAAATTGTAAAAGATTCTACTTATCACATTAGGTACCAATTTGAGAGAATTATACTTAAAGACTTTTATTACTTTTTTGACTTGTTGAAATATGTAATTTTATTAGCGATTGATTTATTATGATTAGGTTCAGGTAATACAATAAAAAAAAACCGCCGCGTCGTTTAAAACACCACTATGCCGCCAGTGTAGTAATTGTACTAGTCACATGGTTTGTTCTGTTGTGCCAACACTGCCAAGTGCCAACCCTAGCAAAATAGGTAAATATTTTAGACGCTCTTTAAAAGCTTAGCCTCTGTTCGTTACTCTGTGGTTATATGAAAGGCGGAGGTCTCCGTTCAGTTTCGTAGTTTAGGTATTACCCTGTAGGTGTCGCATTAGTTTATTGGGTCTAGATGACTCACACTAGTTTGAAATTATAGTTTATCTCTTTTTACTCGTTTTATTTAAACTTTATAAATAACGCAGACATTTAAGCCTTTAAGATTTTAGCAAGATTATAATAAAATTAATAAAACTTCTGCCTCTTATAACTTAAGTGTACTTTTGGTTAATGTTTTAAGTATTCCCAGTGGATCAATTGTAGAACTAACTAGAAATAAGATATACGATGGTGAGATTTGCTACAAAACTTAAATACTTTTAGAGATAATTTATAACTATTAACGATATTGGTTGCTTGCTGATATATTTTAACACTACTAAAGATGCATGGTCTTAGATTGAGTAAGTTTATTTTTCATCTTGAATTGAAAGGTCTTGTTTTATTAGATTTTACTCAAGTATTTTGAGCAAAGGCTACAGAGGAATAATAAAATAGCCGTCAGTTTTGTCACCCAGATTTTGATTTAGCCTGACTGACCCAGTTGCATTGAAACCAATCACAATTCCCCAAGATACATGCAGCTCTCGCAAGCATTAGACCGTTCTCAGACTTTAGCTACAATACCTATGGTTACAACCTGCAGTAACTCCGAAAATTTCATTTCAAATGTCTGTCAGTTTATACGACATACGTATGCCTTTGACTTTATAGAACCCAATTTGTTGGTTCGCTCAGCGCCGCGCTGTGATTGGGTTCAAATTGAAAATCGAATTAACCACTCACGGCTTTATGGCAGATTCAATTCATGCAGTTATGGCAGAAGTACCTTCATTTATTTTATTTTATGAATAAAAATGTCAGCTTTTTAATTTTTCATTTATTTTTGGAGCTTCTGGTTGTCTTTGAATATTTGACTATCTTATAGTTGTTTATTGCGCCGATCCCAAGTAATTGGGAGACGGACAGGCGGATGATGATGACACAATGCCACTATTATTATTTTTTGTTTTCATGGTGTTAATACTTGTTTTCATCGAATAACCTGAGCAAAATTACTTCTCCTAAATCGTTAAGCCTGAATATACCCAGGTTTAGCAAATTCACCTCTTTGCTAGATTCCAGTATCGCTACCCTCAAATTCAATCAGCTCATCTCATTTCTGAGGGGACGCGTCGTTTGCGTCGCGTCATCGTTCGTCCCCAATCTACATATGTACTAGATACTGCTAGTACATAGGTAGTAGATAAAGGTATTGGGTACTACTAGTGCATAGATAGGTGATACGTATTTTATTTTAACTTGCCATCGTAATGAAAGGATTATCCAATTCGCTATAGAGATCTCGCGAATTGCCCAGAGTGCGCTGGACGTAGGGAATCGTTGTGTACGTCACTCGGGGAGGCTCCTTTCATGGACTTAATTAAAGTTATTAATTGCCGCTGTTAAATGATTTACATTGAGATGACAAAAATACATATTCAAAACTATCTTACACACGTGGCTCGCCTGCGTGGTATGTCAATAAAAAGTAGCCATTTTGTTATATTATTATAAATGCGAAATTAATCTGTATTTCTGTCCGTCTGTCTGGCTTTGATGCTTTCACGGCTGAACTATTTAACCGATCTTGATAAAAATGAGTACAGAAAGTTGAAGATCTGAGGAACGACATTTTACTGCCGGCATTTCAAGTGGCGCCCACTTGGTCGTCGCCTATAGAAACTAGTTATCTTTAAGCTGTTTTCGATATACACCAAATACAATACAATATATTATATTTAGTAATTTTTACACTCACAAACTATCTCGTTAATAATATAAGTAAAATGGGATGCCCTTAACAGAATCATACAGCCACTCTGTTTATCTACCTAATTTGTCAGTCTGTATTGTACGCTCACATTTCCAATTGGAATATCTAGTACAAGAAACTTGGTGTAGTGGAACTTTGAAGTTAAGCCTTGAGTGCCAGCTCTCATCTTCATTCGGAATTTCACCCCTTCCCTCCCCCTACTTAGTCTACAATTGTAGTGAAGTTAGTAAGTAGTTGTTTAATATCATCGGCCGCTGCCGTAGTTTGTACGAAGTGGACTTGTTGACAAGGCTTTTATTTTGGTCTTACATTTTATGATGTTGTTTAATACTACTAAGTTCGAGTGAGATTCTCGTAAAACAGAACTTTCACTGACGCCTTTATTTTGCAGTTTTCATTAAAGTCTTAAAATGTTTTATTGAATAATTTTGGGGAGTCATCAACTGTATTAGTACATAATAATATAATATTATTATGTCCTGATGAACACGACGTAATGCCACGCGACTCATTCAAATACGTTCATTGTATGTTTTGTATAAATCGTCGTATCACTACTTGTACTTATTATTCTGTGGTATCACGTTGCATTCGACATACGTGGCCTAAAAAACAGGTCAGTTTACATTTTAATTTGAAAAATGTTGTTAGCCTTAATGTTACCGAGCGAACTGTACTGACCAGATTGCATGTTCCTGAAACCGATAGAACAAAAACAAAACAAGCAAGCAATTCAGAACAAAAAAAAAGGTCTCCAAAGACTACCCATTATATATACCTACATAATTACGTTATGCGTGTTAGGTACTCAATAAAACAAATTAGGGTGAGGGACCCGTTTCAGAGAGACAGTTGCGCATCTAGTGTTTAGCGTCGACTCGGGACTCATTCGGACGAGTTCAAGGGAACATTTGTTTGATTCTGCCGTAGAAGATTAGGTTTGCAACCTCTGAGAAGAAGCCAAGTTAAACTAATTTTATTAATCTTACATAATTTGTCCGTTCGTTATTTCCTAGATCGATTTAACAATATATTTTTTTATTTCGGCAAATATATTTATTTGAGAATATAAAGGGATTTGCAGATGTACTTTAAAAAATGTATAAATAATAAATAATAGCAGCCCTGTATCAAATATATGTCACACTGCTAGGCTCGGGCCTCTCATGATGAGAAGGGTTAGGTCATAGTCCACCACGCTTGCCAAGTGCGAGTTGGTAGACTTCACACGACCTCGAGTACTTTTTAGGCACTCTCAGACGTGCAGGTTTCCTCACGATGTTTTCCTTCTCCGTTAAATACACACATATCTTTTATTTTATTGATAGAGGTGTGTGCCGTAAGTTCAAACTCGACACCTTTTATTTAGCAGTCCTACGGCCTCCCAATCGGCTGTCGCAGCTGTTAAAAAAATTGCAAAAAAAAATTAAAAATGTTTATTACTAAACAAAATAATAGGCGGTAACTGATCCATAGATAGTAAAATATAATTTAAGAAATAAGTAATATTAAACTCAATAAAAAATAATGACAAGTGATACTTGAAAAATAAATTCTCTTAAAGTAAAATGAAATAGGCGTTCATCGCGACACAAAACTGTGTAAAGTAATTTAAGAAATGTAAAGAAATGCGAAATGAGGTCACGAGAAATGTTACAATTATTTCGTCTAAAATTAAAAACAATAAAAGTCTGCTGTTGGTTTCTTTGATGTTATTTGCATTGTTTGCCGTTGATCATGCTCAATGATATGAAACGACGGAAATTAAATTGAATGTACAAGCTTTTTTGTGTTTTGGTTGCAGATACTTTTTACACAACGAAAATTTCGACATTAGTGATAATACAAAATTACAATTATGAGCATATTTTATACTTGGTAAGTAAGTAAGTAAGGTAAGTAGAAACCACAGCTGCTGTACATCTACAATGTACAAAATATTATGGATGCGTCGCTTTATTTGTCGTGTTTTAGTAATTTCAGGACTACCTGAAGATACCTATAAGATACATGTAGATTACTAAATCTCATGACGATGCCGGAACACCATGCAATAAGTACCATTTACTGTAGTGTAAGTGATGCTCTCTACCAACATTTATGCTTATATAAAATCTAAGCTTTTTTATCTAACATTTCGAAGAATTCTGTAATAACGTTATGTTCCATCTAACGAATATACCAACGTTTAATTGATTTTCAAAATCATGTTGCCTCTATACAAATAATTTCCATCCTGTTATTTAAAAGACTTTTTCTGGAAACAAGTTTATAGAGGTTCATGTAATTATTATTTTATTCCCTTAAAATATTGCCTCCAGGTGTTGTTTTTTCTTTTGAAGGGATTCCCTAAGAATTTTTTAAGTTGCAATTACGAAAATGTTACAAATTGTCACAAACTTTCGCATTCATAGACAGTTATATATTTTCACTGAATCCCTTTTCGAAAAAAAAAAAAACAAAATTCTTACCAAAAAAATACGAAAAATAGGATAAAACAGTGAAATAAACAGACCTATCATTCATCTTGACGTAAAGGGTTTGGAGATTGAAATGTTTATACTACCTATATCAAATACTTTTTCTACGCAGATCTAGGCATTGGACTATTTGCCGAACAGCATTTCAGCAATATCATTAATCCCAATTTTCAGTTTCTCTTTGACTACTCTCGATCTAAATTGTATTTACTATAAATCTTTCTGGTTCACACGGCTACAAATCAACCTTTATATTTCCAGTATAAGCTGGTCTCTCAATGTTTTGAAGCCTACAATATCGCAAGACCATTTTACACTGGATATGTATAGGTTGATTTGTAGCTGTGTGTACGTTTTCCTGGGCGAAGTTTTGTTGATTTAGTAAGCATATTTTATGCTTTGGTTACCATATAGAGTAAGTTGTTTATATGTAGAGGAGTATCTTAAATCGAAATGAAAATAATAAGGCTATTTTTTTCAATGATTTCATCTCGGTGAGGGTCCTGGTTTTAAGGCAATTGCCAAAAACTGTATCGCAACCAACCTCGTGTCGCGATTATAAGATAGTAAATATTTTGACGATTATCTATTAATAAGAGACATAGCTTAAGCAGAATTTCAAATCAAAAGTGATTTACGATTTAAACGTGAAGGAGGGACTGGTAACTGTAATGTTTTATAAAAATCATGAAATCTGGCTTATTGTTAAAATATCCGGCTTTCAATAAAACTTTTATAATTTTCTTTATGTTTTAATATTATATTATAATATGTTGTATAAATATATACAGCATTTTTATCCGAATATAGCCACCAAATAGAAAACACAGCAGCGATAAACAATACCATAGTGAATTGGTCATACCCTTTTAAAATACGAATATAATCAGTAGGGTAAATATTTGAAAGTAGAGAATTAATAAAAGAGAGATATAATATAAAAAATCAGTCTTGCAATTTTTATTTTCTCTAGAACAAAACATCACAGTACTGAATATTACCCCTTTTATTAGTACAGGAAAAACATAATAACTTTCCGTTTTGTGTTTATTCCAAAGCTTTTAATTAGTTCTTTTGTAGTCATTATGCTCAATACAATGTTGAAATGTTGCCGATTTAATCTGATATTTTGAAATAATTTATTTACAATACTTTATCCATAAATATTACACACGTGCAGTAGCAAAACCACATATGGGAGTTCGTGTATAATATCATGTGGTTTGTATTTGGGCTTACAAACAAATAATATAATTTATATTACTATCATAATAATATTTAGAATTGAAGGCTGTTTTCGATGATACGTTAACCCATCTCGCACTCTCTCATCAATTAAGATTTATTCACATTTTTTATGTAAAAATATCAAAATATACAAAAAAAAGTTTGTTTTATATTGAAATACGGTGAATCATTTAAGAAAGTAGAAAAATGCTACACAAAGAATTAAACAAATATTGGTAACTCAAAGTGTCACTTGAATATTAACTTCACACTTCTAAACTCTAATTAAAAATAATTACCAAGAGAATAAAATTTATAGATTAACCAATGACAGTTTATACTTAATATACATTTAACTACGTCATATTATATTGTGGATTTCAAAAAAAAACAATTAGGTTCATAGGATTAAATTTCTAACTTGTCTTTCGTTACTTTAAGCAATGCTTTAGCACGTTTATAAAAAAAATCTACCTGCAGTCTCAATAATGATTCAGACTTCTACATTAAATATCGAAATAATTCAATGAATTATGGAAACTCATACCGTCTGGAATTTCATAAGATTTCGAATCGGAATCTATAACTAGAGTTTTCTGAAGAAGAACTTGCGAACATAGTTCTTGGAATCAGCAAGTTTAAGAGCAGGTCACAAGCGAAGACAATTGTATGCTTTCGAAAGATTTATATCACAATTCAAGGAAAGTTTTAAGTTTTATTGAAATAAAAAAAACATTTTGAGTCTGTTGAATTAAAATATTATAATCTTGCAAATAACTGAGAAAATATAGAATACTAAAAATGCCACATTAAGATCAATACATTATGTAAATTTAATTGATAACAAATTATATTTTTTGTTTTCTATCTGCTGACAAGGTTGCGTTCAATATTTAAAAAACGCAATGACTAATTTTCAACTGCTACACATTAATAATTTTTTTAACTGACATAATTTCCCTTGCAATCAACAAAATATTTTTTTATTTATTTATTTATTATAACCAAAGTACTTAAAACTATTTTTGACATCATTTGCCTCGGTCAAAAACCACTAAGGGTTTATCTAACCGAAGGCGAGTCACTACATTCACACTTTACTTACATTAATTAAACTTTAAAGTAGAAATTTATGTTTAAATTTTAATTTATACATCGAAACATAAAAATTTAAAAAAAATCTATGTTTAGGTATTTATGAGGTACATTTTAGGTAATGACGCTTATATTTATATTTTACATTTTTTACACCTTTAGTATATATTAATTGCAACTCCTCAGGCAGCCTGTTTAAGAAGGTTGGTATTAAATATTGAGCAACTCTTGTTCCGTACACGTTATTAGCTTTTGGTAGTACATATTTATTTTTAAATGCGATTGGTCTCAAGCAGTCAGGTCTTGTTTTTTCATTGATTAGCTCAGGTCTATTGACTTCCGTTAGTGTGAGAAATTGAACCTTGTTATACACATTCATAACATTACAGTGCTTAAAAAGATCGTCGTAGTTATGTTCATATTTTTGTTTTATATGTTTTGGAACTATGATTTTCAATATTCTCAATTGTAAATTGTATATATCTGCTAAATATGTATAGTAAGTTTGACCATAGCTACTAAGCCCGTAACTGACAACCGAGTCGGCAAGGGCCATGTACAACATTCTTAGCGTTTTGTACGGCAATTTGTGCTTTAATATACTTAGCTTACCTAGGACAGACCGTAGTTTGTTGCAAACATAGTCTTTATGTGGACCCCAACAGAAGCGGCTGTCAACCACTAGCCCGATATACATATGTTTATCTACTACTTCCAATGAAGGGCAATTACAAAGTCGTGGCGAATCGTGCAAACAGGAGTGCTCGTGTGCTACGAGAGATGGTATTGACGTGCTTTTGTTATGAGATGAGCGTATGTGAACCACTTTTGTTTTTGAAGCATTTATTACCAAGCCCACGTCATGTGCCCATTTGCACAATCAATCAAAACCGTGTTGAAGAGATTGCCGCGCTTCATCTAGGTCTTTATTTGCGACTACGATGCAAGTGTCATCTGCGAACTGATACACAGATCCTGTGTTTATGACGTTAGTCATATCGTTTACGTACAGTAGGTACTCAGTTGGCCCAATTATTGAGCCTTGGGCTGTTCCCTGTGACATTGGAAACTTGGTACTATACTCTTTATTTATTTTGACAGTGGTGTATCTATTGGAATGATAGCTTTTAAGCAAATTTAATAAGGGTCCTTGTATACCATTTCTTGTTAATTTGTCATTTAAAGTGTGACAGCGGAGCATATCGAACGCTTTGCTAAAATCAATAAATAACGTTAATACGTGCTTTTTTTCATTTAGGTGGCTATTTACTTCATCGGTGAATTCTCTTAATAATTTTGTGGTACTTTTGTTTCTCTGAAATCCGAATTGTTTGTTATTGATTATTTCATTTTCTTGGAGAAATTTTGTTAATTCATTACTAATGTATCGTTCAATGATTTTATCTATGCATGATAATATGGTGATTGGTCGATAATTATTGACGTCATCACGGGGCCCTTTTTTATATATTGGACGAATGACTCCTATCTTTAATAGGTCAGGATATGTACCAGTTTTTAGGCAACAATTAATTAAATGGGTAATCACTGGGACTATTCGTAATCGTATTATATTTCACTTCAGTAAGTGTCACAGACAAACCTATTAGCAGAGACTATCCGACATTATTTTCTTCAAGTACCCACATTAAATAGCAAGCTCTCAGATTACTCAACGTTCAAGTAAAATACCTTTGTCGCCCAAGTAAATTCTTAACGTCCATTACAAACTGTCTGTGAGTCCATTACGTCTTTTCTGTAATAATCGAGTTACATTAGTATTCTTGTCTAATTTCTGGTTCTGATAAAGCCATTCTATGAAGTGCCACCGGCATTCATTCGCGACAAGATGTTATAACAATGGCCTACTTACAAACCAATGCTTTATTCTTCTAGTATTAGAAGATTATCGTAAAAGCAGAAGTTCTTGTTCGTAGAATAATTGTGTCGGTATCCGCACGTAATAAAAGACGGATCACATCGACAACGTTAAGAAGTAACACACTCGTCACAAATACCAAAGAGCGCTGAATTGCGATAAAGAAATGTTCACAGCAAGTATATATATATATAAATACTACTTCCAAGACGCTACCGTTGGACAGCTGTCCGCCAGGAAATACCACCAAGCTTGGTCATAGGAGCCCTCCCTTTGTGGTGGAGAAACATCGCACCCGTTCCTCTACTATAATAAAGGCAAACTTTATTCTACCGCAGCTAAACCGAAGTTACTATAAAACACTTTTAGCATCAGTAGTAAACTAAAATCTAATGAGCGGTGTGCCAAGTATTTGCAATCTATAGATAAATACGTTTATTTCGGGTCATGGTTGAATCCAATCCATGAAAATCTGTATGAAAAGGCCGCAGACACATTCATCCTGGAAGATTACGACGTAGTCTGCGCTTTTAAAACCTGGCACAGTGCCACATACGGTCCTGTAATGATACCTTAAGAGTTTAAAGTTCATTATGCCGGTAAAAAATGTTGTAGTGGTAAATTTAATTGTGAGTCACAGTTAAATTATTGAGGCATGTTTTTTTAATGAGAAGGAGAAGAAGAACTTTCAGTCTCCATGGTTTTTCTCGTATTTAACTTAACTTTTGTCAACTTGGAAGATTTTCTTAATAAAAAATAGTTTTGTATAGGTGAAGTTTAGCCTATAAAAACACATTATCACATGTCTGTTTCGCATAATTAATTATTTAGTGACGATACTTAAAAAAAAATAATCGTGCGTTGTAGCGTGATGTTAAAACAGCTAATATTAAAAGACTACCTCAAACAAGACAATATAAACAATCGTATGTTTTGGCTTCAAAATATTGTTATAGATAAGCCGAAAATTTATGTAAGTAATGTTCGTTCTCGAAATGCTGGCTTATATTTCGGCCAGCGACTTAGTATCGCAATACAACGCAGTAATGCTGCCAGCATTTTGGGAACGAGGCCTTCTGACAGTGACTTATTAAGTTTAGATTAAGTTATTAGACTATTTTAATTTAAGATCCAATATGTACATTTTTCTGTAATGAAAGGTTATATTGTAAGTAATCGGTTCGGTTTGTAATTGTAACCATTACAATTACAAACCGAACCAAACGAAATATCCATTATTTTCGAAACAAGAAAAAAATAGTGTTAATGCATCTTTTGTTCGTATTCGTGGCACTCGGCCGAAGCGCCACCATTTTGTGTGCTAGATGAAACACGACTGTCCGTATCCATACGCGCTGTATGAATACGGAAAATATGCGGGATTTTGGATCGAGATGAAATGCAGTACTTATTGGAGGCACGGACCTAAATGGCGGCGTATTGCAGTGAATGTGGCGCAAAAGTGGCACAAATGTTGAAATAGTCGTTTGGTTTACAATTTTGGGATTCGTAAATGGAGTTTAAGTGGATTGTAGTATTGTAACCAATGCACAATGGTTGGAAATATTTTGTTTTGAATCAGATTATCACTCGATTTCTCATATTTGCTGTATGAATTTATTTTAAAAGTGAAAATCTTTGTAAGACTATACGTACAATAATGTTTAATTTGAAACTGAAAATTACTTGCTAGTCAAAAATACATGTGTCCTACTAAGTGCTTAAAGCTTTGCCCGTCAAATTCTGTTTTAATTTTGATTTCTTACTTCTGGCCAACCGTTCCAAAATGCAGAAAAAAAGGGAAAAATATTTAAAATTAGAGATAAAATTTATAACTTGCCTGGAAGCGATCACCAAATATCACTTAGGTGGGGAGTGGATTTATACCATCTTTATGTGAAGAAAATACATACGCCAAAGTATTTTTTCCACAACACGTTTCTTGCTTGTCCTTTATAACATTTTACCTGATTATCACCTCACTTTTACAAAACCATCCTTTCACACGTTACGCACAGAAGAGTCTGCCATTTTGTAAATAAATACCATTAATTTCTATTTGCTGGAAATACGTTTTATTTTGCGACATACTTTTATTGACTTAAAAAATGTCAACCTCATAATATTATTTAACTGCTGATTTGTTATAATACAATGACAATTTATTTAAAAAATAATAGTTATTAATGTTTTAAACAAACAGTATGGAATTAATTTATTAATTTAAATACATCAGTATAATTATCTAATCAAAATCACAACTAAATGCAATATCCTAATTTTAATCGTAAATTAATTATAAATAATTACAAAATCATTACACAACTAAGTGCAATAAGCTTATTAAAATCAATAATTTTTTTTTTTTTTTTTTTTATTCATTTTGGGATAACAACAGCCGTTATACATCAATTTGCTAATAGCTAACTTAACTAAATCTGAAGGCCAATTACAGTTATCCACATCGTAATAACAAACGTGTTTTCCATCTTTATAAAAAATACAGTACAAAGGGCGAGCTAATAACCCGAGAGCGGTAGAAATACACAGGTGTGTTGGCTTGGAGTCAGAGCATGTCGCGTAATAGTTAGTGTGGGTATGTTACCGAAAACGGAATAGGTCATAATGATGAATACTTAATGTGTACAATAATTTTAATTAATAGTGAATTTTCAGCTAAAATATGATATAAGAGTGTATAATATTAATAAGATAACTATTATATATAAAAAGAGAATACGTATATAAAATAAATACATAATATATAGGTATCATTATTCTAAGGATAAATATATATTTATAAATACATACATAGAAACATACATTTATAAAATAAGAACTAAAGTTATAATAATATTAAATATATATAGGTACATACTTATAAGTTGTCTCGTTTTATTAAGTATCATTGGTCATTATTTTCGTAATGTTAACTAGAAATGTTTTTTTATCGTTTATGAAAGGGTCTACGTTACTAAATTTGTAATTGTACGTGCGTATAATTCTGTTAATAACAGCATTTTGGCTGTACAAAGTTGAGAACTGCGACTGGCTTAACATGTAAGTGTGTCTAGTTCGATAACGTGGGGTATTGAAATTAATTAGAGATAATAGTTCTGTACAATCTAAGCGCCCACGCAGAATATCATACAGCAGTCCCATATCCATTAAAGAACGTCTTTCTTCTAAAGTAAGCAAATCATATAAGCGACAGTTGTCAGTATAGTTAGGTGCAGATTTAAGAAATTTGAAATTAAGATGAGCCAGAAACTTTTTTTGTATTCGTTCAAGTCTTTTGATGTGTATGGCGAAGTAGGGGGACCAAATGGAACTGCCGTATTCAAGAATTGATCTGACATAAGCGAAATAAACTATCTTTAGGCTCAGTAGGTTTTTAAATGGTTGGCAGGTTCTGATAATAAAACCGAGATTACGATAAGATTTGTTAGTAATTTCATCGATGTGTGTAGTCATGCTCATTCCAGAGTCGAGTTTAACACCTAGATCTCTTACAGCATTCACTCTTTTGATTGGGATTCCATTAAAATTATAAGAAAAATGAATAGGTTCGACCTTACGAGAGAAAGTTATACATTCACATTTATTTATGTTTAATGAGATTCTATTTAGATTGTAGTAATTATATAGATTGTCAATATCCTGTTGTAGATTTAGACAATCGTTTACTGAGTCAATTCTAATAAACAATTTTTTATCGTCTGCATAAAGTAGATGTTTAGCGCTGTTAATATGAAGATATATGTCATGAATGTAAGAAATATAAAAAATAGGTGCAAAATGTGAACCCTGCGGTACCCCGGATGGAATGTGAATGTAGTCGGATCTATGACCACCCATGACAACGGCCTGCGAACGGTTGGATAAATACGATGAAATCCATCTCAGCAAATCACCATGTATGCCAAGTGATTGTAATTTTTGTAACAATGTCGAATGCTTTTTCAAAATCTGTATAGATCACGTCAACCTGACCTCCTTTATCCATATTAGTCAAAACAAAGTTACTATGAAGTGCCAGATTAGATATAGTGGAGCGACCGCGTAAGAATCCGTGTTGTGAGTCAGGGATACCCTTAGATATAACAGGATAAATGTATCGTAAAGTTGTAACGTGGTCTACAAATGACTAGTTAGGTAGGCAGAATAAATAGAAACAATCGATAGATTAACAAGGGTATTATTATTCTATATATTTATATCTATTAAATACAAGGTAGTCTCAAGGCGTAGGTTGGTAGGTAGGTAAGTGGTTTGGTAAGTCCTGGGCAGCGAAGTGAGGAACACTTAACTCGGCGCTGGTGACCGCAGGCAAGAAGGGCGCGACGCGCACGCAGGTCCTTTATATACCCCAAAGGGGTCTGCAGTGGGGGGCGCATCTTGAGGTTGCGGTGGCCGTGCGGTTGCGACGTCACACACCCCCTCCGTTAGGGCAGAATTTTTCTTAAAAAATTCGGCTCCTGGCTGACATGGAAGACCTCAGGAAGCAGTTCTTAAGCAGCACCGGCAGCTCGATCCGGCTTTACTGAAATCAGAACAATAAGTGTATATAAAAAAAATAACTAGAAAAAATATGAAGTTACGATACCTAAATAAAATTGAAAAGAACCGGAGTGATCGAGCCAAACGCATTCAATACAATAACAATGTCATGATGTCATTCAAAAATAACACTACGTGCAACCTATTAAGATTGAATTTTTACTAATTAAAGAAGATTATTGAAACTCATTCTTATCTAACGGAACTAAATATAACTAAAAATGTAAGTATAACAACTTGTTTACCAAGTAGCGCGTTAGCGAAGTAGTATTGGGTGTGCGCGTCTACACAGAAGGCATGACACATTTCAAGATGAATGAATGAACAACATCGTATAGTTGAAAATAATAGAATTCGACATCATTTTAGTAGATGTGATTCTAAAGGAATTATGAGCGTGAAGAATATTAGCGAACAAAATGGTATACCCGATTCGACAATGAGAATTTTAACCACTGAACCATAGGGTAAAATTTTTTTTTTTTTTTTTTTTTTATACCATTATTGTTTATAGTTTATTTGTTTAATATCCTTTATATGCCATTCGCCAAGTGGCTTATCAGACATATCTGCTAGTTTGTACACTAATGGAGACTTTTTTGCTACGATTTTACATTTAATAAATTTAGGAGCGAGTTTTTTACAAAAATATTTATCCTTATCGCTCAAGTAAAAGGTACGTTTCCAAACAATATCACCAACATTGAATTCTGCCGTTTTACGGCGAAGATTATAAGAATGACAATTACGCTTGTGTGCACCTATTAGCGCTGCCTGTACTCTCTCGAAAATAGAGGATAAGTAGCCTAGTGACTCAGCATAACTATCACGTGGCTCATGAATTATATTAGTATCAGATTTACTAGAAACATAATGAGAACCACAGGTTACCATTTCACGCCCGAATACGATCATAGATGGTGTAAAACCGGTTACTTCGTTTACTGCACAATTCATTGCGAACTGAATTTTAGGTATAAGTGTATCCCATATGCGTTGATCGTTTGAAATGAACGTAGAAACAGCTGTTATTATAGTTTTATTATATCTTTCTACCGTATTTACATGAGGTGCATAAAACGGTGTGTAATGTAAATTTGGAATTTTATATTTACTTAACAAGTTTTTAAAAGTTGCGCTTATAAATTGTTTGCCATTGTCTAGTACTACGGTAGATGGAATACCATGTACCAGAAAAACTTTTTCCTCTAAGATTCTAGTTATTACGTCAGCAGTCGCACGTTTAATAGGGAAAAGTAAACAATATTTTGAGAAACAACAACAAACGACAAAAATAAAATTGTTCTGTTGCCTTGTAGGAGGCAAGGGACCAATCAAATCAATACTTATCATTTGAAAAGGTTTAGAACAAGACTTAGGTTCACCCATAAGACCCAAAGTTGCATGATTCTGATGCTTATGTGCGATGCAACTATCACAAGAATTTACCGCTTTTACAACATCGGAATACATTCCAGGCCAATAATAATTGAGGGCTAAACGTTTGAAAGTTTTGAAAATACCCATATGACCCGCCGTAGGGGAGGAATGGCTCTGAAGTATTACTTCGTTTCTCCGTTCAGATGGAACTACTTCCTTCCACTGAAATTCTCTGGTAAGAGGATTAAGACTCTTTTTGAAACGATATAATTTATTACTGATCACTTGATAGTCAACAAAGGATGTAGGAGACTGCGAACAACCATTAAAAATATTCAAATACCAAGTGTCATTAGTAGATAAGGAACTACCATCTGGAAGGAGATTACTATCGATATCCATAATATTAGGTGATCGAGAAAGAAAATCTGGTACAATATTATCTGAACCACGACGGTGTCTTATTTCAAAGTTATAAGAGGAAAGACGAACTCCCCACCTGGCTAATCGCCCTGTAGGGTTGTTCAGTTTTAAAAACCATTTCAAAGCAGCATGATCGGTGTACACAATAAATTGTTTTCCGTTTTCAATATAACACCGCCAATGTTCGATAGCAGATAAGACAGCAAGCGCTTCGCGCTCAGTAGCACTGTAATTTTTTTCCTGGTCCGATAAGGATTTACTATAAAAGGCTATGACTCTTTCCTGTCCCTCCTTGACCTGGCAAAGTACAGCTCCAATGCCGTAATCACTAGCATCGGCGTGTATTTCAAAAGGCTGATCAAAATCGGGACAACATAAGACCGAGGAAGAAGATAAACATTTTTTTAATTTATTAAAAGCTACATCCGCCTCTTGCGACCATGCGAACAGTGGAGCCTTTTTGCCGTTAGAAGTTAATTTATTTAAGGGAGCCGCTAAAGTACTAAAATCGGGTATGAACCTTCTATACCACGATGCAGCACCCAGAAAACGACGTACCTCTTTTTTATTTGTCGGAGTGGAATAACTTGTAATTGATTTTACCTTCTCAGGATCTGCATGAAGACCTTCTGAATCCACTATATAGCCCAAATATTTAAGTTTGTCTTTGAAAAAATTACATTTTTCTAAATTTATAGTTAAGTTTGCATATTTTAATTTGTTAAGTATTTTAATTAGAAGTGAAATGTGATTTTCAAAGGAATTTGTCACACATACGATGTCATCAACGAAACAAAAGACCTTGTTTTCAAATTCGGGCCCGTAAAATAAAATATCTGCTAAACGCTGTTGTGTCGCAGGAGCATTTGTTAAACCAAAAGGCATGGATTTAAATTGAAAAGTTCCACGTGACGGAATGTAAAAAGCAGTTTTACAACGGTCCTCTGCCCTTATTGACGTCTGCCAGAAACATTTAGATATATCTAAACTAGTTAGGTACTTAGCGTCTCTCAAGTTATCCAGAATCTCAGAGATATAAGGCAAATTGTACGCGTCTTTTTTTGTTACCGAATTTAGTTTACGGCTGTCGAGACAAAAACGCAATTCACCATTTTTTTTAGGCGTTAAAATGACGGGATTAGACCAAGGGCTTTCAGATGGTTCAATGACATCTTCTGCCAACATTGCATCGACATGTTTTAACAAAATACGCTGTTTATCGGGAGACATACGATAGTATCGCTGACGAATAGGTGAACTATCACCTGTATCAATCGAATGAGTAATGAGTGAAGTTCGGCCGAGCCCTCGCCGTTCATAAGATATATCGGTGAATTGGGCGATGATGTCGTTAGCAGTAGCTCTCTGCTCATCAGACAAATGATCAAAAGATACCAAGTGACTGGTAGAACTAGGCTGTAGTTCCGAAACAACAACGTCGTTATTATTTTTCGTGAGTAAAATAGATTCCAATTGATCAGGGAACAACCCAAAACCCCTCCAGAAATCCATACCAAGGATTAAAGTTTTCTTAATACCCGGTACAATATGAGTAACAAGAGAAATAATTTTATTTTGAAATTCAAAAGGAAGTACCACTGAGCCAAGTGAAGAATATTTGTCGCCACCAGCGGTGATAAAATCCAGAGGTTTAGAATGTAATAATTTAGATTTATCCAAAAAAAGTTTGTGGGAATTATTACCCAAAATTGTTACACATGAACCAGTGTCTAGTAAACCAACAGTGTTCTTCCCGTTAACCGTAACGGGGATAAATGGAGTATAATTAATGTTAGAATTAACGATTGAGGAAAGTTGATATGAATTGAAAAATTTAGATACATAATTTAGCCAATTATGCCATTCATTTTTACATGTTTTCACAATTACTTTTGATTTTCCCCAACCGTATTTTTTACGTTTTTTGAATTTTTATTAGTTTTATTGTTACAACTAGGACAGTCTAAAACTCGATAGCCAGGTAATCCGCATTTAAAACAAACCAAAAAACGAGGTTGACGACAATATTTTAAAGAATGTGAATCTGTTCTGCATCTCGGACAGTATAATTTAGGTATAGCAGTACTAGTGACAGAAACAGCATTGACGCTCGGTTCAGCAGAATTACTATTTTCTGTCGAACATTGATCTGTATTTAAAACATTGTAAGTAGGTTTAAAGTACTTATGTTTTTTGTAAGAATTATTGCTATAAGAAGTTTTTTTCGAATTCGTATCATTGGGATATCTATAAGCAAAATCTGGCGCTAGAGTATTGGCAGTAATTTTAGGTGGTTCCGAAAATTCCTTGCTACGACTGTCATACTTCTCAAAATTTCTACAAACACTAATTAAAGAAGGAATATCCACAATATTGCCAGTTAAGAGTGAATTTGTATAACACGGCCTGATATTATTTAATAGTATTTCTAATTTAATAGACTCGCTGATGGGTACGTCCAGACAGGAAAATAACCCTTGCATTTTAGATACATAGATGGTTATGTTCTCTTTTTCACCTTGAGTACGAGCCCTAATTTCCGACATTAATTTAAAGTCATAGTTATGAGGACTGAAATCGCGTTTTAACAAAATACACAAATCCTTCCAGGAACGAACACTATCTTTAATTGAACGAAACCAATGCAAAGCATCATCACAAAATACCTCAAAAGCAAAAGAAAATATTCTATCTTCGGGTATACCTCGACACGACATGAACTCGTCAACCTTCTGAATAAACGCCCTCACACAGGTTCGACCGCTATATTTAAACTTGCAGATTTCAGAAAACATTTTGCGTTCATTTATAAAATCCACGTGTTGAACTTCACGTGGTAATGAACACGTTGGCTCGACCACATGACACGGTACATTGGTAGGAACCGACCACGTGGTAAAAGATGCTAAGATTTTATAATTAGCGTGAAACATATCCCATACAACTTGAATTGATGATTTATCAGTAAGCAACGAAGTATCTATTCTTGATAATCTATGAAAAACATGATGCATAATAGATTCCGATCTAACAAACAGGTTTTTATCATAATGAGTTTGCAAAGTCAAAAGGTTATTTGAAACGCGCAACAATGAGCCATTACATGCGGTAATATCAACATCTGGCGAAAAGCACGACGATATTATTTCATCAAATGCCAGGTCTGACAATTTAGCAATTTGTTTACGCAATTCCTCAACCGTAATTGATTTTTCAGGCACAACACCACCTCTTACAAGCACTTCATATTCGAGCTCAGCCTTACTTAAATGATTAAATTTGATAGCATAAGCCATATTTAAAAAAAAATTGATTGGGAATTACGCATACAAAGATACACAATTATTTGAAAAAAAATGAATCCGTCCAAAAGGTGATAAGAAAGTGTTTCTTTTTTTTTTTTTTTTTTTTTTAAATCAAAAACATAAGCACATAAAAGTAGAAGTTTTTGTAGGTTATTTAAAACACGAGGTGAAATAAGTGAGATAATAGAATAAAAAAAAACACCGTACGCACCTTTCGGACGAAGAAAAGAAATATACACAGAAATAACACACAATTAAATAACTGCCAAGACTTAACCAAACCATGTACCATATAACCTCTATTGTTGGGCGCCGCTGTAACGTGGTCTACAAATGACTAGTTAGGTAGGCAGAATAAATAGAAACAATCGATAGATTAACAAGGGTATTATTATTCTATATATTTATATCTATTAAATACAAGGTAGTCTCAAGGCGTAGGTTGGTAGGTAGGTAAGTGGTTTGGTAAGTCCTGGGCAGCGAAGTGAGGAACACTTAACTCGGCGCTGGTGACCGCAGGCAAGAAGGGCGCGACGCGCACGCAGGTCCTTTATATACCCCACAGGGGTCTGCAGTGGGGGGCGCATCTTGAGGTTGCGGTGGCCGTGCGGTTGCGACGTCACAAAGTTATTTTTTCAAATAATTTGGCAAGAGTATTCAAGATAGATATCGGACGATAATTTTCTATTTTTATCTTTGAGCCTTTCTTATGGATCGGAATAACATGGGCCCGTTTCCAAATAGTAGGGAACGTGCATTCTTGAAGAGACTGGTTGAAGAGAATCGTTACCGGGTAAGAAAGGCTTAGCGCACATGACTTCAAAAATATTGCAGGAATCGCATCACAGCCGGGCCCTTTCGATGCATCTAATGATCGCAATGCCTTTTGAACGTTCTCCTCAACTATTTTAATGTGGGCCAAATTGTCAGAGTGAAGGTTAAGCGAGATGCTATTTAAATTGGTAACATTGTTATTAGGTAAACTAGGTTGAATAAAAACGCTATCAAAAAAACTATTAAATTCTGAACAGATTTCTACTGGATTAGTAATAATTTGATTATTTATTGAGAATTGTTGCGGATAGCTAGAACCCCCTCTTTTGGCTTTGACATAAGTCCAGAAGAGCTTGGGTGCATATCTGATATTTTGCTCAGTATTTTGAGTAAATCGATCAAAGCAGGCCTCTTCCACCCTACGTTGGCGGTCACGGAGGAGGACAAATTCGTCATAGTCCCTGGGATTTTTAAACTTTATCCATTTCCTATGTATTTTTGATTTTTCTTTTATGATTTTTATTAGAGCCTGGCTGTACCAAATCGGATATGAACAATTTTTTTTGGTAAGTGGTATATACAGAGCAAAACATTCATAAAGTATGTGGTAGAAATTATTTAGTGAGTCATCAATATTATTTGCCGATAGAGCATCATCCCAGTTCACTTGTTTTAGATATGTATTAATAAGCTTGTAATCACCCTTACGAAAGTTATAACGAGGCTCAGACTTTTCAATAAATGGTTTGATATGTAAATCAGATATATCTATTTCAAATGGTGGATGAAATGTGTCTTCTTTGGTCAGGGGTGGCGATTTTATTATATTTAAGTGGAGATTACAAAAACATAAGTCGAGAACATTGCCACTGGTATTTATTATTCTGTTGTATTGATTTAGCCCTAGTAATTGTAGATCTTCTACAAATTGTTGTGCAACTTCCTGCATTGATGTTCTACCTATATGTCTCATGGTATATCCGTCCTCTAACCAATCAAAATATGGTAGATTAAAATCGCCGACAAGTAAATAATTGGCGGCAGGGTTCCCCTCATAAAGTCTGTTTAATGCATTAATTACGTTTGGTATGGCTTGGAGTAATAGAGACTCGTAGGGTGGTATGTAAAGTAACGTAATATGAAGATCAGCTGATGAGTGTAATTTACGGGCAGGTATACTTATGCAAAGAGATTCCACATCATCGCATAACCATCGATTGTTTATCGTTGCATTTAATTCGTGGCGGATGCATACCATGACACCGCCGCCCGTCCGTTTCCCCGTAACAATGAGATCGCGGTCGCAACGAAATACGTCGTACCTATTATCGCACAATTCCGAGCTAAGAATATCATTTTGTAACCACGTTTCAGAAAAAAGGATTATGTCGTAATTATTAGAAAGAATGCTATTATATACAGTAGTACATTTAGAACGTAAACCACGGCAATTTTGATAATATATTTTTAATTTATGTGTTGAATCGAAAACGATAAACGAAAGAATTGTGAAATAAATGACCAAGTGATGATATCTTTAGTAATAATATAAGGTATACCGAATATAATATAATAGGTAAAAATATATGTATGTGTCAAACAAAACAATAAAATATTTATAACATGTATTTTTGCTAGATGGTTAAAGTAGGTACTTCTAAAAAATATACTATATTGATAGATAATAATATTATAGATATTTAACGAACAAAAAGATTTATTGTAATGTAAATATAAGATACTAATAATATGTATTATTTGTGTTTTTGATAAGAAGATATAAAAGATATTACTTACGTACGCATTACATTGGTAGATAATAATAATAATATTGTAGTTATGCATTGATGTAAAATCTAAGTACTGTTGCAGAAATGCTCTCACCCAATCACACAAAATAACACTAATAATAGCAACAAAATAAAAGTTCACATAATTTTTTTGATGTCTTCTGAGTTTTTTATCAAAATTGTGGCGGCGGTGTCGTCTTTCTTCACAAAAATCTTTCCATCGCGGATCCAAGTGAATTGGTAGTTTTTTGACTTTGATTTTTCGCGAACATTTTTGTGGAGTAATTTATTTGCAGGCGTCAGGTGTTCGTTGATGTAGAACTTCTTCGGTTCGCCAGGAATACCAATGTTCTCAGTAGAAATGCCTCTTTTCTTACGAATTCCAGACAGAATGGAGTCGCGTAGCAGTTTTGACGAGAGTTTCACAATAATAGCCTTGGGGCGTCCAGGAGTTTTGATTCGAGGCTGGACCCTCACAGCACTTTGTATGTCTACTTGAGAAAGGCTAACACCTGCATATTCGGCAATACTGACGACGTAATTAGAAAGACTTTCATTGGATTTATCAGGGATACCGGTTATCTCGAGATTGTCCAGTCGTTCACGTTGTTGGGAATGATTCAAGTCCGATTGCAGTTTAGTTATTTCCAGTTGCAAAGCAGAAATGTCACTTTTGTTGGTATTCTTATTGTCTGTGATTTCTTTGCCGTGGTAATCTAAAGTCTCCTTCACATCATTCAGCTCGGCGTAGAACTGGGTCTGTTTGGAATTAATGTTGGTAATTTCAGACTTGATACGTTCTAGATCTTTCTTGATAACCGTGTTTATATCTTCCTGTACTGCAGTGATTTTGTTGCCAAGCTCAGCACTTACGGAATTAATTTGAGTTGTAATATCGCTTGTAAATTTATCTAACAGTGTTGAGATATCATCTTTCTTAGGTTTCGCTTTGGTACGGCGGCTCGATACACTTTCCTCGGCGCCCGGCATGTCATTGTTGGTAGGTTCCATTGTTGATATCAGCTGACCGATAAGAGACACAGTGTAGCGGATCAGTGTCTTATAGATGAAGCGCCGTATTGGAAACCAGTTTTAGCGACGGCAGGTTCTACGGTCCGGCAACAACGGCGTAGGAGCAGGATGGAAGCTAATATGGCGTGTGTCCCTTTTCCTCGAGACGCGCGGGTGAAAGGGAATGCACCTCTGCGCTGACGCCAGCCGACGATAGTCCGTACGAGATATTGGTACTTAGAAACACGGCGATAAACACTATTTTTGCTTGCAAAAATTTAATGTAATTAAATTATTTTAAATAGCGGAGCGATACACGTCTACTCTGAATGCGAGTTCAAGCGGAAGGGCAAATTAATATAAATAAATACAAAATCATTATACAACTATGAACAACATCAAAAATTATGCATTATACAACTTTTAATTTTACTATAAAAGCATATAATTTGATATTAGGTGATAATTTTTACTCACGTTGAGATACACACAGATAAACTTTCAGCCTTCATAAAATTACGTAAGTCGGCCGCCAACGGGCTGTTGGACCAAAATTTTGGCTATAACAGATATTAGAACTAGAACAATAGATTCTGTGATAATGGGTGAATGACCCATTAACATAGAATCTATTCCCAAAAACAAAGGGCCAAGTTCAAGCTAGTTATAATCCTTAATCGCAGTCAAGTCCAGACGGCTTAAACAGTGTTTGCGGTTAAATATTACTCTAGTTTGCTCTGCTAGTGATAAATTGCCCCACTCAGACTTACACTAGCGATTTCAAGCAAAAGTTCTAAGTTCATTAACAAGTTCAAAGTTTGAGGTCAAACTTCTGGGATATTAAGTAAATAAGTGTGTTAAAATTAAAATTTTCTTTGCCTCGTACAGACTGAAATAACGCGGTTAAGTTAAGTATGGATAACATAAAATCACGCATATATTCCCCAGAAGGATGTGGCAGAAGTGAACAACACCCACATTTCACATGTTCTGTTTAGGTCCCATGGGATAGGGGGTGAGCCTATCGTCATCCACCGGGCACAATTCCAACTCTCAATTTCAACTTTCCGCTGGCATGTTTGTGACGCAAGGGAAATAGCGACAAGGGCTACTTTTTACTTACATACAATCTAGATAGACATTTTTTATAGCTTGGTTCTATAACTGTGGGTTAGAAACAAATACAAATTATGTTCAAAACAAAATACATGCGGTAAAAAATTGGGAAAAGATTTCAGAGGATTACCAGTTACGATTGACATTTGATTCCAAGATAAATAGCACTCAGAGAAATGTCAAAGGCGTCTAAAAACGCGTAGGTAGAAAACAGATTACTTATCCGTTGAAATATAGGTGTAATTCACTCCTATTCTAAGAAACACGTGTGGGACGCAGTGTGGCGTTGCGTGGATGTTTGTTTTTGCTTAACAAAAGCTATAAAACAGTTTGTTATTTATGAACATGGATTGAATATGATGACAAATATTTTTATAAGCAAAATGCCACCATGTTGTTTTTCAATTAAAAACATTAGTATGTTCTTAATTGAAAAACAACATGGTGGCATTCTGTTTGTAGTTTTGTGCTTCTGTTTAATTGTAGATATTAAGGATGTGATTTCACCGAAATCGTACGATTGGTGTAAGGGTATTATGATCTACATCGGTTGACGTAAAAAAAGAGCAGTGGTGTATGTTATATACCAATATATAGGGGGTTGAATAAAAAATAAATTAAATATTTTTTGCGAAGCGATAGGCTCACCCCATCCCATGGGACTAAATATAACAGGTGAAGTGTGGGTGTTGTACACCTCTGCCATACCCTTCTGGGTATTATAAGTTTTATGTTATGTAAATATTCTAGTCTGGACCAATATTATTTTTTTGTTAAACTTTGGGACAGATTCCAATCCCCAGTTCGCATCACAAGGTATTAAAATGTGTCCCAAAACTGGTGCGATCCAGTGTGCATTTTGTCATTGTCTTTAGGTTTCCGATTCAGCGTGCTATTCTAATATTGGCCTATTTTTAACTGTTCAGAACTGAACGTATGAGAGCGCGAACTGAATATCCCATCCCGACGATGTGAAATATGGTTTTAAAATGTGACCTCTTTTTAATATTGAATAAGCTTTCTCGTCTTCTTCTTCTTCTTCTCTTCTTAAGAAGAAGAAGAAGAGAAGAAGACTGTGGTCTAATTAAATAAATTAAATATTCATTATCTTTTTTAGATACTTAATATTTCACAGTTTATAAGGAAGTAAATCTAGTTATATAGATATACCACTTATATAATAGACCGCAGCTGTGCGGGGTCCTACTTTGTTTAAGGCTTAACTAGTTTTTTGAATAATGCCCTGTATCAAAGCCAGTAGTTTGTTTTATGGGGAAACTACGGAGAATCTAGCGTTGTAGAACAAATTTAGAACTAGGGTCAAATTATAAAAAGTATAGAATAACTGCTCCTCGTTTTAGCAACAATCTTTGTCATCAGTTTGGTATTGTAAAGATTAATTCCTTCAATTATTTGAAGTTTTTTTTTTACAGTGACTTTGATACCGACCTGTCATGTTATTGTAGAGGTAAACAGCAAATACTGGCCATGCAAACATTCACTATCTACAAAACAGGTGTCGCAACATCTAAAAATACGAATGCGGTGATCCTTACTTTTTCCCTTGGGCTTGTTTACAAAAACTCTACCAATAATTAAAAATATTAGAACAACCAAATAAAATAAAACATAATACACAATCGTACATAATATTAGTTTGTAAAACACTTTGTCCTCAGTCGGCAATAAGAGTTAGAACTAAATGTCCTAACAAACATCACTCATCCATAAAACAGCACTGTAGTGTAATATTTTAAAGCAAATTTTAGCTTTGCTATGCCTTTTTGTATTTTATATAATATTAAAGTTAAAAATTAAGAAAAGTGCTTAAAAATTTCGAGTCTAGCAGCATACTGAATTGGCAAAGCACTTGAGGCGTATACCCAGGGGGTACAGGTTCGAGTCCTGCTGTATTCTTAATTTTTCAACTTTAATATTATATAAAAGCACTGTAGTGCTTCAGTTTGGACTATTCACTTGCCAAAGTTAAATGCGCGTATTTCAACTAGTACGTTACGAGCATTTTGAGCAATCATCACCATCCATTATACCACCTAAAATCACATTTCAGAATAATTAATAAGCGCTTCTGCAAGAAACTTAAAATAATAAAAATCGTGACAATGTTTTCTTAACAAAAATTGCGTGGTAATTAATGTTTATTGTTTAGATTATTTTTAAGGGTGGTCTTACGAGCGCCGTGTTTTCATACTTATGTAATAGGGATTGAAAATTAATATTATTAAGTTTTCATCTATTTCTATAGAGAAATTATACTTAAAACATCTAATTGCATGTTTGTTTGTGACCATTTTGTCAAAATTGTTTAAATCATTATACTTTGTCCATTCCTTTATTTTATTTTTGACAGATCACGCCTATGAATTACCGTTTTTTTTTGTCAGATTAATGTACTACAATAATAATGTACTTTATTGACAAGCGACACTTTTTAGGGAAGTTCACTGTTTGTAACAAACAACCACAGACTATAAATCAAATCGTGAAATGAAAGAAATCGATCATTATGAAAAAGAATAATTTGACTTTTTTTTGTGTATTGTCTGTATTTTTTATAAAAAAAGAATATAATAATAGTATCAAGATTCCATGAATAATTATTTGCAAGAAATTAAGTCGAAATCTTGGAATGACATATCAAAATGTAAACAAAGGTAACTAGGAAACCGTCATAGACTAAGTATGTGACATTATTATTATATTATTATTTTGTATATTTATTTCATCTAATAAAAACTACTAATAAACGAATAATTAATAATGAACTAAAACCATTTCGATGTAATTAATCGATTGAAAGTTCTTCTTAGACAACATCGATTATGATTTCAAATCGAATCAGTAACGTGTGAAGGCATCCCTAAATGTAATCTGTCAAAAAGAAAATAAAGGAATGGACAGAGTATAATTGATTTACAAACCAACTGAAAAAATAAAATATAATTATGAAGAAATGGGCACCAACAAACATGCATTTAAGTGTTTTATATGTGATTTGTCAATAAAAATAGATAAAAACTACTCTTGTTTCCGGAGCGGGGAAACAACTTTTTAAAAACTAAATTAAATTTAAAATTAGGAGATTGAGAAATTAAAAACGTGTTGCCGATTCTGAGGCACATTTAATTCTGAAGAACTTAATCTATCGTCCGACCCACCGGCGAGACATATCCGTTGGGTCAGCTTATCTTATTTCTAGGAACAATCATAAAACTAAGACTAAGCATATCCGTTATTCTAAAGCTAATCTAAGGGCGAAGGCTGGGTGGTAACCATAACTCCTCCGACCCTAAGAGGAAAATTATCGGGCAAATCGATTTCAGATTGGTTCCGATAATTTTTCTTTAAACAAGTATATTTCAACAATTTGAGTCGAATTAGGTAAATGAAAAATATAAAAATGTTTAAAATAATTAATCCTAAAAGTACGTACACTATAGAATCACTGAAGCTACTTTCACTTTCGTTAAAGACACTTTCTATCACTTCACTATGCTTTAAAGAATACGCCATATATTTGATTTCGTCTAAATTAATGCCTTTCATATCGAGTGCACGTGTACTGGATATCACTGTGTTCGTTCGTAACTGTGGTAGGGTAATAATTGGTATCTTTTCTGCTGTTTCCGATTCGATCCAAATTTGACGGTGGATCCGAATGCCTTGGATCTCCAAATCGCAAGGTTCGTCAATTGTAATCAGGTAGGTACCAAAGATTGGCAGTTTGCTCACGCCGTCCTTGCAATACTTTGTCAGTGTGGTTTTCATTCTACTGTAAAGAATCCAATTGTCAGTAGCAACTTGCTGGACCCTGATCATTTCAATTTGTATAGGGTACTGCTTGCAGAGACGAAGGTCATCTCCAAAATTCATAAGCTGCTCAATACAGGTAAGTTCATAGTAAGGAACTCGATTGTCTGCCGTACACAGGAAGCGGTCACCGGCAGAGAATGGTCGGCATGGTATTACAATCGGCAAGTATGTACTTTCTTTCGCCAAAAGGTAAGGATATTTAGGAAAGATTGCTAGGGTTTTATTTTCTGGTTCATGGAAAATGGGTAAGGAATATACCTTATAATAAATATAAGTAACATTATCAGTAAGTGGAACTTCCATTATGAATACTATTTGGTTGTCTTTTACAAATGATTTGACACAGATTGTCTCTTCTAATTTTAACAGGTTTGATTCCATAGGGGAATATAATAAGCTTTCAGAGTCAGAGATTACTTTCAAGTGATATAAAAGTTCTGAAGAGTTTACAATTGATTGATGTAATATAGATATCCTACTTAACGCTAGTGCAGTTTCAATTTCACTTAGTCTTATAAATATGGTACGAAAACTACTCATGAATACATTGAATAACCCAATTACATATGTTAAAAATATCCAATTATTTTGTTGAGCAGATAAATCTTTAATTAATACTTCGATCTTTGTCAAACGATTGTTAAAATGAACTGTATTTTGTTCCATAGTGTCAGTGACATTTATGAAACTGTCAAACATTTTAGAGACCAGTGTTAGTTTCTTTGTTATAATAGTTTCGTCTTGATTTAATTTAGAAATAATTTTATCATATTTTAATGCATCATCATGGTCTAAATTACCGGTTATAATTTTTATAATAGAACCAAGTGGATTAATGAGTCCACGCTTAGAGCGTTTAGTTGGTAATGGTATGAGTTGTTCATACTTCGCTTTAGTTATATCGCGTATAGACTCTGTATGCAGTTTAATAGTCATAATTTCTCGAGAATATGAAGCATTCCAATCAATTAAATCACATAATTGTTCGTAGTTTTTAGAGATATAATTTAAATTGGTATATATTTGTTCTAAACTTATAACCTTAACAATAGTCCAGTGGTCAGTTTGGATATACGCTCGACCTTGTTTCACCGGTAGTATCCCTGGATTTCCTTCAAGGTTTTGCAGATGAAGGGCCATCGATGGCATTGTCACTATCATTAGTAACAAGCCGCACCTGTGGAGGGCGTTTAATATTTTTAATAGGTATCTTAGTGTCCCTATCACCTATTTTTATGGGTAACACATTTCTTTGCGCATCACCTGTAACTTTTGCCTTAACATATCGAGCCTTATCCTTACTTTTACGTTTATTAATATCTTTAGCAAAAATAGTTTCACCTTCTTTAATTATAGCATTGCTTTCACCACCTTTCCTATTCCTATTTTTCTCTTTTTCAGCAACCATTTTCTCGGCTAAATGTTCGTAGAGGGTTTTTATTCTCTTTGCATGATCTTTTACTAGCTTTTGGAAATAACGCTTTTCTAAATCTATACTAAATGGGCTACTTGAAAAAGTATGTCCGAAAACAACTTCAAATGGGGTAAGTTCAGTGACGGAATGAATAGTGTGGTTGTATGCTAAGACAGAATATGTCATAACCGAGGCCGCATCAGTGCATCTTTTTTCGTATTTTGCCAATCTGTATATTTCTATAATTGTGGAGTGGAATCTCTCAATAAGACCCATTGAGTTGGGATTATTGGGCGTTCCAATGTGAAGTTCAATTTTATGTAAATTTAGAAATTCTTTAATCAAATCGTTATTGAATTCAGTTCCAGGATCTGAACTTATTCTTTTAGGTGTACCATAGTACGAAAAATATTTCATAAGTGCTCTAGTTACTTCAGGAGTTGATTTTCCTTGGGTTTCGATTGCCTGACCTAATTTACTAAATGCATCGATAATAGTTAAATAAGTTTTACCTTCTATACTAAAAATGTCTATGAATAATTCTTGAAATGGAGCGTCCTGTGTTTGTGTTAATTGTAAAATGGGTTTAATGGGTTTCCTATCATATTTCATTTTCTGGCATGCTTCACAACTATTTATAACTGCTGTTACGGTTTCTTGCATTCTGTCCCAATAATAATTTCTACGGAGTCTGACCAATGTTTCTTTAATACCGCGATGACAAGACTTCCCTTCGTGGTGTGTACTTATTAATGCTTTTTGCTCTCCTTCATCCTCTACGAAGACTACTCTTTCCGTACATTCGTGGAAATTAACTATTCCCTTTTTAAATAGTTCAATAATTATATTACTGAATAGTTTTCTGTGCTCATTTTCTTCAAAATATATAAAGTATTTTATTTTAGGTTGAATATATTGTTTTAGGAATTCTTTTACTAAATCTGGGTTGTCTTTAGGAAGGAAAACTTCTAATATTTTTTGTTTCTCCCGGGATAAATTTTTTACATGTAATTGATTTTTTAACCATGAAAATATTAAGATTTGGTTAGGTTTGGTATCAATAGCCTCGTTTAAAATAGGTATTCCTGTTGATTCCAAATCTACAGCTGAATGAATAGTTTCATCCGAATTACTGGAAGGTGGTATTGGGTACTCATTGGTATTTTTATTATTGTCAGAAAAATCAATAGGACTACAAGATGCAGTTCGACTTGAATCGGATATCGTTATTGTCGATGAACTATGTCGTTTATCTCTAGTTATTTTTTCTAAGTCTTGAACTATACTTTCAACATATTTTTCCAAGTTATTATCTTCCTTTTC
Organism: Hypena proboscidalis; assembly: GCA_905147285.1. Lineage (NCBI taxonomy): Eukaryota > Metazoa > Arthropoda > Insecta > Lepidoptera > Erebidae > Hypena > Hypena proboscidalis. The sequence continues at coordinate 21,544,725 of LR990132.1, read as the reverse complement.
ATCAACATTTACGTTCATCGAATGGTTCTCGTCATCAGAACTTAAAGCATTAACTTTTATTCTGGATAGAGCGTCAACATTTGTATTCTGTTTTCCTTTTTTATAAATTAATTCAAAATCGTAGTCTTGTAAACGTAAGCGCCAACGTGTGAGTTTGCTACTGGGGTCTTTGAGGGATCCGAGCCAAACTAAAGGTCGGTGATCCGTATAAATATAAAATTTTCGACCATATAGGTAGGGTCTGAAATGTTTGACTGCCCAAACTATTGCAAGTAATTCACGTTCAATTGTACTATAACGCGATTCTGTATCACTGAGGGTGCGACTGGCATATGCTATTGGTTTGTCGCTACCAATTTGGCCTTGCGACAATACTGCACCTAAAGCAACATTGGATGCATCGGTCGTAAGTATAAATGGTTTATTATAGTCGGGATATTGCAATAGAGGGGCATGTGTCAACAGTTCTTTACATTTGTTAAATGAGTCTATATAATTTTGGTCTATAATAATTTTGTTACGTTTTTTTAAGCATGCTGTCAAGGGTTGAGTTATTTTTGCAAAGTCTTTAATGAAACGTCGGTAATAACCTACGAGTCCAAGGAAGCTCTTAATTTCGGTCGTCGTCTTAGGTATTGGGTAATTAAGTACAGCGTCAATTTTGTCGTTGTTGGGTCTAAGTCCTTCTTTTGTTATGGTGTGCCCGAGGTAAAGCACTTCCTTACGTAGGAATTCTGATTTATCTAGCTGTATTTTCATGTTAGTGACTCTAAGTCGGTCAAATACAGATCTTAATTTATTTATCATATCATCAAGGCTATTTCCGAATATTATAATGTCATCTAAGTAGACCATACAGTGTAATCCTAATAGACCACGCAGAATATTGTCCATGGTCCTTTGGAACGTAGCAGGTGCGGTTTTAAGGCCAAATGGCATTCTGAGAAACTCGAAATGGCCATTCTGCGTTGAAAAGGCAGTTTTCTGTCTATCCTGCTCTTCTACTTCTATCTGATGATAGCCACTAGCTAAGTCCAACGTGGTAAAGTATACGCTCTTTCCTAGCTTGTCAAACAAATCTGTAATATTGGGAAGAGGGTATTTGTCATCAATTGAAATGTCATTAAGACGTCTGTAGTCGATTACCATTCTGTATTTGATTTCACCAGAAGCGTCCGATTTTTTTGGGACTAGGTGAACTGGGGCACTCCATGGGGAATGCGACTCTTGTATAACATTATCATTTAACAATTTTTCTACCTGATTATTTATTTCATTTTGGATAAAAGGTGCCTGTCTATACGGTTTTACGTATATAGGATCTTCATTTTTAGTACGGATATTATGTTTCACCTGGTTAGTAAAAGTTAGTGGGATTTGGTCACAATAAAATATGTCTTTGTATTCTTTGCATAGTGCGTAAATTTTTTGACGTTCTTCGTCGTTAGTGTGTTCGAGTCTTAATTTATTTAAATTTTCTTCAAGTAATTTGTCGGTCTCTATACAAACATTGTTCATAGTTAAATTTATGTTACATTCAGTGACTGTATATGGCGTTACTTCAAATGGTCGTGTAATAGTAAGCTGTTTAGGATAGTCTTGACAATTTTGTATTACTGTATATGCATAGCCATTAATACAATTTACGATTGCACTAGGCATACGTAATCCATTTTGAAAATCATGAAAATCAAGAATTGCGTCACCTGAATATTGGTCGACTGGCAGTTTTACACGTAGTTCCGATCGCGATTCGACATCAATTTTATAATTTAAATTATTATTAATAATAGGAATGCAAGTGGAATTTGTTTTAAGAGTTTGTTCTTTTAAATCAATAATTGCATCCAATTGTTGTAATAAATCGTTACCTATGAGACCATCATATCGCGGATCAACGTCATAAACATAAAATTTGTGCCAATCATTACTGATGAAGGTAGGTAAAAGAGGGATTTCCATCACTTCATCATGTCTACTTGTAGCATGTGTGCTAACTACGTGAAAATTTTCTTTACGTATGTAATTGCCAAAAAATTCATAGGCTTTTCGAGGACTTATAAAAGATCTCATGCTACCTGTATCTATCATCATTTTAGCGTCTATTTCTTCTAAATAAATATACGGTAATTTTAAATTAGGGTCACAATTTATTTCTAAGACTTCTTGTCTTTCGATGCAACTTCCTGAAAATCCACTGCTTGTATTTCAGTTTCCGGCTCATTAACAACATTCGTTTCGTCACAGTAGTATAAATCATTCGCGTCAGGGTAATGGTTATTGTCACCATAGTAATATTCTTCGACATAGGGTTCATAGAATGTGTCAGATAATTCGTTCAGCTTAAACCCTTGCGGGGTATTTGTTTTAGGCTGTGCTGTCCGCATAGACACGTCGGTATTTTGTACTTGAGGTTTTTTAATAGGAGGATTTAAAGAATTTTGGGGCTTATAGCCAAACTGTTGTAATTGCGGCGGCCTATAACCAAATTGTTGACCTTGAGATGGTTTATAGCCAAATTGTTGACCAATAGGTGGTCTGTATCCAATTTGCTGACCTTGCGGTGGTCTATATCCAATCTGTTGACCTTGCGGTGGTCTATAACCAAAAGTTTGAAAAGGCTTATTGGCAAATTGTTGACCTTGAGGTGTAAAACCGAAATTTGGGCGTGGTGTAAATGCATGCGGTACTTGACCTTGAAACTGGTTTGGTCTATTTGGGGGTGTGCCAAAATTAAATTTAGAAGGTGTATTATTATTTTGTAATAACGGTTTATACCCGGCTGGTGTCATCACTGGCCTTGAATTGGCAGATTGACCATGAATACGATTTCTCGTGTTATACTGCTCTAAGAAATTAACTTCTTCGAGTACTATACTCAAGGCTGCTTCTAAATTAGCGGGTGCTTTAAGCCTAACAATACGAACCATATTTTCTGGAAGGTTGTATAAAAATACATTTAGAGCCGTATTATTATAAATAACTAATTTTGCACGCTTTAATTCGACTTCCTCGATCATATTTACTTTGGACATCAATAACGACCGTACAGTTTGGATTCTATTACAAAATTCCAAATAACTTTCACCAGTTTTAATTTTTAAAGATTCTAACTCAATGTTAATGCACGCCTCACTACGCGGGTCTCCAAAATGTTGGGTGAGTAATTCTTTAAACGCAGACCATGTTACGATATCTTCACGTTCTGACAAGAGCGATGCCGCCTCGTCTTTTAATCTACTCGTTAAAACGTTATAGACATAAAGATCTTGTTCATGGCCGCCCTTATAACGGTCAAGGACATATTGACATTTTCGCAAATAAAGGTTTAACTGCCTCTTATCGCCACCATACAATGGTATTAATTGAATTATTTCTTTAGGTATTTGTTCGATAGTCGCCATAATCACAGAGTAATGTACGACACAGATAAAACAATTGACCTATGTATAAAATAGTACAATAAGTCACACAAATAGAATATAACACACACAATTAGAATAATTATAGGTAAAAGAAGTAAAATGTATTTCTACTTTTAATTAAAAAGTTGAAATTAATATAGTTTTAATTTTTAATTTAATTATATATATTTTTTTTTTAAATTAATAATTGCGTAGAATTGTATACACTTTACTTATTAAACTGTATGAGCATGCACATAAGATACATTTATATAAAAAAAATATTTAATGTAATCTCTGAGCTTTTAACTACTCTATCAGTTCTATTTATAGCACAAGATAAGAGTTAATATCATTGAACTAAGAAAACTTAAACTAATGGACACGTTATAATGAGCTAGGATTGATTTCAAAATAACGTAAATTAGGTATAGGGTAGTGGGATAGTAGTTAAGAACAAGGATTGGCGAAAAATTGCACTCACCAACCAACTGCAACACCCATACCGGCTGTTCTGCGCTCGCACTCACGTACTCAAGAGTTATTTTGTTTGGTTCGTCGGATTTCACTCGTTTTCGCGATTTTGGCAGTCAATTTGCGACAAACTAGAACCGCGGAAAACTACTGCGCGAAATCCTACCGGCTGCGCCACTCTTGTTTCCGGAGCGGGGAAACAACTTTTTAAAAACTAAATTAAATTTAAAATTAGGAGAATGAGAAATTAAAAACGTGTTGCCGATTCTGAGGCACATTTAATTCTGAAGAACTTAATCTATCGTCCGACCCACCGGCGAGACATATCCGTTGGGTCAGCTTATCTTATTTCTAGGAACAATCATAAAACTAAGACTAAGCATATCCGTTATTCTAAAGCTAATCTAAGGGCGAAGGCTGGGTGGTAACCATAACTAACTTAAAAATATTGAAGTTAAACCCATATTCCTTATGAAACAAACTTTTTAAAACAGCCAAGCAATTGTTTCCCCTTAAAGCTTTGTAATCTATGTCTATTTAAGAATCAGTATGTTAATTATTAATTATTGTACATTTATTTATATTGATTAAATATCAAATCATTTATACCAACAATATTTAAACAATCGCATTAAATTAACAACACTTATAATGAGCTAAGGGAATAACACAGCTTAACTCGCGTGATCCCGAACAACATTGTTACGTTAGATAAATTGTTAACTCCAGAAGTTGCAAACCCTCATCAAAAAGTACGGAACCACTTAATTCTGACGGCAGATGTATAAAAAATTTATGTCCTGACCATAGTTCCGTGAAATTAAGTTCGCTAAAGGACTTTAAACATTACAAGAGCTTGAATATTATAGACATCTGATCTACATTATTATTGACGAACTTAATTTTTTCAGCAACTTTGTTTTTTTCAAAAATTGTCAGCACGACTTCTCATGACATAGTGAGTCAATGTTGTAAATTAAATTACTTGAGACTTTGAGTTTGTCTTATTCAATGCTTGAGTAATGAGTAAATTATAATAATATGTGCAAAATACTTTATTTGCAACTTTTGTTGATGTACAATTAGTATTGTACAATATTAATGAGTGTATATTAATAATGTATTTTTAAAAGAAAAGTATGTATGTATTAGTACCTCTAGTACCCATTGTACAAGCTCTGCTTAGTTTGGAACTAGGTTGCGTTGTATTATGTTGTGTGATATTTATTTATTTTTATTCGTTTATTGTGCATCACCAAATAAATATTATTTTTATTTATAAAGTTGCGAATAATAGTGTCTTACAATGTGCATGACATCTTAAAACCAAAACCAAACTTGTTAAAGGTAAAAACAAAGATCTTGGTACGTCGTAAAATGCACTATCTCAGTCACTCGTGTGGGGTTCATGCTTAACGTATATCTCTCTCTCGCTTTCGCGATCCGTCGAGAAGTCTGACTTGGACTTGGAATAATACAAATTTGAACTAGTTCCATCTGTTTGGAAATTTGTTTCAGTTATCGTGGGATATTGTAAGTTTTAATTCACTCAAAGAGAGTTCGCGAGAATATTGTTAGTTTAGATCAATATCCGAAGACTTCAGTGGTTATTGGTATTTGAAAGTGGCACTAATAGTTATAAAATTATGAATTGTATATGACGCAAAAATAAATGTGTCATAATTTTCACGGCTTGCAAATATTTACGAAAGACTAAGTACAAACCATCTACATTCTCCCAACTAAATAGTTGATACCCTAGGAAAAGGAGAAACCAACGAAACTTTGCAAGAGAAACAAGATTTGCAAGACTAATCCCCATTTACCTGATATTCTTGCGTGATCCACGCTTTGTTCCTGAAGGCTTAGCGTTAAACCTCCTAAGTTGTCGCGCTCTCACCATCTCCGATATTCCTGTTGCGAGACGCTGCGCCCTTTGCCGCGGTTTGCCTTTAAATGGCTTATCAGAAGTGTTTCATTATTCGGGAGTGAAATTGGGTTGCAAGATACGTATCTAAATAATTCTGATCTTGATGAAATCTGCTATTAAGGTTTTTTTATATGACGAATGTAGCGATCGGGCGTAGTGTCCACCTGATGGTAAATGGTAACTACGGACATCGAAAATCAACAAAAGCAAACTACAGATGCGTTGTTTCATCAGAACTACGATATAATACCTAATGTATCCAGAAATTGAAGCCTGATCGCACCACTAAACCGAAAGACAGCAGTAAATGCACTACTATTTGGCGACAGGTTAAAGGTGAGACGTTGATTAATAACTTAAAACCTCTAGAAGGATAGCTTACCTTTTAGCAACGTAACACGCGGGCGAAACTGTGGGTAGAAGCTTGTTAAAAATAAAGAAGCAAGTTGGAATTTTAGACTTTATAAGGGTTAACTATCTTAAGTCCATACAAGGACCAATCGACAAATGTAATTGCACACTATGTCCCTGTGATTCTCTATGACCAGATCTTAATTGGCAATCAATGTTAGAGAGCTGAGAATCTAATCAAAAGCCAAATAATTGAGCAGTTTAAATCTAAAACGGATTGAGAACACCCACAAGTATTAATGATATTAATTATGTTATTAGGTGCCTACAACACTTATTACATAGTCGCCAAAACGCGATGCTACATCGATATAATCGGAAAATAGCTAAAATTAGCATGAAGGCTTTTGCCGTTGCATGTTATTTTTGAGATTCAGGATATAAACTAATTTTCTAATTACGTAGTAACACTATTTTTAACAAACCTATACCTATTCCCAAGTCTTTGACTTAAGCATCCACTAGCTTGTAAGATACTCAAATGTTATTTTTCCTTCAATTAATCTGCTCAATCCTTCTAATAACAATAAAAAAATAGAATATATAATACCTAATACGAGTATTTTTTTAAGTACCTGCCTACAAAACTGAAACATTGCAAAGTTGAGCTCTATCTAAGATTGTTTTGACTTTTATATTCTCTGCATTAGTTTCCAACTACTTGTGACTTGTTACATACTTTTGCGATAGTGATTCAGACACTCACTTTTAGCAATGTTTGCAAAGAAAAATGAAACTACAGATACTGCTAATGGTTTGTATCCTACTTAAGATAGGAACAAATGGATGAACGTGACGTCACGAAATGACGTAACATACCGTCAAGAAATGTGGCCTGGCTAGAGGCGACCGAAGCTGGTTGGTAAAAGCGACTGCCTGGTGTGCAGAAGGTCGCAGGTTCAAATCCTGCTGGTCTCACATTTTTTTGAACTGTTTCTTAGTATGCTTAAGGTAAGTTTATTAAATCAGTTTAACCCTGCTATGGCAGGTTATGATATTGTTTATCACATACACACTCTTTGTCACATTTTAGTGATATAAATTTTGATGATATCTAGATTGCAACTTAAATCTAAATATCTCAAAAACAACTACTTAATTTTGCTTATTAAGAGGATCAGATTATAAAATTAGATCCTAATGTAACATTCTAAAGGGAATGCGTCAGTTACTCATCATCTTTTAGACTGTTTTTAAAGACATACCACGTGTAAATAAATAAATTTGGATTTTTAAATTAGATAGAACATCAGAAGCAATTACACTATCCAATGGTCCCAATGACTAGGCCAAAAACACACATTCACTCACTCAAGTACACCCAGTCTCAGAACAAATCATTGATTAGATAAAAGCCGTCGTGTTAGGTAAACGAAAATTTAAAAGAAATTCCATAATAGTTCTTCAAGTGGGTGTCAGCTTTGTACAAAATTTTCAAGCGTAGGTTGTTGTTATTTTAGAGATACTTCAACGTTATTAGTTTTCTTCAAAAAGTAGAGCATTTCATTAGACGCCCTTAAAATAAATTTGTCTTCGTCCAACAGCTGAGTGGGAGTCGGTAGGACTTCAAAGTCTTAAACTTCAGTCTACGGCACACGTCTTATTAATTTATTCAATCACTACATAATAGACAATTCCATTATACCCTTACTTGATGCGACGTAATACTTTAAGTTAAGATATATCTAACAACTTCCTCGATGGTCTAGTGGTTAGCGTATGCGCCTCTAACCGCGAGGGCTCAGGTTTGGTTCCCGGTGTGAGCAAAATGTAATTTGTGAACTTTTTGTCAGGAAATTTACATAGGTTCACCCCCTATCCCATGGGACCTGAACATGACAGGTGAAATGTGGGTGTTGTACATCTCTGCCTTGACCTTCCGGGTAACAAAGTTGTAAAGTTATGTTATGTTATGTGTTATCTAACAACTATTTGCAAAACCCAGGTGTTAAAGTTCAGGTAAACACCTATTTATCTCTCAACACTAGCTCCTTTTTATCTGGTCACCGAAGACCCCTTTTTAGTTCAACATAAACTAAACTATTTTTAGTCTGGATTACTGTCCACTAATCCTTACCGGTCGACGAGAGGACACTTTACAAATGCTTAGGTTTACACTGCATTCTTTGGAGCTCGAATTTACTTTTTTTTTTTTATTTATTAAAAAAGCTTACTAGCAATTTGCAAATACAAATTACTAGTATTCTTGTTAACCCCCTCCAGCTAAGCTTAATTCGCTTATGTTAGGAGGAAGTTCACGTCCGTGGTGTAATGGCCAGGATTCGAACCCACGACCTCTCGATCGTAAGACCGATGCCTTATCGATTGCGCCACGGCAGCTTCAAATGAAGATTGATTGCCTCGCCTTGTAATTAAATTATGATTCAGTACAGTAATATATTTATTATGTTAATTTATTTAAAAAAATAAATGACGCCCGCTCTAGGAATAACTCCTGTGTCTCGGGGTTGTTCACAAACATACATTTTGCACACCCAGAGTCAGAACAAATATTTGCGGATCACACAAAGATTAGTCCCGTGTGGGGATCAAACTCACAACACTAGCGCAGTTGAAAGTAGCGAGGTGACGACTTTAACCAGTACGCCAACCGGGCACTATAGATTTAAGAAAGTAGTTGTTATTCTTGATTAATAAACAATGTAGGTAATCGTTGTAAAATAAGCTCACAGTTCGTGTAGTGCTAAGTGGCTCTTGAACTTCATAACTATACTCAAATTATTATTTTGGCCTGTGGGCTATCCACACGACAGTGTAAAAATTCAACATTTGTATCTTTTTTTTTTAATTATTATTGTCGATGTTGGAAATTAAAGCATAATATTAAATGTTTTGAATTAGCATTTACTCTCTCTGTACTTCTCCAGTTTACTTGAAACTTTAACACACATCATACAAACCATTTCCCCTCATCAAACAAAGTTTCCCCTATGATAACAATAGAGGATGTAGGCAATAGCTGTAGTACAGAAGTGGATGGCCGCGGGATACAACAACTTTTCTCTTTTAACTAACTTTACGAGACAGCCAACTTGAATAGAGTAATACGCTCATGTTGTTCGATAAAGGATGTTAAACAACTAATAAGAATACTTTAGAAGTTGTTTAAGACTTCTAGATTATAACATAACATACATCACGCCTTAATTACCCATAAGGGTGTGGCACATGTGTTTGACACCCACATTTCACCTGTTATAGTTACAATTCCAACTACGTGCTGCTATTGTGAATTTCTTGATGGATAGTTCACAAATAACACTGCCTGATCGGGTAATCGAATCCGAGACCTCAAGGTGAGAGGTGCATACGCTAACCGCTCCATCGAGGCAGATATTATAATCAACAGTATATTTTATACAAGCTTCCGTCCGGGACTCAGCCCGTGTTATACGTTAATAAAAAAAAGCCTTTGCATTTTTTAAAGTCTTTTAGTAGATCAGTCTTAAAGTGATGGACACTATTCAGTACAAACAAAGTAAGAAAATAATAATTTATAACGGAAACGGATTGAAGTACATCGCAATTTTGAAATCTAAACTTATGTCTAAAACAATCGCGTAGGCACAGCGCCTTACTTTATTATCTCTTCAAAAATTAATTACCCAACATTTAATATTAATGTCCACATTCCCCCAAATTATACGAATTAAAATCCGTGTAATTTTAATTGAGAGTCCGCTTGTCCTGCCCGGCTCGTTGTCGAGATCTATTCATTCATTATTTATAATTAGCTCTCGTCTCGGCAAAGGAGATATTAATCATTTCAATTAGGAAGTCACCACCTCGGGGATGGCGACCAAAAGCTGTGCAACGTTTGTGTCGAGGACGCGACGTTTTGAGCTCTTTACGACACGTAAGCCGATTTGTTTTGACACAATTTGTTTTCAGACGTACAATTGGTTTACTGAAATTGTGCTTGATTTAAAGGCGATGTTCTAAAATTAGATTGTTCTTCTAATAGATGTTGTCATCTTTTGAGTGACGTTCATTAGTTAGAAATATGTTAATTTTTTTCCCTATTTTTATTTCGTCTTTATTTATCTGGTTAATCAGAAAAAGCCACGCAGTCTTTACGTTTAACGTGTAATTCAATCAAATCAGTTTTATAATTTAGTTTTCAGCCGAACACAATGTCAGACACCTTGTTCCACTTAAAACTGTTTGTATCTATTTAAACACAATATCTTATCTTATTACTTGAGAATATAATACTATAGAATATTTCATATAGTTAAAAAAAAATATCAGTGCAAACTCGAATAAAAGCTACGAAGTCTTACAAAACCTCAGTACTTTGAATAAAAACTCGAACCTTTTCACGACATCGTTAATCAATGGGCAGAAGAAATGCCCAGACTATTCATTGAAAGAAACTGTACTGCTTTTTACTTTCTTTAATCTAGGTTATTTTTTACTATAAAGGTATTTTTGTTCAGTTAGCTGTTAACTATCCAGCTTTGCAGTCACAACAAAAGCTTTTTAGATTGTTTTTTCAACTGATTGCTAAGACTTTGCAAATGAGTATTATATCTTTGAGAGGTTATACTACTAAAGTTTGCTATTGAAATGAACCAGAATAGATTGAATTACACATTGAATTAGCCTTCTAAACACGTTCCCTGCAGTCGAGGTCGATGCGGAAGAATTCTATGACACTTTACCTGTAAATTCGTAAATAGTTATTTTTAGGGTTCCGTACCTCAAAAGGTAAAAACGGAACCCTTATAGGATCACTTTGTTGTCCGTCTGTCTGTCTGTCTGTCAAGACCTTTTTTCTCAGGAACGCGTGGAGGTATCAAGCTGAAATTCATATCAAATACTCAAGTCTATGGTCTCTTGGAGCTGTGAAAAAATCAAACTTCTAAGTCAACGCGATCAAAAGATACTCCCGTTTATGCCGCAAATTTTCGACACTCGCAAGGGAATCAAAACCTACAGGGTACTTCCCGTGAACTCAGAATCTTGAAATTTGGTACGAAGCAACGTCTTATAACACAGATAAAGGAAAAATTGCGAAAAGCATAAATTTTTAGTTACATCATATAATAAAAATATTTTTAATAATTTTAAACTTATTACCCCTTTACTCATGAACGCGTAGTGGTATTATATTGAAATTCTTAACAAATACTCAAGTCTATAATATCTTTAAGCTGTAACAAAATCAAACTTCTACGTCAACGCAATCAAAAGATACAGCAATTAAAGCCGCATATTTTGAAACTCGCAACTACTCGCAAGGGAATCAAAACCTAAAGGATACTTCCAGACGACCTGGAATCTTGAAATTTGGCATGAAGCAACGTTATAAAGTACACATATAGGAAAAATTCCGAAAATCTTAAATTATGGATTTCATTTAGCAATAAAAATACCATAACTTTTACTTATATACCTACAGGTTTGTACGGAACCCTCGGTGCGCGAGTCTGACTCGCACTTGGCCGGTTTTTTTATTAACTTATATATCAATACTTAATTTTATATTAATTAGAAAATTTAAATTAATGTAACTTACTTTAATAAACAATTAACACACAGATATATCTCATTCACCCAACCCCTAACAAACATTTGGAGAATTTGTCCAATACAAATTATCCATATCTGTTGATGAGCAATTTTAGTCCTTTTAAGATTCAATTAGGTGTAAAGTACGTAGGTATTTCTGCTTACAAAGTGTTGTGGCTAGGACCTACGCACATTGTATTCATGGAATGTTATACAATCAAAGGTCAGTTTCCTTGATAGCCTTCCAGAAATGAGTAGGTTTTACAATAACGCCAATTTACAATAGTACCTACGCTAAACCAATTACCGAAAATACAAGTTGATTGGTTTGTAAAAGCAAGGTATATTTATTTATTATTTTTGATTTAGAAACACGAACTCTGTATACTTATCCGTGCATTCAAAACAATATATACTATTGTATATAGTTTGAAAATTGAAGATTTATTTATTGTTGAAACTACAGAGGTTCAAGACATGAAAGCTAATTCATGAAAATATGTAATATAACTTTTAGCTTATCTGTAAGATTCAAGTACGATATTAATTTATTTAGAATATTTGAAAATTTATGGACTTTAGCAATTAATCTGTCCAAAACTGATACAGCATACATATTTAATTGAATGTTTAATTAATTAAGCAGCGGGTGCTGACGACAGCCGCTATAACAAACGTCTGAATATTGAGAAATGGTTCCTTGAATTTAAGTGGGTCGTTGTAGTGTTATAATAGTCACTAAGAATCCTGTTTTATACCTAAAGGTTGTACCGCAATAATTAATATACTGCACATCAAGAGCTGTTTAAAAAAAAATCGTTCTGACGTTTTCGGGTACCACATAATAGCGTCCGATTGACTAAAAACATTTTTCTCAACTAGCCGTGTTACAAAGATATTATTTTCATGACACCCATGTGGATTCTGAAACCGACCAAATTACAATGTTTTGGTTGTTTGAATGAGTTGTTATTATATTGTTGATGCAGAAAAACGTTTACATCCGAATCCTAAATTTTTTTGAAAGATCTTCAAACATTGAGCAAAGCAAATATTCCACTTTACAAATTTGTACTCTAAACAGAATCCGATCCATATTTCATTGAATTGCTCATAATGAACACTTAGCATCTGTCAGTCAGTCGTTGCTCTCATGTACTCACGAGACTGAGAGATGTCGAATGTCACACCACACTACCTGTTGCACTTTTATACCGCATTTTAAGGAGCCATTTCTGAAGGTAAACGCTCTTTAATTTAATTCCAGGCTTGTGATTCAAAGAGGATCAGAAATAGCGTTCTAATTGTATGTAGATGTGCTGTCCTAACACAAAAATTTTAATCAAAAGTTTTCGTTATCTCTATGCTCTGTTCTAGTAAAAAGATTAGCCTTAAATTATCTGTATCGCTTGTGGAAAACACTTAGCATCTGTCAGTCAGTCGTTGCTCTCATATACTCACTGACTGAGAGATGTCAAAAGTGACACCACGCTACCCTCAGAGTAAGTACATTCTAGATTCATGACGCTACCTGTTGCAATTTCAAACTGCGCTTTAGGCCAATTTTTCTCATAGCAATCTCGTATTTATCAATCGTTTTTAGAAAAGCTAAACCGCAAATTTTTTGAAATATAAGAAGATGGGGAAAATGTACATGCTTTTACTACTTCTCTTTTTTTCCTTTTACCTGGAGGCTATTGATGGCAAAAACGTGGAAATATCTGTAACAGAAACTTACATTAAGCATAACCGATAGTATTCGTTTTCCTGGCCTAAGCAAATAAAATAAAGATTTGCAATATAAAGATGGAAGCACAAGTTCTTACTACGCGTCCTTTACGCATTTTCATACAACTTTATCAAACAATCTGAGCTCACAACTTAGTTGTAACCTAGTATCCTATTACTTTGTGGCGATATCCGCACATAATAAATGACGAATGACATTGACAACGTCAAGTAGTGACACACACGTGACATATGTCGAAGAGTGCTGAATCGCGATAACAGAGTGTTCACAAAGAGTGTACATATATACCACTTCTAATACGCTACTGTTGGACAGCTGTCCGCCAGGCAATACCACCGAGCCTGGTCGGAGGATCCTCCCTTTGTGGTGGAGGAACATCACACCCTGTTCCTCTACAACTTCAATATGTAGATGTAGCAGGTAAGAGTCGTCATAAATCTTCAGTACTTTCTGCTTATCTTCAAAACTATTTTGAAAAGTAGGTGCACGTGATGCAACCTGGAAAATTCATTTAAGACCGAGTTTCTATTACGCATCCATATTCGCCTTTGGGGGCAAGCTTACATTGTATCAATATTATTGGCTTCACCTGTGTACTAAGTTCGATAGTAAGAATTGTGATTTCCATAGCTTTTTAACTATCTCTATACCAATTTTCATGACTATCGGTAAAGTAGTTTTGTTGCACAAAGTCAACAGAATTGAGTTATGCGTTACTTTCGCATTTCAAAGATCATAAATGATTTATTTTTACAAGTTTGTTCAATAACCTCGGCAAAAGTGTAAAAGAAAAGTACTTAAAATATTGAAAAATATGAGTTTTGATAATTTTATTAGTATAAATTATTAATAAATTTAAAATGAAGCTGTATAAAGTTTTGTAAATATCTTTTTATATTTTCTATGTATATTATTGTATATAAATATATTTTTTTAATTCAAAGTGTATTGTTGTAAATATTTAAGGAATTAATTATTAATTTAGTTGTATGCAAAAATATATAAAGCAATCATTATAAACTAGTGCATAGATATTATATAAAAAAAAAACACCAAAAAACGACCAAAAAAAATTAAAGATGTAATATTGCCAACCAATTTAAATACCTCTTCAGTTGCGTAAATCAATCAGATCCTTTACAGCTGTATAAGTTAAAAGTTAGTATGCGCTCGGGAGTTTTAAACAAACTAACGGTCATGTAACCTGCAATGTTTCTAAGAAATGCCTTTGACTTGCAAAGTTTCACTTTACAACTTTGGTGGAATTTTCAATTCTGATTTATTATTGTAGATAGATATTGCACTTCGGGGACCGAACTACCGCCTCTGTGTGCAACAATGTACTGTAAAGTTGAAATCTTCAAAGTACAGTGGGCCAAGCAATTAGGTATGCAGGGCAAAAACTTATATGCCATAGTGAAAACTGACCGCAATAGATATGCATGTGTTAATTACATATGTAATAAGTGTAATATACCCACTATTATACGACCGGATGGCGGAGTGGGTAGTGTACCTGCCTGCGACGCCGAGGTCGCGGGTTCGATTCCCGCTTAAGACAAATCTTTGTGTGCATGAACATGGGGGTTTGTCTTAGTCTGGGTGTTCCTATGTATAATAAGTATTATTTACAAAAGAAAAGTATATATGTATTAGTATCAGTTATTCTAGTATCCATAGTACAAGCTCTGCTTAGTTTGGGACTAGGTGGCGTTGTGTGTAAGTTGTGAAATATCTATTTATCTATTTATATTTAGATATGTAACTCACTTATCTATAACTGGCGTAGTAAGTCTTTACTATGACTTAGAAGTTTTTGCCCTGCATAGCTAACTCGTTGGCCCACTGTACCTACAACATAGTGACATACTATAGGTTAGTCATAGTTTGTGTAGTGGTAGGATTCTAACATATTATGTCACTCGAAGAGTTTAACCTAAATCTCAAATCTGCTTTAGCATATTTTGAAAGCAATGTAGACTTTGATGTTTAAAAAGTTTATTTTAATCAAGGCACGAAAATTAAATCACTTGAAAAATGCGCGCGGCTCCGCTTGCTCGTCATGTCAATTAAAAGTAGCCTATCTCCTTCATCGTTTCTACTGGTGGTAGAGCTCTTGTGAATGAGCTCGAGGGCAGCAGCACCACCGTCTCACCTTTAACCTGCCGCCAAATAGTAGTGCTTCCATTACTGTGTTCCGGTTTGGTGGTGAGATCAGGCCCTGAAATTACTGGCACATGAGGCATAACACCGTAGTACACTGCAGCGACGCATCTATAATCTGCGTTTGTGGATTGTTGATGCCCACGAGCTGTACTCCACTTACCATCAGGTGGACTACACGTTCGTCCGCTGTGGGCGTGGTATAAAAAGAAAATCGTGACTTAAAGTTTCTACATACCAATTTTCATTAAGATTGGTTAAGTAGTTAAGCTGTTAAAGCGATCCAGACGGACAGACAGACAAATAGACAGACTGAGTTACTTTCTTATTTATTAACGTATAACTCGCTACATTCTACTTTTTCTATTTTTGTTTATTTTTCTCCTTCTAAGGTAAATTATTAGGCTGTGAGTTTAAAGTTTACTGTTTAATGTTGTAAAATTTTAATTAATTCTGCGTTATATTTGTAACAGTACCTTATTGCAATACCTATGTCTCTCATAAAACATTTTGACACAAATCACACAGCCAACTACGTTACTACGTTACGTCACAATCCCAAAGAAAATATCATTCTCAATGATAATATTAGCATCGTTATGTATAGCGGGATTCTGGCACAGAAAGACATAGTTACCGCATTTTATCCTGAAAATATACTAGGTTCCCCCGAGATTGCGTCATATTTCATGTAAGCGAGCTGAAGCACTTACAAATTCATCATTCCTGTATATTATGTGTATATTGTGGAGCTGCGACTCTGGAAGTCTGTAGTGGAATGGTGTAATTGAGCGATCGGTGAGGTCACGCTCCTTTACCTCGATTGAAGCTATAGTTACATTTTTAAATAAAATATTTAAGACCTAAATATTTTTTTTTGAAATTGGTAGGATTGCAGTTATTTTCTATTCCAGATAAATCATGAATTACAACTAAATTTTTAAATACTTTATTAAAACGTTAATCGTTTTCCGGTAGATAGCGATAGGCTCACTCCTATCACATGGCATTTAATGACAACTGATGAAATGTCTATATCATACATCTCTGCCACAACCTTCTGAACACCTTGAACTGAGATCGGCTTTTGGACTTAGCTCGTCTTATCTGATTATGTTATTCTTCTATGATGATCACGCAGTCTAAGACGATGTGTGATTGTGAAATACCCAACACAACCAATAGTGGTCCACGTAGTATGCCAACAGTGTACTGAGTGCATGGTTAGCGTAGTGGTTAAGGCGGCCGCCTCACCGTTTTGAAATGAAAATTAATGAAATGAAATGAAAAAAAAAAAATCAATAAACATGCCTTAACCCAATAACAATAATTCCGCCAAACTGCATAGCAGTTTGTTGGCAGAAAAAGCTACCTTTTTACATCTGCATATATATTTTTTACATTTATTTATTATAACTTATTATATATACCTATATACTTTCAACTGTGGGACACGAGGCAAATCTTTGTGTGATCCGCAAAGACTTGTTCTGACTCAGGGTGTGCTTTATGTGTGTGAAATACTTGTTTGTGAACACAAACCTCCACCACCTCCGTGACAGAGGAGTGCGGGCGTCGTTATTTAAAAAAAAAAGAACGATAAAAAGTTTCTACGCGTAGTCTATGAGTTTACTACTCGACGTAGATGGTTTCGATCTTGATTGATTCATCGGCGAGATCGCTCCTTAGTCTCTTCGCACGACTGTAAAATATAAGCTTAACTTGCAACAAAAGGCGAATAAATTCATAAACTAATCACAACATGACCTATATAACTTGGTGGAGGTTTGCTCCACTTTGCTAAGGATTGCAAGTTCAATCGATATTGGTACAAATATTTGTTTGGCTGAGATGTTTGTTTTGAATCATGTTGTGTGCTTTGTAGCTTATGCTTGAGACTGCACTGCTTGAACGTATGTCGAAGCTATCGATTCCGTTGGGATTGTTATGATTGGGTATATAATATAAATTAATAACTGCTTGTTAGCGACTGCCTTGTTGGTCTTGTGGGAAGTGTATGCAACCACTCTCCAGAGAAAAGGTTCGGAGATCGATACAGCTGTACAAATAACTTAGATAAAAAAAAAAACAAATTTACACACACAAGACTTAGTTTTTAAATTCAAAAACTCTTTAACACAAAAATATTCAAGTAGAACCACGACAAAAATGAGCTCGTTTATTTCATAGAAAAGTAAGGGCGAAATTGTTCGATAAAGATTTTTTACGCGTCATAAAAATGGCAGCTCTCGCAATTTATAAATGAAATAGTTTTTTTCTGAACACTTGTCTCGTGACTTATTTTCCTGTTGTTTGAAACTTGTTTATAAAAAAATTGTGATAAAGGCTTGGCTTTGTTTTTCTCGTTGAAGGCTTAGTGTCGTGAGACAGACAAGGGATTCAAAAGGTTTAATGAAACTTGGGGTGAAACCGAATATAATCACTTTAATCTTTGCTGTTATTCAAATTACTTTAAGTTCTAAGCTGTACCATTTTATTTTGTAGTTATATTTAATGAAAATTAAAATATAAGTTTTAAGTAATGCACACAAAACAAAAAGTTCATTGAATTAAGAAAATAATGAATCCATAAATATTTCAAGCAACAAGCAACATCACCTGTTATTATTATTGAGAATACGGGTTACTCACGTTATTTTAGCCGGGATTCGCACTCCAGTGCAAGACGTCGCGCGACGGCGACGAAACGCGATTATTATTATGATTCGATTATTTGATGAATCTACGTACTAGATTCGAAACTAGTCGGCACATCCCGACTAAAGTAACGTGAGTAACCCGTATTCTCAATAATAATGTCTTCACCTCACGTTGGTTTAGTAATATCACGTGTTATGTTTAAGTCCCAGGTGATAGGGGTTCAGCCTATCGCTATCACTGGGCGCAATTCTAACTACATCCCGCGCGGATTATTGTCATTATTTTGATTTGGGAATTGAACCCGGCACTTTGCGTTAAGAGGCCGCATAAGCTTACAATAAGACGAGGCATATATGCAAAGTATAGACTAAACCAACTTAGTGAAGCTCTCTCAAGTCATTCTCACTAACGCTTAAAATTTACCGCTTGCGCTAACTAAACGACTCAACTAACAAAATTAGAACACCTAATTAATTACAAAAGCCTAGCCGAGCGAGTATTAGTACTCGTATGCGTTAATCCACTACTTTGGCCAATTCAAGATGAGACACTCTCTTTGACAAACTTGACAAACAGACAAGCGCTACAGTGATAGGGCTGTCAAACGACGGGATTTTACAGTTAAGATTATGGAATATCTTCTTAACATAATACTTTTGAGCGTTATGAATACGAGGTTAACACGTCATAAACTCTCGAAGAATCATCAGTTATGGTCCCAACATTAAAAAAAGTCAATGATACATTCTAAATACAATTCAATAATTATTTTTTATATTATGCAATGAAATGAAAAAAAAACACTTTTATAAAAACATTAATTTTATATTGGCTTACAACTATTTTAGAACTTTGGAGCAACCCTCTTTGTTTCCAACAGATTTACTATTCCTTCTATATAATTCTTGTTTAGTTGTGTCTCGCGAGCTAATTGCTTAATCTTGCTTCGGACTTCCTCGAAGACAAGAATTTTCAGTAAAAGCGTTAATTAATTTAGAATATTTAAGTTTAATCAAAATTGAAGGTAACTTTATCCAAATAAAGAGCGTTTTCAAATATTTAATGACTGGTTTTGTTCTCCATTGGATGTTTTTGTACGAATAATAAAAGTGCTTTTCTTTCTTAAAGATTTTTGATTGAATGTCCCTTGAGTAATGTTTTATTTTCCTTGTTCAAACAAATTGATTCGTGATCTTTAGTCCATCATTGTTGATAAATATTTATTGCTTTTCAGCAAAATGAGAGTAAATGAAATATAGCGAGGAATCTTGCGATGTCACTAAACATCAAATTGAAATGCCCATGTCGAAATTCGGCATAGTAACAATCAATAAACGTGACCTGATACAATGTTTTCTTTACGTTTTGGGGCACCAACATTGTTCAAACAGTGGCTATACTAATTCGGCGGTCGGTTGCTTCATTTGGGATTCATCTCCCAATGGCTTGAACTCGTAAAGATTCACAAAAGTTAAATTAGGAGCACTTGTTACTGTCACCGGGCGTTATCTCAGCACCGTTTGTTTTTCGATATCTGCTTCGAAACGAAAGATAAGAATAATTTTGTACCAACTTTTATTAATTTTAAGGAGTTGGGTTGATGATAATTAAATTAGTTTGCTTTACAAGCACATGATTGAAAGGTTAAGTTTTTCAAGTACGAGAAGTGTGTTTTTTACGTCTCACATGCCTACAAACAAGTCGGTAAACCATTACTACAGGTTATCCAACGCGTAAATCACTTTTAAGGTTACATTTCATCCATACATCTTCAAGTAATAACCAGCTCTTACACCATTAAACCATAAGCCTCAACATAACATTTTTGTTTGCTTCCAAAATAGCATTTGATACAGGACGAATAAACATGCGTCAGCACTTTATCTTCGAAGTCGTAAAATCGGTGAAGGGTTATGTGGAGATAAGTCTGCGATCTGTCACCAGAATATTATCATATCTTTCACCCGCCAGCCGGGCATTTACTGCCTTAGGTTTAGATAGTGCTAAAATACTGGCTCGTTTTTGCGTTTTAGAATAAATTATGGACAACGTGAAAGACAGCGAATTTTCTCTTATCTGTTTCCTCCGCTTAGAACTAGATGAATGAAATTGTTTTGTCATCACATCACTATCCACTATCAATTACTTGTTATCAAGGTCTTAGCGGCTAAATTATATCACCAAAACTACAACCTAAATAAGAGGCTTCTTAATTAAATTTAGGAAGCCTCTCTTTTTTTGAAACGAGAGGTTCGTAAGAAAATAATAATAAATCAGAGATTATTCTAAAATCAATTACAAAAACTTTTTTAAGTTCCAAAAACGTTTTCAATAATCAATTTATTTTTAAATCCGTCTAAAATAATAAAACGATCAAAATCGATCGGTCCACGCGGGCTCAACTTAGCCACGTGCTCCACTTTTACACATTTTCAAAGTTTTCTGGTGTGTGTCATTGGCATAATTACACAATACACCAGCATCCGCGTCCAGCAGCACCGCACACGAGGAACATCCATAACATGAGTCCATTAAACTCGGTGCCTATTCAGTACAAGCAAACAAATAACTTTTCTCTATATAATATTAGTCTTGATACGATGATTATGTCGTCTTTCGATAAAGCTGTAATTCGCTTTTTTCTGTGAATATATAATTGAGCACCATTTATAATTCAATAATCTATTTCAATTAGTATCTTAACAAATAGCCGGTTCGTTCACCCAAAATCGTAACTGCAAACATTTCATAAACGATACATTAACCGTACGAATAGAACATAAAACTGATTTATTACTTACATTCAGTTCAACAGGTCTAAGTTACATGCGCTTTGTCCATATATTTTGTTTTCAAGCACCATTTATATCGCTACTCGTATGACGATAGTGGCTATGTTTCGTTATTATTTAAAGGCGTTCTGATAAACAATTTTGTCAACAACTTAACTTACAATCAATATATGAAGGTATTTTTTGACTAAAAGGAATTAATAAAAACTGTTTTGTTCTTCATAATTTTGCTTCTTGCTATAATGCTTAAATTGATTTTAAGCCAAAGTTGAACTTTGCGCCAAACTTAGAAGTATAATGTATCCCAAAATTCAAAACTCAAAAAATTGATAAACCTCTGTTCACCTCAGGAGTTCCAAAAGTCTAAATTCAAAGTCTTAAAATTTATATGTTGCTTCGTGTCATTTTAGTGAGCAAAACTCGTTTTTTTTCGAGTTTTGCTCTCGCTTAAAGCAAAGTTGAATTTTGCTGACTGCTCGTCTTTTAATTACGTTTTTTTATAGTTACACATTTTTCACACGACGTCATCTAGTTCCAAACTAATAAAATTTGATTTAGAGTACTATTTCGAGCTGCTGAGGTGAAAAGTTGTATGTGTGTTGTGTGTAAAAGATCAAAGTTATTTACATCTCCTGCTTTTAAGTCCCTCACTACGCTCAAGATTCTAATCTAGAATATATCGCTTATTCAGGGCTTAAAATTATTACTTGAAGAAAATATGTCCTTCATTTTCATGATAGTTGGCCACCCTTTATAAAAACAAGCGAGTAATAAATATCACTGTTTTTACAATAGTTAGCCAACAGTTGGTGTGGATTCGGTTTTTAATGGTTTTTTGCTTGATTTTATTACAGTTTGCATGCATTTTTATGAATGAAGTTATCATTGATCCTTTGTTTCGCCGAAATAGGCCAATTTTCATAAATATTTTAATTGCGATGTAGTTTGAGTTCATACCAGTACCTACTATAAAACTTAATGTGCAATTTCAAAAGAATAATACCGGCACGACACAATATGGGTTTTTTAAATGAGTTTTTATATTTGATTTTGGTATATGTAATTGCAATTATGTTTTCGTGAAGATTTTATTGTTATTTGCAATGCAATATTTTCAGCAATTAAATTTCAAATTCAAACCTTGAAATCACATAAAAATAAAGACACTCTATAATCGAACTGCCAAAGAATGAAACTGTCTGCACGAGTCTGTAGTTCCGCATGAATACAATCTGGGTGTCTTCAAAGTACAAGCGTGCTCCACCGTAGACTGCATTATTACTTACCGACGAGTGAGATCGTGGTCAAACGCATGCGTATCTTCCATAAAAATAAAAACTCAAAACAAAAAATATCCATACATAATGGTATATAAATAACGTTACACATAAAAATAATAGGGTTAAGCGTTCTCCACACAAGCACGGATAATACAGAAAATTGTTATATTAATGTGCAAATATTTTTCTTAACGTATGACTCAATTTAAGTGAACGGTGCTCCGAGATCTCAATTCGCAGAAAAACGTTTTTATTACTCTGTTTTTACATAAAGTCGGCATAAAACTAATTTATGAGTATTAGGATGTATTCATACGGCTGCGGAAGCCTGAGTGGTTAAGAGAAAGGAGGAAAATCTTTTTAAGGCTTTTTGCACAGTTTTACATATTTTCGCTAGCGACACAATCTTACATCATGACAGACAGACATTACAAATGCATTCAATCGGCGCCCTTATTTTAATTATATTTGTAATAAAACTGATTTTTTTGACAGTTTTAACCGAATTAATGATTATGTCAATAGAATTAGAGAATAGTTTCAACTACCCTATCCTTATCTTACAGTGTGAACTAAGCTTGATTTTCGACCGCCTGTGTGAATTTCTGCCGTGTAATTGTTTTTCAAAGCAAAGGGTAACTTTTTTTGTCCGAGATCAATATCCGTATCCGTGTTTTAAGACCGAAAGTCGTAAAGGTAATAGTGATATTTTTTTGTTGTTGTTTGCATGGGATTATTTACCTATAATATGTGCTAATGTTATTTTATTGTTTTTTTTCATTCCATCATGATCATAAACTCTTTTCTAAATTTTAACATTTGTGTCCATATTTTAATGTTAATGTGTTTTGTGCACTTTCTGTCAAGAATTTTACAATAGCAGCACGGAGTTGAAATTTTGCCTGGTAGGCTCACCGCTTTCTCAAGAGACCCAAACATAACAGGTGAAATGTGGGTGTTGTACACCTCTGCTGTGCTGTTATATTATGTTATGTTATGCTATAAAGGCATCTAGCACTTAAAATGTCTTACCCAAATGTTCTATTTCTAAATTGTCAGACATTTTGGCGCACTTTGCTAAGAGGAGCTTGTCTCTGTGACGTAATTGGAGCTGAGATCAGTCTAGCAAGGAAGGTCCACAATTTATTATAGCTCGAAAATACCTACACTATACTTATTATACTTACACTACCCGTCACTTGTATAATTTTGACTGCATTTATTTTATTATTGTTTATAGGAATCTGTACTATGTAATTACACTTTTTTTATTTTTTTATTTTCTATTGTTTTTTTTTTATATTCAAACGCGGTGGTATAACTAAGGAAACACAGAGCATGTGACTATAACATACAAATTATGAATCTTCTTGTTGAAGATCTATTAAATAAAAAATAAAAATAAAAAGGATTGGTCTTAAGATTACTGCTTGCGGCACCTGAAATGACTACATAACATCATGCCTATATCACTCGATGTGGCAAAGTTTAATTAGCTTAAGTTTTTATTAACCGACTGCCCAAAAAGGAGGAGATTCAATTCGGCCGGTATGTTTTTTTTTATGTATGTACATCGATTACGTCGCGGTTAATGGACCGATTCGCGTGATTCTTTTTTTGTTCGACGCGAAATAGCTGCCAGGTAGTCCCATAAATAAATTTTAGTTTGGTCTAGTCGTTTTTATTTTATAAGCATTATTATTAATTGAAGTCGTTTTTTATTGGAAAATTAATTTTCAATCCCATGAGAACGAAGGTGTGTCACCACCGGGCACAATCCTAACTCCATGCTGTTATTCCGAATTAACAGACAGAAAATTTTCAAATAACACTGTAGCCCGGGTCGGTAGTTGAACCCGGGACCGCGTGGTGGAAAGTCGCAAACGCAATTTGTACGTAATATAGGTACCAACGGAACAGTCAAATTACGGCTTTTAGTCTATGACCAGCTTTGTTTGTAACTTCGTCCGTGTGGAATTCTTTATAATAATATTAAATAGTAGCTACTCCCGCGCTTTGCCTTGCGTTAAACGTTTCTACCCAGCTTCCATAAAGTTTAGCGTAATGTTAAATATCAAAAAAAAAATAGTTAGACTATTGAACACAAAAAGAACTATTAAAATTTGCTCAGTAGTTCCGAAGATTAGTAAGCAAGCTAATAAACAAACAAACTGACTTTCTTCCGCGGTTTTCTCTGCGTGGTAGATACATCAATAAAAAGTAGCCTTTGTTACGCGCCTTGTGGTCAGTTACCTGCACATACAACTGTATCAAAATCGGTCTAGCCGTTTAGAAGATAAGTACATACAGACAGACAGACAGACAGACAGACTAACACTTTAAAAACTGTTTTTAGACATTGGAATCGTGCAAATAATTATATCACTGGAAAAAACATTGTTATTTTGACATTAAAAACAGACACTTCAGTTTTATATATTTGTATACATTAAATCGTAGTCTTAAAATATAGCAGAGGATCTGTTATTTATTTGGCAATCTCATCAAATAACTATAAAAATAAACCCCTTTTTATTAAACTTTGTGGTAACAAATTGAATTTTTCAGATTTAATAAATTTCTCGCCTTAACTGACACCCAATTACCAGCAAAGCTATTAAGAACAGTCCGAGTACAAAATATGCTTCGAATAACAGTTTTCAAGCGATAGTTTTCATAATATTATTAAAGTAACTTAAAATATATATATTAATATACAAAGTTATTTGACGTTTTGAACTTAAAAATTACTTTTGGGAATTTGGTGTAGGAATAACTATTTAAAGCTGTGGTAGGACAGACATTTGGCTGTTGATAAGCGAGATTAATTTATTTTTGAGAGGGAAGGTAAACTTAAACTGCCTCGTTGGTCAAGTGGTTAGCGTATCGTGAGGTATCGGGATCGATTCCCGGCTCGAGAAAAAGTGTTATTTGGGATTCTGTCAGGCAATTCTCAATAGCACGTTGGATTTGTGCCTGGTGGATGGCGATAGGCTCATCCCTTATCACATTAGATCTAAACATAACATGTGAAACATGGGTTTTAATATACCTCTGCCATCTGGGCAATATAGGCGTGATGTTATGCTATGTTAGGTTTTAAATTTAATTAATTGAATAGGTTTAAAATCATTATGAATAAGGACGCCAATTGTAGCTTTCACTGCCAAAGAGATAGTAACTATGTATTTTTCAAAGCTGCTACATTTGAAGACTAGGATGTCAAACATCATCTTATACAAAAGTTAATTCATAACCTTAGGGAATATAATAGTGAAAGCTCTATTCTTTGAAAGCAGGTCACATTTAGGTTAGACGGACGGACGTTTGCCTTAAAGCTTCTACACAAAGGCTCTACTAGTTCCATTTAATAATAAATGGGTTTGAAAAAATATATCTTGCATGTTGCAAAGGATCGGTGAACCTGCTTGCCAGGGGATTTGCTCACATCCCGTTGTCATACTAACATAGGATATAAGTTTTATTGTTACAAACACTCTATGGATCTGTTGATCTGAAAATAAATGATTTTTATTTTTATTTTTTTTATTTTTATATCTATGTCGAAGCAGCGCGGACCGATCGATCTTGCAGGTTAAGCAATGCTAACCGCGGTCGGCCGTGGATGGGTGACCATCTTTAACACAGCAAGCTTTCTTCCGTGCCTCGTAGAGCACGTTCAGTCGTCGGCCCCGGTTGCCATTTGAACATCTATGGCTTTCGTAACGGGGAGTCAGAGGGCGGAAAGCCTGACTAGTCCAACAAAGAAGAAAAAACGGGATATAATCCCACCCACACGCCCACCACTGTGACTCCTGTGACGCCAGGATCTACAGCGGTAACCAACTGAAAGGCACCGTGCATGACACACGGGCAATCCCAGGGAGAGTTACTTCCCTCCAAAGCAAAGTGGGAGACTGAGTAATGCAACGCTCTACCTCGTACTGATTGCAGTCGCTCAACTTAAAATACTGATATCAGCTAAATTAGACCGTAAAACTGGAAGCCGAAAAAAAAAGAAGTTTGAAAAAAGAAAAGAAAGCAAAACAAAATTGTTTTTGTAGGTTTTCAACAATAACACTTGCCAAATAAATATGTTGTTACTTTAATTTTACACATTATAATTGGTTGTATTTTTTATTCCTATTATTCTTTACGTGTACATACACATATTTTGTTGTGTGTTTTTCTTACTCAGAGAAATGGCCGTAATTTAACAGAGCTTGTAAGTTGCTTTAAAATTAACGTGCTTTAATTAATGATACGCCATTTTGTAAGCTTTTCTCTTTTTGAACGAAAACACGCTGGAGTGCGTTCAGATGGTTTAATTTTGATTGAACTCAATTTTCAACCGAACATAAAGGAATTTTAAATTGGATGTTCTTTGCCATGCAGTTAATTATGATCGTGTCGACATGCTCTCAATAAGTTTTATAGTTCGTATATTTTTGAATTTATTTCATCATACACTTTATTACGAGCTATTTTACTACTAGGTGCTTTAAGTATAAATGTTCATAAAATATTTGCATTCGTGGGTGTTGTTTACCCCTGCAATACCCTTTTGGGTAATATAGGCTTGATGTTATGTTATGTTACATTCCCAATAGCAGCACAACATCCCTGATTACGCATGATAATATAATAATTCGACTTTTGCGTAAACCTAACTATATAATACCAAGTACTTCTAAGAGATTATTTTATGTTTGCATTCATATTATAGCTCCTTGAATCTGTTGGTGTAATGTGGGACTGTTGATTTAGGATCACGGAAGTGGCTAATCAAGGTCGTGGTTAGTACATACTTATTAATCAATAAATACTTAAATGCTCGTTAAGTGCTTATTCGGCGATAATGTTGTGTGAGGAGATAAAAATATTTTCTATAATTTTTAAATAATGTTGGCAGGTTCCATGTACAAGTTATTTGGTACAACGCACAATAACTACCTATTTACAAACAATATCGGTGATTTATGATAAGTAAGTTTAACTTTTAAACTTACGCGTTGCATGATTAAGTAAAAAATCTAACGGAAATATATAAAAAGAAACGTCTTACCTACAAGGTAAATAATGATGATTGCGTTAATCCTGTTAGATTTTTGTTTGTGTTTAACTTTTGCAACTTTGGCACTTAAAAATTATTAAAAACGAAAATTACATATTTTTATCAGTAAATAAAATAAAAGATACCACGACAGTACTATACGTACTCAAGTTTTTCCATAGTATTAATGCTCTTATTTATTTACTCTACCAACAGTAAAATTACAGGGATGCTTAATATTCACATTAATCTGCTTAAATTAAATATAATTCTACAAATAATAAGTGTGCATAGCATTCACGTTGTAACTTTTGTTATTGAGAGCACAAACTATGACAAACATGCATATTATTATCACTAAACAAAATGTGTAATAAACAGACATAGCAAGACAACTTAAGAGAAGATGTTTTTTATTTTGAGTATTTATGTAAATGTTATACACGAGTAGGTATAGGTTACTTTATACTATTATAACGTTGTTAAAGGTATCCGATAACTTTTGTTAAGAAAGTTGCCTTATAAAGTAAAAGATAAGCTAACTCAGTAACTGTCTGTCAAGACAATCTCGAGTTACGTCGTAACAGCGCGATTGCAATTAACTAATCGTATTTAGAAGATATTTCAAGAACACAAGTTTTAAACACAGAGGTGTATTATTACGTCGTACAGCCCTTGAAATTTATGTTTGATCCAAATTATCTTATTCTATTTCACTTAACTACCAACTTTAACTATATTACTTTTATATCGTGAACGGCCAACCAATTGGTCAAGCTCAAAATTGCGTTTTGGCACTTGCACTAGTCTACGTAGGACCCACCAAACTATGAACAGCAGTTTCACTCGTGTTAGGTAATTGCGCCGCTCGTAGACTAGTCTGTCAATCCTCCTCTTATACGAATTAATTGGAAATCAAATACAGCCTTGTCTGTGAGAGTGGTTAGATCAACTCGTTTGCAGAGATATCTGACGTAAATATTAATGAGAAAAATGTACGCGCCTATATTCCCCAGAAGGGTGTGGCAGAGTTGTTCACCACCCACTTATCACCTTATATGTTTAAGTCCCATGGGATAGGGATGAGATCGGGCACAATATCAACTCCGTGCTGCGTATTTTTAATTTCCTGACGGAAAGTTCACAAATAACACTTTGCTCGACCCGGAAATCGAACCCACGGTGAGAGGCGCATTTTCTAACCACTAGACGTTCCAGGCAGGGTAACATAACATCACGCCTATATTAAATAGCAGAGTGTTTAACACCCACGCTTCACGAGCTATGCTTGGATTTCAAGTGCTAGAGGGAAGCCTATCGCCATCCACCATTGTGTTGCTAATGAAAGACATTACCTATTATAAGTAGGTTCTATCTACAAACACAGTTTGACTGTAAAAAAAACTACAACGAAGGAATTATCAAATTAACCACAATTTCCTGTTCTACAATCCTATTTGTACTCTATTTAATAATACCCCCATTACTAAATGGAATAGCTTGCAGTAAAGCTGCACTCGCATCGTAACAGCTGCAAGCATTACAATATCCATTAGTTCTAAAGCCATTGCCGCATAAACCTCCAACTCTTAACAGAAATTCAACGTGCTCAAGCACTCGGACGTAATCTTAAGAACTTCCACAGACGGTCAGTATTTTATAATTTTATTATCACATCAAGGTTTATTTCAACCTTTTTATATAAAATTGCTCCATATAAAATCACTCTGGTAGGGTTAGCCGATTTGCTAAAGTGTGTCATTAGGACTAGACCCGTCCAAGTAGGTACTAAAAGTAATATTTTTCCAATCCATTGAACTTATAGTAACATTACTTAACAACAGCCGCATGCCTGTGCCTTTTCAAATAAACAAGCACATTTCATCGTATTACCGTCATCTTCTAAGTACAATTACTTATTTAAAATACTACGTAAAAGAAGGATAAAAATAACTTATTGATTTTAAAAAAAAACTGGGTCGTCTGAACAAGACCAAACACTCCAAGATTCGACCAAAAACAGAGTAAAACAAAGATAATCCTTGCACTTTATTTGTTGAGTAAACAGCTATGCTTTACGATTTAAATGTTGTACGAATTGCGGTTGAAGTAGTGTCTGGGGAGTGTACACACGGCTTCACATCAAACTGTACATTGCCAGTGTAAGCTGGTCTTGTATAGAACGGGAGGTCTATACAGCGCGAGATCATCTTATTCTGGATCTGTATACCTTGATGTGTAACTGTGTGTTAGAGTTGTCCATCACCAAGGAATGGACGGAGAGTTTGTGAGTACTTGTAAAGTGAAATAAAGGAAGAGGTCATGGAAAAGTTACTGTTGCACTGGAGCTGGAGTGAAACATGAAAGAGTATCGAACTCACAAACAAACACATGTCCTACCATATATTTTCATTTTATTTCTTTAGTTGGATATCATTAGTTTGCTGGCCGCTGCGCCACGTCTATTTACAGTTAACTGAACCTTTCAAATCTTGAATGTTATTACATCACAAAACATAACATCATGCCTATATAACCCAGAGTGCCTCAAGTGGTTTAGTGCTACTTTAAAAGAACACAAGAACAAACTGTCAGTTTCGATAATAGAGACAATAAGATAAGTGTTAATGGACACATTCTTAGTATAAATTAAATTAATTTAGTAACTTAGGTCAAAATTAAATTACTCATTAGTCTCTAATTTTATATCTAGACTAGATTGTAATCTTGATGAAGTATCTAATAGTTTAGATACATCATAAAAAAAAAAAAAAAAAAAAATGCCTATATAACCCAGAAGGGTGTGCCAGAGGTGTACAACACCCTATCGCCATCAACCAGACACAATTCCATCTCCGTGCTGCTTTTGTGAATTTCCTGACGGAACGTTCACATGTAACACTTTGCCCGACCAAGGAATTGAACCCAAGACCTTACGGTGATAGGCGCATACGCTAACCACTAGACCATTGACATTTCAGGTCAAAACGTGTTATGCTCAACAAAGATATAATATTATTACTTTGTAGTTGTACACTCAATTTTACACTTGCCTAGTTTTCTCTTTCTTCTTTTCCTCTACGGCCCAAAGGTTTCCTGCTAGAAAATTCAATGTTGAATTAAGCTCGCCTTTGTACCTAATATTTTAACTGTTTTGTCATGTTATGTTATTGTAAATTCTGTGCGTACACTAAAGAATTTGAAAAAAAAGACATCTTTATGCTGTTATTTGAATAATAAAAAAAAAATATTCTAATTTACTCCAACAAACACCAGTAAAATGGCAAAGAACAATAAAGTAGGTAGACAAAATAGTATATTGCGGTAAAGTTTACAAACTGCAAGCTTTCAAAACTCCAGAATAATGTTTCAAAAAGTTAGCACAAATGGCTTGTTGTGCTAAGCGTAGTCTGGGGAGATTGCCAGCCTCTTTATTTCCATTGCAAAACCATCAATGGATAACAAATGGGCAATTTCGTATAGCCTTGGATTGTTTTGTTTATTTTGCAAAAGATCTTGTATGAGATATCTCGTATAGATCCTTCTTAAGATAGGAACAAATGGATGATCGTGACGTCATGAAATGACGTAACATATAGTTGAGCAATTTTGGTTCTTGGCAAGAGGCAACCGTAGCTGGTTGCTTAAAGCGACTGTCCGGTGTGCAAAAGGTTGCAGTTTCAAATCCTGCCGGTCCCACTTTTCCTACTGTTTTATTCAGTATAATTTGCTAAGCATATCTAAACTCTATAAAAGTAATCAATTAGATCTTGTATAAAAGCAAGGATTTTATTTATATTTCTTAATTTAACTCGTGTTATTAAGAAATATGTATATAAGAAAAAAATAAAAACAGTAACTCTCTCAGGTTAGCTGCCACGCCCTAGCAGCCTGTCTAATTTTGATCAAATTTGTTATGAAGATAGTATTTATAAGACCTGAGGCATGACATAATTATACTACTTTTTATCGAATAACCAAGCGGGCAGAACAGCGGGCAGAAGTTAGTTGTATATAAAATCGTAGCAAAAATGTTTTAAAATGATTGCAAAGTGTTTCTAGCTGCAGTGAAACAAGTTGTCTATCAAGTTATTCCCGTGGTAACTAGCTTTGGCTATTCCGGACTCCATGTTTTCTGTTTGCAAAGAGAATTTTTTTCTCGGCTTTATAAAAGCTTCGCAACAAGATGTGAAAATTTTTTTTGATCATGATGTTTGTAGCAAACAGTTGAGTTTACCTGTAACGAAAGCCCAAGAACATGGAAAATGAACAAAAGCAGAGTGAAAATTTGTCGCTTTATCTGAGGACAACGATGTTGTGTCTCATGCGCCAGTAATATCAGGGTCTGGTGTGACAACCAAACCGGAACCCAGCAGTGAATGCCTATTTGGCTAAAGGTTCTAGGTGAGAAAGTGGTGCTGCGACCCTCGACAACAAGAAAGACCGAAACCCTCCAACAACAAGACCTTCTTCCAAAATCAAATGATGATGATGATAATATGAAATGATGTGGATAGATTAAAATATGTCTCATGAAAAGTTCTATACTTTTTCGAGTCCATGACTAAGATGATATTCAGAAAATATCTGTAGATTTTTATATAATCTATGTATACAGCAAACTAAAGTAAAGTTTACCCAATGGTGGGCTGTATCTTACTGCCTAATAACATCCATTTAGATTGCAGTTTTAGCTTACTGCCTAATAACATCCATTTAGATTGCAGTTTTAGTCAGACAAAAGAACACTTTCAGTACATTAGCAGAACGTTAATTCACAAACACCAGTCTATTCAAAGTTAAAAGTCCATGTAAAACAACTTCCATGAACCACGGCTCTAGTACAGTAATTGTTTGGTCATAAAAAATGAGTGTATGTTATTTTAATTAAGAACATACGGTGGTACGTGTGGTTAAAGGCTGTCACAAACTCACAACTCCTCAAAGACTGTCATCAACAAAGTCGTAAAAACTTGAAGGTTGAGACGTGCTTAATATTAAGAGTGAAACTCGTATTGGTGCTCTAGTGGCTAGCTAATGGAACTTTAGATCATGAAGTCCCGCATTCGATCCCCGCGTTGGGAAAAAGTATTATTTTGGATTTTGCCGCTGGGACATTTTTTCAGTAGCATAAACGAGTCTGAAAAAAATCCCCCTATTATAACCAACCTTAACATTACAGGTGAAGTGTTGGTATTAAACACGTCTGCCACATCTTGATGATATTGGCGTGATGTATATTATGTTCCTGTTTGTTTGTTTATACTCCACAATGATCTGTCATCAAAAGCTCGTAAAAAGTTGGCTGTTAAGAGACACGTGCTTTTTAATACGAGTATAAAACGTAACGGAGGAAAATGAGGTGAAACATGTGTAACTTAGACGTGTTTAGCACACACGGCTACCGACCAACCTATACATTTTATACCAGTATATGTTGATGTCGCATTGCTCGGGAAGTCTTATCAACGCAAGACCATCTTATAGTGGAAATGTATAGCTTGTTGTGTAGCCATCTGTACAATTCTTCTTTGTACAAAGAGACTGTTTGATGGAGGAATCATTTTGTAAACTTTTGATGGTCTTGTTTAAAGGTTCTTGTTCTTGTTAGAATCAAATTGATAATTGACATTCTTTGCATATTTTAGACCCATGTTACTAGTTTTTTTCATAGTTAACACGCTGAAGTATTCTTACTTCAATTTTTCTGTAAAGTTAAAGTATACAAAAATACCATATTTTATGTTATTTTTTTACTATACTTTTTATCATATTCTGCCTGTAAAAAGGATTATCCTTTCACAACGTGCCTACGTAGTCACCGCGTCTACATACCGACGATGCGGAAATATTTATTCCGCAGCTATTGTGAGCACTTATCCTTATTTCACTGTGAATTTTGTACGCGCCGGAATGAGCTCGCCTGTCGTAGATAAGTAACGAGTGGGACTACATCATGTTAAACTTTTTAAAAGTAGAACTAAAATAAACGCTTCGTAATTACGTTTCATGAAACTAAATTCAATTAGTGTAACGTGTAAAATCACACCTATATTACTAACAAAGGTATGGCAGAGATGTAAGCACCCAGATTGCCATTCTTCTAATAACACTATTGCTCAAACCGGGGATTGAAGTTAAGACCTTGCTGTTAACGGTCTCATATACTACTGAACCAGCAAAAACAAAGATAAATTTTACTCAACGTTGTTCAAAGGGGATCATGAAATTTGATATGTAACGAATGTATGGTAATGCGGTTTTCCGCAAAGAAAACCTCTCAACTTTTAGGATCACGGGGATTTTTCTAGACACAAGCGTTTTTAGATTCAAATTGTGTCAGTAAAGTGGCACTCCTGTCAAATTGAATGAATTATTCAAGGAGGGCCTTAATTTGAATGAGTGCTTTTTTACCAACGTATTCATAACCTTGTTATATCTTGTTATAGGTGTCGCGTGTGGAAATAAAAGAGATTGGCTGCTTTGAATGATAATGAATACAGTTTGATAATAGGTATAGAGTGAAACCATTTATTTGTAACGTTTTAATGCAGTTTTGTCAACGGTAAAAGATGTGTGGTCCCTTTTAGTTTCTAATAAGGTATTATCTATTGTATTGAAATAATTTGTTCCATATGAAACTTTACTTTAAACTTTTATTTATAGTTTATATTTCTCTTTATTTATTTTTACCATACTAAGTTTATTTTAAATATTTATATACATTTATATACTATACATTTTGAATAAAAAATATGAAAAAAACAGTGTCCCACTGACATTGGTTGCAAGGACCAAGCTGCCGGTGGCTAGGGCTCCAGATAGAGGAACCTCCTCACTACACTATACTACTATTACCCTTACATATTTGCGTACGAACATTTTACTATTGAATAAAAAGGCAACAACGCCGCTTCTTCTTCTTCATTCGAGTCGACGGCAAATTCAAATTTTATTAGCCCAATATGTGGCTACCTAAACAGCACTTTCATCTGCGTTCATAAGCGCTTCCTTCGTGCAGGTAGTAGGGCACGCAGGACAAGTTAAAATATGGGCCATGGTTTGTGTGGCCCCACATTCACAATTTATGTTTGTTTTATCTGCAAAACCCCACTGTATCATATTGTCTTTGCTTCGGCCAAAACGCCGCTATAATCCACAAACAACGCAGTAAGCATCTTCTATTGTAGTAAAAGTAATATCCGCTACAGTCAAGTACAAAACGCAGCAATTACTCGTCGATAGTAGGAAGTATTGCCGCGTCACTCGCAATCATAGACTAGGAGCCCGTGCGCGGCCGACTGACGTCATTTTATGAGAACTGAAACTTTCAAAAAATATTAATCCTAAAGGTTTTCTGTCTGAAATTGGTGCCATGTTAAGTGTCGGCCAATAGAAGGAAGAAGGTGATTCCTACGTTACTTTTATTCTTACTTTTAAATTTTACTTTATCTTCACATTTTGATTATGAATAATGTTCAATTTGTATGGAAAACGTTTTTTCCATTCTTGTAAACACTAGTGGAATGTATTTTTGTATGATTAGTAAAATTGTAAATTATTAATTCTTTAGGTAGATTATTTTTATTTTCTCTGTAATTATAATGTTTGTTGACGTGTTTAATCAACCCTTAAATAAATTATGAGAAATGATGATAAAATAAATAATTTGACTTTGGCTTTGATTGTATTTGGTGACTGATTCTGAATAAACGGTTTTCAGGTTGCTGATTTAAAGTACAAATAAGGTTGTATTTTCAAAGTCAACATGATCTGAGTTCCATATTCGGTAGTCGTTTTTAACTATGTAAAAAGTAAACACAACAACTTACAGCTCATATAAAATAACGTAAGTAAGCCACCCACGGGCTCTCACTCTATCAGGACCATCTGTTTGGATTTTTTCTCATTATGCGAAACAAATAAAGTGAACGGCAGCGAGGATAATAGTTTTGCTGTTCTGATTCTCCTTTCATAATTGGTGAGCTTTTATCAGAATAAATATGGGTCGACTTGACCAGTTAATGGCGTACGTATTATTACATTGGAACATAATATATTGGACATGG
The DNA here is from genome assembly GCA_905147285.1 of Hypena proboscidalis. Lineage (NCBI taxonomy): Eukaryota > Metazoa > Arthropoda > Insecta > Lepidoptera > Erebidae > Hypena > Hypena proboscidalis. Next base: position 21,509,203 of record LR990132.1, on the reverse strand, counting down.
AATTCATTTGACTTTTACTTTGTCGTCCTTGTCTCGATTGTCTAGTGCCAGCCAATAGCAAGAACTCCGGTTTGATTCCCGGGTCGGGCAAAGTGTTATTTCTCCGTCAGGAAATTCACAGTAGCAGCACGGAGTTGGAATTATGCCCGATGGATAGCGTTAGGCTCACCCCCTATCCCATGGGACCTAAACATAACAGGTAAAATTCTTCTTTTGGGTAATATAGGCGTGATGTTATGTTATGTGTCCTTATATTATTCTTATTTGATACTTTTATTAAGGTATCCCACTTTGAACTTGACAATAAAAAAACTGTCGATGTCCTTTTTACCTATGCTTTTTTTATAAATCATCGAAATCGGTCCAATAGTTAAGAGCGTGTATTCCTTTTCAAAATGTAACTGTCAATTTTTGTAGTGTTTTGGGAATATTTCGTAAAAACTGAATGAAAGTATGATTTTATTCAACTAACTTTTTAGAATGTGGGCTTTAAAAGGTAAATATGACAATTAAATTTAATAACTAAAGCATACTTTTCTATTTTATCAGTTGAAAGAGTATTAACTGTTAAGTTGATAAATTACAAAATTATGCTGTATTTACGAATGAAATTGTTATATTTACCTTTCAAAACTTGCATTCTAAAAAGTTAGTTGAATAAAATCATACTTTCATTCAGTTTTTACGAAATATTTCCAAAACACTACAAAAATTGACAGTTACATTTTGAAAAGGAATACACGCTCTTAAGCTATAATTGAACGTTTAACAAAAACACGAACAAGGTTATTATTTGGAAATAAGAATGATAGTCGCAGCCGTGACGTTCAAGCCAAGTCAATTCATAAATCAAGAAAATTGTTCACAAAATTGGCATAACACAGAGTTTTAAACAGCTTCGCATTTATGACGTAACAAGCAACGTTGCAATACCTTTGAGGAATGCCACTCAAAGATTCGTCAAGTCGTCCATTCGGAGTGTGTAAGTAAATCCTTGACCTGGTTCTTGAGAACCTTCAACCTTTCTGTGTCATCAAAACGATGTTTTAGAAATCAAGAGAGCTCTTTCATAAAGTGCATCACGCATGAGTAATCAATATTATTATGTTGATGCTTAAAGACTGTTTCAGTGTAAAAACACACATAATCACACCTTTATCCCATGGGAGCAGAAACACGACAAGATATCCTAAAAATATACAACCACCAATATAAGATACGCCTCGTCTGTCTAGTGGTCATCGTTTGCGACATCTTACGGCGAGATCTCAAGTTTGATTCCAAGAGCGGGCGAAAGTTTTATTTGGGATTTGATAGCACGGGGTTGGAGTCGTGTCCGGTGGATGGCGATGGGCTCATCCCCTACAACATGGGACCTAAACATAATTATGTGTGCTACACCCATCTTCCACGCACTTCAGGATACAATAGGCATAATGTTATGCTACATCATTTTATTAAAATATTACATAATTCAAAGCCCTTTATCAAGTTTGAATTCGTTCCCAAACCAAGTTTCATTCTAAGACAAACTATACGAGGAAACGTCTAACTCGTTTGAATGCCAACTTCTCAATCAAATGTAAACCAAACTCTAAATACTTTCATTACAGCTCATTTTCTATTGACATGATTTGTATAACCTATTTACCCAAAAACAGTGAGCATTGAAACAAAACTTGTACTAACAGTATAAATTATATAAAACAAATGTAAATGATAGTTTGTAACAAAGCAATTATTGTTTGTGAAAGTATTGACAAGAAGGCGGAGTTTTTGTTCTTAATTAAGAACAGAGTTCTTAATGAGATGTATATCTATATGTACTGATTACGCAGAAGGTTGAATGAAAATAAAGGTTTGATATACCTTATATACTTATTGTGGAGGTACTAGTCAGAGAGGAATAACAATTGAATAAAGCTATTGGAACGTAGTTCTTTATGCAAAAATTTGTTGAAAAACCGTCATTAACTAAAAAGAGTAATCTGTATTTTTTGTGCTACCAGGCAATCATAATTGTCAAAGAGTTGGTTCGTATTATTCACTCAATAAAACTATGATATTTTTCAATATTTTAAGGTTTACTCTAAAAAATTTTTGGTAGTAAATGTAACCTTTAAAGAACCTAATTAAGAAATGATTAATAGCGACGACACTAAGAATATTAACCTAGCATTAAGTAAGTGTCCAAGAAAATAAATAAAGGCACGTAACCCGTTCAGTATTTCCTCACCTTCCAGCAGATAATTAATGCTCAGAGGCTGTTGAGAGAGGCCTATATCTGGTGAAGGTCTCAACTTACTAATGAAGATAAATGAAGCTTAAGCGAAACTTTACTTTTGTTGTTTGCTTTAGATTGTTACTGAAATTTAAATAACAAAGACTTAGTAAAAAATATAAAATGGCATAAAACCACACTTTACACACGGCAGTTTTTTGATGGAAAATCCCAAAAACTTGTACAGTACTTTTGAAAAGGATTAAATGTAAACCTTACACGATTATTCGATTTTGTTTTATGAGTATTACGAGTATATAAAGAAGGAGAGCCGTAGCACATGGCGTCCCAACGTCTCCGCCTACCCTCATGGAATTAAGACGTGATTTATGCATGTATGATTTGCCTATTAGCTTATTAGCAGGGCTCGGAATTAGGTAGAGTTTTTTATGTACTTGCATCGAAATGTTGATATTAATGTGGACCTTCCCGGGATTTCTAATGGACAATCCCGTGTGGCCAACAATATTACGAATAAATAATAATAAAAACCTCAGAGATAGACAAATAAAACAAAGATAATTAACATATTTTTTTTATTAGTTTACATTAATTCACAATACAAATTGTTGAAAGTCTGTAGTAAATTCTCATACGCATATTTCGCCTTTTTTATAAATACGAGCAAATACTTTTGCTTCTAGCCTAGACTCGTGAGGTTTTGCTTATTCGAACGGCCCATCAGAATCATTTTCCTTGTCCGATTCATTACCAGTAAAATTTGAAGTGTTCGCTTCCGACATTACTGTATAAATTTTGTGAGAATTAAAATATTTAGTCGCGCGTGCAGTTGTTTAAATTGTGTAAAAAAGTAAATAACTTTTTATTTAAAAAATCATGGGATTTTTTTCTGCTCTTTAAAATTAATCTCGGGATTTGTGGCATATCCACTTTATTCTTTCGCTGTATGAAATCAGTGTAAGTACATGAAAAACTCTACCTAATTCCGAGCCCTGCTTATTAGGCACAACTTAGTTAAGTATTGTTAAATTTAATCCTGTAAACAAACTCCCACCCGATTCATTAAGCCAGCACTTAAGAAATCTCTAACTAAACTTCTAATTGATAAGTGTTACTACAAAATATATGATTTTCTAAACGACCACCTGTGACCACCATTTTAATTATTTAATTGTAATTTCATTCATAATTATTATTATTATTTTTCATTGTTAAATGCAATCAATAATTAAAGATATTATCGAAATTAGTATGAGTACCTAAGTATTGATGAATATGAATTGGCAAAGCACTTGGGGCGTATACCCAAGAGGTGCAGGTTCGAGTCCTGCTGGATTCTTAATTTTTCAACTTTAATATTACATAAAATAAATGCATAGCAAAGCTAAAATTTGCTTTAAAATATTACAAGTATTTGATAAAAATGCGTCATCTCTTGACTGTAACAGTATTGATCTTAATTCAAACTTACAGTATGTGAATAGTACTTATTACATCACATAGATGGCGCTAAAACCAAATAAGGTTCGTCTAGCTAAAAGCTGGCACAAAAAGAGTTGAGAAATTTCGAGTCCGGCAGCATACGAATCCATAGCTGAATTGGCAAAGCACTTGGGGCGTATACCCAAGAGGTGCAGGTTCGAGTCCTGCTGGATTCTTAATTTTTCAACTTTAATATTACATAAAATAAATGCATAGCAAAGCTAAAATTTGCTTTAAAATATTACAAGTATTTGATAAAAATGCGTCATCTCTTGACTGTAACAGTATTGATCTTAATTCAAACTTACAGTATGTGAATAGTACTTATTACATCACATAGATGGCGCTAAAACCAAATAAGGTTCGTCTAGCTAAAAGCTGGCACAAAAAGAGTTGAGAAATTTCGAGTCCGGCAGCATACGAATCCATAGCTGAATTGGCAAAGCACTTGGGGCGTATACCCAAGAGGTGCAGGTTCGAGTCCTGCTGGATTCTTAATTTTTCAACTTTAATATTACATAAAATAAATGCATAGCAAAGCTAAAATTTGCTTTAAAATATTACAAGTACCTAAGTAGTTGACACAATTTATTAATGTATAATATTTTTTTTTAATCTAATGCTATAATTAATTACAATAATTTTATAATATATTTGTATGTCACAAAGACATAGTGAACTAAGATATATTGTATAAGATCACATTTATGTATTACCTATGTTTGACAAATAAAATACTTTGACTTTGACTTTGACTTTGCATACCTACGACGGCGCGCGCGCAGCCGATCGCCGCCCCGCTCCTCGCCCTGCACCTCGCGCTGCGGCTATATAATCCGAGCGCAGCGGTGCTTAAACACAGTCGGCCAGTCGGACTAGTGCGCTCCACCCGCTTCCAATACTTGGGACGGTACAAAGCCTCTAATCTCGCTACTCTCACACACTCATGCGTACTTCCACACTGGGATGCGTTTGTCGTGTTTGTTTTAGTTTATAGTCGTTAAATTCAATTGTTTTGTTTGTTTATAATTTAAATAAACACTTTCTCAACTTCAAGTGGTTTGTTGTGGATCGCCGTCCGTAAATTATAATATATCCCATAGATATATTACAATCCTTAATAGACCCTGTATTGTTGAGTCTTTGAGAGTCGGGTTTGTTAAGCTATAATAACGATATAATTTGGATTTGGAAGAAGTTTAGAGACGCCTTTGATAATGTGCGATATTTTTAATAATACGTATAAATCTACTGGCTTTTATTTACCTACGCAATCACTTCATATAATAAACATATAAATATAAATATAATTATAGTGTAGATTCTAATCTCTATTTATAGTGTGTATCAGAATGGCGGGTATAATGTTATAAATCAGAATGAAATAAGAATGAGTTGAATCTACCTTGAATCTACCTAAATCTACCAATGAAGAAAATGAATGTACCTCTTCGAATGTGGAAATAGGACAAAACGAAAGTGAGCCGCCAACCTGACGTCAGCTTGGCGGGTTTATTTGTGTTTTTGTATAATAAAATGATTGTTTATGTGAATTCGTTTGCCATATGAATCTACCTGTTCAGTACCTTACGAAACAACAAGCAAAATTTTAATTTAATGATTGGATAAGGAATAATTTAAAAACGAAACTCTTCTGTTTTAAACGCCTGGCAAATTGGTAATAGCAAATATACGATTGGTGTAAGTAGTACTTATTATATTTCCACATACGTTTAAAACAGAAGAGTTTCGTTTTTAAATTATTCCTTATCCAATCATTAAATTAAAATTTTGCTTGTTGTTTCGTAAGGTACTGAACAGGTAGATTCATATGGCAAACGAATTCACATAAACAATCAGTTTATTATACAAAAACACAAATAAACCCGCCAAGCTGACGTCAGGTTGGCGGCTCACTTTCGTTTTGTCCTATTTCCACATTCGAAGAGGTACATTCATTTTCTTCATTGGTAGATTTAAGTAAATTCAAGGTAGATTCAACTCATTCTTATTTCATTCTGATTTATAACATTATACCCGCCATTCTGATACACACCTATTTATAAAGGATGTAAAAATATCTGATGGAACGTAGGTGTAAACATCTCTGTGACATTTCGAAAATTCTAATAGGAAAACACGCAATTGTATATGTAATACTGTGTTCCTATACTATTGAAATATTACATTAAAAATCCATATTATAAAATTTTACGCATAAAATTTTATAAGGAGTATTCTTAGTCGATGAAAATAAAAAATGGCTATGGCACGAGTCTTGTAATTCATTCCGCAACTATTTTCTCACGTGGTGATCGTGCTGAACTCGTAGTTTGGCAAATATAGATGAACATATTTTTGAAAGTAAATTTTTCCCTCGTAGAAAATCTCTTAAATTTTGAACTTTTCACCACTACCTTAAATATACTCAAGATCATGAAATATAGGACTAAATTAAGTGAAAGTTCATTAGGGACGTCTAAAACTTTGGCTCGTAAATGACAAAAGACTCATCCGTACTAAAACGTGTCGCAAGACTTGTGTGGTTCTTTGGGGATATACAGGTGTAATGCTATTAGGTAGAGATATACAGGGTGGACAAAACACCGTGGTCATATTTTTAACAAGATTTTTTTAAGTAGCAAATACCCTCTCTATCGCCCACGTGTGGACCACGATTTTTTGCGTACCCTATATGAAATCAGATGCGAATAATAAAAATTATGAATAAAAAATCTCTGAAATCAGGCTTCTGGAAAGCCATTTACAGTTCAATACTCCTTTAAAATAATCTTCTCTACTTCAAGAGCCCTAAGATAGCTTTAATAAACCTTAAGTATTCTCTTAAACGAGTACCTTTATCCCTTCGATTCCATCTCAATGTTGACAAAGCAAACCATTGTAACGAAGGCTGTCACGACCAGGCCGATTATAATAATAGCCTGTTAGTATGAAGTCGGTTTTATAATCCTCAATCCGAAAATTTCCTTATGGATTATTGTCAAACTCTTGGAAAGTTTTGCCGCTGATAAAGTTTTGAATCGTGTTGCGGTGACGTAATAGATGTATTGTGGTAATATTAGGACTGTTTGCAGATAGTGAGGCATTTGAAAATGTGGTTTTGGATCGTAGTTCTTGTACCCAGCTTACGAGGAGCAGATTTGTTACAATAGATATAAATAGACATAGACAATTTAATGTCAAAATAACAATGTTTTTAAGCTGTTATAGTTATTTGCACAATACCTATAACTCAAATACAGTTTTTTAATTTTTTTAACCGCCTGTCGGCTAATCTATTAAATAGCTGGACTGTTTTTATAGAAAACTTGCTGTAAACTGACTCAAATGTGCGTAACGTAACTTTTTATTGATGTTTCTACCACAAAGACAAAACCACGAGAGAAAAATTGGATTTAAATCATTATTATTGCGTTTGATAGTCTAAGTCTTAATGAAGGTTTTAAAATATTTTAAATAGCGCTTAACTCTACGGGTTACATTTGACAGCAAGAACAGCTATTTGTTAATACAACGAATTTCACGCGGAGGAAGTCGAACGCTAAAGATAGTATATCATAAAATAATTTAAAAAAAAACACTGTTAAGATAGAAAATCTCTCAATCGAAATTTTCCTTTAGGATTCGTGTTAAAGTATTGAAAAGTTTTGTCGTTTTGCGGTGACGTAATAGATGAATTGTGTCAATAATAGCAAGATGGATGTTTGCAGATCGTGGATTCGTAGGATTTGCTGTTCAAACTTATTCTAACTTGTTCAAACTTGTTCTTCAACTTCAAATTTAAACAAAATTTGCCGAGTTACTTCTGGAAAACACGGATTCGTAAAATATCTCATTATTAATATCGTAATAAATAAAATTTTGGTTACAAGAAAACTCAGCTTTCTCCCTAATACGTGGCAAAATTCCACCAAGTACCAGAGATATGTCTCAATTTAATCGCTTTATCTTTTAAATCCACGTAATAACAAAGACTTAATAACAAAAGCTTCCCCTAACATTTCAGTTCAGGGGCTCGACCCCTGGCTTCTTCACAAAAAAATAACGATATAAACGTCCCTTCTCCCTTCTCCTTAAAATAATGACGCAGCCAAAAATGCCACATAATAAAAAGGAACTCGGATACAGAACAATTAAGAAAATATTCGGAACAGAAATAACAATAATTGAACAGAAACCGACAGTTTGGAATGGTTGGAATTTCAATTATTATTTTGTCTTCACGCATTTTTGTATTGTAGTGACGCCATTGTTTTAACGGTTTTATTCGTTTAAGGGAAAAATAATATATTTTTACTTTTATTGAGGATTTTTACGTTGTCGTCTTCTAAGCTTATACTAAGAAACATTAAAACAAATGTATTTGAACATGGGACCTTCTGCACACCGGGCAGCCGTTTTAACCAATTAGCTACGGTCGCCTCTCCTCTAAGCGTATATTATACAGTTGGCAAAAGTGTTCTTGCCAAATTCTCTTTTTAGTGTACTATTATGTACATTGATTTATCTTCAAATTAATTGTACTGGTTAATATTAGTTAAAACACAATTGTATGATGTCATAATTATGAAACACTCGATAAAATGACAATGATAGGTTGACTAAACTCTGTACCTTAAATTTAATTTTAATTTACTTAAGTGTAATTTTTTTTGTTTTTCTTTCTTAAATTTTCTTTTTGCTATGCTTAGCTTTTTCGACTGTTCTTAATATAAAATTGCTAAGCATAACTAAATAATATATATAAATCAATTAGAAATTGAAAAAAAAACGATCGTGTCAGTGGATATAGCATTTGTATCTATAGATTGTAAAATCAGTCATGTTGGTTGCATACTACTAAAATGTACAGGTACAATTGATGACGAAGCGTCCGAAAAGACGATGCATACATTCAAAAGATTCGTGGATTTGAAGGCCGATTGGTAAAGCGATAGGCTGAAATCCTATAAAAGCGGGTTCAAATCACGCTTCAAGTCTAAATAAACATTCGGCTGTTCCTAGTATTAGAAGACATATATTAGCAAATGCTTTTTGTACTAATGTAGTAATATGTGCAATGAGCTGCAAACGTTTTGCCCGGAACTTCCTGAATTTTTGCACTTTGATAGTAATACTTTGTCGCTTTAATAACGTAATAAAGTCAAAATAAAATGCTTATTATTTAATTGTATGCTCATCTTACTTTAAACTATTATAAAATGTATGACTACCATAAAAAGTAGCAATAAAGATATTTTAATATCTTACAAGGTGTCTTGAGGAACGCTCAGGCTTACAGAGAGCCTCAAAATACAATATAATATCAAGAAGAATCTCATTATGTATGCACTTTATTTTTCGTTATTATTCGGAAACACGAGCGCAGAAAGATAAACCGTTTTCTTCCTCTTTCATAATAAAGAAAAGATTTATAATCGGAGGAGCTTCACTTAATATTTATGCTAAAATAAAAATATACATGTCACATTAGGATGATGCGTTTACAGAAATTCTATAGTATTTTCTATTCAACATCATTCTAAATTCTTGACATTATTAACATAATATTTTAACATTGATAATAGGAACCAACCTTATCATCGGTCATTCATACTAAGAAACAGTTAAAAGATTATGGGACCGGCAGGATTTAAACCTGTGACCTCTGCAAACCGACAGCCACTTTAACCACTAAGCTACAGACGTCTCTAGCCAGGACTCTAAATTTATAACCTGTATGTTTCGTCATTACCTGACGTCACGTTACCTATTTTAAGTACGATACAGAGCTAAATGTTATAAAAATAATCAAAAAGAACACACGATAATTCCTTCAAGGCCGAATGCTCGTAAGACACTTTAGGACTTTCAGTTGCCAGTACAACAGCGTTTTTGGATACCAAATGTTAGTTTTTATAACTATACTACTGCAAAGTCAGTATTTACTTTATCATGTAACTTCCAAACTAATCAAACAGTTCTCTCAAATCCTCAACCAAACTAAAACAACAGTTGTATCCAATTTGGTGTTACAGTTGGAGCTTTTAAATCAAATAGAGCTTGCAGGCAACTCTGACCAAACCACATCACCAGCGCTGTGAGGTATAAAGTGACGTGTTACGTGCAACTTATAATAAGATTGTTTTGTGAAAATCGTTGTACAACCTACAAAGGATTTTCTGTTATAAAATGATGTATTAACTTATTATGATGTAAAATAAGATAACATAACAGTTTCCACATAATTTTAGCCGATAGCTGTCATGTGATAGAGGGTGAGCCCATCGTCAATAATTGGATACAATACTCGACCACAGAGCCCACACTCCGTTCTGCTACTGAGAGTGTCCCGACAGAAAAAATCTGAAACAATTTTGCCCTAACATTGAACCATAGACCTCACGATGAGCGGCTGTATACATCGTCAGATCGACTAAGCAGTCATCGTAAAGAAAACATAATACATTTTTAATTACAAAATTTAAAAGACTTTTAAATCATTGTAAGTATTTAATACTTAAAAATAAATATAGTTTAAAAAAACTTAAAAAAACACGCTTTTAAAGCACATCAAACTAAAAAGTGAAAAATAATTCTTATTATAACCTGAAAATAATAATTAACGAAAAATACTAGTACTATTGTGAAAAAAAGCGTGGGGCGCTCTGTGCCATATTTTTCGTCTATCGAGCGACCCACGCTTTTTTTCACAATAGTACTAGTATTTTTCGTTTATTATTATTTTCAGGTTATAATAAGAATTATTTTTCACTTTTTAGTTTGATGTGCTTTAAAAGCGTGTTTTTTTAGTTTTTTTAAACTATATTTATTTTTCACTTTTTAGTTTGATGTTATTTAAAAGCGTGTTTTTTAGTTTTTTTTTAATCCTGGCGATCCTAATCAGGATAATGAGATAAATTTATGAAATTATTATATTGTCGCTGATTCTTTACAAGTGTAGAAAGTTTGAATTAAATCTGTCCGTTTAAAGTGGGTCAAAATCGAGTCCAAAGGAGTCGGTTACATACAAACAAACAAACAAACAAACAAACAAACAAACAAACAAACAAACATACAGGTGAAGCTAATATAAGCGTGTTAAAAAAGATCGAAATAATCGTATTTATTTGAAAAAAATCTTAAATATGCCTTCATTTTCGTTTGACTTAATTAATGTTTTTTTTTATACACTTTATGAAACGTTATCTTGATTAAAAAATCCAATTAATAACAATTATTCAATTAATGCTACTGCCAAATAACAAAAAAAATAAACAGTTACCACGACTAACCTATTCATCTTATGAGAGATTCATTGCCCTCTTCTCTTAGAAAAATAGTAGGTATTTGAAGCAAACAAAGTTTAATAAGGCTTCTGTTTGTACACGTTCCAGAAGGTTCTATGTAAATCTATTATATTAGTTTGCATACTTTAAGCTGTGTAGAGAGCCGGCTTTGTTGGCAAACAAATTAATTAAAATTATATTGTTTTCTACTGGTTTACTGGTATTTAGTATGACTTTTAGCAATTCATAAGAGTCAGTCATCAAAAGTTGTTTAAACTTGCTCCAGTTTTCTTTAAATAGCAACATCAAAATAGTTCTTATTCGATTGAGTGCTAAAAAGTCACAAATGGTGGTGAAATACGCATCGTGCGTCGTAAATCCGTGTGGCAAGTGCGCGCTAACACTTAAGACGGGGTGTCATTTTGCGTGGAGCAGCAACATCGCAGCTTATGTAAATAAAGCCGTACATAACACGTAGTTCACGGAGAGAGCGGTATTATTATGTGTGTGTGTCAGGGATGTCGCTAGCAAGTTTTGGCTTAATGTGTCAAGGTCATGCTCTAGTTCATTTAACCAAGAATAAGAGCATTTAGTTGCAAATCAATGTATACGTTGAATGGTATGATTAATTCACAAACAGGATTAGTATATTATACTTATGTTTGATAGGGTTTACTTCTGGTTGGTTATTTAGTTACGATTTGATGATGGGATCCTATAGGAATCGCGAGTTATCCTCAAATTTTATTGGGTTAAATATTGTTTTTCATATATTACCTATTATATATTAGCTAATCGGATATTTGCATCTAGAGATTAGCATCTGATGTTGCTGGGCTAATGCTGAAGGTACAACTCCTCAACGGTTATAATTACGAGAATAATTCTTAAAATATAAGCATCTAAATTGCGTTTCCTTTATTCTTTTAAGCTTTACACAGATGAGGCGAAATGTTCAATATTAATTAAGTTGGTCTGTGAGATAATAAGTTTTTATACAATTTGTAAATGTTATGGTCTTCAAGCCTTACATAAGTTTAAACCAACTTTCTTTTTATCAAACAATTTTATGGTGATAAGTGTTAATTTAAACGTGATGTCAAAATGTTTTTAAAAGGTGAGTCAGCCTGCAAAACAATTTTATTTTATGTGTGTTTGCAAATAGAATAAGATCATTTGTAAATCTTATGTACCTACATGTTTACTAATAAAGACATTTAAAAATCAAAATCAATTAAGTTGGTAAATCCATATAAGTGAGAGGAGTGGAAGAGTGGAGAATCCATTAAGTAATATAACTTAAGAGTAACAAAATAATCTAGGATAAATTGTTATTCATACCCGTCCTAACTGCTAGACAAGCCGTCTTAAAAAAGAACAACTCATGGAAAAGGTACTTCACTAAAAAGAGATAAATAATAAGTTTTATAAAGTAGAATAAATCAACCCCCATTAATTATTTTTGAATGCGTGTCAACCCTGTGAGTGCGGGCTCTTCGCATAATGCCGTCTCGTATGTTAATACATTAAAAAGTAGGATTACATTTTACTATACGTCGATGCGAAGGGATGTGCTCATAACAGTGCGGCATAAAATTCACACCCTTATCCCTCCCATTATTTTTACTTATTTGTATGATCTTGCTTGAAATAGAATGTAATTGTTTCTTAGTAAAGATTTATCGTCAGTTTGAAAAAATAAAGTTATTATTTTTTTTTTATGCTTCGCCCACAGCGAGCGAACGTGTAGTCCACCTGATGGTAAGTGGAGTACAGCCCACGGACATCAACAATCCACAAAAGCAGATTATAGATGCGTCGCTGCAGCTGAGGACTACGGTATTATGCCTCATGTGCCAGTAATTTCAGGGCCTAATCTCACCACCAAACCGGAACACAGAAATGGAATCACTACTATTTGGCGGCTGGTTAAAGGTAAGACGGTGGTGCTGCCGCCCTCGAGCTCATTCACAAGAGCTCTACCACCACTAAATGATCTATGTAAATAAACTGATTTTACTACTACGTGTGTTGGTAATATCTATTCACATTATGAAGATTATTATGTGCTGATTGTATTAAGTCAAACGATGATCAAATCATGTTTTATTGGGCAATCAATCATACAAAGGGTAGCTAAGTAAATGATGACGATTTTATTGTTAGTATATTGAAACATTTCCACCTGTTCTGTTGCGCTTGTTATTGGGTCATTTCCAAAGAATATAAAAGTAATATTTATGTACAGTCACATACTTTATGTATTTTATTAAAATATTTTCTAGTGGAACTGTACCATAAAATAGCAAAATGTATACAACTCGAAAATCCTAGCGGGAAACTATAAACTCTGCCAAAGTATTTTAACAAGAGATTACAATTTTCTAACCTATTTGTGAATGCAGTGCCGGTAGGTAAATAATTTTATATTAATCCTATTTCGTTTTTAAAGTGATCGGAAAAACTGAAAAATAATCTTATTCTTAGTTTTATTTTCTAACATTAGGTTTATTCGTCAGGGGCCATTTTCTGTTGACAACACGATATTAATGATAATAAATACCGTGTACTTTTCGATAATGATTATGACACGTAATGTTTGTGATGTTATATTTTATACAACGTTGTTTTTTTTTTTCCCAAACATGAAAACCATTTGTACGAATTCAGTAAATTATTTATAACAAGATAATACGACAAAAAAAACACTATTTCAAAACATTTAAAAAAATATATGTTTTGTTTGTATAGAACGCGTGTTTTTTATATTTATTATTTATATAATAAAATAAAATTATTCCTTTTATTTCATTATTCAATTATAATTATAGTTAACGTTTATTGCCTCAGCGTTAAGTTCGCTGGACGTCAAAAATTAGAAAATCAAATCGGAAGAGTAACCTCAATTTTATATTGTTGAAGGTAAGTGCACCGAGGTAACGAAACCATATCGCGGTTCAGAAAGTATAATAACGCCATCTATCGAAACAAATGGGTATTATAAACAAACTCGCTGTGCCCACTACTAGGCTCCATAAAATCTCTAACTCGTTTCCAGGTCAATGTATACGCTTTTACAATAAACTTCCTTTAGAAGCAATAGAATTATCGATAGGTAAATTTAAAAATATGTTAAAATTAAATTATGTCAAAAAGCTTACTATAGTATTTCAGACTACATAAATGATAATAGTATTTGGAAATGAATTGCTCTTCTTATGTGATTTTTTTTATGTACTTTTATATTGTTATATTTTTCATTTTAAAAGATGGTGCACATGAGTTTCTCACCAGCTCTTCTCATAATGCAATACCCATCGGAGCTGGTACTTAGATTGATTTTAATTCGATTCTAAACAGTTTGATTAAAATTAATCTGAGCCCCGGTTATTCAAATCATTGTAATTAGTATAATTTAGTATTATTTATTATTTACTTTTATATCATTTTTTGTAATGTTTTGACGTGTTCAAGCGCCTCCTGGGGCCTATGAAAATAAATGATTTGAATTTGAATTTGAATTTGAATTATTAAAATGGCTGGTATATCTATTAAAGATGTATTCGTCGTATTTTAAATTAAAATGACATGAAAACAGAACTATCATTTTATTATATTATTTTAAAGGTAATTTAAAAATATAGAAACTTCCGCTTTCAAACACAATCATGATTCAAGTAATTTAGAATAGCTTTTATTTTATTTTTTTAAATTCAAATTCAAATTCAAATCATTTATTTTCATAGGCCCCAGGAGGCGCTTGAACACGTCAAAACATTACAAAAAAATGATATAAAAATAAATCATAAATAATACTAAATTATACTAATTACAATGATTTGAATAACCGAGGTTCAGATTAATTTTAATCAAACTGTTTAGAATCGAATTAAAATCAATCTAAGTACCAGCTCCGATGGGTATTGCATTATGAGAAGAGCTGGTGAGAAACTCATGTGCACCATCTTTTAAAACGAAAAATATAACAATATAAAAGTGCATATAAAAATCACATAAGAAGATCAATTCATTTCCAAATACTACAGTATTTCAGACTACATGAATAATTTTTAAAATACGCGGCTAGGATTTTTTTTTATATTTTTCTGATGACTGTCATTACTTACTGTATCACCCCATTTCGGCTTGACGTCCTTAACTGGGACACCCTGTATATATATATATATAATTAGTATCAGTTATTCAAGTACAAGCTTTGCATAGTTTGGGACTAGATGGCGTTTTGTGAAAGTTGTGAGATCTGAGAGTTGACTCAACCATGAAAGACTCTCAGCCTTTGATGTTTGAGTTCACACACAAGGGTGTTTGCTTCCGAGCAGCATGATCGTTATAGATGTAATGTCATTACAAGGTGCTGCGTTTTTTTTTGTTGGTTAAAAATATCTGGTAATCTTTTTACAGTCATAATAAATAGATCAGGTGTTCATTGCATTTGTTGATCTACTTATAGACGATTCAATAATAAAACATTCGCATTTTGGGCGTTTAAATTCAAACGAGAGACTTAGTTTTGGGACTACAAAGCAAATTTATATGAAACCTGGCCGACTTTCACCACAGTTCAGTATACCCAGCCATATCAAGTTGGTAAATGTTGAGAATAATTGTACTGAAAATCGTACCTACACAATTTGATTGTGTTATCAGAGTGTTTCCGAACTGTTTGGAAGTTAGGGAGTTATCATAGAGACGTTTCGTTGAAGAGACAGTACATGAAAGGCGGAGGTCTCCGTTCAGTTTTGTAGTTTATTAGTTGTAATCCGGCAGCATTTTCGACTGGATCCGGTCGAATCGGATAACTTAAGATTACCGTTCTGAATTTTGCAAAAAAAAATATAAATATTCTGATTGAACTAGCATTAAGTTAATAGCACACGACTACGTTATAAAAGGCGCTTTAAAAAGTAAATAAGGTAAGTTATGAGCTCAGAATTTTCCTCTTTACTTTGATATCTCAATCAATTCGACAGCCTTTTTTTGCTTAACTAGGTCCGATACTGGATCCGCGGAGTAAGCGTCGTATCTGGTAGTCCCAAATACACCTGTATTGCAATCTTGCAATACAGGTGCAACCGGACTGCAATGTGAGCCGCCGGATTACTGGATTCGCCGGACCAGATTGCAATCCCTAGTTGTACCCACTCTGCGGGTGTGGCATTAGTTTATTTGGTTTGGATGACTCAAACTTGTATTCGAAATAATACTTAGTCTGGTTCTTTGGGTTCTCTTAAGTTTTAAGTTAGTTAGTTTTAAGTAAGAAAATAATAGTTTTAATTTATTCCTTTGTCCAATCCGTTAAAATTTACTTAGTGGAGATCGATTGACTAGAAAATAACTGGTAGAAAAAAACAAAAAAAATCTTATGTATTAAGACTTATTCTAAATTTAAGGTTTTTTTATAATTTATTTAAAAAAAACCTTAAACGATATTGTTTCTGTTATTTCATTTCAATTTCAAGGGTTTTTCGAAGTGTATGACAAAAAGAAGAGAAACTAATTAATATATATGAAAAACGCATGCCACACTAGCCATGATATATCCATGACTAAAATTGAATTATAAATAATCCTTTGTCAAGTAACACCTTGTATTTCGACCAATAAATGTAATTCTTTTACCTAACCTTTACTATTTAATTTTAGTCTGGCGTGTGCGATTCGCGTTAAGCCACAATGTAGTTATTTCAACCATTCTTACTTGGTCAGATATCCATTACCTCTAACAACTTCATCGACCTTTGTTTTATGAATTTGTATCATACAGGCACTTCTTAATAAATAATTGTAATATATCAAAATATTATATATTTTGATATATTCCCACCCCCCCTCACTGCTAATTTTAACAAGAATATTACATAGCCACATGTATTGGTAAACCATAATCGTGTTGCTCTTGTCTGTATGTCTGTTACACTTCCACATACTACTAAACCAGTCTTGATGCAAATTTAATCAAGATATTTCAAAACTTATATGTATAGTATTAGGCCAAATCAGTCAACATTAGGCAATGCCCAATATCGTACGTATTGATATCATTCTATGGAAATTGATTTCAAACGTGAATAGTGAAACTCATTGACGGCAAGCTTATTGAATGATTGATTGGTCTAATTATTTTACAGTTTGCAACTGAATCGAGTATTTGCATAATATATTCGTATTAGGTCTATGATTATGATTTACAGATCTAAATAAAATTATATTTTATCACAAGTAGTATTTATATTTATTTCATTACTATACAATGATAACTAGCTGCCCATGACTGCGCCCGCGTGGAATTCGATATTTCAGTGCTATTGCCTACTAAAGTAAGGAACTTACAGGTTCAACCGTAAATTAATCCCATTGGGGAGTGGATTTCTACAAGGTTTTTTTTTGTTTATATAAAATGTATTGTAGGACATTTCTTTCAGAATTGACTTACTTCCCATATAAACTAAAAAACCCTAGTTCTACCCCTTGGGGAGTGATATATCAAAGACTCTATCTTACAGTTCATGTTCATGTTGTTTTCAGTTTACGTCATGGAAGGAACCTATGTGCAGAATTTCATGCAATTTCCTTCAAATTGACGAATCTCCCAAAAAGTCTGTTACGATTTCAAGGCTAACCTCCTGAACCGATTTTGATAAATATTGGCATGGAGATAGTTCAAGACTTTAAGAAGGACAAAGGCTACTTTTTATTAACGGACCGCACTAGCGGAGCCACTGGCAGAAGCAACATGCCCAAAATCTTTTTGATTAAACTCTGCTTTTTATAACACGAATGAAATAATGATCAAACCAAAATAATGCACTTTCAGAATCGTAGAGCTCTACTTATTGAATAAAAACCTACCTTATTTGTAAGTCTGTATTGTACGCTCGCATTGCCAATTGGAATATCTAGTACAAGCAACTTGGTGTTGTGGAACTTTGAAGTTAAGCCTTGAAAGCCAGCTCTCATCTTCATTCGGCATTGCACCCCTACCCTCCCTCTACTTAGTCTACAATTGTAGGGAAGTAAGTAAGTAGTTGTTTAATATTTGGCCGCTGCTGAAGTTTGTACGAAGTTGACAAGGCTTGCATTTTTGGTTTTATATTTTAAGTTTAAAGCTACTACTAAGCTAAGTATGTCCGAAATTATTTAGAAACACTGTTAATAACGACAACTTCTTTCTTAAATGCGATATTGGAATACGAAACGATTCTTTATATAAGCTTACTAGATTCCACACTCGTGATTCGACCCTAATCATTAATACAAATAAATAAAATTTGAGTATTTATTTTTAATGCCAAAAGTACAGTGTTTTCCTGTTGATAAACTACAAAGAACAACTATAAGAAATATTTATTATTTGCCTAAAATACGGTTTTTTAAATGTTTGTCGATCTGTCGGTCCGTCTGTCTGTCTGTTTGTATGGGCTAATTTAAGAAGCAGGTAAATTACTACAAGGCGCGGCACATAGGCGACTTTTTATTGATGTACAGTAAACGCTCAGAAGTCCATAGGCACGCTAAGGATTACATTGCTATGAACGGTACGAGCCCGATACAGCCAGTACACACACTAACGAAGTCGCTTGCGTGTTTAGCAGTTTATAAGATAACACACACTAATGAAATGTTGTCGCATTCGTACTAAACGCGTCACAGTGGCGACCGGTTCTTTGAATTCGCATCTATCTATCATGAGCAGGTAGCTATATCGGGTAAACATTGGGATCACTATCAACTAAATCTGAGTTTGAAGCTTAGTTGATTTGTGGTTGTATTTTGTTTTTACGAAATCATAATAATATTTGTAACATTTTAAGCACAAACTTGTTAGGTACCTATTCATGCTTAAATTGCGATACAATACATGTATACAATACATAAATAATTACATATTGATATAATAACTAATAAGTTAAATATGTTATTATTATTTAACTATTTACGTATTTTTTTATTTTTATTTTCATTTTTGTAAGGTAGAAATAAAAAAAGTCACACTGAATGATGATAACAATGTTTATTCGTTTTATTTATTTATACAATTAATAAACTTTTAAGAGCATTGTGACGTCACATTCCTACCTAAATTAAAAAAAGTGCTCTTGTAACCGTTTATAAGATTTTTGATTAATATAATAACTAATAAATTAAATATGTTATTATTATTAAACTACTTACGTTTTTTTTATTGTCATTGTTGTAAGGTAGAAATAAAAAAGTTATGTTGAATGATGGTAAAAATGTTTATTCGTTTTATTTACAATACAATTATTAATACATTTTAAAGAGAATTGTGACGTCACATTCCTACCTAAATAAAAAAGTTCCCTTGTAACCGTTTATAAGATTTTTTATTGTAACCCACTTAGTCAATTCATAACATTGATAATACCTACAAATATTACTAAATTGATTCACAATGACAACAAGGACAGGATGTTCTAATAACAAAAATATAATTGTTGATACCCACTTATAATAGGTATTGGTATACAGCAGCGTTTATTGAAGACTAATATTATGATTTACACTTTATGACGATGTTTTTTTTAATGTAACGTCACAATAAATGTATTGAAGTTACAGCTTGTCTTGACGAAAAGAAGAAGGAAACTAAACCTCCATTGAAGATCATTAAATATTTACAGAAGTGCTAATATTCAGTTACAGCGTCTTATTAGTAAAACCACAACATCTTAAATCAATCTTAAATAATTATAACATTATTCATATTTCGTATAACCCCCATTATTTTCAATGCAGTCAAGTAGACGTTTGCGCATGGACCCTAAAATATTAGCACATATACTGGTTCCTCTTAAGTTTTCCCACACTTCCATGCAATGGGTTTTTAACTGTTGTATACACCTTTCATCCCGTGACTCCCACCTTTGCACCATCAAACCCCATACATTTTCTATATATTTACAAATGTGTGAACAAAGTGAACAAGATTAAGAATACTATATCCCATTCCTTCTAATCGAGTAAAAACTTCAAAAAGTATAAAAGTAACCAAGTGAGATTTGAACCTGCGGTGAATTGATAATCGCATCTCGTCTAACTGCATGCCTTAACCGCTCGGCCATCTTGTCACTTACATTGTGGATGAAATTATGAAATACAATTAATTGTTAACAACATATTGTGTCTATTTCTTGGAAATAGAAGGTCGTAAGTCAAACTACACTTCAAACTATTGCCTTTTGAGATTGCTTATGGACTTTTGGTCGCGACTGTACCTACCACGCAGACGAAGTCGCGGGCGAAAAATAGTTTGGTTGTTTGTTAGCGCTAATCTCAAGACCTACGGATCAGATTATTTATTACTCTCTTTGTGTTTGATAGTCTAACTATGGATAGAAGTTTTTGAAGTTTACATGCATGGAAGCGAAGTAGTAAGGTAGTAGCTATTACTAAAAATGACGAATTCGTGAACGAAATCGTGGGCAAAAGCTCACACAAGTCACGTATAAAAATAGCCTACATCATTTTCTCACTCTACAAATATATTTAAAATATCATACAAATCGGTTTAGCCGTTTCAGAGAAGTTCGATAACAAACACTGTGACACAAATTTTTTAGTATTATTTTTTTCATATTCTTCTTCACATAATATTCATCCTTATGTTTGGTATAGAAATCTTTCAATATTCCTTATAATTATATCTATTAGGTCGATCATTATTGTACTGGATATAAGAAAAATAATACCAAACACAATTCTGGCTCATTAACCTCAAAGATATCCATAGATTTCTGGCAATACATCCTTCTTTACGCGTGTTAGGTACTCAATGAAACAAATTAGGATGAGTGACCCGTGGCGACGAGGCAGTTGCTCTTCTAGTGTTAAGCGTCGACTCGGGACTCATTCTAAGAGTTCAAGGTAACTTTTGTTCGATTCTCCCGTGTAGGATTAGGTTTTTGGTCTCTGAAAAAACCTAGACAATTAGACATATGTATTGGGCACGGACACCAGTTTTGTTGTTATGTGCACCTGAGTCACCAAGAAAGTATTGGTTGCTTCTCAATATGTCTGTTTTGAGAAATCAGAAACTTCGTTGATAACAGATCCTTGTTAAAAAATGATATTCAGTAGGGCTAAGTAAGATTAAATTGGGGAAAAAATATTTAAGTAAGTAATCAAAAAGATCTCTGTATATGATATCCTAACTTGACTTGTGGAAATTTATCTAAGACGTAAAAGAAATAAATTTTAATATATTTTTCCTTTGAGTAAAAATAAATAGACTGCGACGTGAATCGGTGTAAAGTAATTTAAGAAATGTTAAGAAATGCGAAATAAGGTCATGAGGAATGTAACAAATATTTTGTTTAAAATTAAAAACAAGTAAAAGTATTTTGTAGGTTTGTTTGATGTTATTTGCATTGTTCATGTAATGTTCTTACTAAAAAACTACAGAAATTAAATTGAATTTGTACAACATTTTTTGTGCTGATTGCTATGAGTTTGTAAATTAAAGGTGCTCCTAGACCGCGAGCATTCGATTGTAATGTAACGTTACAGATTCGAATAGCACCCCGTCCTGTGGGCGAACCAAGCGTACAGTGCGCAATCTACTTATAATTAATTTAATTTTGAAAATTATTTCGATAATTTGTTTCATTACATAGGGGTTCTTACACCTGGAATCACGAAATATAGTTGTCACGAATAATGTTATACAAATCTTATACTTCTAAGGTTACATTAATATAAAAGCGTAAGTAGTGCTCTAGCCAAAATTTTCAAGATCACGTTGTCTGAAGATACAAATTAAAATAAAAGAAACACTTTTTAGGTTCGTGTTATCATTATTTTATGTGTACACAAACAAATCAAGCTATACATTCCTAGTATAAGACGGTATCCCTTTGTATGGATTTTTTGAGTTCAGCTTATACTGGAATCGTGTAGCTTGATGAGTAGTCGTGTGTACTTTAAAAGATTACTCTGCCTCATGCTATGTTTCTTTTAAAGGGAATATTCTGGTAACCAGTGCGTGGTAATTACGAAAAGTATGTTTATTGTTTACCTTTTTGTCGAATAACTTTGACTTGTTGCCTATGTAAATATTTATGAAGCCGATTCTTTTTTACAGTTAAGACATTATGTTTAGAGCCGTATTTTAATAAAAAAAAGGTTTGTATAATATAAATAAAAAGCAATATGATTTAGAAAAATGAGGACATCCATATATCTACAGCACGCGAAAGGTCAAAATGCCATTATAGTAAAATTCTATATCGCTATTTTCTCAGATACACGAAATAATTAGAGTGAATTAGTTATTTTTTTTATTATTATTTTTTATTATTTACCATCAGGTGGACTACACGTTTGTTCGCCCACAGCGAACAAACGTGTAGTCCACCTGATGGTTAGTGGAGTACAGCCCATGGATATCAACAATCCACAAAAGCAGATTATAGATGCGTCGCCGCAGCTGAGGACTACGGTGTTATGCCTCATGTGCCAGTAGTTTCAGGGCCTGATCTCACCACCAAACCGGAACACAGTAATGGAAGCACTAATATTTGGCGGCAGGCTAAATGTGAGACGGTGGTGCTGCCGCCCTCGAGCTCATTCACAAGAGCTCTACCACCAGTGAAAAGATACGATTTTATAATTAGAGGTATAAATCGAAAACTACATAAACTTTTCTTATCGTTGTCACAAAATCTTAAAAATCTTTACCGATCCCGATTGCCATCTTGACGTTTCGCGGACTACATGTTACAAGGACTTTCAGAACATTATTTACTTCACAAAATAATTAAGTCCTCGTCAAGTACTAAGTACTAGCCACGCATAAATTAAATGTTGACCAGCACAAATTGATGTTAAAACCCTGATCTATGCAAAGCTTTAACGTTCAATAATACGTAAATTTCCTGCTCATCAGAAATTTTGTAGATAATTAACTGGATTACAATTTGGTAATCAAGCGCAAAAATTTCATTTTATGCGTTACAATTGTTATCGTGTTAATTTGCACGTTCATTCTGAAATGTCTATATTCCAATGTTACTGAGATAGTTTATTTTTACACGAGTTAGGTGCCGTAAGATTTTAGGGCATAACCACCACGGTAATCGTTTTTAGTACATTGTTTGTTTTTCTATGACATGACATGATTAGTACCTTTTTCGTATTCAATTTGAAATCAAATTAAAATGCTTCGTTGTCATTTGTGTTTTTCCGCCAGGAATTTCTCAGTAGCAATACCGAGTCATGAGCTATGCTAAAATAGTTCAGATTTTTTAACGCAACATTGTTAAAAAAACAGTATTCTCTAATGTTTGAAATAATTTATTGATAATATTTTGTCGTTTAACATTGCACACGTGCATCTACAAAACCAGAGACGGAAATTTGAACATGTTTTAATATTCGTGTGGTTTGTATTTCTACTCATTCATAAATAATATACATTTTAGTATCAGATTTTTGAAATGGAGGCTGTATTTTTTGACGTGTTAGCCTCAACACTCGGCAGTCGGTCTCGTTTTATTAATTCACACATATTTTCATAAAATTAATAACATCACAATTATTATTAGAGCTTGTGTGAATTTATTTATACTTAAAATGCGGTGAATTGTTGATGGAGATTCGCTAATGTTTTACCCCAAGAAACGTTGGGTGACTTCAGTATCTATTGAGAATCAACTATCTTCTCCTAATCATTAGCAAATTTTTTTAGCATTCACATCTGAACGTATATAGAGAAAAATAAATTTGTTGTTTGTTCGATAGGAAAAAACGACTGGGTTTTTTTATTTAACATAACAAAATCAATAAAGAATGTAGGTAATTATATTTTGCAAATCGAACGTCTAATGACTTTTTTCATTATTCAGACAAAACATAGTGTTCACCTTTCCTTATTCAGATAAGAAATTCTACATTCTCACAAGCTACTACATTAAAAACCGAAATAATGCAATGAATGATTAAAGTATATACCATCTGGATTTTCTTAAATAAATTATGCGAAAAAAGAGTTTCTATTTTAACTTACTTCTACCGTTACAGGGGAACCTATTACAGGAAACTAATAGATTTTTTTATTCTCAAAGTACCCGCATTAAATAGTCCAGGCGCTGAGTCAACGTTCAAGTAAAATACCTTTGTCTCCAAAGTAACTTCTTAACGTCCATTACAAACTGTCTGTGAGTCTATTACATCTTTTCAGTAATAATCGAGTTACACCAGTAGGTATTCTTGTCTAATTTCTGGTTCTGATAAACCCATTATAAGAAGTGGCGGACATCGGTACTAATTTACGTCAAAATGTTACAACTTTGCCCTACATACAAAACAATGCTTGATTGCCTCTACTATTGGAATATACTGTGAAAAATTTTTTTTTTTTTTTTCTCTTTATTTATTTTTAGGGACTTTTATACAAAAGTACATGCCAGTCCCATCGGACCATACACTAACAATAACTTAACTAAATCGTAACATAACAAACATGTCAATACTAATAGCAGCTTCAGAACTTGGTACAGACAATATATGGTGAAACATCCCTATATCTAAATTATTTAAATTTAATGCCATAAATAATTTTCCTCTAGCAGATTGGAACCTGGTGCATTCCGTCAATAGGTGTGATACGTCCTCTATTGTTCCACACACTTCGCAATTAGGTGAATTGGTCTTCTTCATTAAGAAGCCAAACTTATTGAGCGGCACATGTCCAGATCTCAATCTGTGAGCGATGACGACAAGACTTCTACTGAGCTTATTACTACTACAAAACCACGGTATACGAGGAGGCTCCGATACAATTGTTTTATACCAAATCCCTTTATTTCTAGATATTTCATTAAAATATTCCTTCCAAAGTTCGTAGCATTTATTTTTATATTTAGGTAAAATTTCACTAAAATCATTTTTAACAATTATCTCTTTCCCTCTAATACTGCCGATTTTTGCCATGCGATCAGCCTCCTCGTTACCTTTTATGCCTACATGTGCGGGGATCCATTGCAACTTCAGATCATAACCTGCATTACTTAAATTGGAGATTTTAAAAATAATATCATATGCTATCGATGCACCTCTGCAACCAGAGGCACATCGAGCAATATGCTGTAAAGCACTTTTACTGTCTACACAGATTAGTGCTTTCTTTCTGCAGAGTAAAATCTGTCTGAAAAATTGTAGTTAATAATTATTAGAATAAATACGCAGAACTTAACTTTTTTTACAGATTTACCGAAATAGCCAAGGAACAATTTCACCAGCCGTTTTAAATCTCTGTCTTATTCAAACATAAAATGAGTGAGACAGAGATCAAAAGACGTATGAAGCACTCGCCGCGGTTAAGAAGTTTAGTATATTAAGGGTTTAATCTGTTTAACTTTTAGCTTAACACGAAAGTGCTGATTTACTAAATTAGTTCTTAGTATCCATAGACAAATAGAACTGAAGTTTTTCATTGAATTAAATACATGAAAATCTGTTAGTGACCTCTGCTCAGACACATAGATCCTGGAAGATTACGACATAGTCTGCGCTTAAAACCTGGCACAGTGCCACATGCAGTACGGTAATGTTACCTTAAAAACTTCACGTTAATTAAGCTTGTTCATAAACGGTTGTTCTTCAGGTTAGCGGTGTACAATGTACATAATAATATATTATTGTTTGATTAGTTTAATATTTAAATGAACTCTTAAAAGCAAAACGAAAAGCACAAGCACTATTCTCAAATTATTTTTAAATGTGTAAA
Source organism: Hypena proboscidalis (assembly GCA_905147285.1). Lineage (NCBI taxonomy): Eukaryota > Metazoa > Arthropoda > Insecta > Lepidoptera > Erebidae > Hypena > Hypena proboscidalis. The sequence continues at coordinate 21,483,423 of LR990132.1, read as the reverse complement.
ATGTTACTACTACGCTACTACGCCTCTGTGGTTCGTTGAATAATGACTATTATTGGCTTAAGCTTTTCTAAACACAAAAGATATCCAACCTACCAACTCTTTAGCTTTTCATGTAAATATTAGTATAAAAGACACACGAAGTCAATCTACGAATTCATAGTACTTGCGTGAACAAACCGAACCAATCGAAATATCCATTATTTTCGGGGAAACGAGAAAAATGTAGTGCTAATGCATCTATTGTTCTTATTTGTGGCACTCGGCCGAAGCGCCGCCATTTTGTGTGCCAGATGAAACACGTCTATCCGTATTCATAGTGCTGTATGAATACCGAAAATATGCGGGATTTTGAATAGACATGAAATGCAGTACTTATTGGAGGCACGGACCTAAATGGCGGCAGTGGTTGCTATGAATAGTTTGTTAATGTCTGTTTTGTCGTTTGGTTCCCAATTTTGTGTTTTGTAAATAGAGTTTAAATGGGTTGACAAAATGCTGCTTTAAATCAAATTGCCACTCGATTTCTTATATTATTATTTTCAGTATGTTTTTATTTTTAAGAGTAAAATCTTTGAACGGTAACAAATATGTGTGCCTAATGTTGATGGACATGTTGATTGAACTCAAATGTTTGGTGAAGCAAATGAAATTATGTTGAATCTGATGGATTGATTGCAGTCGTAGATTAGAAAATATCTTAAACATGGATGGTTAGAGAGCTCTTGTGATCCAGCTCGAGGGCGACAGTACCATCCTCTCACGTCCAACCTTTCGCCAAATAATAGTGCTTGCATTACTGTATTGGTGGTAAGATCAGGCCCTGAAATTACTGGCACATGGCTTTCTTGGATTGTTGATGTTCCTTGGCTGTACTTACCATAAGACTAAAGGTCCGTTTGCTACATACTTAACGAAGTAAAAAACTTCGGTGAATAATTTTAACACCCAGGATCTCACAATCATAGATAGATAGATAGATAAATAAAAACTTTATTTGTGCATAAGACATAGGAAATACATTTAGTACGAAAGTTTCAATTACAATATAAGCACAAAGGGCGGCCTTAGCGCTGTGCTGAATCACTTGTAAGCGGCTTTGTCACGATGTCATTTACGCCCTGTGTACTGTTTACCGTGAAATAGTGAGATCTCTATAAAAACAGCAACCATTCCGAAAACATATGATCACTAAAAGCATATAATACATAACTACTAGAGTAAAGTTAGCTAGTATAGTCCTTAATCGTAGCCAAGTTCAGGCTTAAACAGTGTTTGCGGTTAAATATTACTCTAGTTTGCTCTGCTACTGATGGTGTCCGTATACCCACCAGGGCCCTACGTCTATTCCGATTGAAAGCTAATGCTTATCGTTCGTCGTATTCGGTACTTTCCGAAATATTTAAGTAAAAAAATAGTACCGTAAAGGCTACAGAGAAATCTTGAATTTCTTTCAGCGTATTGCCAGCAGGGCCTTCTCAGTTTTTAGGGTCAAGACCAATATTACTTATTATCCCGTTTAGCGGTGTTTTAGAACCGTCGAAATACCTAGGTTTTATTTTAAAATAATTATTAATTCATGAGGAATATACCTTCAAAACTTTTATCCAGCCAGCAGGGCCCTTTTTTGTTTGTACACTTTCAGACCAAATAGTTATATTTTTTATTAGCATTTTAATAGTACTTTTCAAATAACCATACGTTTAGTTAGAAACGTTTGTATTTTGGCAGATAATTTGCTTCAAAACTTATACCACGGCGGACTCGCCGTTGGCCACGAAAAATGACGCGGACTCTAGTAAGTACTGCTGTGAATGACTACACCCTAGGGTCCGAAACGCTAATTATCAAATTTTGTATGCACTGCTGTGGTGTGTGCGATTTTAGTCAAAGCTAAATCCAAACCGTTAATTGTAATTTCAATTAATTTATTTATTTTATTATTTTATTCAATTATTTTCAATGATAAAGAACGCAAATCAAATAAATATGTCATAATCCAGTACGCCGCCCGTTTCGTTTGCCGGGTTTGACAAATGATGATAATTATAATTAATTTAATTAATCGATCATAATAAAATTATAATTAATTCCAATTTATAAGTTTTTCTGACTTAACTCATCTAGTCAACCAACGAATCAAATACAAATAATACAATAAAATTATATTATTATAAAATGTCATCTTCATCTGTCAATGTAGTACTAAGAGTCCGCGCCAAAAATCATGGCCGAAGGTTAGTAAGAACTGAAAGTAAGTATTAATGACCAATAGTGTCTGAAATATTAATAAAATGGACAAATTATTCTTCATGCTATTTGCCAAAGGCCAGTTGTCAAAAAAAGCACGGCGCTGATCTGCCATGATTGGTGGCAAGCAATGTAGCGCTTAGATAGTATGGCTATCGTGATATACATTTTAAAGCAAATTATCTGCCAAAATAAAAACTTTTCGAACTATATGTAGTTATTTGAAAAGTACTATTAAAATGCTAATAAAAAATATAACTATTTGGTCTGTAAGTGTACAAACAAAAAAGGGCCCTGCTGGCTGGATAAAAGTTTTGAAGGTATATTCCTCATGAATTAATAATTATTTTAAAATAAAACCAAGGTATTTCGACGGTACTAAAACACCGCTAAACGGAATATTAAGTAATATTGGTCTTGACCCTAAAAACTGAGAAGGGCCCTGCTGACAATACGCTTAAAGAAATTCAAGATTTCTCTGTAGCCTTTACAGTACTATTTTTTTACTTAAACATTTCGGCAAGTACCGAATACGACGAACGATAAGCATTAGCTTGCAATCGGAATAGACGTAGGGCCCTGGTGGGTATACGGACACCTACTGATGTATTACTCAGACTTAAGGCGGGTGCACACTTTTAGACACACAAATTTATAATAATAGCCGACTTCAAAAAAGGAGAAGGTTCCTCAATTCAATTGTACTTTTTTCTGTTTTTTTTCGTTCGATTTATGTTTGTTCACCGATTACTCGAAGACGCCTGGACAAATTTGTATTCTTTGAAGTAAACACAAATGAGGCGAGACGTTGAATATTACATGTATTTCTTATTTTTTAGTGCATTTATTGTAATTGAATTAAAAAACAAGAAGAGAATGTGTGAGCAGAAATCCTAATTTGTATGTAATTCCGTGCTTCTGGATTTAAGTATGATGAATTAAGAATCTGAAATTCTAACTATGTGCGTCCGGTCTTACACTTTTGCGATTTCAAGCAAAAGTTCATTAACATCTTTCAAGTTTAAGGTCAAACTTTAAGGATATTGAATAAACAACCGTGATTCAGTGAAAATTTAATTTCAGTTTTCTCTAATTTTGGATCAAGGATATAATTTTATCAGTAAGATAATGACGAAATTGGCAAAATTTAAATGTATTTTACCCATTCCGTCTAAGATATGTAAGTACAATCGCAAAAGGTATAAATAAACCCATATATATTTTTAATGACATTCAATGGCGCTCATTCACTTGTTCGCCCTAAGTTACAGGTCCTACCTATCATACTAAACCCATCCACAGTAAAATAACTGCAATTGGTTATTATTATTGAGCATGTTAAAAAGGTATTTTTCAAAACGCAGTTTTCTGAAGATATGAGCCTAAGTAAATTAAGATTTCCGTATTTGTTAATATAAAACTTCACTTGCACTAGAATAAATGCCTGATTAGAAAGATTTTACACTGCGGTTACACTTGTCTAAGTTTTACACTAATTACTATTTTAGTTAAGTCCTGAGAATGTATCCTGAAACGTCCTATAGACCAACGAACCGGTCAAAAAATATTACTACACATAACAATAATGTATTGTGTTCTTGCCAACAAAGAACCACATAAATACTAAACATTATAAATAACGCATTAAAATATAAAAGATTCAGCCTATTCTATGATAAAGTCGGAAGTGTCCTAAAACAATATTTGGCAACAAACGCAAGAATCTTATTCGGTCTTTGATCTCCTTACTTTGTACTAAGATCAATAGAGACCCAATTGAAGTACATAGTCCATTATACAGAGAATAGTTCTATTATACAGTACTGTATTATATCATCACCGAACTATAAAAAAAATCGTTGTCTTACATAGCCAATCTTTGCTGTATCGATGATTTTCATATTTTATGTATTTACACTTTTTATCACACTTTTACATTTAAAATTGTATCGATTTTTTTTTTGGGCCTCTCACAGAGAGGCTTCGGGTTCGATTCCTGGGTAGGGCGAAAGTGTTATTTATGAACTATCCGCCAGGAAATTCACAATAACAACATAGAGTTATAATTGTGCCCAGTAGATGGCGATAGTCAGGATTATCACTTAAGACCTAAATATACCAGGTGTAAGGCCTTCGGAATAATATTTTTAATTAATTCATCATCATATCGTATATCAATCTAATTAAAATGATAAAAGACTCAGTACATAAAAGTTATTTTTCTTGCTTTGACAGTGGATACTGTAATAATTAATGGTTTGGAATTAGACACGCAGGGGCGATTTTCCTTATGTTGCGAAACCTTCCCCTACTACTAATTACAACCGTAGTTAATATGAAATAAGGTTTTAGTTTGAATGATTATAGTAAAGGACATAAACAGCCATAAACAAAAAATATTTAATTTAATTGAATATTCGTTTTCTTTTTTTGATAGTTAATATTTCACAGTTAATACGGAAAATGAAGCTGTTAGTTATGACACTTATTTAATGGAATGCAGCTGTGCGGGTTTTTTTGAATAATGCCCTTTATCAAAGCTAGTAGTTTGTTTCTGGGAAAACTCTAGCGTTCGTACTCGGGTTCGATTTCCGAGTAGGGCAAAATTGTTATTTGTGAATAGCACGGAGTTGGCATTGTGCCCGGTGGATGGCGATAGGATCACCCCCTATACCATGAAACCTAAACATAACTGGTGAAGTGTGGGGGCCACACCCCTCTAGGTAATATTGGTATGATGTTATGTTATGATATTTTTATAAAAATGTAGTTCTGAGTTTACATTCTGCTTTTACAAAACGTATTAGTTTGTGCTATGCTTCGTCCAAAGTCGGAAATTGAATGTTAGAACTTATATCCTAACTTCATGGACTATTCACTTGCTAAAGTTAAATGCGCGTATTGCGAAAAGGATCATACGTTTCAGAATAATTTAATTTTAAATTATTCCAAGAAAGAAACACACGCATTTCGTTAGTAAAATGCGTGAAATGAAATGGTACTTACTTTATTATATTTGTATGGGTATCGTTCAAGTAATATATTTTTTTTTTTTGTTTACTTTCAGATTTAAATATTTCAAAATATTATAAAGTTTTCTACAAACAGTAAGTTACAGTGTAATTTTAATTTGATAAAGTCGTACATATTATCATTGTACTCACAATGATAATATGTATACAAATATATAAATATGCCTTTTATTGAAACGATTGCATAAATGAACAGCACCCATAATGAGTTGAGGGAGTTACATAGCTTAACTCGCGTTATCCCGAACAACATTGTTACGTTAGATAAATTTTTAACTCCAGAAGTTGCAAACCCTCATCAAAAAGTACGGAACCACTTAATTCTGACGGTAGATGTATGAAAAATTTATGTCTTGACCATAGTTCCATGAAATTAAGTTCGCTAAAGGACTTTGCGCGTTAAGCCAGCACGGACATCATAATTATCTTAAATTATATTTATGGTTATATAGGTATTTTTGGATCAGGTTATATCTTTTGGAGAAAAACTGGATTTAGTAATTTCCTGTTCACGTCACAATATTCATTTACAAAAATGATAATGTCAAGCCATTTGCCCTAATATGTAACAGTCCAAATATTCAAAAATGTTAATTTTTTTTATTAATTAAAAAAGTATATTTATAAATTTATTTATTAATTAGTAATACTTATTTATGAAAAATTACTTTAAAAACGTTTTATTTTATCATGCACAAGATTCATAGTTTCGTGCATGATCAAATAAATAGTGATCCTCATTAATGTAGCAGAACATTGCAGCTGCACGAAAGTTAAAAAATGAAGCAAAAATTTTGTAACCTACATGGCACATACAATATAGTATCGTTAACAGTGTGCACGAGATCTTACAACTAGAAATTTACTTTAATACTAGTTCGAATTGGTTCGTGTGAGTTTGAGCTGGTTCGAACCGGTTATCTGTAAGTTTTAATTCTGTGAGAGAAAGTTCGCAGCGTTCATATTCAATGGTTAAATTTTGTAACTAAAAAACCTATAGGAATGAATACTGACAATGTATAAAAGCTGTGGTTTTAATAAATGCGCCATGTCACATCCACCCTGTATGTTTCAAGATGACTATGAATCTATTTGTTTTTATAACTAAAAATGAAACTACTTATTGTGAAAGTAAATATATTGATAAGAGTGGATTAACTATTATTTATCAACGTTTTAAGTTATTTTGCGTTTAACCTTCATCATAAAAAAAGTCAGGAGCATCATCATCATCATCATGCTTCGTTAAATTTAACTAAAACAAGCTTTAATAGGTAGCGAAATATTTTTGAAAGGTTCACGTTAACGAAGCTAATACAAACCTTATATGTACATATTTTCTTAACTGCACTTGATACCCTCGGCAGAGGAAAACCCAACGAAACTTTGCAAGAGAAACAAGATTTGCAAGACTAATCCCCATTTACCTGATATTCTTGCGTGATCCACGCTTTGTTCCTGAAGGCTTAGCGTTAAACCTCTAAAGTTGTCGCACTCTCACCATCTCCGATATTCCTGTTGTGAGACGCTGCGCTCTTTGCCGTGGTTTGCCTTTAAATGACTTATCAGACTTTTTTATTATTCTGGGTGAAATGGGGTTCCATGAGCATTTTTCATCAATTGTCAAATCCTCGTTTTAGTTCTAACACCACGTGTGGCGCGTCTTTTGATTCTCCAACGATTGGCATCAAAATGTCATAACCACCAAAAAATCTCGTAAGTATACCCAATATTATTAATAAGGTTCCTAGGAAGGAGGATATGACAGTTGATGGCCACGTTAGTTGGTCAGCAAGCCTTCTACTCATCGCACTCCTGGCATCAAGCACAGAACAGCGACTCACTTCAAAGTCTTGGTAGTTCCCTTTCATCTTGAACCTCCATTCTTGTCGATTGCTAACATTGTGACGGCTCGATGTCTGACTTCGTCTAAAAAGCGGCAATAATGTTATAAGCGTTGTCTATCCCGTTAACGGTGGTTGCTATTAATAAGGGTAAACTCTAACTTGAAATATTATATGGGATTATTACCCTATCTCATGCCAATACTCAATGGCAATCAAGAAATGTTATTGCAAACTGTATGCACGTAATTCTCTTTGACAAATCTTAATTGGCAATCAATGTTAGGTAGATGAGATACTAGTCAGGATGATTGGGCCATAAGATATCCAGGATAGAAGATACCCAGATGCTTGTTTCACATTAATTAATCGGTTCAACCCTGCTCACATAAGCAATACCATGAATAGCCTTTTATACGCCCTGTGCGATTATATAATAGCGCCCTCCCTATAACTAGTTTTATCCTGCACTGTTCATTTCTGCGCCCTGCCCCGGGGCCGTGCCTTGTGTCTGACTCTCTGTTTGCCGGTGGCACCGCCCTATTTACGGGACCACATTTCAGTTACATTACAGAGAGAGGGCGCTGCAGTGCCACGGTTAAGATTATCTCTGTGTTGATTATATCTTTAAAAATATATATACTGTGTTTTACCTAGTAAAAAGTTGTAAATCAAATACCAATAACCAAAAATCATCGCAAAACGTTGAAGTGCAAAGGAAAGAACTATAAATAGTGCCAAATACAAACAAAAATATCACCACCCGAAAGTGACAATTATCTTCGCATCAACAAAGTTTTGTGAAGTGAGACAACGAAAGAAACTATCAAAACCATCGACGCTTACCAAAAGTACCTGCAAAGCTGGACTAAAGGTCAGAAATTAAAAACAATATTCAAAACATAACCTATTTGGGACAGAAATTGCATATCATCGTTGAAGCCAAAACAATAATTTATATGAGCGCCATCTGCTGAGAGATAGCAACACTATCACAGTACTAGTTGACGAAGAACATCAACTGGTTCTGCTGCCAGCCACGAGAGGGCAGGATCCCAACAAAACCCATTTATTATTTGATTCGTTGTAAATTATGGAAGAACTCACAGCACTAATCAGAAATCTACAACTAAAATTGGACGAACAAACAAGTGAAATTAAAGATATGAAACAAAGTATACCAAAAATAATTAATAACAATATTGATGAAAAATTCGAAAATTTTGAGTTAAAATATACTTTATTAGAAAAAACTATTCAAAACCAGGGCCATCGTATACAACAACTTGAGAGGCTATCGAGGAGGAAAAATATTATGATTTTTGGCATAGAAGAAACAGAAAGAAATTATTATGAATTACAAACAAAAATTATTGACATAATAAATAATAAATTGAACATCAACATCAATGAAAATAATTTAGAAGATATTAGACGTCGTGGAAGAAAGCAGGAAAATAAAATAAGGCCCATTGCTGTCACCTTGACAACAATGTGGATAAAAATTCAAATTTTGAAAAATAACAAGTACTTATCAGATACTCCATATTATGTAAAAGAAGATTTCCCTCCTGAAGTAGTAGAAGAGCGAAAAAAACTGAATGAACAACTAATGGAGGCAAGAAAAAATGGTAAAAGAGCATTTCTGAATTACAATAAATTAATAATATTACCTGAAAATAACCAGACAACTCAACCACACAAAACAACTTACAAACAGCAAAATAAACGAAATCTTTCTGAATCTCCAGAAGTCGTAAACGAAAGCTCTAGCACAAGACAATCAAATTACAAAAAGGTCCCAAAAAAGCAAAACTTTTCCATGAATAGCTTTATTATAAGAAACCAGAGCAATGAAAAATCTCCCAGTATCCTTTCTGCCTCTACTACCCAGATAACACCTCATCAGAACAAGATATGACGCGATGCCGCGACCTCTCCTCGACGTGTCCCACCATGGCCGGTCACCAACGGGACTAAAGACCAAAACCCTCCACTCCAAGCCCTAAAGATATGCACATATAATGCAAGATCGCTACTGTCAAACGAAAGATTTTTGGAATTCAAAGAAGCTTTAACAAATGTAAATTATGATATTATTGGACTCGCAGAAATAAGAAGAACAGGTTATGAAATAAATGAAGATAATGAACTTATATTTTGCCATTACGGCCAGACCAAAGGTCTTCATGGCGTTGGGTTTATAATTAAAAAATATCTTAAATTGAATTTCGAAAGCTTCATCGCAATTTCAGAACGTGTATGCATACTTAACTTAATATTTGACTCTACCCATCTCTCTATTATACAAGCATATGCACCTACTAGCAAGTCAAACGACACCGACGTGACAATCTTCTATGAACATTTGCAAGAAGCCATAGATCAAAGTAGTAAAGATATAATTTTGATGGGTGATTTCAATGCCTGCGTAGGACAACAGAAACAAACAGAAAAGAGAATTTTGGGCAAGTACTGTTATGGTAAAAGGAATAAGCGAGGAGAAAAGCTGATACAATTTGCATTTCAAAACAATCTTACCATAATAAACAGTATATTTAAAAAGAAAATCAACAACCTGTGGACATGGCTATCACCAAAATAAACAAAAAGCCAGCTTGATTATATCCTATCAAATAATAGACATAAATTCACAAATATCGAAATCATTAACAAGCTGAATTTTCCTAGTGATCACCGACTAGTTCGAAGTACCTTTCACCTAACAGAAACAAAGAAATGTAGAGCCAAGTTCAAAACCAGAAGTTTGACAGTAGAGACAAAAGAAAATGAACATTTATTCTTAGAATCTTTAAAAAAGAATATTGAAGATACTGGCACCGATATTGAAACCGTAGAAACCTTATATTCCAAAATCAAGAACCTTATAACTGACGGATTAAGGTCCTTAAAAAGTCCGGATCACCATAAACAAAGTATCATATCCAACAATACAAGAACACTGTTAAATAGAAGAAATGAATTACAACACAAAAAACAACGAACTATGGAAGAAAAGCAAGAATTAAGTACTCTCTACAAAACTGTCCATAGACAAATAAAAGCAGACTACAAATTACACAGAGTCCGTACTGTAGAAAAACATCTAACAATCACTGGGAGCTTGAAAAAAGGGTACAAAGAACTAAATAAAACATCAACTTGGATTCCATGCCTGAAAGAAACGTCATCATCTACAAAAGCTTTTTTGAGGTCCAAAATAATAGAGACAGCTACAATCTTCTACAAAAATCTCTATTCTGAAAAATACCACTCTATAACTAGATTAACAAATGATAGTTCGGAGACTGCTGATGATCCACCTCTACAATTCTTACAACTACCAAGATTATCAATTCATGAAATTATTAAAAAAATTGAAAGACTCAAGAAAGGAAAGAGCTGTGGCCCCGACAACATAACTAACGAGGTATTAAAGTCAGGAAAGTTCTTGCTGGCACCACTCATAACTGCACTTTTCAATAAGATCCTTGATTTGAGAAAAATACCAAAGGAATGGGGAGAATCGGATATAATTCTGTTATATAAAAAAGGCGATCCTGCAGACATTGGAAATTATCGTCCAATAAGTTTACAATCAAACCTCTACAAACTATTCGCCTCTTGTTTAGAACAACGAATATCACCGCTTGTTGAGAAATTTCAGCCTGTAGAGCAAGCTGGTTTCAGAAAATGCTTCTCTACTACTGACCACATACATGTTTTAGAACAAGTTATAGAGAAATACGAAGAGCAAAATCGACCTCTCTACCTGGCTTACATTGACTACACGAAGGCATTTGACTCTATTTCTCACTGCAGTATTTGGAAAGCTCTGCAAGAATGCCAATTACCATCAGAAGTCATCGAACTGATTAAAGACATTTACGACAAAAGCACAAGTCGAGTTAAGCTTGATAGGAAAGGTCCAGAAATAAGTATTTCCAGAGGAGTAAGGCAGGGCGATCCGTTATCTCCTATTATATTTATAACAGTACTTCAGAGCATCATGAAAAATCTTAACTGGTCTAATAAAGGTATAAATATCAATGGCAAGTATTTAAACAACTTAAGATTCGCAGACGATGTAGTATTATTTTCTGAGTCGGCTAGACAGCTAGAGGAAATGATAAATGAGCTCAACTTAGTGAGTAGCGCTATAGGCCTTGAACTAAATCCAACAAAAACAAAAGTCATGACCAATAATTCGGAAATACACATCTCGGTCAACCAACAGCGCTTGGATTATGTACAGGAATATATATATCTCGGTAAACAAATATCCTTTAAAAAATCGAGACATAAAGATGAATTAATGAGACGCGTAAACACAACCTGGAATAAGTTCTGGAGCTACAAAGACATTTTAAAATCAAATCTACCAATAAATTTAAAAAAGAAAGTTTTGGACTCGTGCCTTTTGCCCTGCCTCTCATATGCAAGCCAGACCTGGATCTTCAATTCTTTCGCAAAAAAGAAGATTGCTACGTGTCAGAGAGCTATGGAGCGTAGTATTCTTAACTTAAAACGTAGCGATAAAAAGAGAAATACTTATATTCGCCAAAAAACAAAAGTCGTAGATGCTCTAACACATTGTCAAAAACTGAAATGGAGATGGGCCGGCCATGTAGCACGAATGAACAATGATAAGTGGACGAAAATTGTTACCACCTGGCCTGGCCCCTGCGGAAAACGAAATAGAGGCAGGCCACTAGAAAGATGGCAGGACGAAATTAAAAAGAACGCAGGCAATGACTGGATAACCACAGCCCAAGACAGGAAAAATTGGAGTAAAATGGAGGAGGCCTATACTCGTCGAGAGGTCCCTAATAATTAATGAGTTTATTTTTAAATAATATTTCATTCTAATGTTTGTATCTTTCCAAAGCATGATTTTATATAAATTATTATTATAACACTAATTTAAAAAGAAATGTAATATTTGTTGAATTTATTTATTATTACGATTGTGTTGGAAAATAATAATATGAATATTTATAAACTAATTTATTTTTTAATGTAATGGAAATGCATGTTAAAATTATTTATTATCAAGATTGTGTAAAAATTATTGAATGAAATGGAAATTATTGTAATCTATATTGTAAAATTATTAAGGAAATAAATGGCTATAATAATAATAATAATAATTTCAGTTACATAATACTACTACAGAATACTAAATCACGCGTTTTAGAAGTAAAACCAAACAGTTAAAAAAAAGATTATGGAACCTTAAACTATGTCGTTCTAATTCTTACACAACGACGTCTAAGTCTTAAAAACGAGGGCATTAAAATGTTTAGATTGTCCAGAAAATTCTTACAAAATAGTAAAAGACGAACATATTGTATTTGTTGTTCGTTTGGACTTGTATTTAACTCTATTGCTTTTTCGTAGATTTTGCCTCGCATGATACGTTAAAAATAAAAAGCCTATTATGTTATGGCCGTAAGGTTCCGGTGTGCCAAATTTTATTTAAATCTACGCTGTTGTTTTTACTTGAAAGAGAAGCATCCATGCATGTAGTGTCTCGACATCAATAAGCAGACCTTAAACGTTTAACTTTATAATAATACAAGAATTTCTTGTTAATAATATCTTATTTAGCCACATCACACTAATTCCTTTATATCCTTTCCGGTCACCGAAAATCCCTTTTTAGTCCAACCTAAACTTAACTATTTTCAGGCTGGCTTACTGTTCACTAAGCTTTTCCGTTCGACGAGAGGACACTTTACAAATGCTGAGGTTTGCACTACATTCTTTGAAGCCCAAATTTACTGATAAATGAAGATGGATAGCGCGGCTCGTAATTAAATAATGATTCGGTACTGAAGTCTTCGATTCAGGATGATTTTTGGACCTGGTATTTTTGGTAAGTAACGAAATATAAGCAGGGTAATTAAAGAAAATACGAATATCATTTGCCGGGGAGCTACTTAACACTATACTCAACTACTTTTCCTGCAGGACTCATCAAAATTACAAAAATCAAAACATTGAAATAAGATTCTTTACAAAATACTCGCAGATACGAATAGCATACCTATAATTGTGTTTGGCTTATAAAACTAGCTTGCTCTTGCTAAGCGGTAAATACAACCCACAAGCTTGGACACTCGAGAAATAGTCAAACATTATTATTTAGGGTAATCATTTAGGATACAAACTATAGAACCTATACATGTATACAATTTTCGAGTCCTAAGAACTACTTCTTACGCACTCTATTCGTATGCTTCTACAGTTCACAACAAACTTTTACACTGGTCGTGAATACCAGTTCTCCTCATCAAACAAAGTTTCCCCTCTGTAATGTGAGTATAATAACAATAGAGGATGTAGGCAATAGCTGTAGTACAAAAGTGGATGGCCGCGGGATACAACAACTTTTCTCTTTTAACTAACTTTACGAAACAGCAAACTTGATAACCGTAATACGCTCATGTTGTTCGATAAAGGATGTTGATTAAGAGGGAATTATTGCTTGGCTATTTTGTTAATAAAAAAGTAATATCGATGCAACAAGGTCTACCTTTAATAGTATTAGTATTTACCTTTAATTTAAAGAATATTTTGAGAATTATTATTCCCATTACCAAATTATTTCATTAATTTAAATTAAGTCATAGCTGATGACAAATCGCTTCTCACAAAATTAATTACTTAACACCTAATATTATTCTACACATTTCCCAAAATTATGCAAATTAAAATCCGTGTAATTTTAATAGAGAGTCCGCTTGTCCTTCCCAGCTCGTTGTCGAGATCCATTCATTCATTATTTATAATTAGCTCTCGTCTCGGCAAAGGAGACATTAATCATTTCAATTAGGAAGTCACCACCAGAGGGCGACAAAAAGCTGTTTTGGGCAAGTACAGGATTAGCAACGTTTGTGTCGAGGACGCAACGTTTTGAGCTCTTTATGACACGTAAGCCGATTTGTTTTGACGCAATTTGTTTTGACGCAATTTGTTTTTTTATATTTAGAACTGGTTGAGTAAACTTGTATTTAGCTGTTTGAGTTCAGATGCCTTTACGAGACTACGAGATGCCTAAGAGGCTTCGTATTCGTGTAGCATAGTAACCTTTCTATTAACCAAAATGCTGGGTGTAGTCTCAAAATATTAGAACGACAAATTTGCATTATAGCTGACGATAACTTAAAGGTTAGGCGGAGTATGATTTACTAATACAAACGGCATTCCGCAATCATTTGTAATTCAAGCGTAATTGCTTAATACTCGTGGGCGTAATTACGTTATGTAAAAGCAGCTATACATGTCTTTTTTTTACACATACATGACCTTTGTTTTTATAGGAGTTTAAATTTTCCTAAATACGCATACGCATACCGCACCGTTCAGGGCGACGCGGCGACGCGACCAGGTTATGTGGGGCCTTCACCCACTAAAACACCACCGTGCGCCTACTCTCGTCTTTTGGATGGGTCACCGAACTATGAAATACATCAGAGATACATATACTGATTCTTCACATAATGACAAGGGGTTAGGGCATGAGGTGTACCTTACAAAGTTACACAATTAATCCCGCCCGCCGTATAACACCGTGTTGGTTATTTCAATGAGTGGTCAGAATTCCGTCGCCAAATAAATCTTAAAAAAAAAATCATGCCGCGTACTTATAATCTAAAGATCAAAACAACATCTCAGCTAAAAAAATATCCCATCTCAAAAGAAACTCAAAACAGAATCGAGTACATATCTGCACTCAGATTCAATCCGTATCTCGTTGAATCACTCGTGAGGAACACTTAGCATCTGTCAGTCAGTCGTAGCTCTCATGTACTCACGAGACTGAGAGATGTCGAATGTCACACCACACTACCTGTTGCACTTTTATACTGCAGTTTAGGCTAACATTTTCAAAATGATTTCGGAATAAACCTCTTTTTAGAAGCCGTTACAGGATTTTTTACTTTGGCAACGTGGGGGACTGTAATACTAAAAGGGGCAATGTTGTTTTTCCTTATAATGTTACAACTTGTATTAACAATAATGTTTTCATACATAAGTAAAAAAAAACAAAGGTAACTAACGTTATCCATTCAAAAAACACCTCAACTAAGTTGAATTCAAGTATCTATTATTACAAAATGTAGCACATAAAAGTCATACCAAATCTCAAGTAAGTTATGCTTATTTGCTAGAACATCGCAAACTTTGTTAAAAACTTGGTGCTGCTGCACGTGGTGCTAGGTGAGTTATTTTGCCGCAGTCTTATTTACTTTGCTGTTAGTGTGATTGTTTTTTTTATTACTGAGGTTTATTAAAACAAATGAGGTGCTAGTCGCAGAATAAAAGCCACGTGAACCGATCGATCATCAGATGAAGTCTTTACTATAGTCGGCTGTGGCATAGCAAAATCTACGTGACTGTTCCACCAGTCACTTAGAGGCTGGAAAATTTTACATATAATTTTAAAAAAGTGTCTTGTCGTCACAATTTTTTCACCCACAGGAGGAGAATAAATATCCAGTTCAATCCATTATTTATTATCCTAGCCTATTATAATAACAAACTTTCTGTTCAGATTTGAAAACTTTTTAATAAATCCTAAAATTCGTGAAGAATACAAGATACGACTAAAACACACCGCACAAAACTGAACCTAACGACGTATTTCGGTAATGTTTTTTGTATCGATATTTAATTACTTGAGAACGGTGACTTTTTGTTGTAAATTGTGTATTTCTCACTTTTATGGGGTAATTAAGATAAGGGGAATCGGTGGACGTGCCGTTTGAGCTAAGTAAGCGATCGCTTTAATTGCCTAATGGGGAATGCTTCGTGTGTGCTTTATTATCGAGTTAGATCTACTAAGGGTAGGCCTCCGATGCCTTCAAGGGTAGTACTAATGCAGTAAGCGCTGCAATATTTTATTATTTACTAACTTATTAAAAGAATTTTTTAACACTTGCGAAATAAAATACACTTTGGAGCTGTGCTGTCCGATGAATCTTTACAAGATTTTCCAATGTTTATATTCCTCACTAGTATCTCCTCGGCCAAAAAGTAACAACGAGATTTCGGGATTGCGTTTGCCGATCGTCCTGATTAAGCACTACGCTCGTCAAAAGCGTTTTTAAATGTGGTGAGCAAAACTTACTATACTCAGCTTTTGTCGCTTATAGCCTATCTTAAGAATCATACGATTGAATGCAAAATAATTATATAAATCTGACTATCAGATCCAGAAATAAGCAAGTTCAAACAAACTCTTCAGCTTATTCTATCAGTGTAGTTTCGTTAAAAAATAGTTATTTTTACAGCTAGTATAAGTTAAAAGTTAGTATGCGCTCGGGAGTTTTATACAAACTAACGGTCATGTAATCTGCAATGTTTCTAAGAACTACCTTTGACTTGTGAAGTTTTGCTTTACTACTTTGGCGGCATTTTCAATTTTGGTTCATGTATGCTGAATGTAAAACACAGTCATGCACTATATAATATGTAGTTACAGACTATTCACAACTTTAAGAAATAACGCATGTCACACAATTAAGAAATATTAAGTTACAAGGAGAATTTGTGATGATTTTGTCTCCTTTTGCAACCGTATCTTTTCGTAATACCAACTTTTATCTCATAAATCATGCAGTCAACTACCGTCTCCTCGTTCACATCACAAACGCAAAGAAAAATAATACTTACTTAAAATATTAGCATTGTTATGTATAGCGGGATTCTGGCACAGAAAGACATAGTTACGCCATTTTATCGTGAAAATATACTAGGTTTCCCCGAGATTGCGTCATATTTCATGTAAGCGAGCTAAAGCACTTACAAATTCATCATTCCGGTATATTATGTGTATATTGTGGAGCTGCGACTCTGTGGAAGTCTGTAGTGGAATGGTGTACATTGAGCGATCGGTAAGGTCACGTTACTTTACCTCGGTTGATGCTTTGATTTCATTTTATTATTTATTACAATAATTTTAACGAGATAAAATGTAATAAAGTTTGAAATTATGTAAATTTTTCCACGGAATTAATTTTAATGTCACCTCTTAAGCACGAAAAGGCTTGTTTGAATGCCCGATACCAGTTAGTAAAAGTTGTTTTTACAAGCTGGTGAGGGTAAGTGTTCAAAACATACTAACATTGTAATGAACAGGCTCTAAAAAAAGTAAAGGAGCAACCATGCAGTTCTAAAACAAACGTAGACATAAATAATTTTTATTAAATGTTTTTTTATCAAATCAACATGATATAAAATAGAAAATAAATATTTATGTTTCTATCAAAACATATCTCTACTCTTTAACATATTTTATAACTCGTTAACAGTAATTAAATATTCGAATAAATAAATAAAGTGTGCATTGTAGCTTATGCTTGAGACTGCGCTGCTTGAATGTATGTTGCAGCAACTGATTCCGTTGGGATTGTAATGATTGGGTATATTAATATAATATTAATTGATTGTTGCTTTAATATTAATTGACTGCTTGTCAATTAAGACATCGGATTAAACAAACGGGTTATTACGTATGAGATACATGAATAGTGCAAGTACTTATTCATTTAAATAAAAAATAGCCTAGTTTTATAATGAAAACATTCATCTAAACGAATATATAGTAAAACCACGACAAAATATAGTTGTGAATTATTTTTATTTGTAACAAAACTGAGCTCGTTTTGCAATGAAAAATAAGGACGAAATTGTTCGATACAGATTTTTTACGCATCATAAAAATGGCAGCCCTCGCAATTTATGAATGAAAGAGTTTTTTTCTGAACACTCATCTTGTGATTACTCTTGACTATGTTCAGTCTCCTGTTGTTTGAAACTTGTTTATAATAAATTGTGTTAGAGGCTTGGAGGCTTTGTTTTTCTCGTTAAAAGATTGGTGTCGTGAGACTGACAAGGGATTAAAAAGGGACTTAGGGTAAAACCGAATACAATGAGTTCATTATTTGCTGTTATTCAAATTGCTTTAAGCCGTAAGTTGTGCCGTTTTAGTGGGCAGGTAGGCCAAACAGACGAACCAAATATCTTTTGCGAGTTACTTTTATATACATCTAATGAGTAATGACACTCCATCTTGCGTGCGAGCATTGGAGTTAATTACACTGCAAATAATGCGTTCTGACGACCGACTAGACGGAGTAAAATACCAAATTTTAGAACAGGTATCCCAAAATCGTACTCGTAGTCGGTATCGGTACTTACTTATAATTTACTTCGGTACTTACTTTTAAAAATAATCAGAATTATTTTAAATATTTTCAATGTAGCACATAGGCCAAGCCGCGGACGGAAATTAGTAAGAAACATATACAAAAGTAACCTTTACTTTAAACATGAACTATCAACCAACACTATTAACTCACTGTATTTAAAAATTTATAGATGTAAGATGATTCCTATTCACCATGCAAACTTGGGGTGCATGAAAGGAGCCTCCCTGAGTGACGTACACAACGATTCCCTACGTCCGGCGCACACTGGGCAATTCGCGAGTTCTCTTTAGCGTCCTTTCACCACGATGGCAAGTCAAAATAAAATTTTACTCAGCCTCTCTCACACGACGAAGAAGAAGACCATGCAAACTACAGGCTAAACAAACTTAATGAAGCAAATTCACACTAACATCTTAGACGCTTAAAATTTACCGCTCGCGCTCACTAAACGACTCAACTAACAAAAGTAGAACACCTAATTAATTACAGAAGCCTAGCCGAGCGAGTATTAGTACTCGTATGCGTCAATCCACTACTTTGACTTGATTCAAGATGACACTGTTTAACAAACAGACAAGCGCTTCTACTATAGGGCTGTCAAACCTCGTGATTTTGGAGCGTTAAGATTTTCGAATATCTTCTTAACAATATGACTTTAGAATAATAAATACTAGTTCAACACGCCATTAACTCTAAAATCAGTCTCAGTTCTTACAAAAGGTCAATGATTAAAAATAATTTTAACTGTGAAAACCGGCCTAGTGCAAGTTGGACTCGCGCACGAAGGGTTCCCTACCATTATCAATAAAAACGGCAAGAAAAGCATGTCTGTTGTATGGGACGCTTACTTTATTTTCTTTAACAGTTATTTTATCTTAATTTAATTATTTAATTTTAAAGAATTATATAAGTGGATATTGGAAAACATGACGTGTAAATAGAACATTTATTTTCAACATACAACTAAAATAATAATTTATTACTTAAATATTTACAACTTTACATTTGAATTAAAAAAAAATATTTATATACAATAATATAAATAGAAAATATAAAAAGATATTTACAAAACTTTATACAGCATCAAAAAAATCCTCCGCATCGATGTCAAATGCCGACATCGTGCCCAGAAGGCTGGCAGCATTGCCACGTTGAATGGCAATGCTTATTCTTTGTGCCAAATAGAAACCAGCCCTCTGGTCACGAGTCGTATCGATTAATCAAAGTAATAATAAATATAATAATTTGAAAATATATAACTAATTATTTTGTAAATATTTCAAGCGTCTACCTGTTACCGTTGTCAATATCATTACATTATCTTATATATTACATATCAATAATTATTCCTCTGTCAAATCTGCACCTACCTATGCTTATCTCTGCACCACCCTAGGTTGACTGTTAGAGAATGCCATAAGGCATAAAGTCCGCCTATGTACTATTTTTATGTGCAATAAGTTAAATAAATATCGAGCTGAAACGAGCAAATAAATCAAGTTTGTTGTATTGGAGCCCCCTCCCCATTAATATATATATTTTATTTGGTTTTTAATATTTTCTGTTATACCGGACACAGTTAAACATCATCTGTAAAAAAATAACCGTCAGGGAACAGATGGACAAAAGAACATCGGCGTCTCAGTAATAGGTTTACGTTTTTACTTTTTGGATACGGAACCCTAAAAATACATTCAGTCATTTAAATCTTTTTTTTATTTTGATTTAAAATAATCTTATTTACTACTATTTTCGAACTGTAGCATCCCTCTTGTGCCAAACAGATTTACTATTCCGTCTAAAACTCTTGTTTAGTTGTGTTTAGCGAGCTTATTGCTTAAACTTGCTTCTGACTTTCTTTATATAAAAAGAATCTTCAGTAAAAACGTAAATTAATTTAGAAGATTTAAGTTCAAAGTTGAAGGTTATTTTGTCAGAATAAAGAGCCTTTTCAAATATTTAATGACTTTGATTTTGTTCTTCAATGAAAGTTATTCTACGGATAATAAAACGTGTTTTCCTCCTCAAGTACATATTTTGATTGAATGTCCCTTGAGTCATGTTTTATTATCCTCAAAGAAATTGATTCGTGATCTTTAGTGAAACATTCAAAGTATAATATTTATGTCTTGTTAGCGAAATGAGGTGAACGGAATATAGCGAAGAATATTGCGGTGTCATTAAACATCGAAATCAGATGCCTTTCTCGAGTTAAGCATAGTCAATCAACCTTCTGAGCCCTTTCCATATGACATTGGGGTCGCCTTCTAGTGTAACGGATTTAGCTGAATATCAGTACTTTACATGGAGCGACTGCCATCAGAACTCCACAACCCAGTACGAGGCAATACGATACTCTTCGCGGGACGAAGCTTCGCCTGATATCGTTAGATAACAGGTCAGCTGTCGATCCCTCGGGACTCCGACTCATTTCACCCTTCGCCGTCGACAGCAAGCAGTCAATTTTTGACAAAATTGAAGGTGAATCAAATAAAAACTTGGATTCAATCCCGAATGCATTTGCGATTCAGACTGAGACGAACCAGAACTGCACCTTAAAATACTCGCCACAAGCCCGGAAAAACACAAGGCACGAAGGAAAAGGAAATTTTATAAACAAAAAAGCGAACAAAACTAGGTAACATAAACAATAAAATACAGAAAGCAACTAAATTAAATAACGGGATTTAAAGGAAAAAACAACCACTGGGTATAAGTACAATATTAAATATAGATAACATTTAAAGCATGCAAAGTGGAAAAGAAAAAGTAAATAACAAATTTAAGAAAAATAAAAATACAGATAACATTAAGAACATGCAAAACAAAAAAGATAACAAAACAGGATTAAAAATAGATACAAACAACGTAAAATGGATAAAAGAAAAAGTAAATAACAAATAAAGGAAAAAACAAAAATAAAGATAAAAATTAAGAACATGCAAATAAAAAGATAATAAAAAACAAGATCTTAAGAGAATAATAGCAATAGGTTAATTAACAAAAACAACAACAACTAGAACAACAAATAAACCCAGATGCACAAGGACTCTGATAAAGTCAGGGGAAAAGCCCGTGGTGAACGCACAAGCGTTCGCCGACCATTAAAAAAAAAAAAAAAAAAAAAATACGATACTCTTGGTTAAATTAGTTGTGAGACTTTCTGGCCTCTTACTACCCGTAACCAAATACAATATTTTCTTTTCGCTTTGGGGCACCAACATTATAAAAACAGTGGTTTATCCAGTGGTCGGTTGCCTCATTTGGGATTCATCCCCAATGTCTTGAACTCGTAAAGATTCACAAAAGTTAAATTAGAAGCACTTGTTACTGTCACCGGGCGTTATCTCAACACCGTTTGTTTTTCGATATCTCCTTTAAATCGGGCGAGCAAAATAATTTTGCAGCAACTTTAATTAATTTCAAGGAGTTGGGTTGATGATAAAACTCTTTAATTAGTTTGCCTTACAAGCAGATGATTGAAAGGTAAAGTTTTCAAGTAAGCCTACATACAAGTCGGTTAACCATTACTACAGGTTACCCAACGTGTAAATCACTTTTCTGGTTACACATCATCCATACATCTTCGAGTACCTTCAGCCACAACATTACATTTTTGTTTACCTCCAAATGACATTAGAATGAGGACGAATAAACATGCTACAGCAGTTTATCTCCGAGGTCGTAAAATCGGTGAAGGGTTATGTGGAGATAAGTCTGCGATCTGTCACCGGAATATTATCATATCTCTAACCCGCCAGCCGGGCATTTACTGCCTTTGTTTTAGATGGTGCTAAAATACTGGCTCGATTTGCGTGTCAGAATAAATTGTGGAAATCCGGGAAAACAGCATATTTTAGTGTTTTTTAAACTACTATTTATCAGTTCTATTCGTATTTCAGTGTAATTTTACTAATGTACGTCGTATGTGATTGTGTGGCAATGATTAAAATGTGAATTGTTTATCCACTTAACTATTTGGCAGTTGCAATGGTTAAGGCGTCTCACATATTAGGCGTACGCAATTGTCGCTTAATGTTAGATCAGCCTAAGTATCGCTAAAAAGCCGTTTCGTGTACTTAACTCTTTCTTAAGACGCTTTATATGTAACAAAGACCCATATTTGTTTTGTGAAGGCAGTTTCTTGAATTTCTACATTTTAATAAAATAAAGTTTAAAGCGTTTCTAAAACAAGCATCACTTCCACCCAACATAATAATTCAAAATTGTATCAAGAAATCTCATTAAACTTCTCAAAGTCAGTATGAAATTACAAGTTTAAGGAGCCAAGAAAACAATTTTGTTTGCAAAGTGAGAACAAAATAGCATCCTACAGTTACATTCGCAGAAGGAATTATTTCGGGACTACCTTCACAAACACAATTTGTGGGAACCCACTTTTGTACAAGTATTTGTGATTCTTTGGAAATGTGTATTCAGGTTTATTTTGTTATAAACATTTAGGTTTAAGATACGTCCAATTTTGCGTCACTTACAATAAATGGAACCTAATTACCTAATGGAAAATAATTTTTCGGTTTACAACTTCTTAAATTTTAAGACTGTCTACATATTTATCTTGAAGTATGTTAATTTTATAATATTACACGAAATATTAACGACCCTTTTTAAGACATCTTAAAATTCTCGTAACTCTTTTTTTGGCGGAGAATAGAGTTCCTGTCATGAATCCTTACTCGACCTAACTATTAATAATATAGCTTTTTATAAAAAAAAAAACCTATTGTTTCAAACGAAGTCCTATCGAGCGAGCAACGGAAATATGGATAAAAGGAGTCTACACCAGGATTGTTACATACAAACAAATAAAACAGAAATACTATTTCATCAAACTTCTTGAACTACGGTTTAATGAAATTCATATTTGCAT
Source organism: Hypena proboscidalis (assembly GCA_905147285.1). NCBI lineage: Eukaryota > Metazoa > Arthropoda > Insecta > Lepidoptera > Erebidae > Hypena > Hypena proboscidalis. The sequence goes on along the minus strand of LR990132.1, from coordinate 21,460,190 downwards.
CTTATTCTATTACTCAATGATTAGGCGGGACAAAGAGATTGTAAGCTATTAATTGTTCAGCGTTAAACGTCAGTTTAACACGTAAGTGAAATCGGCCCTTCGTGCAAATCTTTAATATAAAACAATAGTATCAATGTCCCTGGCGCTGTTAGGTGGAACAATAGGATTGGAATTGAAACAAAGCAATTGTTTGCGTTCTTAAGTATTTATTCAATTTTTCAATAATACTGGCATTATACGCGTCTAAGCGTTTTTAATAGCAAGCTACTTAGAAAAAAATATATTTAATGCGAGAAATATAATAAGTGAAGTTGCAGAATTCATAGATAGAGATAGATAGATAGATAGATAGAGAATTCTTTATTGTACACAAAGAAGAAGTACATAATTGTGATACACAGTCTAATTGAAACATGCACAATGGGCGACACAAATTCATACATCCTTACCAAAATTACTAAGTCAGCCTGTTAGATAAGGTTAGTTTGCTGACTTAGTGATTTAGAAGGCCATGTTTATTTCAGTCTAATAATGCTATTAAAAAGAAGCCAGTTCTATTAGCAGACATACAATTCTTAGGAACGGTTATAAATAACGTATATCATGCTAAGTCTCACAAGAGCGGGGCAGTAAAGTTACTAGTTCGTGATTAGCGTCAGCCGCGACAGTAACATTTTTCCATACAAAACAGATGCGTGGACAGTCACGGCGTCTATCATTTTCTATGAAAAAATGGTACTGTCGCCAGCGACTGGCACAATCCACAAACTAACTCCTTAAGGTTTGGCGCGACGGAAACTATACTCTGTCCATTCCTTTATTTTCTTTTTGACAGATTACATTTAGGGATGCCTTCACACGTAACTGATTCGATTTGAAATCATAATCGATGTTGTCTAAGAAGAACTTTCAATCGATTAATTACATCGAAATGGTTTTAGTTAATTATTAATTATTCGTTTATTAGTAGTTTTTATTAGATGAAATAAATATACAAAATAATAATATAATAATAATGTCACATACTTAGTCTATTACGGTTTCCTAGTTACCTTTGTTTACATTTTGATATGTCATTCCAAGATTTCGACTTAATTTCTTGCTAATAATTATTCATGGAATCTTGATACTATTATTATATTCTTTTTTTTATAAAAAATACAGACAATACACAAAAAAAGTCAAATTATTCTTTTTCATAATGATCGATTTATTTCATTTTACGATTTGATTTATAGTCTGTGGTTGTTTGTTACAAACAGTGAACTTCCCTAAAATGTGTCGCTTGTCAATAAAGTACATTATTATTGTAGTACATTAATCTGACAAAAAAAACGGTAATTCATAGGCGTGATCTGTCAAAAAGAAAATAAAGGAATGGACAAAGTATACGTCTTGCAGCTGTCTACCATATTCTGTAAAAAAAATAATTGGTGATCAAAAGTCATACCAGTCATCATCATGACTTTTACAAAGGTAAGCTAATTGTAATGCCACGTAAGCTACCCCCCACTATAATCTATTTCAATTTATAGCTTAACAAATAGCCGGTTCATTTACATATAATCGTAACTGCATATATTTTATAAACGATACATTAACCGTACGAATAAAACATAAAACTGATTTATTACTTACATTCAGTTCAACAGGTCTAAGTTACATGCGCTTTGTCCATATATTTTGTTTTCAAGCACCATTTACATCGTTAGCTAGGAGTTACCTGGACTTGTCCTTATATACTGTACTGTTATGTATGTTATCACATTGTTATCAACCAATTGCATTCCATTGGTTATTATGTGATTTTTTTAAATAGGCTTCTCCCCGCACTTATCCGATTAGGATTCGGTGCAAAACGACATTTTGTTCCATTCTCTTTTGTGAGTCGTCTCGCTTAATTTTTTTTTTTTTTTTTTTTTCATTTTTCTCTTATATATCTATCTATTTTCACGGCATTCATCTTTTCATCGGTTTGCAGCTTTCTGTCTATCCATCGACATTTAAACTGTATACTATTTAAGTTACATGACTGCTGTGGCACTTAAAAGTCTAGAGTGAGAGAGTCTAGAAATCTATTCCTTATTTTGATTAGTTATAACTTTGACTTAGTATTGCCTTAAATATTTAGGAAGTAGTATTAGAGAGCTAGCCACAGCAAGATAATCCTCTTAAAGCTAAACTAGACTATTAGGTCATACGCACCAAGACACAAGAACTTGGCAAATAACCCGCATTTGAATCCGGTGTCCCCAATTCCTAAGCCTGACATATTCGAGAAACAGTCTGACATTAATCTTACTGCGGATTTGGGTTAGACGTTACCTAAAAGGTTATAGTAGAGATTAATACCCATATTTTACCGACATGTATCTAATCTATTGCAGACTATATCGAACACAGTTTATAGACACAATGCTACTGAGAACTTCTGAACAAAATAGCCCAAGTAACACTTTTGGTTGAGAACCGAAGCCAAGACCCTTCAAACGGATAACGCTAAACTCTAAGCCAACGAGACATTTATTACGTAAATACGTTGTCTTTACATTATGTCCTATCATTTCACGTTATGTAGCCACCCTTGATGAAAACGAGTGCATCATAAATACCACAGTTTTTACAATAGTTAACCAACAGTTGGTGTGGATTGGGTTTTTTAATTGCATTGTGCTCGATTTTATTACAGTTTTCGTACACTTCGTTGAATAAAATAGTTATTAAACCTTTGTTTTGTATAAAAACTATAAAAAGCCTGCGCCATATGAAAATTAAATCAGAAAAAGAGAAAATATAATGCATCGACTTTCGGTCTATGCAGTAATTTTAAGAGAGTATTTTGGTTTTCATTATGATTTGCATTTAAAATACATATTTATAATTAAAACAGATCCACGCGCGAAATAATCATGAACCTTAGGGGGAAAAACATCACAGAAAAAACTGGGTCAAGCGAATTCAACCCACGCACAGATAACACAAATAATTTTCATATTAATCTGCGAATATTTTTCTTAACGTATGACTCAATTTAAGTGAACGGTGCTCTGAGATCTCAATTCACAGAAAAATGTTTTTATTACACTGTTTTTACATAAAGTCGGCATAAAACTAATTTATGAGTATTCAAGGCTCAATTCACAAGACATTAGCGCACAGGCGGGCAGCTTTAGAGGACCAGAAAAGTGATCTTTCTTATCAGTTTTTTTTAGGTGTGTAATAAAAAATCCACTTGTTTTCAATGGTGAAGGGTGAAGGTCAAAGAGTGAAAAGAATGAATACCAACTTAATTTCAATAAAATGAGGCCAGTAATTCACTAGCTGAGTACGATTGACCTATTATTTTCATATCATATCGCTAACATTCAACGTTGTTTATTTCAATGAAATGAGCTAAAATAACCTTGAATCGAATACAATACTAGGTGAACATAATTGAGTTAAAGAAACAGGGAGAATGATTAATAATAACTGTCTGCCGACCTACATTTCAGCCTAAAATATCAAACAATCGAACTACAAACTATAACAAGAAAACTGGGTTTTTTTTTACGGTGGATAGGCACGCGTTTGACCACGATCTCATCTGATGGTAAGTGATGATGCGGTCTACGGTGGAGCACGCTTACCTATGAGATACCTATTAACTCTTACTTTGAAGAGATCCAAGTTGTACTCATGCGGAAACACAGACTCGGGCAAAGCGTTACATTCTTTTGCATTTCGCTTATGAAATGTAGAGGCGAAACGCTTAGTGCGTATCAGTGGCATATCTACCGTGGGTATTATTAATGTGAATAAAGCCTTAGTATCTAACCGCTAGTAAGAATTTCTGCTGTGTAATTGTTGATCTAAGAGAAGGGTCACAAATAAACGTAGGACGTAACTTTTTGCCGAGATCAGTATCAGAAGCTGTTTTATGACTGAAAGTCGTAAAAGGGAGAAATCGTGGTTCAAATTTCTTTTATTATGTGTAAGGGATATATTAGGTTACGAATACGTTAAAAAAACTGAGTACTAAAGGAAATAAAGAAGTTATGTCGAGGGAACAATTAATTTATTTATTTATTTAACAATGATAGTTTTATATTTTAACAACAGCTGCTACCAAACAGTGGTCTGGAGATTTCGTAACTTTTCGTAACTGTACTTTAGATGAGATGAGGCCCTGAATTTTCTGGCACATGAGGCACAATATCATAGACCTACGGCGACACCTACTATATTTTGCGGTGTCGTTTACCATCAGCCCCACTAAAGGTTTTTTTTGCTGTATTCCTTGTATAAAAAATAAAAATATGTAATTGTAAATTAAATAAATGTCATCATTTGTTAAATATCTCCTCGTTGGTTTAGTGGTTAGCGTATACACCTCTCACCGCGAGGTTTCAGGTTCGATTCCCAGGTCGATTCCTAGGTCGTGATATTTGTGAACTTTCCGTAGGTTTATCTCTTACCTCTTATCCCATTGGACCTAAATATAACAGTTGAAATGTTTCAATTGTACACCTCTGCCACACCCTTCTGGGTAATTTAGGCGTGTTGTTATGATATTTTATGTTATGTTGGTTAATAATATATAAATTTAAAAGCTCTTAACTATACCAAGACTCTTCCATTCCAGTATTCCTTTTGGTATCAGTAAATTATTCTTATTAATATTTTCCCGTACATCAAATTCAGTAATCTAGCACTTAAAATGTCTTCCCGAAATGTGAAGTACCTTTAAGTTAATCGTCAGAGACATCAGCGTTCTGCGAAGAGGATCTTGTCTCTGTGACTTAACTGGAGCAGACATCAGTATAGCTCTAGTAACAAGGAATCTCGATAATTAAAGCTCTGAAGTGCCGTAATACTGATATACAAAGCTTTGGCAATTTGGATGAATAATTTTTGATTGCAATTGCAAGCACTTGGGTACACTTCAAGTACAATCGAATGAAAGTAAACACATTTAATTATCTTTTACTTAGATGTCAAGTTCACTTAAGTGATTGGGTCAGCCATTCGCTTCCCACCGGGCTCAATCCCAAAACCGTGCTGCTATTAAGTATTTAATAGATCGAAATTCCCAAATAACACTATAAACCGACCCAGGACTCGAACCCGAGACCACGCTGTGAGAGGCGCATACGCTAAGCACTAAAGCAACGAGTACAAGCTTCCGTCCGCGGTTTTACCCGCGTCGTACGCCACTAAATAGTAGCCTATGTTATTCCTGGAGCCTTGATCTTTACATCAATATCCGTCTAGTAGGTTCGTAGCTAAGCAGCTACGTTTTTGGGTACAAAAACATACGGAGAAAAAGCATTCCTCCGTTTAATATTTGATTTATATCAGCCCACCTAGTCAATGGGGTGGCGTGGCATCCCACCCATTGACAAATGGAGCAAGCAAGTCACCCTCTGGCAACCAAGAGATGGCAAGAGAAGTAGGGGTCGTCAAGTCAGGAGATGGTAGGATGATTTGAAGCAGACAACGGGACCTTTCTGGTTGAGAGTCGCAAGAAATAGTGTACGGGACATCAATAAATGATACTATGATAAAAGTGATATAAGTTTATTGATAGAATGATATTGATAGAATGATACAAATATGATGAGTACACGCGGCGCTGACCTAACGCGAACTAAGTAAAATGCGCACGCGGTACAAATCTGCTTACTTTACATTAAACATGTAATGCATTGTACGGTTGGACCGTACAGATAGGACCTGGAGGAATTGGAGGAGGCCTATGCCAAAAGGCACACCGAACTTAGGGACCTATTGTAACCCTATGTTTAGGAATAAAAGGCTATTATTATTATTAACCCGCCTATTATGTTGCCGTTATAACCCATGTCCTTCTACAAGCCCTCAGCTATATACAAAGGATGGACCAGCGGTTAATCGATAAAAGAATAGCAGAGTTATTTTGCCGTTTATATTATTGTTAGACAAGATTAAAATGTTTAGGTCCAATTTCTGAGATTATGGATAGATCTTATTTGTCCCACAAAATATAACCTGACCGAATATAAAAGTGACACAAGTAACACTCGAATAAAGAACACAGCTGTTATTTTTATTTATTTGTGTTCTATACTTATCCTACGAATAAGGTTAATCTAACACCTGTCAAATTGGGGCTAATCGTTATAATTATAACAAAAACATACACACTAAAACATTTTCAAACATATTATTTATAAATTTTGCAGCTTATAATAACCGGCCAATGCAATGTTATTCAATAAAAAGGCAAAATTATTCGCGCATACCTTAAATTGAGGCGAACCCTTCCTGGAATCCAGCGAGGCGTCTCTCACAGTCGCGTCAAGTAAAAAACCTTTATAACTGCTGAACCACAAACATTCACATACATATCTGCGGTAAGGTTCGTCCTTTGTCCCGTATTCTTAGGTCAACAACCTTGGAACCAGTTTCCAGTCTTATTGCACAGTATGTGTGTGTGTACAGACACTTACTATATTGTGTTTCTAATGACTATTATGTATGTTACTTTCGAAATGGACTGCTTATTCGGGGTTCCCATTTATGATAACTTTGCTGCTATCTCAAATTCTAGCTCAACAGCGGCCAACATGTTTATTTAGGTACACACATCTACACAAATTGAGCTATACATTTCCAGTATAGGCTGGTCTCCCATTGCACGGCACATCCTATACAATGTAGGATCAGCTTATACTAGGAATATATAGCTTGTGTTGATGTGTAGCCGTTTGTAGCCAATGACTTTAACTTAGCTTACATGCTAAGTTTGACAGAGCAGTGAATTTAGCTAGCAATCAAAACTGCCAAACTGTACTAGTTTAAGTTTGGCAGTAAATGATTCAATAAGAGTAAGTTATGTATATAATATGACTGTTTGGTACTTCTATTGTATAACTAAACGATTCGATGAGTTAGTTATCATCAACACGCCACCATAATAATAACAGCCCTGTATTTAATAAATGCTATAATTTATATGTTAAATACACACATATCTTCAAAAAAACGAATCTTAACGAATTATTGACAGAGGTATGTGCCGTGGGTTCGAACCCGAGACCTTTTATTTTACAGTCCTATGGTCTAGCTCCTACTCGGCTATCGCTGCTATATACAAGCCGATATAAATAAAAGTAATTTGAAAAATAATAAACGACTTCAATTACAAAAAGAAAACACTAAAAAGATAAAAATAATCAAGCAATATTCAACGTCTCGCTTATCTGTGTAAAACTTGAAAAAATACAGTAAACGGCCCTAAGGCCTATATTTTAATAACTATTCCTGTACTACTAACCGTTGAGGAGGTTTACCTTCCAGCATCAACATGATTTGCTGACTGCTAGATGCAAATATCTGAGTACCTTTAGGTAATATAAGGAATTAAAATTTCCCAAATTGCAAAATTGTAAAGGGTTGCCCTCGTTTTCTCTAGGATCCCATAATCAGATCGTGACCTGATGGTCCCATCCATATGACAAGTATACTTATTCAGACAAAATAATTATTCCTCAAATTGGTCCAGGCGCCTTCGAGTACCTAATCGGCTGACAAAAAAAATAAAATTATAATTGAATTGAGAACCTCCTCCTTTTTTTGAAGTCAACTAAATCAAATTCACAATATTAAAAGAAAATATGATAATCCACTTGGCAGCGAGAGTAAAACCCTAACTATTACCTACTTTTTAGTGCTTCTACTTATCTCCTAGTTAAAATCTCTGGTTACATACTTATAGCTAACTTCAAGCTTACTGCAAAGTGGAACAAGTTTCAAAGTTTAACAAAGTTGAGAAAAACAGAGGGTAGCTATCGACTTCTTATCGTGTCGCAAGTTTCCAAAGGCTGTTGGGCTAGTATAGGTATTACGAACTTTCTCTGTTAATTTCAAAGACGGTTGTCCTTTTAATAATATTTTATCCTTTTTACTGTTATTGAGGTAGTCTTCTAGTCTAATTAATTGAGCTCAATATCTATACAGGGTGTAAATGACATCGTGACATAGCTGCTTACCAGTGATTCAGTACATGATTCTGAAACCCTGGATACAGTAATTTTTAACCGGAAATTTTCACACGATTGAAAACCGGTCGTGGATTTTTTTATACACATTAAAAAATTGCAAATGTATGAGAATATACTTGCGAAAAAACCCTTTTTAATGATTTAAAACATAATTTTGAAGCTCTGAGTGTAAACAATTTTTGATCGTAAAATTTTCAAATGGTAAATTAAAATTTTGGCGGCGTGGTACGCTTTGTTGTACTTTATACTTACTAGCCTCTAATCACGTAAATAAATAACTACCGGCACCAAATAAAGATAGCATTTATGTAATACTCATATAAGCTGAATTCTTTAGACTAGAATTCGATTCCATTGAATTTGGATAAAAGGTTCAGGCAAATATAAATGTCGATCACAAGTGAGTAATTGAACAAAGGCAAACATTGTAAATCTTTGTACAAACAAACAATTTATAAGTTATCTGCTCTTATTTTTATGACAATAGATTTTAGCTTTTGTAATACTTTCCAAGCAAGAAAGATTATTTATTTCCATATTCCATAATTGGAAATCTGATACAGCCAGATGTTTTTATCTTTCCCACAACCTACAACTTCAAATTAAACGAAAGCTAAGAAATAAATAAATTGTGGTTCGAAAGTTATTTCATTGTATAAAAAAATCATTACCGTTTCTTTTGGCTTTGCCGCAGTCTGGTAAAAAGAAATGTTTTGAATGACCCAATTCAATTGAATCTTTTCTAATAGACGTTAATGATTGAAACATAACATAACATAACATCACGCCTATATTACCCAGAAGGCTGAAGCAGGGTGTACAACACCAACATTTCACCCACTATGTGTAAGTCCCATGGGAAAGGGGGTAAACCTATCGCCATCCACCGGGCGCAATTCCAACTCCGTGCTGCTATTGAGAATTTCTTGATGGAAAGTTTACAAATAACACATTGCTAGACCTGAAATCAAACCCAAGACCTCACGGAGACAAGCTCATACGCTAACCACTAGACCAACGAAGCAGTATGATGATTGAATCAAACAAAAGAGTTGAAAAGCTTTTAGATGTCATAAAGTAACTTGTTTCCGCCCGTAATAGTACATAGATACGTCTAAATTTCATCCAAATCCATCAGGTAGTTTTTGAGCGAAATAAACATACATACCGACACTGATACCGCCCAGTATTTATAGTTTATTTTAACACCATTATGAACCTAATCAACAAGATCTTATCGATCTTATCTTATCGATATAGACGAGAAGACCAAAGTATTGTCAGGGCCGAGGAAAATGCAACAGGACATTGTGATACGGTTTGAAATTTAATTGTGTGGCACAATTCGTCAGTGGCAAATACGAATACTGAAAATAATATGGATATTATTATACGAAGACCGGATGGCGGAGTGTGTAGTGCACCTGCGTGCGATGCTGAGGTTGTGGGTTCCCGCTGAAGAATTTTTTTGTGTGCATAAGCATGGAGGTTTGTCTTGGTCTGGGTGTTTTTATGTATAATAAGTATGAATTTACAAAAAAAAAAAATATATATGCAATAGTATTTTACCGTACGACTGCTGACGTTACAAATTGTACTTAGGCGCAAATGCGCAGTTGCTCGGCTCGGCAGTCGTCTCTCCACATTCACGCCGTTAGGTCATTAGGTTTAGTTAATAACATCAGTATGTATTTCTGGTACCAGTTAACAAAATATACCTGGTGCCTGTGATACAGTGGTTTTCACTAGTACAGGTGCCAACGTTACAACCTTTTGTAATATTTGGATTAATCTAATATGTACTTGCTTTGTATTGCTCCATGTAACTTATTGAAATAAATGATTATTATTATTATATATTTAGTACGCGACCTTTATCATTCACATCAACACAAAGGACAGTTATTCTAGTACTCATAGTTCAAGCTTTACTTCGTTTGGGACTAGATGGCATTGTGTTAATTATTATTATTTAAGGAGTAATCAATTCAGAACGTACTGTTATTACTTTCAGTCAAAACTCTCGAGCACTCTCAACTAATTCAAATTTATTATTATTGCTCTTTATAAAATCATTGTTTTACCCAATAGGTAATGTACCGTGCTAATGCTCCCCAAATTTGGAATGCACACAGTTTTATGATGAAAATAAAATAAATGTAGCTTGATTCATTAAACGTTAGAATCAAAATGAACAAAAACTAATAAAATCGTTTGTTTCGTTTTAAACCAATAAATTTTAATTAATTAAAGTACCGAATAAATGGAATTTGCAAACGAAAATAAAACTGAACTTTTGATTAAAACTAACTTTTTAAATGCAAACATAAATCATTTTAGAATATTGTTATCGCTACAAAGGTGAATTTTATTTTTGTTTTCACTTGCTTTTTACAATTAAAAGGTTCAAAGTTTATTTTTATTGACAATTCTCAATAAAAATTCAAAGCCAAGTAACGCACAGGGGATTTAAAACAAAATGACAACATGGCAACAAACATGCATTTAAGTTTTTTAGTTATGACATAATATCTATAAAAATGCGCCCTCGGTGGTCACGTGGATAGCGTATGCGCCTCACACCGCAAGGTCTCGGGTTCGATTCCCGGGTCAGGCAAAGTGTTATTTACAATTCACAATAGCAGCACGGAGTTGGAATTGTGCCCGGTGGATGGCAATAGGCTCACCCCCATTCCCATGGGATCTAAACTAACAGGTGAAATGTGAGTGTTTTACTCCGCTGCCACACCCTTCTGGTAATAAAGGTGTAAATGTTATGTTATGTCTTTAAAAGACTAAGGGCTAATTTTCGAGGTTCCGGATAGTTCTTATCTCTCTATAAAATATAACCTGACTGAATATAAAAGTGACACAAATAACACTCGAATAAAGAACACAGCTGTACTTTGCATTTATTTGTGGTCTATACTTATCCTGCCAAAACTTGTGGAATTGGGGCTTAATAATATTAAAGTTACATCCTGAAAACTTATGTATGAAAAAACGGTTGCCAGGATCCTTAGTGTGGAAAACTAGTTTGTAGCTTATTTGCTATCAATGAAACTACACGACCTATAAATTCTACAAACTTTGACTGTATATACGACGCCGCATTGAGGGTTGTATCTCACACAAAGTTTGGAACTACAACTGGTTGGGTTAAGTCGATACCCTTTGTGTATTTGCACTGAAATCTCGTGATAAGAAGGATTAGGCCATAGTCCACCACGCTGGCCAAGTAAGGATTAATAGTCTTCACACACCCTCGAGCTCTTAAACACTCTTAGGCATGCAGGTTTCCTCACGATGTTTCCTTCACCGTTAGCGAGCGATAATTTATATGATAAATACACACATATCTTCGAAAAAACAATTCTCAACAATTTATTGATAGAGGGGTGTGCCGTGGATCGAGACCTTTGACTTAGCAGTCCAACGGTCCCCCACTTGGCTATCGCTGCTTTTTATCACAACCTAAAAATTCTATAAACTTTGACAGTACATACAACGCTGCATTGAGGGTTGTATCGTATACAAAATTTGGAAATACAACTGATTGGGTTAAGTCGGTTAAGTCGAGTCGACTCAAAGACTGAACTGAATAGTTAATATTGAAATGTCGTGTACTGTCCCAACAGTACACAACACTGTTCCAGCAGTACTGTTCCAATAGTACACAACATTTCAATATTAACTATTTGGTTCAATATTTGAGCCTTTATCTTCTCTTTCTATGTGTTCTTGGCTTATCCTGCCAAAAAGGTTACTCAAATACCTGTGAATTTGGTGTTTAATAATAAGAAAGTCACAACCCGATAGCAAATGTATGTAAAAACGGTAGTCAGGACCCTTAATGCGGAGACTGTTTGGAAACTTATTTGCTATCAATGAAACTACACGATCTATAAATTCTACAAACTTTGACAGTACATACGATGCCGCATTGAAGGTTGTATCTCATACAAAGTTTGGAACTACAACTGGTTGGGTTAAGTCAATACCCTTTGTGTATTTACACTGAAATACTCGTCCAAGAGAAGATAAAGACTCAAAGACTGAACTAAATAGTTGATATTGAAATGTTGTGTACTGTTGGAGCCTTGTCACTGTATGTTTGATGATCTTTATCATAGAAACCAGTAAAAAAGTTTTAAAAGATTGTAGAGATATAAAAAACAAAAGGTCAGAAAAAAATAAAAAAATACCTGTTCTTTTCAGTACATTCCACGATTGTACTGAATATTTTATTAAATTATAATAATTGTATAGATTGTATATTTATTCGAAACACGTCTTCTAATAATTGTTGATAACATTTCGAAGCGCCATTTATTAAGTAAAATATTATAAGATTAGGTCTGTGTCATAAGCTGACTTTGATTTTCACGTAGGTAGCCTGGTGTTTTGGCAGAGCATTAATAAGTTGAACAGTTTCGTCATAAACAATTCAAATATCTTAACAAAATTATGTAGCAGTCATCAATCTCAGCTTTCCCATTTATAACTAAAACTTAAATTACACTGTTACTCCATAATTTCAAATTTAGCTTAAAATATGCAGGCTAGTTGCCATAAAGTCATGAAACGCGGTAAATTTTAACTTTATTACTCCAAGCTAACTTCTTTGCTTTACGATATTAAACCTAATATTATCCTTGTTCCGACAAGAAATGTTACGAACTAAACTATTATGCCATATTTCAAATAACTTTCCATGTATAAAATGGTAGTACAAGGTTTTTTATTTCAATTATTTAAAAGTTCTAATTTACAAGTACAATAAAAACAAAAAAAAAACGGCCAAGTGCGTGTTGGGCCACGGACAATTGGGTTCCATGGACAGCCGTTACAAAATAATTTTGGACTCAAAACAAGTTTAATATTTTTATTAAACATAAACAACTGAATACTCGAGTCATTATTTTCAATAGTTTGTCAACTTACTATATAAAAATTATAAGTAACTGCATTAACGTAGCCACTACAGTTTTTTTATAAAGTTAATTTAATAAAATACCACTTTGTTTTTTTTAAATTTTTTCGGCAAACGGTTTAATTCAAGATTTTTATTTATTCAGAAAATAAGATTTAATGAGGGAATTTATTTTAGAAAACTATTATTCGCACGTTTTTGCTTTTTTTAAATTTGATGCATTGTACCAAAATTAAACGTAAAATACGTTAAAAACAACATAATGAACGAGTCCAGCTGTATTCCTCAATCTCAGTTTAAATGGCGAGAACACTGAAATATCTATTTAATTTAAAAAATCAAATCTACCAGCCTTTTATCCAAGTTCTAGAGTGTTCTAGAGTCCTGTGGGTAATTACTCTAGTTCTTGAGTTCACCTCTACTACACTAATTTAATAGTTTTTATATTCATCTATTAACCCAGATCGTCACTTTTGGGTGCTATTTTGACAAAACCGAAGAGTGTTCTAAATAGTTCTCTTGAGAATTTGAAGTAATACATTTTTGTATAAATAATTTTGACTGAGAAAGAATATCAAAAGATTATTTTATCGACAATCTTATTCAAGATTTGTACGATAATGTAAAGTTAGATTTTTTTCCAAATAAGCTTAGTTTTTAATACAATATGTTGTTATTAAATTTATTTTATAAATAAAATGGTTGTAGAGATCTTGATAACGAGCTGAAAGCAGGGAACCCTATAGCCTCTCATTTGAGTGCAATGCTTAATTTTCACTAAGTGCTTCGGTATGGTGGTGAGGTTTAATCCTTGAATTACTGACACATGAAGCATAACATTTTAGTACGAAGATATCAACTACTAACATTCCAAAAAAAAATTACGGATTATCGGGTTCAATTCCCAGGTCGGCCAAAGTGATATTTGTGAACTTACCGTCAAGCGATTCACAATAGCAGTGCCCGATAGATTGCAATAGGCTCACGCATGGGATCTAAACATAACAGGTGAAATGTGGGTGTTGTACACCTTTTTTTTTTTTTATACTACTCCCACAACGAACGAACGTGTAGTCCACCTGATGGTAAGTGGAGTACAGCCCATTGACATCAACAATCCACAAAAGCAGAGTATAGATGCGTCGCTGCAGCTGAGGACTACGGTGTTATGCCTCATGTGCCAGTAATTTCAGGGCCTGATCTCACCACCAAACCGGAACACAGTAATGGAAGCACTACTGTTTGGCGGCAGGTTAAAGGTGAGACGGTGGTGCTGCCGCCCTCGAGCTCATTCACAAGAGCTTTACCACCACTGCCTGGTAATATAGGCGTGATGTTATATTATGTAATGTTGTATATTCCAGTTTTAATTTATCGACAACAGTTGGTCCATACCGTTCAAGCTAACCCAACCTACTAAAGCGAAAATAATTTCATCCAAGCAACACAATGGCACACAACCTAGCTATAACTTTATACAATTAGGACCGCCGTATACCCCCCGGTGTCGTAAGGCTACTAAAGGATTATACCCCGGGTTAGTGCTCGGTGTGCGGCGGCCATAATCCTGCATCTACCTTGGCACTAACAATAACAGTAATGAGATATAAATGCCATAAGCAACAATAAATATAATAATGATTATTACCAGACCGCCTATACATAAAACAATTGATATTATACTATTATAAATTTTACCTAATTATTTAAAACAAAAAGCTCTTCCTCTCTCCTACTTTTTGCCGTGCCCGTCAGGGTCCATAATTGATGCTGTACTTACCTATATTTAAGATCTTTGTAACATTATGGAGTGCAATAAAGACTGAATACTGAATACTGAATACAGTGCCGCTGCCAAGCATGGCGATTATGACGGTATCCCTTGGCACTATTCAAAGTGATATGTAGAGATAGGACCGTTTTAGTCTGGTGATCTGGACGCTGAGTAAATTGAGTGTATAGCAAGTACAACTCTAGGTGTGTAGATTAGTTAAGATGCAAAGCATACACATAATTGTAATAGTAACGACCGGATGGCGGAGTGGGTAGTGTACCTGCCTGCGACGCCGAGGTCGCAGGTTCGATTCCCGCATCTTCGTGTGCATGAACATGGGGGTTTGTCTTAGTCTGTGTGTTTCTATGTATAAAAAGTATGTATTTACAAAGAGAAAGTATATATTATTTATTAGTATCAGTTATTCTAGAACCCACAGTACAAGCTCTGCTTAGTTTGGGACTAGATGGCGTTGTGTGTAAGTTGTGAAATATTTATTTATTTATTTATAATTCATAAAGATATATTAAACTCAAGTAGTAAGAACAGGTCTAGAAACTGCCTTGATGGTCTAGTGGTTAGTATATGCGCCTGTCACCGTGAGTTCTTGGGCTTGATGCACGGGTCGGTAGTATTATTTGTGAACTTTCCGCCAGGTAATTCACAATAGCAGCACTGAGTTGGAATTGTTCCAGGTAGATGGCGATAGGCTTATACCCTATCCCATGGGACCTAAACATAACAGGTGAAGTGTGGGTGTTATACACCTCTGCCGCACCCTTCTGGGTAATATAGGCGTGATGTTATGCTATGTTAGGAACAGGTTATTAAAAAAAATAATGTCCAGTTGTATAGTACTCTGAAACTTAATACTACCTTTGTTAGTCCAGTTTTGAGAATAAACATGGTTATTTTCTTACTAAATATTGAAAATTGTAAATATCTAATATGTAAACAATGTGTATAAAACTGTTTTATCGTGAACAAATATATTGCACCATCTCTGAAATATCGAAATAAATCGCTTCAACAAATTTAATATACATAGTAAATAGCCAATATGTAACTAATATTGCCAATTTGCCATTCAAAACAATTAGTGAAACTGAAATAATAATAACTGAACATGCAGTAAAAGTTAACAAGTTTAAATAAATAATTAATAATAAATAATTTATTTCTCACCACAATATTTCCTTGATACAATTTGACTAGACTTAGAACATATTACAGATATATTGTGTGGAGACTGGTGCCCAAACTAGGTGACGTATACCTGTATTTCAGGTCACCAGGCCTCCGCCCTTTAATTTTAAATAACAACAATGTCCACAGACTAAAAGGACATATTAGATATTATTATGTGGTAGGCGGTAATTGTTCAGAGGTTATTAAGCGAGTTAGGGTGTAAGTTATATAATTTTGTAGCTCCAACAAACTTTTAAATCACTTTTGATCGAGTTATTTTATTGCAAACAAATTGCGATGCAAAAATACACTCAATAACAAGTCTTATACAGTTCCTATAGTTATATCGTAGTTATTATGAGGTATTTGTCTTCTTAGAATCTTCCTTATTGGACAAAGCCCGTATTACTTGTACCGTATTAATATACTGGGTCAAATAAAACAATTTTCAATTTCCTGTTATCTTACAATTGCCATCGCATCGGTTTGTTATTAAGTAAATAAGTTTCCTTTATATTATGTTTCTCAGAAATATGTTCAATTAATGAAAAGGAAAATTGGACGTATTGATTCCGCGCGCGGCTTCTTCCTCATATTACGACGATAAAAAGTAGCTTATATTATAGACCGAATTTCAACGGTTCTAATAAGATTTTGGATATTTAAGTGCTTGATAATTGTATAAATTAAGCCCTAATTTTACAGGTGTCAGATAAACCTTATTGGCAGGATAAGCATATAACAAACTTTAATAAAAGTGACAGCTGTATTATTTTAAAGTGTTACTTTTGTCACTGTTTAATTCGAACAGGTTAAATTTTATGGGTCGGATAAGAACTATTCGGAATCTCAGAAACTGGACCTAACTTTCTACACAAATTAGACATTTCATGTGTTAAAATGTTTCGAGTAGGCTACCAGAGACTTATCCAGAACTGGCGGAACATATCCGTATAATTCTAGATTATAAACTGCATTATGCCAAAGTTCATTAAAAACTTACTGAGAGTATTTAGTTGATTTGCATTAGTCTCATTTAACTTGACAGAGTCAACAAAATAATCGCTTACTTAAATTTTAGATCTCAATAATTCACCCATTTGGTCGTTAAAACACACTTCTAGCCTCTCACAGTTAAGTGATGTAATTAATAAAGAATTCACGGCTTTTAAGTACATTAAACTACATTAACGTTAAACCAAGTCAATGAATTTAAATAGCTGTGCGTTCAGTTGGGTCATTCATTCGTTTTAGTGCTGAAATTACTTTTATAAAGGCTATCGGATTCATGAAATAACATGGAATAAACATGTTTAAGTTATTTTGTTATATTGCTTTATAAGTATTTAAAAATATTTTTTTTAATTATAGAATGATTAACGACTTATTTAAAAAAAAATAACTTACTTTTAATCTTACACGTTGCATGATTAAGTAAAATCTAACTAACGCGATTGATCACGTTAATTCCCGTTAGATTTTACATAACTATTATTTTGACACGCCATCTCTAATCAAGCCCGTCTACATATTTCACGGAGAAGTCAAAAATATTTCATCATCATCATCATCATTTAGCCGCTCGTAGTCCACTGCTGGACATAGGCCTCTCCCAATTTGCGCCACAACAATTTTTGATAACATCTAATAATAACTGTAATGAACTGAAAGTGTTTCACCTAATCTTTACCTCACAAACAACCCATAAAAAGGTATAATTAACATGACATAAATTACGCAAACCATTGCCAGTTCTGATGGTCATAAAGTCAGTGATTTCTTACATGTAGCAAGCAATGTACGAAGAACGTTACTGTTACGACCGCTGAATTACACCAACGCGACACCACGATTTCGGCTACTTAGATGTTGTCGTAAAAGTTAATGTCATTACTGTAGTAGAAGCGACGACGCGCGGTTGAAATTTTCTTCTAGTAGATATCTTTGAGGCTTTATGAAAATGTATCAAGGTTAATTTTGAAAGTACTGATAACAATTATAATTATTGTATTGCCTCTATGGCTAGCTTCTCTTTAGCATACCTACAGAAACTCATTAAAATGAATTTCAACACTTTTAAGAGTGCTAAAACCAAATTTGAGGTTGAAGATTGTTGATTTCATGATCGCACTCAATATTAGCCTAGTTTTTGTCTAGTCATTATATTACACAGTAACTCTTAACTTCTCGTTGTGTTTGCTATTATTCAGTATTCAAACCTAAGTTAGCTGCCACGCTTTACATAATTATGTGACATCCAAATTACGAAAATATTTCAAGTTGAATTTTGAAAGTTGTGGAACACAAGTTCCAAGTGGTGTATAAAACAGATAGATATAAAACAAATAACATTTTTTCAAAAATGACCTCGTGAATCTATAAGGCTTTATAAAAACGTTGATACATGAACATATGTGGATGTGTTGAAGAAGTTTGACAAATATAATGGTGAAGCGATAGAGCATTGTGAGGGTGTTGGCACCCTGTATTGTTTTAATGTTTGTTTGTCGCTGGCAAGTCTTGTTTTGTAGTCGGGTTTGAGAATTTAACAACCTCATCTGAGAAATCTTGTGTGTTTGGTCCCTTTAAATTGTTGTCAAACAACTGGGATTCGTATGTAAAAAAACCTTTAAAGAAAAATCATAGTGCATCTTTGGATCTCTTCAAAACTTTGATATTATTATATTTCTACAAAAATGTGTTCCGGATATATTTTAAAAAACACGCAACCCTTTTCAATCGTATTAAGAAACAGGTACACAGATTTATATTTTTATAATTATTGTATAACCTCTATATTTTTAGTCATTTATAACTTAGTAAGTAAAGTTAATAATTTTTTAACGAAAAAATTAACACTCCTTTTATAACCCTGACTGTAGATGATAACTATTACAGCCTATATACAAACGATTAAATAGATGAGAAGTGAGAAAAATACTTCTGCATAGTCAAAACGAGTACTAAGACCACCAAAAAAAAATCCTACCCTTACTACTCCTGTTTAACATAATTTAATCAATCATCATCACGGCTTTCTATCAATTAAAAAAAAAATATAAAAAAATATTTCTCAACTCACACACAACGCCATCTAGTCCCAAACTAAGCAGAGCTTGTACTATGGGTACTAGATTAACTGATACTAATACGTATATACTTTTCTTTTGTAAATACATACATATTATACATAGAAACACCCAGACTAAGACAAACCCCCATGTTCATGCACACAAAGATTTGTCTTAAGTGGGAATCGAACTCACGACCTCGGCGTCGCAGGCAGGTACACTACCCACTCCGCCATCCGGTCGTCAATTTGAAAAAAAACAACTTCAAAAACCCAGAAAAAGTATATACATCGCGAAAAGTCAGTTAAATAGCTCTTGAAGTCAGTGCTCGTAAATAACAATTAGAAGAAATTATCAGCACAAACTTCAAGAACATTTAAACTTTTTTTTTATTTTTACCATGAATCCTTCTCGTTTAAGACTGCTTGTTCAGTAGTAAAAAAGACGGGTTTTTCGTCTTCTTCTTCTTCTCTTAACATTAGCTCAGCAATATGAGATTATGACTGCTAGATGCAAATATTGAAATAGCTTCAGGTAATATACAAATAATTCTGAAAGAGCCCATAATACTTGAGGGTTGCCTTCGATTTTTTTGGGCTTCCATCATCAGTTCCTGACTTGGTTGATATGGGATCATTTCAAAGTACATTCTCTCAAATAAAAATAAATTTTTCAAAATCGGTTCACAAATGACAAAGAATTCGATAGACAAACATGAAAAAATATATAGCTATATATTATTATACGCGTCGAACATAGAACCTCCTTCTTTTTGAAAGTCAGTTAAAAAAGGGACTTCCGTCCCTAAGGCTCGGAGGCACGGACCTCAAAAAAGGATTTTTTTATACATTCACTTACGAAAACTGCTTTAACATAAGTAGAGATTGAAGGCTCTCGTGTAAAACTGATGTCGGTATCCTTTCAGAAATAAAAAAGGTATATAGGTATATAGTAATGATCTGCTTAGTTGGTCCAGAGGTGAATGTATGCCGCTAATCTTGAGGTCTAGAGTTCGAATCCTGGATTTGGAAAATTGTTATTTTGGTCTATAGTTCTTTACGGTCGGGAATCATTCAGAAGCAAATTGTAGTCTGGTACGTTTTAGGGTTAAAACTGCTAAACTTTCCGTGTTAATACACTGCAGTCCTACCCTTCCTGATAATTTTGGCGTAATGTTATTATACTTACCCTATATATTATATATTATATTTTACCCTAATCTAGGTCACTTTTCCAAGCTTACCAAGCTATCTCTTGAACAAATTTAATCGAATTTGGTTTGTAAATTACGTGTAAAATAGTAACAATCATCCACCCATGAACGAATCTGTCTATACAGGGTGTATGTGACCTAGTGACATGTATTGAAACCACATATGTCAGTATTCAGACCATTTATAGACTATGTGGTTTCAATAAACGTTGCTATTTCGCACTCTATATATTATTATTATATACTAAGTTTAATATAACTAGGCTATTTTGTTATTTCGGGGAAATGTTCAAAAACAATGAACCATCGCCTGTTTCATGTCAATCTTAATAAAACATCTTCTCTTGATATGATTTGGTCCAATTTTGATTTTCCACCAACAGTTAAAGGAAAATGGCGGCCAAAATACTTTACACTTGGGCAATCTTATAAGTTAGTAAAATAATAATAATTATAATATAATTTAATTGAAATTATACTTTATAAGAATTTGGAACATAATATTGGATCTATGTGTCATTTTAATAATATTTGTTATTTTTATAAGATTGCAAGTTTATATTTTATTTCAGCACTAGTTAAAGTTACCGACGACATTAGGCTTGGTATGGAGGGTGGAAATCTTACAGTTCTTTCCTTACTAGATTTCAGCAATGCCTTTAACACTGTAGATTTTCACATACTCCTTGGCATATTGCGCTCTATTAACATATCTCCAACAGTGATTGATTGGTTTCAAAGTTACCTGTTTGGTCGCCGACAACGTATACGCATTGAAGAATCCATTTCTTCTTGGTGCGATATTACAGCCGGTGTACCGCAGGGGGGCGTGCTATCTCCTCTACTTTTCGCAATTTTTATTAATTCTATTTCCAAGGGTCTACATTCATCCTATCACCTTTATGCAGATGATCTTCAAATATACACTCAGGCTCCGTTGAGTAATCTGCCCAATGCGGTTGAAATTCTTAATAAAGATTTAATGGGAATATCTGAGTGGAGTGATAAGCATGGACTTCGTGTAAATCCCTCAAAAACCCAAGTAGTTGTGATCGGCAGCTCCAGAACATTATCTAGAGTTAATTGGCAGCAGCTACCTCTGGTACAGTTTAACGGTACTACAATTCCTTTGAGTAAAACTGTAAAAAACTTGGGATTACTCATTGATGAAACGCTGTCATGGGGTCCCCAATTACTTGAAACCAGCCGTAAACTGTTTGCGTCAGCGGGGTCCTTGCGTAGGTTAAAGAATTTTCTTCCAACTTCCACTAAAATTGCGCTTGTTCAAACTCTTCTCTTTCCTATCCTCGACTACGCCGATGTCAGCTATCTTGATCTCACAGAGGAGCAGCTTGATAAGCTTGAGCGACTTCAAAATTTCTGTATAAGATTTATATTTGGGTTACGCAAATATGATCATGTATCCGAGTATCGCAATAAGCTCAAGTGGCTTCCTATTCGCCTTCGACGGAATACTCACATTCTTTCTTTACTTTACCAGGTCTTATTCATCCCTTCTGCCCCCTCTTACTTAAAAGAACGTTTTCAGTTCGTCAGTGACACGCATTCTAGAGCCTTAAGATCGTCGGAAAATCTGAAACTGGATATGCCAAAGCATTCTACCACCTTTTACGACAAATCCTTTGTGGTTCAAGCAACACGCCTGTGGAATGCATTGCCCGTGTCTATTCGACGCGCCAAAACTATTTTCTCTTTTAAAAAAATGGTCAAAGAACATTACTTATCCTCTATATAAATTATTTATTCACATTGCCAGTCCTTATTATCATTTCTTATTATCCTCTGTTTTTATTATATGTATGTATAATATTTATTTATAATAATATGTATGTATTTAATATATTAAATAGTGATATGTACATATTAATTTTAAGTATACCTATGTAAGTTAATATAATATATATTTAATTTGTAGGTAAATGTATCTATTGAATTTGTAAATTTATGTAAATATTAGTTATAGTGTACCTCCTATCTCATCTATTACACCTTAAACTGCCCCATATCAGTCTAACTATCTATTTGTCCATCCAAAGGTTGCCTGTAAGATATTGCTTTTTAGCGATAAGGCCGCCCATTGTACATGTCTTAATGTTTAATTATGTTCTATTTTGTGTCTTATTTTTTGGTGTGCAATAAAGCTTATTCTATCTATCTATCTATTTTATATACTTCTTAATTTATAATGCTTTTCATGTTTTCCCATTTTGTTGCGTTTGGTTGAAGACTGTGAGCAATATAATGATTATTGTATAATAAATAAATAAATCTTTTTAGGATTCCATAGCCTTTTCCAAGGGAAGAAATTAAAAAGGTTGAGTAAGGAAAGTGACATTGAGATGACATTGGCTGCCAAGAGCTACAGTGATGAGAAAGAAAGATTGGTGTCAGAGATTTTGAGTTTGTATAAGTTGAAAGATTTAAATAGGAAAAAAAGTGTCAAAAGGCAATGCCTTTAAAATAATAAATAAATATTTCACAACTCACACAAAACGCCATCTAGTCCCAAACTAAGCAGAGCTTGTACTATGGGTACTATAACTGTATAAATAATTATATACTTTTCTTTTGTAAATACATACTTATTATACATAGAAACACCCAGACTAAGACAAACCCCCCATGTTCATGCACACAAAGATTCGTCTTAAGTGGGAATCGAACCCACGACCTCGGCGTCGCAGGCAGGTACACTACCCACTCCGCCATCCGGTCGAAATATTTGTCATTAAGACTACCCGTGTCTACAATATATAGTGTCAATGTAATGTGATCGTTCAAAGTTTTGGTAAAGTTGTTTTTTATAATATTTGGTTAATCATTTACTTTAACCTTGCGTTTAGAGACGCATAATTATGCTAACCACTAGACCATGGAGCTTTAAGTTATTTTCTTCTGATATATTGTACTATTAAAGCAAGGTAGCACAGGAAAGAAAGTAATGAAGACACAAAGGTTTTTTTTCACAAATACCTAATTAGACAACAGTTTTATCAAAAGAAATACTTTTTTACTTAAAAGCAGAAAGATAACAGCAAGTTAATTAGCCATTTTTAAATTTATTCAAGCCTAACATTTAGTCTTTCATAATGAAAATTAAATATTCAACCCCTATTCCAGAATAAATATTATCTTAACTTTACCCGTATCCGTACGTGGCATTATTAAAATAAATCAACTTTAGAAACCTAACAAAGTAACGCTAACTACCTGTATTTGTCTAATCACGCCTCAAGTTCATATTTATAAATCCTTAATTTACTTTTATTCAAGCTGTAAGTGAGTCAGAATTCTGTCTGTATGTACGTTTTTTTTTGACGCAACTTAATTATACTATCTAATTAACTAAACAAAATTGTATTAGCCTCATCTAAGTCTGTGTAAGTTTGTGTTTCTAAGTATAATTTGTACGATGATGTATGATGTATGTGATGTGGCTGTACTTTATAAATAAATAAATAAATCTGTCTAATAGCAGATTTGTGTCTGATTGCAATAGATATGCATGTGTGAATTACATATATAATAAGTGTAATATACCCACTATTTATATATGTAACTTACTTATCCATAACTGGTGTAGTAAGTCTTTACTATGACTTAGAAGTTTCTGCCCTGCATAGCTTACTCGTTGGCCCACTGTACGGTGATTGCTAATATGAAGTCAAGTGAAATTTGAGGCTCTGTGATTGGCGATAATATTGTATACTAGTTTGCACGCGGCCCCGCCCGACTGTTAGGTATGTCAATAAAAAATAGTCAAGTTGTTGTTCTTCCTTAGGTCCTGAACAATTTCAATACAAAGTGTAATAGACAGACAGACAGAGTTACTTACTAATTTATAATATTTGTAAGGATAATTTCTTAGTTACTCCCTGGATTTTGGTTTCCGAGATCTCGTTACTTTCCTTCCTTAGGCTCTAAGGGCTTATTACACCAAACATATTTCACTAATTTTATATTTAAATTCGGTTTGAGATGGCTCCTTCTCGTTTGACAATAAACAAGGAGATGTAACGTATTTTGCTAAGTGTAACATTACACTTACTTGGTCACACAACATTTGGTGAAATTGGCCTAAAATAAGAAAATATGAAGGTTTGCTTCGTTGCAATATCCAACGATTTCTGGACGACAAATATTTAATGTTTCATTCCTTGTAAAGTTTCAGGCGTTATTAATCAAAAAGTACCTATACAGATTAAACTATCTATCCTACCACATATCGGTTTTGCGTCGGTAGTTGAAAGTCAATTTAATTTACACTTGACGGTAAACGTTTTCATATTTGATGACATAGTGAGAAGCTTGACTTTTACCTGTAAATGTAAATTGAACGGTAGGGTGCAATGAATTACATAAAATCAGCTTATTTTACGCATTTTATCTTCTTTTTGGATGTATCCCTGAGTATCTCATCTAACTATTAAGTAAAACATAATACTGCCATTATATAACAATAAATATGTACAATTTAAATATTTAACCTAAAGGGTGGGCAAAGGGGTTATAATACCTACATTTCACAGTCACCATCCACCAAGCGCACAATTCAAACTCCAAAATGTTATTGTGAAATTCTCAGGCAAAAATCCCAAATAGCACTTTTGCGCGACCCGGGAATTGAACCCGAGTTTACCACTAGACCAACGAAGCAATTAATCATACACATATATAAATAATAATGTAAAAACATATACCGAGAACAATGTCGTCAAGCGAAGTTATTGCCTTTGGAATGTAAATATACGTAAATTCTGCTATATAATCTCAGGCTCTTCACTGAATGATCACCTCCATTACTCCAAATGGGATGAAGATATCAGGCTTTGTTCTCTGTTACAATTAAGTGATAATGGATTTCTTTTAGTTAGAAGCGTCCGCCTGTTTCAAATGTAATTCAATTTACTGAGAAATTCATCGACGTCAAGAGAACTATGAGTCTAAGCCCTTGCCAATTATGTTAAGTTTTTTTTTTTTTCTGGGAACCGATACTTTTCCTGAGTTTTATTTCTGCGTAAAGCAATCAACAACATTGAATTGTGTTCTAATAGAGAACGGGTAGCTTTCGAAACATAAATAGTATAACATAACATCACGCCTATATTAAGCAGAGGGTGTAGCAGAGGTGGACAACACCCACACTTCGCCTGTTATGTTTAGGTCTAGGCCTATCGACATCCACCGGGCACAATTCCAACTCCGTGCTGCTATTGTGAATTTCCTGACGAAAAGATAAAAAATAACACTTTGCCTGACCCAGGAATCGAACCTGAGATCTCGCGGTGAGAGGCGCTACGCTGGACAATAGACCATCGACGCAGTAGCTTTTGAAAGTCGTGATTATTTTATGGGTCTTTTTTTGCAATATTAATAAGGGGTCTGCCTTTCTTAAACTAAATAATAATAATAATAAATTATTTATTAATATTATTTATTATAATAATTATTTATCGGCAGCTTGGTCCCTGCACCTGATGTCGGTGGGACACTGTTTTTATATTTTTAAATGTTTTTTGTATTTTTTATAAATTATATTTAAAAATATATAAAATAAGGTTAAAAATAAATAAAGAGGAATAATAATAAATTATTTATTGACATATAAAATTACACAATTGAGTATGAGTCCTCTGACCCCTGAACTAGTGCTAACTGTATTTCAGGGGCCAGCGACTTCGTCCGTATCTGTTGGTACAATATAATGTCAACTAGGTTAACTTAATATAAAATACATTATCATTAATACAAATAACATCCATTCATGATCATAACTATTGTTGTAATAATAAACCTTTTGCTTTATTGTGTGTGTGTGTGTGTGAGTGTGTGTGTATGTGTGTGTGTGTGTGTGTGTGTGTGGTTTGTGTGTGTGTGGTTTGTGTGTGTGTGTGTGTGTGTTTGAGTGTTCATGTGGATGTGTGTGTATAAGGCGTAAAGTAGGAAGGAAAAACTAGGAAGGAAACATATCTCAGGAAACAGCGTTTAATTTGGAGGCAAAATTTTAATAAATAAGAAATAAAATATTTTACAGGCATTAAAATTAAATTATAAAAAGAACAAATCATACCTAACTATTTACAGCTGAAAGAGAAATATAAAATTTTAAAAAAAGGGGTTATGGAAAAGGTATCCATTTTAAATTATGTCTAATACGTTTACAAACAATATTGGTACGTGCAGTAGGCGAACAATTACTACTTGTAACCTAACCTAACCATTAAAACTATTCGTCCTATACAAAAAATGTAAGGCTTTTATAAAGCCAACAAATCAATTTATTTGACACACGTGTATCAAACGGATCCTGCAGAACCACAAAGGTATTTACAAACGTCGAAACTCACACCGAACAATTCTATTTAAGTACGCACCGTTTAATATCAATTTATCAGGATCGTCGCTCGACGCTGGGATCAAATGAATGATTACAATGTATTAGCCAGTCACATAGACGAATGCTCTGAATCAAAGTGGGTTCAAGGGTCCCAGCCTATTGTTACCTTCAATTTACTTACTCAACTTTGGGGACGTAGTATTACAACTTTTTTGTATTATTTGTGTTGAGAAATTGAGGTTGGTCGACCTGATGATAGATGGAAACTAATATGAAAATAAAAAGATTATGACATAAATGTCCTGCCCATTACTTCCTACCCCTTATACCCTAAAAGACCTTATGCCAGGCTAACCAAAAAGGCGTCCTAGTCGCATCCTATTGGTCTAAAACTATATAGATATAAACAGAAATACTAAAGTCATTAACACGGCAAGAAGAAGAAGAAGACCTACAGATGAGACGGTCATGCTTCGTATATCGAGCTCGTTCTCGAGAGCTCGTCCACCTTTTCACGAGAAGGTTTAAAGCATCTCGATTGCTACCTTCAATCTTCGTGCTCAACTTTAGGGGCTGAATTTTATGAGTTTTCTTTTGTCTCTTCCCTCGTTTCAAGAGAAACCCCATTTGTTATTGTATCTAAGTATTTACGAGCATTGAGTTTACTAATGTTAGTTCCAGCTTTAGTTTAGCACAGTTTGAGAAGTACTAGGTTTGGTCTTTGAGAGTTTGGTGTTAAATATACCCTTGTGGTTACGCCTGTTTTAGTTTGAAGTAGGGTTCTATGGTACTTAGTTTGTTATATTATGCAAATAAGCAGCTTGTGCTTAATACTATAGTGCGGATAATTTTAAACAATTTCTGCCGCCGTGAATAATATTTTAGATCGATGGCTGTAACTAAATTTAATTATTATTACTAATTCTATTTAATATAGAATTACAAAGTAAATAGTGATCTTCGAAGATCTTAAAGCTAATGAAGTCAAATAAATTTAATTAAAAATTAATTCTTTTGTAAAAAGTAATTAATGATCTTGGCTTTTATCAAGTTCAATCACAAACAATTTTACAAAATTAAAACCGTCAATTACAAAAAAATGCACTAAAAGGTTAGATATACTTAAGTTATATTCATCGTCTCGCCTCATCTCTGTATAATTAAAAAAACACAGTAAGCCTTAAGATGCCTGTATTTAAAGAATTAGCCCCGTACTCCTAACCGTTGAGGAGTTGTACCTTCCAGCACCAACTCAGCAACATAAAATGCTGAACTGCTAGATGCAAATATCCGAGTAGTTTTAGGTAATATACGAAAAACAATATAGAATCCCATCATCAGATAGTGACCTGATAAGCAGGCCTATATATGACAAGCATACTTTTTCAGACAAAAAAATCTCAAATAGGACTAAGCGTGTTCGAGTAATAGACGAACAAACATAAAAATAAATACAATCGAATAAAGAACCTTTTTTTTTAAAATTTGTTCAAAATTACTAATTTAAGTTATTCTTTTCGTTCTTTAGAGCCTTCGAAGATCAAGGATTATGTGAGACAGAACAACTCTTTCAAATTCTGGCAATATAACTTAACATCACAGAGAATTACAGAACTACTTTCATTTTCGGTCAATTGTCTGTGATTTCTGGTTTTTAGGGTTCCGTAGTACCTACAAGGAACCCTTATAGTTTCGCCATGTCCGTCTGTCCGTCCGTCTGTCCGAGGCATAGCGACGAAACCGTTGGTGCTAGAAATCTGAAATTTTGCATCAACATGTATGTTAACTATACAAAGAAAGTCGTAGAATAAAATTTGGATTTTTTTTTTTTCGGGTAGCTCCCCTACATGTAAAGTAGGGATGTTTTTTTTTTGTCGCCTACCCCATAGTGTGGGGTATTGTTAGATAGGACTTTTAAAAACGTTTAGGGGTTGCTAAGACAGTTTTTTGATTTAGAGATCCGTTTGCGAGAGCGTCCCCCCCCTCTAAAAGCTAAACTACTGGATCCCAAAATCTGAAAAATATTGTGTCGGTAGTACATGTAATGAACTTTAAAGGAAAACTATAGCGGATAAGTTCACTTCATTAGTTCAAGAGGAATAGGGGTCCGAAATGTCAGATGCAGTTACTCAGAATATTTCGTTCAAAATTCTTGAAACATAAATAAACATACATAATACATATATAAAATCACGCCTTTATCCTAATAATAATAATACCCTTTATAATGGGGTTGCTAATACAGTTTTTTGATTTAGGGATCCGTTTGCGAGATAATTAACTTTGAAGAGCAAATTTTTGTACGAGTAGGGCGTCCCACCCCCCTCTAAAAGATAAACTGATAGCTTAAAAAATCTGAAAAAAATCACGGTGGTAGTATATGTAATAAACTTTTCATGAAAACTATAGCGGTTACTTTAACTTAATTAGTTCTAGAGTAATTGGGGTCCAAAGTGTAAAATGCAGTTACTTAGAATAATTCGTGCAAATTACAAAAACCTTTGAAAGTAATGACTTGTATGAAGATGTTACTTGTTTAATACAGATAGTAAATCCCTTTTAAGTCGAAATATGTTGTTACGACTAGCTACGGAACCCTACTGCGCGTGGCCTGACACGCACTTGGCCGGTTTTTTTTTACTGGTGGTAGAGCTCTTGTGAACGAGCTTGAGGGCGGCAGTAAAACCGTATCACCTTTAACCTGCCGCCAAATAGTAGTGCTTGCATTACTGTGTTCCGATTTGGTGGTGAAATCAGGCCCTGAAATTACTGGCAAATGAGGCATAACAGTGTAGTCCTCAACTGCAGTGACGCATATACAATCCCCTTTTGTGTATTGTTTATGTTCATAGGCTGTATTCCACTTACGATCAGGTGGTCTGCACGTTCGTTCGCTGCAGGAGTAGTATAAAAAAAACAAAAAAAACCTATTAACTTATTTATTCAATTAATTATGAATTATTTAATTTTGCTACATTCATTGTTGGACTGATACTTTGACATCAGTTTCATTATATTGCAATTTCCATTTACTGTACTGTATTATGTTCCAACTCAATTGCTCTGAATAAATAGATAGAATGTTAGAGTAGGTATATTGCTTGACTCCAATGACTTGTTCATTACAGTCATGCAATTTATTCTGAGATATTAAATAACCAAACCTTTGATCGCCTCAAAAGCTAATTAAGTCCAATAAATTAAATTTTAAACCCTTTTATGTCTCTTCGTTTCATTATGAATATTCTTTTGTCAACAATCTTCGTCTTTAACAATTTCGGTCACAAAAAATACTAATTTTAGTTATTCTTTTCGTCCAATAAAGTCTTCGAAGATCAAAGGATTATGTCAGGCAGAGAATTCTTTCAAATAATTCCAATAAAACTAAAAACCACAGAGGATTACAGTACGTCTTTTATGTTTGGTCAATTGTCTGGAAATTGGTTTATTGAAAAATGTAAAATTTTCAACGGTATTATATAAGTTTATATTAAAGATTTTAGCATGGACCAATCTAAGAAATTGGCTGACCGAATGGTACTGGAATGGTAATGGAAACATAAAACCAGTTTAAGGAGCTCATGTTCTGATGTTGGACTAGAAAAAACAGAATTAAGCACTAGATTTTTAAAAGTCAAATTGTTTATTTTTATAATTATCTATGGTTTTTAGTTTTATTGAAATAATTTAAAAGAACTGTTTTGTCTTACATAATTATTTGATCTTCGAAGACATAATAGATTGAAAAGAATTAATTAAATTAGTATTTTTGTGACTGATCATGATACGAATATTTGTGTCAGTAGAATTATTACACCTAAGAGCCGAGTACACACAGGAAAGGTGAAGGTAAAGTTAGTTTGTTTTTAATTGTTAGCGTGTCGGCCATGCGCGGCGTAAGTTCACGCACGAATCAATCTGTTTTTGCCTTCACTTCACGACGATTCACTACACTTATTGACGAGGCATTTGTATTAATGACTCATAATTGCTGTGAAATCACAGCTATTATCTCGTATAATTATTTAATAAGAACATTACACTTCCACTTAAACTAAATCCCTGGCATCAGTTACAAGATAGGGAGATTAAACTCAAAGCGTTATTCCTCCGTTGTATTTATGTAAAGGAATACCGCCTGCCTGGAATAATCTGACTCTAATGTCGTAATAACTCACAAGTTATCCTTCACTTACAATACTTGATTACTGGATTAGCGACGCGAATACAAACAGAGATGCTTCAGTTTAAGATCGCTGAAATTTTGAGAGTATAATAGTTATTGAAATCGTGGCTTAGTCGAAGCCGCGAGGGCCGGTTGATCTTTCAGGTAAAGGAATGCTTAACGCGGTTGGCCGTGGATGGGTGATCAGCTATAACATTATGAGTTTTTCTCCGTGCCACGGAAAGCATGTCCAGCCGTCGGTCTCGGATGCCATTTGATCATCTATGGCAGTCGTTACGGATAGTCAGAGGCCAGAAAGTCTCACAGCTAGTCTAACAAAGAGTATCGTATTACCTCGTACTAGGTTGTGGAGGGCTGATGGCTGTCGCTCCACGTAAAATACTGATATTCAGCTAAATCCGTTAGAATAGTAGCCGACCCCAATGTAGTAAGAATAAAGGTTTGGGAGATTGTATGAGATATAAAATCATAGTCTTCAGATGAAGCGACGCATCTACAATCAGCCTAAGTGTGTTTGTTCAGGGGTTGTATTTCCTATCAGATGAAAAAAACACAAGTACGTGATTTGAAGGTTACAAACCTTTAAATCACGTACTTCTGTTTTTATCCCCAATTTATTGGTTTGAGATGTTTAAAAAGGATTTACAGTGACTCAGCTAGGTAAGCGCCTTAAACAAGCGTTTTACATAAGTTTTTTTACCATTTTAAGTGTTTTAAGTTATAGTTTCGCCATGTCCGTCCGTCTGTCTGTCTGTCTAAGGCGTAGGGATGAAACCGGTAGAAATCTGAAATAAGGCAGAAAATATGTATACCTATTTACTATGCCACTAAAGTGGTTAACCAAAGTTTTGGTGAATATATTGTTCGGGTACCTCCCTATATGTTCAGTGGGATGTTTTTTTTTCTTTCGTCTTTTCTATAGTGTGGGGTGTCGTTATATAGGTCTTTTAAAAAAATAACAAGGTTGGTAAGACAGTTTTTTGATTTAAAGTTCAAATGGCGAGATAATTAACTTTAAAGAGCAAATTTTTGTTCGAGTAGGGTTTCCCCTTACTTTAAAAGCTAAACCTGGCCCCAATTTTTTTTTATTCTTATTGTTAGGTCCACTAAACTGGACAATACATAGCAAAGGAAAAATAACATGCTTAAAATTAACATACAAAAATAATGTTTTCCCTTCTAGAAGTGGACACAGCATGCGTTTATGGTAGTATATGTAATGAACTTTTAAGAAAAACTATAGTTGATACTTTAGCTTTATTAGTTTGAGAGTAATAAAGGCCCGAATTTTACTACTTTAAGCAAACATCTTTGAAAATGATGACTGATGAAAGATGTTATTGTTAATTAATTATAGTAAACCCTTTTAAAGTCCATAAAAAAGTAGTAACGGCTGTCTGCGGAACCCTATTGCGCGTGGTCCGACACGCACTTGGCCGGCTTCTTTTGTCTAACTAAATTGCGGCATTTTGTTTAATCTTCGAAACGTAAAGTACAATCTCTGAGATTCATCTTTTCATTTTGACTAAAATATTTAAGCTTGGTATAAGAAAATGTCGCCGCATCATGAGGAAATTGTCTGACTAACAGCAACAAACCGCTTTGGCTAAACCGTCGTCAAATCTTCTCTCTACCCTGTACTTAGACCTAAACAAGCCTGCGTTACTAAGTAATGTTTTATATTAAAACTTAGCTTCGGTAGACGGATTTACATGTATTAAATAAACTTTAGGAACGCGTCCGTTTATGCTTTTTTTCGTAGTTTTATAGTTATTTAAGCAGCTGATTTTACCATTGAAGAGTATTTTTAGGCATTGTATTTTTATGATAAATATTATTTTACTTTTTTTTCATTTTATTTTAAATTATTTCGTTAGTCTAGTGGTAAGCAAAAACTGCCCCTTACCGCAAGGACTCGGATTCAATTTCCAGGTTAGGCAATAGAGTTATTTGGATGTTTTTTGTCTGGATATTCCCAAAAGCAGCGCTAAATCGGAATAGTGTCCAGTTGATGGCGATAGGATCACCCCATATCACATGGGACCTAAATATAACGGTAATATGTAAGTTTTAAAATCTTCTGCCAAACCATCAAGGTAATAAATAGACGTGATGTTATGTTAAAATATATACAAATAAAATGAGGAACACAAAGCAGCTAATACATCAATATGAAAGCTTTTATTTAAATCGACGTAAGGTAAAGACATCGTTATTGAGAGCACGGGTTACTCACGAAATTTTTGCCGGAGTTATGCCAACTAGTTTCGAATCTATCACGTAGATTCGTCAACTGACCAATTAATTACGTTTGTCGCCTTCGAGCAAAACTAGTCGGCATATCTCCGGCTATATTTTAGCCGTGAGTAATCCGTATTTTCATTAAGAATTTAAAGTTTTTCAGGTTTCAGGCAGCTTTAGAATCTCAGCAGATCGCTTGAAACGCGAGAGCATTGTTCTATTAAAACGAAACAAAGAGGGACAATGGCATCACAAATTAAATTTTACGAAAGCCTACCGTAAAAGTAAATGTCTTATTTAATTTGAAATATTTCATTTGAATTTCACGGCCAGTTTATTATTTAGAATTGTTTTGTATCTTTTCTGATTTGATTACTTTAAAGCGAGTTTAAGTCAACATTAAGGTTTTCTACAACTTTGAAAGTTTGAAGATTCATGATTACCTAAACTGAACATTTCAGTAGATAAGACTATTCATTCATTTGTAATAAATAAGGAAGTTCTTTAAAAGTAAATGTTATGCAAGTAAAAAACAAATTATTTAAAGCACAATCAATAAGAAAACGAGACTGTAAGAGGAAAACAGGAGAACAAAAATCACAAAGACAATAAAACACATCTTTCTTCCGACAGCTAAGAATGTTTGTTATGTAAATTTATTACAACACTCGTGGCGCCCCCCGGCATCGCTCGCAAACTGCAAACACACGCCAGGCGCCCTCTGATATTTACAGACAACGTAGAACCTTATTGTAAGTAGCTCGTTAGTTATTAGATACTAGAATTATATTCTAGTGCTGCATTAGTATCAATTTATTTTAACTCTTAAGCGGCGCAAATACAATAATCTAATTGGGAATTATGTATTTGAGCCGTTTGGGGTCGAGACGCTGGGACCGTAGGGTCCTCGCGCTCGTTCTCTTTTTAAAGACATAACAAAAAGATTAGTCGACTCTTCACATGATCATAAGGCTGGCTTCTAATTTGGACAAAGGATTGCCATACAACGTGGCAATGCCGCCAGCCTTCTGGGCACGTTACCTGCGGTCGACATCGATGCGGACGTATTTTTTGACACCTGAATTTTTTACGAGTTTTGGTTTATTTAATAATTTTATATTATTCTTTTATGCAATGTACATATATATAGTTAGGTATTTATTTAATTAGTTTAAAATATTAAATTAAAGTTAGATTAGTATTGTAAATATTTAAATAAAGGATAGTAGATCTTAGAAAAAAAAAAATTAAAAGCACTTGGGGCGTATATACCCAGGGGGTGCAGGTTCGAGTCCTGCTGGATTCTTAATTTTTCAACTTTAATATTATATAAAAAAAAAATTACATTATAAAATAAAATATTTTGTTTGCTTTTATCTACTAAAAACTGTTATCTGTACCAATCTTAATTAAAACTGGAGTGGAGATAGTTTAAGACCCCTGGAATAAAATAGACGAAACCACGAACGGACTCTAGTGTAAATTTATTTTCATTTTCATATATTTCAGCCTATTATTATACAGATTTGGGTTTGATATTACTTGTCTTCTCAATCAATTAAAGTCCATTATTTATTTTATACAATCAGCACAGCACAATCTGGCGGTCGAGCTTTTTGTAATCGTCTCCATAGATAAACATCATTTTACTTTGATTAAACTAAATGTCCGTATACCTTTTGATGCCTGAAGTGATATAACAGTTGGGCAAATGAAAGTAAAAAATAATACTGTAACTGAACCAACAAGGGAAAAATCCAATCCAAAAAATGTTCGGGAAAACGGAAAGAGCACGAATTTCGTCCAATACTGTTTTTTCGTAGAACCCGTACCATGTGACCTCCAATGTCCGTAGGGATAACGTGGAGCAGTATCAATGTAGGTTAAAAGTCGAGGCAGTTAGATTTCACAGTACAAGTTTGTGAATTTTTCTCAAAAACTATATTATCTAGTCTTAGTTCTCTAAATCTAGACTTTCGAGCTATCGGTGATACAAGCTTATTTAAACGTTACAAAATCGAAAACTGTTTGTTTTAAAAAGGTTTTTAGATTTTTGACGTCTTCTGGTAAAAAATAAGGTTGTAGATTATGTTTAAACCTAACTAGAAATTCTATTCAGAAAATGCCTATTCAGGAAGACTCAACACGAAAATTTTGCATAACATTGATTTAATCATAGCATTTAACTTTTATGTCATCCAGTATAACCTAATTGACTCATTTATCTAAACATTTGGTTTACATTAGACTTTGTAAAAGCATTTATATTGATCCAACCTTTTTTCCCAAGAATTGAAATAAAACTAAAACATAAAGCTATCAACTCGAGAGCCTTTCAAAACATTTCTTCAAACAAAACAATCTTGGTTGAACCGCTTAAAGCTCGTAAAAGGATAAACTGAAATCAAATTCAAAATGTGTCACCGGGGAATAATCCTTCGCTTTTAAAACAGACACTATCGTCCGCCGCGGGACATCGCCGATTTATTTCTTTACAAACATCGATGCCATTCGGCGTCGCTTGCGGATTCGTGGAAACTTTTTGTGAAATGTCTTTTACAAACGAAAAAATTACAAATGACTTTTGTGATTGGAAAACATGGTGATTTGATAGGAAACGATTCATTTTGTGAACATTGTGAATATCAACTCACGAATGCTTTGTTGAAATTCGTTGTCAATTGATAAAATGGGTACGGAATCCTTAATAAAGAGACACAAAATGTTTGTCTCTTTATTATTCAATAATGATTTTAACAATAGTAATAAAAATGTTTTTTTACTACATATTATTTACTACATAATTTTTAATGCCATTAAAGAAATTTAAAACTCAAAACTCAAACTTTTTATTATTTAATGACATTTTGGATCTTGAAAATTACTTAAATGAACCCGATACACAAATTTCAAACCCTTAATTAAAAACAAGGCGGATTAAAATTATTTTCAGACTAATGATTAAATCTAGTCCATACCGCTTTAGCACTAAATAAGTAGACGAGCTTCAAAGCCATTTTAATAATGAAATTATCCCTGAATTATTTAGCGTCTACATATTTTAGTTGATTGGAACTACTGAAAGGAAAATTTGTTATGTGATAATTACTTGAGGCCATGGTCTGAATAATAGTTTATTTTATTTTCAACCAAATTTAGTAATGGTCACGATAAGGGATGAATATTGAATACACGTTGTTAGCGGAACCTCTTAATTACCTACTACTAACTGCTAGCTTCATGGAATAACAAAGAGGAAACATTGTTTCTGTTTAGGTGGCTGGAAATAATATCTTATATACATCACCAGGTGCCGCCCGCGTGGTACATCATTAAAAAAATCGGTACTACTTATATACTTATGCCTAAAAAAACGAGAAAATAATAAACACTGAGGATGTGAGATTTTTTTAAGTAACTATGCTAGACAAGATTAAAAGTTCATTTAATTTTTTAATTATAAAACATTTTTTTCGAAAAGTATAATTATATTACGAATTTATTATACCCAATTGAACGCTCCACCTGGCTCAGTGATTAAAAATACCACAGTCTTGTGCTATCTAAGTATATTGCTTTTCTATCTGTATGTCCGTTAAACTAAACCACTGAATCGATATTAATAAAATATAAGGTTATTGATAGAGCCCGGAGGAAGACTTCGATACTTTTTATCAACCTATCGTGAGCTATTACGACATTCACCTTATTATTACTCAAAGATTCTAGAACAATCTTTTTAGTAAACTTTGCAACCAACACAGGGTTGTTAGATTTTTTTTTTATCACAATGTCCATTGATTTTGTAATTATTTAGTAACATTAGATAGAAAGACAGAAACAATTACAATATCTAATGGTGCCATTTACATAGCCAAATACACACATTAATCTAACGATTGCTGATTAATGCTGATAAGTCGCAGCAGCTAATCACTGAGGCATCAAAGAGTGCTAACCGCTGGCACCTCATTTTGTTTGTGCATTAATAATACCATGAAATATTTTCATTTATACTAAGAAACAGTTGAAAAAGATATGGAACTGGCAGGATTTGAAGCTGTGACCTTATTGCACACCGGGCAGTCGCTTTAGCCATCCAGCTTCGGTCGCCTCTTACCAGAACCCTAAATTTCTCAACTGTATGCAAGTAAAAAAGGTGTGCAGTAAGGGTCGCAGGTTCAAATCCTGCTGTCTTCTTTTCAACTGTTTCTTAGTATAATTTGCTAAGCATAGCCATAGTAAAATAAATAAGTAAGTTATCTTCGAACAAAGGTACATCGCGCCGTTTGTATGTACGCGTAGCGCTTGCCACGCCCCGTGTTCATGTGCGTACGCACGCACACTACGCCGCTCGGCCCAAACTCGGTCAACGGCAGTGCGGGCCGTGTCATTACTGTGAGCGGTCGGTGTTTGTTTAAAAAATTAGGTAGGGTTACGCGCTGCACTGCAAAATGTCTTCGCGAGTCAAAAGATATTATTGTGAAGTTTATGGTTTTTCTAACGACACTATTTCAATTTTATTAATATAATATTGGTCTATTTGACAAAGAATTTAATTTCATAGTATTATTCTCTCCATAACCATTTCTAGTCATTGTATTTTGGTTGGTATAACTTACACATAACAATTATTGCCAATAAACAAACAAAATTGTATGAATTATTTGAAAAGATGGTGATCATGAGTTTCTCACCAGCTCTTCTCATGATGCAACAATACCCATCGGAGCTGGTACTTGGATTGATTTTAATTCAAACCTCAAAGTTGAATTGAAATCAATCTAAGCTCCGGTGATTCAAATCATTTTGTTGCAATTAATATTATAATTTAATTAGCTTAAGTTTTATTTTAATTTTATTTATTTGAACGTTGATGTTTGTTTTGACGTGTTCAAGCATCTTTTAGGGCCTATGGAAATAAATGATTTGACTTTGACTTGACATAAATAAATGCTTTGTTTTGTAAAAAAAACGTTTTTTTTTATAATTAAAAAAAATATTTCTGTACAGGTTATTTAAAATATCAATCTGACAAGTGACAGCCCTACGCCTCGAGCAAGTTTAGGTATCGCACGCTCCTAAACGCCGGGAGTTGGCCTACTTATCTAATTTACTATGGCATAGCTAAATGCCATAAAAATAATCTATTTGCATTTATGTTTCCAAAACTTAATCTTTTCACTTGTTAGTCATACAATCATTTAACAAACTATTTTACTTACTTTTTACTGTTGCAACAAAATGCACTGAAGGTACTTACTACGCAAATTTCTACGTTAAATGAACTAGAGCGTGACCTTGACACATTTAGCCGAAACCTGTTTGTCCCAACCCTGATTCACACACATATTATAATACCGCTCTCTCCGTGAACTACGTGTTATGTACGGCTTTATTTACATAAGCTGCGATGTTGCTGCTCCACGCTAAATGACACCCCGTCTTAAGTGTTAGCGCGCACTTGCCACGCGGATTTACGACGCATGATGCGTAATTTTACCTCCATTCGTGGCTTTTTAGCACTTATAAGAATATTTTATTGTTTTGGTGTTGCTATTTAAATAATCTTCGAGCTAGTTAGAACAGCTTTTCGATTGCCTACTTTAATCAATTGCCTATTTACAATACTCCTGCCGCGACAAAACTTGTAGTCTTCCTGATGGTAGATCAACAATTCACAAAAGCAGCCGCTGCAGCTGAGGACTACGGTGTAATGCCTCATACGCCAGTAATTTCAGAGCCTGATCTCACCACAAAACCGGAACACAGTAATGCAATACTACTATTTGACGACAAGTTAAAGGTGAGACGGTGGTGCAATTTCAAAAAGCCACGCTTGATAAACACAGGTAAACCAGTACTGAAAACCAAGAAAATATTACGGGTAATTTATTTGCCAACAAACCAGCACTCTTAAGATTAAAGTATGCAAACTAATAGATTAGAATTATAGATTTAGAACCTTCTGGAACGTCTACAAACAAAGCCTTATTACACAACGTCGACTTTGTTTTGCTTCTTTTACTATTTTGTTACGAGTAAAAAGAAGAGAACTTTTATAAGGATATAATATTATAATTGTTGTGGTTTTCTTTTGATAGTAATTGGTTAATTTATGCAAGACAATTTAAAAAAAACAGAATAAATAATAGTTTAAAAAAACTAAAAAACACGCTTTAAAAGTACTTCTAACTAAAAAGTGAAAAATAATTCCTAATATAAGGTGAAAATGGTAATGAACAAAAAATACTAGTACCTATTATTGTGAAAAAGCGTGGGGCGCTCTGTGCCATATTTTTCGTCTAGGTATTTTTAAACTATTATTTATTTTCTACTTTTTAGTTTGATTTATTTATAAAAGGGTTTTTTTTATTTTAATTTTTTTTTTATTTTTTTTTATTTATTTTTTTAATTTTTCTAATTTTTCTTCAAATTATTGTATTGTCATCGATCTTTGACAGGTGTGCAAAATTTTAATGAAATCTGTCCGTTTAAAGTGGGTTCAAATCGAGTCCAAAGGAGTCGGTTACATACATACATACATACATACATACATACATACATACATACATACATACATACAGGTGAAGCTAATATAAGCGTGTTAAAAATATTGAAAGAAGAGCTTCATAAAAAACAGGTTTTCAAAGTTTAACTTTACACTTACTCAAGCACCTAAGGTTACCAATAGGTTTCTGATCTGTTAGTTTCCGTAAGACTCAAAGTAACTCGCTTCCAGAAAAAACATAGTTTTGACGTACAGATTTCACTACTCGGTTTACTTTCCTTTAAAATAAAATAAAAAATCAAAGTTCACCGTAATAATTTTGAAAACAGAAATCCACTCCTTTCATGTCAATATAAAGCCATTTCTCGCAATACTTTTATAACCAACGTTCAAACAACCTGCGAACAAAGAGAATACATTAACGTATAGTAATTTTTTATTGTATGAATTGTGAAGTGGATATACGAGGATTACTTATGTATTTCTTACTTAGTAGTGCATTTTTTGTAATTGCAGTCGGTTTTTTTGTATTTTTTTTTTTACAGTACTCCTGCCGCGACCAAACTTGTAGTCTTCCTGATGGTAGATCAACAATTCACAAAAGCAGTCGCTGCAGCTGAGGACTACGGTGTAATGCCTCATACGCCAGTAATTTCACAGCCTGATCTTACCACAGAACCGGAATACAGTAATGCAATACTACTATTTGACGACAGGTTAAAGGTGAGACGGTGGTGCTTCTTTGTGGGAGGTTAAACTGACGATGTATGTGACCGTTCACCGTGAGGTATCAGGTTCAATCCTGGCGAAAAATTTTTTTGTATTCGGAGCTGCACGGAGCCTGTAATCGTGTCAAGCTAAAGGTAAGAAAGAAAGAAAGAAGAAAGAAAGAAAAAACATTTAGCAATAGACTCGAAATTGCATGAAATTTTGCTTTGATTCCCTTCACAACATAAATTTACAATATGATGGATTTTTTTCCCATTCCCTGGGTTAATTTGGGGTTTACGTAACTGTAAGCGCCTCAATTTTGTAGGATATAACATTGAAATATCGGATTACACGCAGACGAATAGTACTAATATAATTTCAAACTGTATTCATTATCATTCAAAGCAGCCAATCTCTCTTATTTCCACACGCGACACCTATAACAAGATATAACAAGGTTATGAATACGTTGGTAAAAAAGCACTCATTCAAATTAAGACCCTCCCTGAATAATTCATTCAATTTGACAGGAGTGCCACTTTACTGACACAATTTGAATCTAAAAACGCTTGTGTCTAGAAAAATCCGCGTGATCCTAAAAGCTAAGAGGTTTTCTTTGCGGAAAACCGCATTACCATAATATTCGTTACATATCAACTTTCATGATCCTCTTTGAACAACGTTGAATAAAATTCATCTTTGTTTTTGCTGGTTCAGTAGTATATAATACCGTTTACAGCAAAGTCTTGAGTTCAATCCACGGGATGGGTACTTGTATTAATTGGGATTTTACCGTCAGGAAATTTTCAGTAGCATTATGGAATTTAGAATTGTGCCCGGTAGATGGTGATAGGCTCTCTTTCTATCAAATAGAACATACAAATATTGTTCACATTTTGTCACATCCTTCAGGGTAATATAGGTAATATAATTATAAGTTTAAAAATGCGTACCTTAAAACGTATATTTTGTTTTTACGTTTTTTTTAAAGGTTTGACATGATGTAGCGCCACACGTTACTTATCTACCACAAGCGAGCTTATTCCGGCGCGTGCAAAATTCACAGTGAAATAAGGATAAGTGCTCACAATAGATGCGGAATACATATTTCCGCATCGCCGGTAAGTAGACGCGGTGTTACGAATGCGGTTACTACGAGGCACGTTGAAAAAGGATAATCCTTTTTAGGATTCCGTTGCCAAATGTCAAAAAACGGAACGCTTAATGAGTCGTCATGTCTGTCCGTCTGTCCGTCCGTATGTCACAACCACTTTTTGCCGTAATTATATATTATTTTCATCAAACC
The DNA here is from genome assembly GCA_905147285.1 of Hypena proboscidalis. Lineage (NCBI taxonomy): Eukaryota > Metazoa > Arthropoda > Insecta > Lepidoptera > Erebidae > Hypena > Hypena proboscidalis. Next base: position 21,418,674 of record LR990132.1, on the reverse strand, counting down.
AATACGTGTCTATGGATAGGTCTTCAAAAATGATATTGAGGTTTCTAATATATTTTTTTTCTAAACTGAATAGTTTGCGCGAGGGACGCTTCCAAAGTGGAAAAATGTTTGTCCCCTCTCCCCCCGTAACTTCTAAAATAAGGGAATGATAAATGTAAAAATAATATAACGATGTAAATGCAAACTTTCACTCAAAATTGGTTTGAACGAGATCTAATAATAAGTTTTTTATTAATACGTAATAAATCGTAAACCGCATTTTACCTTTCATTCAATCAACTCCAATATAATAAAGAATAAAGAAAAATATTCATTTAGATGTATAGTGGTACGGAACCCTACGTGCGCGAGTCCGACTCGCACTTGGCCGTTTTTTTATATTCAGGATTTTAAAAAAATATAACAAAATAACTATCTACGATTATATTCGTTACAAATACATAATGTTATCTTTTTAGGGTTCCGTAGTACCTACAAGGAACCCTTATAGTTTCGCCATGTCCGTCTGTCCGTCTGTCCACGGCATAGCGACGAAACCGTTGGTGCTAGAAAACTGAAATTTTGCATAAACATGTATGTTAACTAAACAAAGAAAGTCGTAGAATAAAATTTGGAAAAATATTTTTTTTTCAGGTAGCTCCCCTACATGTAAAGTAGGGATGTTTTTTTTTTGTCGCCTACCCCATAGTGTGGGGTATTGTTAGATAGGACTTTTAAAAACGTTTAGGGGTTGCTAAGACAGTTTTTTGATTTAGGGATCCGTTTGCGAGATAATTAACTTTAAAGAGCAAATTTTTGTTCGAGTAGGGCGTCCCCCCCCCTCTAAAAGCTAAACTGCTGGATCCTAAAATCTGAAAAAAATTGTGTCGGTAGTACATGTAATGAACTTTAAAGGAAAACTATAGCGGATAAGTTCACTTCATTAGTTCAAGAGGAATAGGGGTCCGAAATGTCAGATGCAGTTACTCAGAATATTTCGTTCAAAATTCTTGAAACATAAATAAACATACATAATACATATATAAAATCACGCCTTTATCCCACGGGGGTAGGCAGAGACGATGGAACGCCATGTGCTTCGCTCCTTACATACTTCTTTCGCTTCCTCAACATTCATACATCTCGTCATACGTGCTAGCTGGTTTCGTGTACTACAAACATTTCCTTTCTGAAGGACGCCATTTATCTGGTCCCTATATGTCTTTCGAGGATAAAATAAATAATAAAATAAATAATTTCGAGGATAACATAAATAAAATAAATTGAAAATAATCATTACATATCTAGGTCATACATAAGATCACGATTTTTATCTCAAGACGAACTACTAGAACAGGTTGAGTGAAAAATATAAATTATTTTACAAAAGGACTCGATAGATGGCGTTGTAGTGTGGGGTATCGTTAGATAGGTCTTTAAAAACATAATGGGGTTGCTAATACAGTTTTTTGATTTAGGGATCCGTTTGCGAGATAATTAACTTTGAAGAGCAAATTTTTGTACGAGTAGGGCGTCCCACCCCCCTCTAAAAGCTAAACCGATAGCTTAAAAAATCTGAAAAAATAACGGTGGTAGTATATGTAATAAACTTTTAATGAAAACTATAGCGGTTACTTTAACTTAATTAGTTCTAGAGTAATTGGGGTCCAAAGTGTAAAATGCAGTTACTTAGAATAATTCGTGCAAATTACAAAAACCTTTGAAAGTAATGACTTGTATGAAGATGTTACTTGTTTAATACAGATAGTAAATCCCTTTTAAGTCGAAATATGTTGTTACGACTAGCTACGGAACCATACTGCGCGTGGCCCGACACGCACTTGGCCGGTTTTTTTTTATTTTTTTTATTCCACTGAGGTGGAAAACAAGCATACGGCCCGCCTGATGGTAAGCAGTTACCGTAGCCTATGGACACTTGCAACGCCAGAGGCATCACTCGTGCGTTGTCGACCCTTTAAAAACCTATTATTATCTTTTTTATTTTTACTTTACGGAAGAAAATAGTCACCCATCCACGGCCGACCACGGTTAGCATTGCTAAACCACGAGCTCCACAAGTATACCAAAAACTATAATAGGTATAAAAACAATCTGATTATACAAAAAGGTTGGTTGGCCGCCAAAAACCTCATTATTAAACCAACTGTTTAATTAAAGATTTAATTTAATATAAAAAATATATACATAAGGCAACTTCCAGCCCATGCACAGCGCTCTTTCTTTAAAACGAAAATGCATCTGACTTTCAGCATCTCTATCCTAAGGCTGCCTGATGACTTCCCGGTCCTAGATCTTCCATTGAGAACCGGGGCCATCGTTTCACCGTGATCTACAAGACACGAAGGAATTATCACTACTAAGATGTTAACCCATTTCAAAGATGACTACAGCAATTTGATTTTACCATGAGCTCCACAAGAAAAATAAATAAAATCCTTGGTTTAATACAAGATCTTTTGCAAAATAAACAATATATTCATTGTAATACGAAATTGCCCATTTGTTATCCATTGATGGCTTTGCAATGGAAATAAAGAGGCTGGCAATCTCCCGAGACGATGCTTAGCACAACAAGCCATTTGTGCTAACTTTTTAAACATTATTCTTTTTTAAAAACTTATAGTTTGTAAACTTCACCACAATTTATACTGTTTGGTCTAGCTACGTACTTTATTGTTTTTTGTCTTTCTACTGCTGGTTGTTGCAATAGGTACATTAGAATGTCACGTTGTGAATTTTCTTTGTTTAGATTAGTCATTAGATTAATAATTACGCGGTATTCTTAGTCTTAAGAAATATAAATATTAGTACGGAACTGTCGATACGTGTTGTTGCTGAGTAAACCATTCGCCTAAGCATCTCTAAACCATTGGCCACGCCTCCTAACGGTAAATCTTTCATTTGCGTTCTGCGCACCGGCAGTCACACTCAAGGCGTCTAGCGCGACGGCTGTGCTCAACTAAATTATCTTAAAATCCCGCTGGGGTAAGTTTCTATAATTTCTATAAGCTTCTATCGTTTTACAACCTAAGTTAATTTTGTAAGGTGTTCCTTTAATAACTGTTAAAGTCTTAGCGTTGTAAACTGTCTTCATTCTTGATAACGGTACATTGACCTCCGTCATGCCGCCTGCAAAGTTAGTTCGCTTATGCTTACACGGCCTTATCTGGACTTCCAGGATTACCTTTCTGCTTATCCTTCTGCTCGAAGACTGCATCTGCTCTGTGCTGCAACGGGCTTAAAACTTCACGACCTACTCCGGCTCCACGAGGCACCTACGTGGTTCGGTTGAAGTCGACACCTACGCGTGACCCTCCATGACCTCTGCGGAAGAGAAGCAACCGCGTGGCGACTTTGCACACTTCAAAATTAGACGGATCCTAAGGCCAGTGTACCATTCTAGACTCATAGAAACTCGGTGACCAAATCCACAAGAAAAGGCAATAAATAATATTAAGTAGATACTATTTACTGTATTATTTATAACCCGACCTACCTACCTACCTGTGAGCCACCCCTAAACAACGGTGAGTGCCGCAAGAACAATATATTGCAATATCTGATTTTAACATAATATAATATAATATTACGCTGTTGTATATATATTGTGGTGTTGATGGTTTTTCTGACGTAAAATCCCAAATAACGCTTTGCCCTACCCGGGAATCGAATTCGACACCTTGCGGTGAGACGCGCATACGCTAACTGTTTGAACGACGAAGTTACATTTTGAATTTCAAAAATACATTGACCAACGAATATTATATCTGATTTCTCGTTAAACGTGTTCAGCAAAAAGTGAATAAATATGAATTTTTAGTGCAGCGACCAATCCTACTAACCGTATCCTACTAATATTATTAATGCAAAAGTAAGTGAAGATGTATGTGTCGTAGTTATTTACTCTTTCATGTAAAAGCTACTTAATCAATTAAGATAAGATTTTGCGCAGATGTAGCTTATAGTATGGGTTAAAATATAAGCTACAATACCTCGCAGGCAGAGCCACAAACTAGAGCTAGTTAGTTATGTTTCAAAGTTATAAAGGTCATTCCGTGTGGCTTACACGCTACGCATGCGACGGCACTGCAGCTCCAATGCCACAGTAACTTTTCAATGACCTCTTCCTTTATTTCTCTTTACAAGTACTCACAAACTCTCCGTCCATTCCTTGGCGATGGACAACAGACTCTAAACACACAGTTACACATCAAGGTATACAGATCCAGTATATGATGATCTCGCGCTGTATAGACCTCCCGTTCTATACAAGACCAGCTTACACTGGCAATGTATAGTTTGATGTGGAGCCGTGTACACTCCCCAGACACTACTTCAACCGCAATTCGTACAACATTTAAATCGTAAAGCATAGCTGTTTACTCAACAAATAAAGTGCAAGGATTATCTTTGTTTTACTCTGTTTTGTTTTGTACCGAATGTTGGAGAGTTTGGTCTTGTTCAAATGACCCAGTTTTTATTATATCTTAAAAAAAACAAATATTTTAAGTAGCAGATGGTTATAACATGAAACCTAAACATAACAGGTGAAGTGTGGGTAGTATACAACCCTGCTTGACTCTTTGAAATAGCACACGCATGTGTATAATGTTAGGTAATGTAATAAGTTCAATGGATTGAAAAAAAAATATTTCTTTTAGTACCTACTTGGACGGGTCTAGTCCTAATGACACACTTTAGCAAATCGGCTAACCCTACCAGAGTGATTTCATATGGAACAATTTTATATAAAAAGGTTGGAATGAAACTTAAGTATTAATAAAATATAAAATACTGACCGTCCAAGCAAGTTCTTAAGATTACGTCCGAGTGCTTGAGCACGTTGAATTTCTGTTAAGAGTTGGAGGTTTATGCGGCAATGGCTTTAGAACTAATGGATATTGTATTGTAATGCTTGCAGCTGTTACGATGCGAGTGCAGCTTTACTGCAAGCTATTCCATGTAGTAATGAAGGTATTATTAAATAGAGTACAAATAGGATTGTAGAACATGCGAGTTTATGCTTAATCCTGTTATTTGTTGAGGAAATTGTTGTTAATTTGGTAATTCCGTTGTTGGGTTACGAAGTTTGGTGAAAAAGGGTTTAAATAAGATAAGTTAATTGCACTCCACTGCCTCGATGGTCTAGTGGTTAGCGAATGCGCCACTAACCATGAGGTCTCGGGTTCGATTCTCGGGTCAGGCGAAGTGTTAGCACGGAGTTGGAATTGTGCCCGGTTGGCGATAGGCTCACCCCTATCCCTTAGGACCTAAACGTAACAGGTGAAACGGGTGTTGTACACCTCTGCCACACCCTTCTGGGTAATATAGGCGTGGTGTTATGTTATGTATGTTAGTTAATTGCAATCGCGCTGTTACTATGTTACGTGAGAGATTGTCTTGACAGACAATTACTGAGTTGATTTATTTCTTACTTTAGAAGTGAAAAGGAGAAAGAATATAATAGGCTTTCGAGTACTAGCTTGAGTTATGGCTTTAAAAATGCTTATATTTTTCTGAGTATAAATGTAAAAGAACTACCCAAACTATTGTTTGAGAACGGAGATTTTCAAAAATAATTCATAGCTTAGAAAAATAGAATTAAGTCAGTAATCATCGATCATGAATTACAACTATAAAATGAAAAAATAAAGATCGAAGACAATCTAAAAGGAAAATCAGTCATATTAATAAAGTCGGTAAAACATACTACCTACCTATCTTATGATATAACTTTCATCTCTGTACTTTTGGGCCCAAAACTGTATGAAAGAGAAACTCTCTCCTTTGTAACAAAAGTTATTCGAGACTTTCGACGACATTATAATTACTATACCAAATCCAATGAAAATTGTTCTAGTCTGTTATCGATCGCACCCACACCTGACCAAGCTGTGCAAGAAATAAATCATTACTTCGCCAATATTGGAAAAAACCTTGCAAGTAAAGTCCGCTGCCCCCAATCGTCACACAATACTACACCAATCACACGCACATCTCATTCGATGGTATTACTCCCTACAGACGAAAAAGAAGTCCATAAGACACTCATGTCACTACGCAGTGATTGTGCTGCGGGTTGGGACAATCAATACACACTCAATACACTAAAACAAAACAGGTTAGCCATTGTCCCTCCGCTGACACACATCTGCAACCTGTCGCTCTCATCAGGAGTATTCCCTAGAGCCTTTAAAAGAGCCCTAATACACCCTATCTATAAGTCTGGAGACCGAAATCAAGTCACTAACTACAGGCCTATCGCCGTCCTGCCTTCAATTTCCAAGATTCTCGAACGTATATTGAACTCGCGCCTCACGAACTACCTGGAAAAAAACCACCTTATTTCACCAGGACAATATGGTTTTCGTACAGGCTTGTCTACTAACGACGCAGTCCAAGATTTAACGAATTTTATTGTGAGTCATTTGGACGGAGGGCAGAAGGTGTTAGGCATATTTCTAGACCTGGCGAAAGCCTTTGATACTGTTTCTGTCTCCATCCTTATAGATAAACTTGAAGCTATAGGAATAAGGGGCCTCCAGCAAAAATTATTTATTGACTACCTAAAAGATCGTACACAGAGTGTTAAAGTAAATAATCACGTAAGTACTGAACTATCTATCACACACGGCGTTCCCCAAGGTAGCGTAATCTCTCCTACCCTATTCTTGATTTACATTAACAATCTGTGTGCGATCAGTCTTCCCAAGGGTAAAATATGCTCTTTTGCTGATGACACCGCCCTATTATTTTACTCAGACACGTGGGAAGAAACATACAGGAATGCTCAAAATGGGTTGGACATTGTAACAGAATGGCTACAAAACAATGCTCTCACACTCAACACAACAAAAACTAAGTGCATGCCATTCACAATGCGAAAATCCTTCAACTTCGTAAATTTACCCCACACCATAACTGCACATTCTTGCTTCACCTCGCTACACTCTACATGCACATGTACACACCTCTGTAGGACAGACACAATTAAATACCTCGGCGTTACCCTAGACTCTTACTTGGGCTTCCATCCACACATTGATGCACTAACTACCAGGATAAGAAAACTCATTTATGTCTTCAAAAACATATGACACGTGGTGGATGAAGGCCTAAAGAAGACTATTTACTTTGCTCTCTGTCAATCGCTACTTGTGTATTGTATTACATCATGGGGAGGAGCCCACAAATCCACACTTATACACCTAGAACGCGCACAGCGGGCAATACTGAAGGTCTCGCTCTTCCTACCATTTCGGTTCCCCACGACTCTGCTCTATAAAAAGAGCGAAGTCCTAACTGTGCGGCAACTTTTCATACATCAAGTAATTCTAAGACAACACTCACTCTTGCCCTATAATTCGTCACCACTTCCCTCTAGTCGCCGCTTTAACCCAGCTGATCGCTCACTTGCTCAATTTACTTTCCAATTTTCTAACCGCTTTTTCTATTTTCTTGGAGCTTATTTATATAACAAAATAAATAAAAAACTAGTAATCTATCCCCTGACAAGACACAAATGCAGAGTGAAGCTTGGAGAATGGCTGATGACTTTGGACTATGAAAGCACGGAGTACCTCATCACCGTACCGGCTTAACATTTTAGACTCTCTACGCACTACATATTCTCAATCCACTTTATCCCTCTCTCACACACATACACACACCAACACACACACAAACACATACATCAAACTGACATGTTATACACAACTATTACACCCTAACTCAATTAAAGAATTACCACCTACCACATATCTAAATATGTCCTTTTAGTCTTGACATTGTTGTTATTTAAAATTAAAGGGCGGGGGCCTGGTGACCTGAAATACAGGTATACACCTAGTTTGGGCACCAGTCTCCCCACAATATATCTGTAATAATATTGTTATGTTCGAAGTCTAAGCAAATTGTATTTAGGAAATATTGTGGTGAGAAATAAATCATTTTTATTATTTTTATTATTTATTTATTATTATTTATACTTACCCTCAATTTCACAGGTGTAAAATAAAACTTATTGGCTGGATAAACACATAACACAAATAAATGAGGTGCATACAGCTGTGTTTTTTTTCAAGTGTAACTTGTGTCACTTTTAAATTTGGTCGGGTTATATTTAATAGGTCGGATAAGATCTATTCGGAACCTCTGAAACTGGCCCTTATACTATAAGTTGTATGACTTCTATGGAAAATTATCTTAGTACCAACATTACTCTTGTAGTATCTTTTGTTTAGACTATGTACTGATAAAATATGTCTTTATCAATAATGTATAAAATGCTTAAATATAAAATTTTATTTTTTTATTTATTTACTTTAAGGAAAACATACAGCATTATAAGTACAGATAGTATAGTGACATAAATTGAAACAGAAAGCCAACAAAGTTTTCACAATAATATTATACATAGTGTGAACAAATCGAAAATAAATAAAGAAAATAACAGTTTATATAATTACTAATATTACAAGAAATGTAATAATATGTATATATATATATTAGATTTAAAGTTTCAACAATAACTTGCCATAAATCACCGATATTGTTTGTAAATAATAATAATAATAAATACTCTTTATTGTACACCAAAAAACAAAAGAAAGGTACAAAAAACGAACACTTTAAAACTAGTTGCACAAACGGCGGTGTTATTGCTTAAAGCAATTTCTTTTACACAACCTGGCATGGAGAATAATCATAGGAAAACAATATAGCTATGGTATACGTAAAAAAATAAGATAGGATATTCTTAAGTCTATGTAACACTAAATAGTTAGCATGCGTTGTATCAAAAATAGGACCTGCCGCTATTATTCACAAAATCACAGATAATATTACTATCTTCTCACGCAACATTATTGCCGAATCATGTACATACCCATAGTTATATAGGCACTTAAGAAGCACTTAAGTATTTATTGGTAAATTAGTTTTAACCACGGCCTCGATAAGCCACTTCCGTAATCCTAAATCAACAGTCTCACATTACTACAACAGATTCAAGCAGCTGTTATGTTAATAGAAACATAATAATATATCTAAGAAGAACTTAGAACTAGTTTGGTTTGCGCGAACATAACATAACATCGCGCCTACAATACCCATAAGGGTGTGGCAGAGGTGTATAACACCCACATTTCACTTGTTTTGTGTAGGTTTCATGTAAGTGATCATATCGCCATCCCACATGAGAATTTCCTGATAAAAAAATCGCAAATAAAACGTTTTCGACCCGGATATCGAACCCGAGACCTCACGTTTAGAGCACATTACGCTTACTACTAGACCAACGAGGCAGTCATGCGAAAATCGTATCAGAATATCACGCGTAATAATATATTACCTAAATGGATGCAACAAAGCTATATGCAAAAAACTGCCACATTCACAAACTTGCGTACGTAGAAGCACGCACAACGCTCACTCACAAGCACACTCGCCCAGCTCGCATTCCTCCACCCGCGTGCCGCACGCTCGGCGCAAGCCTCCCAAACTACACGACTCCTCCGAGTGCACGATGAGTGCGTCACTCGCCGGCTGTTAGCGGTCCGACCAAGGCGGCGAGGAACTCCCAGGCTCGGCTGTCGAAGCGGTGGAGGGAGAGGTACCTATGATAGAGAGTGCGCCAATCGCCATCTATCGGGCATAAATCCGGAGTCCGCGCTGCTTTTGGGAATTTACTGCCTGAAAATTTTCGAATAACGCTTTTGCCAAACCAGGCCAAGACCTCACAGTGAGTCGTTTATTACCGCTAATCCTATGAGGCCAAACGACAGAAAAGCCGACGACGAAAAGTTGTACGAGCAAAAAATTTAATGGATATAATTTTATGAAATTTAACTTATGAAGCAGCTTGATAATTGATAATATCATAATTTATAATGACAATTTGGAAACTAAAAATAAAACGATCAAAACCTAGATTTACATCTTTTGAGCAAATGTATTTATACTCTAAGGTCGTAAAATAGGTCATAATTGTGTATGATAAAATGAATTTAAAAATATACAAACTATAAAACTTATTGAAGGCATGTCGACACGATCATAATTAACTCCATGGCAAAGAACATCCAATTTAAAATTCCTTTATGTTCGGTTGAAAAATGAGTAAAAACAAAATTAAACCATCTGAACGCACTCCAGCGTGTTTTCATTCAAAAAGAGAAAAGCTTCCAAAATGGCGTATCATTAATTAAAGCACGTTAATTTTAAAGCTCTTTACTTACAAGCTCAGTTAAATGACGGCCATTTTTCTGAGTACGGAAGCGCACAACTAATTAATCACATTGGCACAATTATGCAACCAGATTACTTGTTTAAAATATGTACCTATATATTCAGGTAAAGAATTATAGGAATATTGAATACAAACAGAAAACAGATAATTCACGTATAACTCGAGAAATAATTACAATTATGCTTGATAAGTAATTATTTTTGAAGAAGTGATTGTTGAGTAAATTTTTTTTATTCTTTTTCGTACACATTTATCGTTGAATGGTAGTGGTAGAGCTATCGTGAAAAAACTTGACGGCAAAAGTATCAACGTCTATCCTTAAGGTAACTTACTGTCAAAGGAATTCTATTGGGTTCCTTTTAATGCTGAAATGATACCCGAATAATATGAGGAATACCATCGTTACATCATACATTTAAAAAATAACTATTTAAAAAAACTTTAGTAGCAATGGGAGGTATAATTAACTTTCCTATTCAAAATTCTCTTGAACACGGTTAAAATCGAAAAAACCTATCCTTGCAAAAATACATAATTCTCGCTTAGCAACGTAATTTTCTGAAAATCTGGCAAATTTTTACAAGTAAAGTCTAAGCTCCAAACATGTTATAACTTTTTATACTGGGATATTTATTTTAAGTTACTTAAAAATTATTCTGAAAACCATCGCCTGAAAACTGTTATTACCTTAAACGTATAATTGGTAGTAGTCAAGCTGTGCCTGATAGCTTTTCCGGTAATTGAGTGTCAGTTGAAACGAAAAATTTATTAAAGCTGAAATATTCCAATTTGTAACTACAATAAAAAGTCCTTTTTATTTTAAAAAGGCTTTATTTTTACAGTTTTTTAATGATATTGCCAGATTGCGGAGCGGATTGCGTCATAATAAGAATTTAAAAATAGTTTGACTGCCTCGTAAGTCAAGTGGTTGGCGAAAGCGACTTCACACTGCGTCTCGGATTCGATTTCCGGGTTGGGCAGAAGTGTAATTTGGAAATTTTCCTTCTGTTAACTCTCAATAGCAGCCATAGAGTTTTAAATCGTGCTTGGTGAATGGTAATAGGCTCATCTTTAAATAAGCTCACATGGTACTTAAATCATAACTGGGTGTTAAACACCTCTGCTACACCCTTTGGAATGATAATGGCGCGATGTTATGTAGTAATTCAGGGACCCGCAAACAGCAATTCTGAGGCCAATCTACCCAATTGCCAAAGCTTTGTACATCAATATTACAGCACTTCAGAGCTATAATTGTCGAGATTCCTTGCTTCTAGTGCTAAATTGATCTCATCTCCAATTACGTCACAGAGACAAGATCCTCTTCGCAGAATGTTGATGTCTCTGACAATCAACGTACAGATGCGTAACATTTCGGGAAGACATTTTAAGTGCTTGATTCCATTTGCAGTACAGAGAGTAATTTAATTTTTAAAAAAAGTACATGCTTGCGCCCTAATTAAAAAAAGAAACGTCTTACGTTTATTTTTGACACTTCAACAGAGCAATATCTAGTGGTTCAGTTTCCAGTAAATATCCTAATTGACATAATCTTATCTGGTTACATAGATTTTTCAGACGGTGCGTACGGGCTTCGAAAACATGCGTTTGTAACGTCTGTCACTACGTAAGATTGTGATACGAGATCGCTGTAGGTATAAGCCAGCATTTTTTTTAACGACGCCCGCACCAGGAATATCTCCTGTGTCGCGGGGTGTTTACAAACATTATGTCTCACACATTAAGCGCACCCACAGTCAGAATAAATCTTTGCGGATCAAACAAAGATTTGTTCCGTGTGGGGATGGAACCCACAACACCAGGGCGGTTGAAAGCGGCGAGGTGACCGCTTTAACCACTACGCCAACCATGCACTCAAAACTCACTTTAAGAACGCGTTGCTTGTTGTTTGTACACTGATTTACAAAAATGTAAAAACTTTGCAAAAAGCACTTAGCCTTCCCCAGCCATGTATGAATACATCCTAAATTTATAAATTAGTTTTATGCCGACTTTACGAAAAAACAGAGTAATAAAAACGTTTCTCTGCGAATCGAGATCTTGGAGCACCGTTCAGTTAAATTGAGTCACGTTAAGAAAAATATTCCCAGATTAATATAACAATTTTCTGTACTTTCGTTAAAAACTTAGTTATTAAGATAACTTAATTACTAATAAATACTAAGTAACGTTCTTAATATAGTATTAATATAAACAGTTTTATTACTATACTCTATCCTGTAATGAAAAAATAGACATAAACAATAGTTGAAAAAATAATTAAGAAACATTTTTTTAATTTCATCGACAATCCGGAGGGAGAAAATAATATACAATTGTCAAAATATTAGGCGTGCTAGTTTGTTTATCTATAAGACACATTTTTATTGCTATTAGAAATAGAAATACGACCGATGACCGGCAAAATAAAAATGTATAAGGATAGTCTATGGTAACGTTACTCAACATAATCATTCGGAAAAGTCGTGAAAAACGAATGTCATGATTTTTTTTGAAGAAAATTGGTTGCCGGCTTTGTCACGATCGCGATGTCATTGTTGTACCTGTATACTTCTAAGTTAATTGCTAAGTTCAACTTTGTTTCAAGGTCAATGCTACAAGTTCAACTTTGTTTTTTTGTTGTTTGATTGATTCCATGTATGTATTCACATATTCAGCACATAACTTTTCTTTTTTTTTTTTAACTCTTTACTTTCTTATGCACCTACCTTTGTTCTTTCTGCATCACCTTAAGGTTGACTGGTAGAAAATGCCTAAGGCATTAAGTCCGCCGTTGTACTATATTTTAAGTGCAAGAAGTTTTAAAATAAAATAATAAATAAATAAATTCCAGTTTCGTGGAACCACTGATTTATCATAATTTTCGTACGTACCTCTCGTTCCAAATCAGATCCTATATTTATTTAGGTAGCCGCTTATATATATTGTAGTTTTTGGTTACATATATTCATTTTCAAACATATTATGTATATTTAAATATTCTAATAACTTAATCAAAAAAAAAAAAATTGAATACCTAACTATGTACAGCTGTAAGAAAAATAGAACTAAAAAATTTTTAAGTTACATCATTTCGCCGTTAAGACGCTGACAACAATACCATGACTTAACAACAAACAATGAATATTAGATAGTGATAACAACACAATTTCATAAATTTACTTTCATACGGAGGGAACAGATTTACGGTTCTTCATTTACAGTAATTTACGAAACCCTTAAAATATGCTGTCTTTCACGTTCTCCATAATTTATACTGTCACGCAAAAACGAGCCAGTATTTTAGCACCATCTAAACCTAAGGCAGTAAATGCCCGGCTGGCGGGTTAGAGATATGATAATATTCCGGTGACAGATCGCAGACTTATCTCCACATAACCTTTCACCGATTTTACGACTTCGGAGATAAAGTGCTGACGCATGTTTATTCGTCCTCGCTCAAATGTTATTTTGGAGGCAAACAAAAATGTAATGAGAGGCTGTATGGATGAGGTGTAAGCAGAAAAGAGATTAACGCGTTGGATTACCCTTAAATTGATGACCGGATGGCGGAGTAGGTAGTGTACCTTTCGATCGATTCCCACTTAAGTCAAATCTTTGTGTGCATGAACATGGGGGATTGTCTTAGTCTGTGTGTTTCTATGTGTGATAAGTATGTATTTACAAAAGAAAAAGTATATGTGTATTAGTATAAGCTATTCTAGTACTCAAAGTACAAGCTGCTTAGTTTGGGACTAGATGGCGTGGTGTGCTAATTGTGAAACATTTATTTAATAATGGTTAACGGACTTGTATTTAGGCATGTGAGACGTAAATAGATCATTTCCCGTTCATAAAAATCTTTACCTTTCAATCATCTGCTTGTAAAGCAAACTAGGTAATTACAGAATTTTATTATGAACCCAACTCCTCCAAATTAATTAAAGTTGCTGAAAAATTATTATTATCGCCCGATTTGCAGGAGATATCGAAAAACAAACGGTACTGAGATAACGCCCGGTGACAGTAACAAGTGCTAATTTAACTTTTGTGAATCTTTACGAGTTCAAGACATTGGGGGATGAATCCCGAATGAGGCAACCGACTACTGGATTAGCATAGCCACTGTTTTGTTAATGTTGGTGACCCAAAACGAGAAGAAACCATTGTATCGGGTCACGTAGTTTGAAGTATTTATTGATTGTTACTATGTTTAAACTCGACTTGGCATCTGGATTTGATGTTTAATGACACAACAACATTCTTCGTTATATTCCATTCACTCTCATTTGGCTAAAAAGCAATAAATGTTAGGACTAAAGATCACGAATCAATTTGTTTGAACATGGATAATAAAACATGACTCAAGGGACATTAAATAAAAATACTTCATGAGGAAAAGCACATTTTACTTTACATACAATAACGTACACTGGAGAACAAAATCAAAGTCATTAAATATTTGAAAAGGCTCTTAATTTTGACAAAGTTACGTTTAATTTTGAGCAAACTTAAATCTTCTTAATCAATTAACGTTTTCACTGAAAATGCCTGACGTAAAGGAAGTGAGAAGCAAGATAAAGTAATAAGCTAGCTGAACAATAATTTTATGTTCATAGTTAATCTGTTGGGCACAAAAAGGTTTGCTACAAAGTTCGAAATAGGAGTAAACCTAAATGAAAAAATAACAATAAAATGACTAAGCCCCAATTTTACAGGTGTTAGATAAACCTTATAGGCAGGATAAGCATATTACACGCATAAATGAAAGTGACAGCTGTGTTCTATTGTCAAGTGTTATTTCTGTCACTTTTAAATTAGGTCAGTTTATATTTTATGGGTTGGATAATATCTATCCGGAACCTCAGAAACTGGCCCTAAATGTATTTTATGGAGGAGGTATTATTATTTTTATTTAGTTGACTTTTTTAAATTTATTAGCCTCGAATGTCACATTGTGAAGAATATATTCGATAATCTGAACGCTCTAAAATCACGTGGTTTGACAGCCTTATCACTGAAGCGCTTGTCTGTTTGTTAAACAGTGTCACATCTTGAATCAAGTCAAACAAGTGGATTGACGCATACGAGTACTAATACTCGCTCGGCTAGGCCTGTGTAATTAATTAGGTGTTCTAATTTTGTTAGTTGAGTCGTTTAGTGAGCGCGAACGGTGAATTTTGAGCGTCTAAGATGTTAGTGTGAATTTGTTTCACTAAGTTTGTTTAGTCTGTAGTTTGCATGATGAATAGGAAGCATCTTAGATCTATTTGCTTTGTAAATACAGTGGGTTAATAGTGTTGATTTATAATTCATGTTTAAAATAGAACTTTTTTCAAGTGTTTCCAACTAATTTCCGTCCACCGTCGGCTTAACGTGGCACGTTGATTAGCAAGATGCGTGTATTATTAAATAGATTTTAAACTTTATGTGTGCCAAATTTCATCGAAATAAGTGCCTAGCTTCTGCGGGTACGTGGTAGCTCTAAAAGTAGGCTATATTTATTTATTTATTTATTTCATACACGCACTTCACAGCTTACAAGCAGTAGGTAAATAATTTATATTGGAACAGTACGCCAATTACGAAGTACACAAAAAATATTTTAACTGTGTAATCCGAGAGTGAAAATATTCACATGCAAATCTATATAATACAAAAAATATGGATGTTTAAATTATTTCTGTAATACAATAAACTATCTTAAGGTTACGTATCTAATAAAATAAGCTCAAATTTATTTGTATATTTGTTCCACCCGAAAAAAAATGGGCACTGAATTTAGAGACATGAAAATGATGGAGTTAGCAACACTGCAGACGCTCTGACTAGAGGTTACCCAAATATCGAACATTGGAATACCTGAATATGTCTATAGATATTTCGTATTTTCGTTATAAACGGCAATAGAAAAATGTACGGATACATTTTAGTTTTAATTATTAATAATATATAAAAGTTTTATTACGGTCAAGTAGTTGTTTAAAATTAGAAGACAGCAATAGTTGTTTTCAATATTACTTTAAGTACAGGATTTTTGCAAGAAATTGAACATACGACCTACGAAACGTATTACAAGAAAGATTGGTGGTTTATTCTGAGTAAATTGTTCACGTTTATAGAATATCTTCGATTTTTATTACTTACAAGTAGAATAATACCCATACTAATGTATCACTTTACATCTTCATTTCAATCACTTTTTTGGATTTATAAGTGAAGAACGCGTTATCTGCAGTGTCTGCAACTCCAAATTTTAATGTCCCTAAATCGATAGTAGTATTAACAGGCGGGCCAAACAAATATGAAAATATTTTAAAAGCTTATTAGATTCAACTACACCTTTAGTTAATGTACACAAAAGTGGTCCGCCAAATATATTAGTTCATTTGATGGCCTGCCTGATAAAATCGTTGTGTAGCCTTGTTTTAAAGCATATTAGATATAAGTATACCTTCATAGCCTGGTGGACTTATGCCCCATAATTATAATAAGCACGTGCTTATGTGCGCAGAAGTGGTTTGTGCAGGCATGCTTGCAGGCAAGATGGAGTGTCATTAGACGTTAATCATAGTGGCAAAAAATATTTAGTTTGTCGGTTTTGCCTACCTGTCCACCAAAACAGCGCAACTTTAGGCTTAAAGCAATTTTAAATACACACCAAAGATTAAAGTGATTATATTCGGTTTTACCCCAAGTCCCATTTAACCTTTTTAATCCCTTATCTGTCTCACGACACCAAGCCTTCTACGGGAAAACAAAGCCTCCAAGCCTTTATCACAATTTATTATAAACAAGTTTCAAACAACAGGAACATAAGTCACGAGACGAGTGTTCAGAAAAACTATTTCATTTATAAATTGCGAGGGCTGCCATTTTATGACGCACAAAAATGTTTATCGAAGAATTTCGTCCTTATTTTTCATTGAAAAACGAGCTCAGTTTTGTTACAAATAAAACAATTCACACCTATTTTTGTCGCGGTTCCTCTTGAATATTTTATTCATTATAAAACTAGACTATTTTTCATTTAAATTAATATGTACTTGCATTATCTATGTATCTCATACATAATAACCCATTTGTTTAATCTGATGTCTTTATCGACAGGGAGTTATCAATTAATAATAGATTACTTAATCATAACAATCCCAACGGAATCGATAGCCTCGACATACGTTCAAGCAGTGCAGTCCCAAGCATAAGCTACAATGCACACAACATGATTCAAAACAAACATCTCAGCCAAACAAATATTTGTACCAATATCGATTGAACTTGCAATCCTTAGCAAAGTGGAGCAAAACACCACCAAGTTTATAGGTCATGTTGTGATTAGTTTATGAATTCATTCGGCTTTAATTACAAAATAAGGAAGTCAATTGGTTGGCTGTTTTCCGTACAAAAGTAATATGAGTTTAACTTTTACATTCTTAAGTATTTTCTCATTTAAAAACAACAACGATAACGTAAAAACAAATACTCATGAGTTTTGCCATATACTGGTTTTCATCTCTCCCAGTGAGAAGAGAAAATATTAAAATTATATTAGGAAACTCAAACACTACTCACGCTTCTGCTGTTCCAAAGTTATCTTGATCACTAGAATCACTAATTTACATTTATTTGCTAAATAAAACTACAGTAAACACTATAACAAACAAATATTATTCCATAACATTACGCCTATAATACCCAGAAGGGTGTTGCAGAGGTATACAATTAAATAAGCAAATAAATAGTTCCCCGCCACCATATTTGTTTATATGCGGCAGTACTTTTTTTTCTTTGTAAGTGTCGTTCGGAATCGTAATTCAAATATTTTCGTTAAATAAAATTAACCTAATAATATTTAATAAGTATGCGTTTATTTATTTATTCGAACATTTAACTACTGTTCGAGTTATAAAATATGTTAAAGAGTATGTTTTGATAGAAATATAAATATTTTCTATTTTATATTATGTCGATTTGAATGGAAAACCTCATTTAATAAAAAATATTTATGTCTACGTTTGTTTTAGAACTGCATGGTTGCTCCTTTACTTTTTTTTAGAGCCTGTTCATTTGTTGTTGTTGTCACTGTTATTATGTTTTGAAATTTGAACACTTGTTTTTACAAGCTAGTGAGGGTAAGCTTGTAAAAACAACTTTTACTCACTGGTATCGGGCATTCAAACAAGCCTTTTCGGGCTTAAGGGGTGACATTAAAATTAATTTCGTGGAAAATTTACATAATTTCAAACTTTGTTACATTTTATCTGATGAAAATGATTCTAATAAATAAAAAACCGGCCAAGTGCGTGTCGGGCCACGCGCAGTAGGGTTCTATAGAAAAATATTTTTAATTTTACTTTTTAACTAAATTATGGCGTCCTTCAGAAAGGAAATGTTTGTAGTACACGAAACCAGCTAGCACGTATGACGAGATGTATGAATGTTGAGGAAGCGAAAGAAGTATGTAAGGAGCGAAGCACATGGCGTTCCATCGTCTCTGCCTACCTCCGTGGGATAAAGGCGTGATTTTATATATGTATTATGTATGTTTATTTATGTTTCAAGAATTTTGAACGAAATATTCTGAGTAACTGCATCTGACATTTCGGACCCCTATTCCTCTTGAACTAATGAAGTGAACTTATCCGCTATAGTTTTCCTTTAAAGTTCATTACATGTACTACCGACACAATTTTTTTCAGATTTTAGGATCCAGTAGTTTAGCTTTTAGAGGGGGGGGACGCCCTACTCGAACAAAAATTTGCTCTTTAAAGTTAATTATCTCGCAAACGGATCCCTAAATCAAAAAACTGTCTTAGCAACCCCTAAACGTTTTTAAAAGTCCTATCTAACAATACCCCACACTATAGGGTAGGCGACAAAAAAAAAAAAACATCCCTACTTTACATGTAGGGGAGCTACCTGAAAAAAAAATATTTTTCCAAATTTTACTCTACGACTTTCTTTGTTTAATTAACATACATGTTTATGCAAAATTTCAGTTTTCTAGCACCAACGGTTTCGTCGCTATGCCGTGGACAGACAGACGGACATGGCGAAACTATAAGGGTTCCTTGTAGGTACTACGGAACCCTAAAAAATGAAATCAAAGCTTCAACCGAGGTAAAGTAACGTGACCTTACCGATCGCTAAATGTACACCATTCCAATACAGACTTCCACAGAGTCGCAGCTCCACAATATACACATAATATACAGAAATGATGAATTTGTAAGTGCTTTAGCTCGCTTACATGAAATATGACGCAATCTCGGGGGAACCTAGTATATTTTCACGATAAAATGCCGTAACTATGTCTTTCTGTGCCAGAATTCCGCTTTACATAACAATGCTAATATTCTAAGTGAGAATTATAATATGTTTCTTTGCGTTTGTGACGTGAACAAGGAAACGGTAGTTGACTGCATGATTTATGTGAGAAAAGTTGGTATTACGAAAAGAAACGGTCGCAAAAGACAAAAAAGAGTAAAAATCATCAAGATTTCTCGTTGTAAGTTTATATTTTTTAATTGTGTGATTCGCATTATTTCTAAAAGTTGTGAATAGTCTGAACCTGTATGACCATGATTGTGTATCTACATTCAACATACCAGAATCAAAATTGAAAATTGCGCAAAGTAGTAAAGCAAAACTTCACAAGTCAAAGGCAGTTCTTAGTAACATTGCAGGTTACATGACCGTTAACTTGTATACAAATCCCGAGTGCATACTAACTTTTAATTTATACTAGCTGTAAAGGCAATGCTTGTTTTACGAAACTATACTGATAGAATAAGCTGATGGTCAGATTTAGATAACTATTTTGCATTTAATCGTATAATTCTTAAGATAGACTATAAGCTACAAAAGCTGAGTGTAGTACGTTTTACGTTTCAAATTTTGATACGCTTTTGACGTGAGTAGTACCTAATCAGGACGCTCAGCAAACGCAAAACCGAAATCTAGTTGTTACTTTTATGCACAAGGAGCAGGTAGGGAAAAATATAAAACAGTGGAAAATCTTGCGAAGATTCTTTGGACAACTCCTAAGTAACTTTTATTACGCAAGTGTTAAATATTTTTGAGCATTATATCAAATTGCATGAACCTTAACAACGCTTTAAATAAGTAAATAGGTAAATAACAAAATATTGCAGCGCTTACTGCATTAGTACTACCCTTGAAGGCATCGGAGGCCTACCCTTAGTAGATCTAACTCGATAATAAAGCACACACGAAGCATTCCCCATTAGGCAATTAAAGCGATCGCTTACTTAGCTCAAACGGCACGTCCAACGATTCCCTTATCTTAATTACCCCATAAAAGTGAGAAATACACAATTTACAACAAAAAGTCACCGTTCTCAAGTAATTAAATATCGATACAAAAAACATTACCGAAATACGTCGTTAGGTTCAGTTTTGTGCGGTGTTTTAGCCGTATCTTGTATTCTTCACGTGTTTTATTTATTGTAAGGTTATTCAAGGTTAGTCCCATGGTATGAGCCTATCGCCATCCACCGGGCACAAATTCAACTCTGTTATTGGGAATCTCCTGACGGAAACTTTACAAATAACACTTTACCTGACACGACACTATTTTCGAGACAATAAATGATTTTTGATTTTTTTTTTTTGACGATAATTGAACCCAAGACCTTGCGTTGAGAGGCACATACGCTTATCACTTGACCTACTTTTCAGGACTTTCACAGGTCTTAAAAGGCAACCGAGACCACCGGCCTAATGCCTCCAATCCCACAGCTGACCACGGTAAGGATTGCTTAACTTATCTATCGGTCTGTGTAGCTGTGACTTAGCAACTACTTAACTTATCATTTCTAATGACATTGAAAGCTTTCAAATAAAACAATCACATAGACAGTAAAATGAATATGACTGAAGAAACTCAGTTGTAATTTTTTAGGGTTCCGTAGTACCTACAAGAAACCCTTATAGTTTCGCCATGTCCGTCTGTCCAAGGCATAGCGACGAAACCGTTGGTGCTAGAAAACTGAAATTTTGCATAAACATGTATGTTAACTATACAAAGAAAGTCGTAGAATAAAATTTGGAAAAATATTTTTTTTTCGGGTAGCTCCCCTACATGTAAAGTAGGGATGTTTTTTTTTTGTCGCCTACCCCATAGTGTGGGGTATTGTTAGATAGGACTTTTAAAAACGTTTAGGGGTTGCTAAGACAGTTTTGTGATTTAGAGATCCGTTTGCGAGATAATTAACTATAAAGAGCAAATTTTTGTTCGAGTAGAGCGTCCCCCCCCCTATAAAATCTAAACTACTGGATCCCAAAATCTGAAAAAAATTGTGTCGGTAGTACATGTAATGAACTTTAAAGGAAAACTATAGCGGATAAGTTCACTTCATTAGTTCAAGAGGAATAGGGGTCCGAAATGTCAGATGCAGTTACTCAGAATATTTCGTTCAAAATTCTTGAAACATAAATAAACATACATAATACATATATAAAATCACGCCTTTATCCTAATAATAATAATACCCTTTATAATGGGGTTGCTAATACAGTTTTTTGATTTAGGGATCCGTTTGCGAGATAATTAACTTTGAAGAGCAAATTTTTGTACGAGTAGGGCGTCCCACCCCCCTCTAAAAGATAAACTGATAGCTTAAAAAATCTGAAAAAAATCACGGTGGTAGTATATGTAATAAACTTTTCATGAAAACTATAGCGGTTACTTTAACTTAATTAGTTATAGAGTAATTGAGGTCCAAAGTGTAAAATGCAGTTACTTAGAATAATTCGTGCAAATTACAAAAACCTTTGAAAGTAATGACTTGTATGAAGATGTTACTTGTTTAATACAGATAGTAAATCCCTTTTAAGTCGAAATATGTTGTTACGACTAGCTACGGAACCCTACTGCGCGTGGCCCGACACGCACTTGGCCGGTTTTTTTCATCTAGCACCACGTGCATTAATCTTTCAACAAAGTTTTCTACGTTCTTGTAATATGTATAAGTAGAACTTAATTGAGATTAGTGACGACCATAGAAATCTTAATAATAAGGCAATAGAAATGTCAAAGACGCGTGACCTTGTCGCCGCGCATCTGTCTAGTCAAACACAAGTGCGAGTTGAGGAATTGTCGTCTTAATGTCATCGCAAAAAGAATAATTTAGTTTGCAGGAATACAAGCGCATTTGTCTAATCGAACACAAGTGCGAGTTGAGGAATTGTCGTCTTAATGTCATCGCCAAAAAGAATAATTTTGTTTGCAGAAATATAAAAAGTGGTATTTGAAAACCGGCGACATGCGTCCCAGTGTTAAAAGATAGTCGATAGCATTTCTATTGACTAGTTATTAAGATTTCTATGGTGACGACTTTTATATGATACATTTTGTATTAATAGATACCTAAAGTCAACTAAGTTGTTATTTTAAATTACATCAGTAAGAGAGTTTTAGCATATATCCCTATTTTCAGGGTTGCGTAACCAAAGGGTAAAAACGGAACCGACTTCGCTATCCGTCTGTCCATCTGTCACCAGGCTGTATCTTATGAACCGTAACAGCTAGACAAATTAAATTTTCACAGATGATGTATAACTGTTGCCGCTATATCAACAAATACTAAAAACCGAATTAAGTTAATATTTTAGGGGGCACTCTCATACAACAAACGTATTTTTTTGCTTGTTTATGTTTATTATTAATAACTACAACAGGTAGACGCTTGAAATAGTCCAACTCGCACTTGGCCGGTTTTTAAAAAAAGCAGACGAATCACTTGAGTGAATCTTGAGGATAACGCCAGCTTTTTCAAAATATGTTTTGACTGGCACATACCTTTCACGATTGATTAGAGCGCTATTCCTGATCCCCATTTCTACCAAAAGCGCCGGTTTCAAATTCCAAGAGCACACCTTTGAAAATGGCTGCCTCAAATACAGTGTAAAAGTGCAACAGGTAGACATTGTAGTGTCACAATCGAGATCTCTCAGTCTCGTGAGTACATGAGAGCAACGACTGACTGACAGATGCTAAGTGTTCCTCACGAGTGATTCAATGAGATTCGGATTGAATCAGTGCAGATATGTACTCGATTCTGTTTAGAGATTCTTTTGAGATGGGATATTTTCTTTGCTGAAATGATGTTTCGATCTTAAGATCGTACTCGGCATAGCAAATTATTGTAAAAGATTTTTTCAGCGACAGAATACTGACAACTTATTGAAATAACTGACACGGTGTAATTCAGCGTGCGGGTTTTATTTGTCTGTCTTCGTAATGTACACCTTATGCCCTAACCCCTCTCATTCTGAGAAGAAGGTGGTGCCAAGCAGTGGGAGTGTAGGTATATGGTTATCTGGTAATATTCGCACGGGCTCTTACTTCGTCAAATTCTCTTCACGACTTGATGAGTAGAATATTAATTATTGCGGTCGTATTAAACAAGATTCTCGGTATCTATTATAACTAAACTTTTAGAACACAACGACCCACTGAAATACAAGGAACCATTTCTCAATATTCAGGCGTTCGTTATCGCGGCTGTCGTCAGCACCCGCTGCTTAATTAATTAAACATTCAATTAAATATGTATGCTGTATCAGTTTTGGACAGATTTATTGCTAAACGCCCACGAATTTACAAATATTCATGCATAAATTAATATCGTACTTGTATCTTTTAGAGGAAATAATAGTCGTTATATAATATAAACTTGTCAAATCTTTGGTCTATAGTTACAGTTATGGTTAGCTAAAAGTGTCGTACTACTACTATTTGAACAACACCATGCAAGTTAATTTGTATGTATAAAAGGTCACTATCGTTCATGAATACGAAGCATCTTAGCAATTTCGTAGTCTCGTATAGGCATGGCGTAGTAGGAGTGAAACTGAACTCTAACTTGTGGTTCAAATAAAACAGTATTTAATCTATTGGAACAATAACTCACTTAACGACAATAAATTAATGCTAAATACAATTTCACTCCAATTCTAAATATAAAAACAAATTGTGTCAAAACAAATCGGCTTACGTGTCGTAAATAGCTTAAAACGTTGCCTTCTCGACACAAACGTTGCTAATCCTGTACTTTCAAAAACAGGTTTTTGTCGTCATCCCTCTGGTGGTGACTTCCTAATTGAAATGATTAATATCTCCTTTGCCGAGACAAGAGCTAATTATAAATAATGAATGAATAGATCTCGACAACGAGCCAGGATGGACAAGCGGACTCTCTATTAAAATTACACGGATTTTAATCCGCATAATTTTGGTAAATATGTAGATTAATATTAGGTGTTAGGTAATTAATTTTGTGAGAAGCGATTTGTCTTCAGCTTTGACTTAATTTAAATTAATGAAATAATTTGATAATTGAAATGATGGTAGGTAGATCTTATAATTGAGGAAAGAAATAAAATAACGCTGGAAGATATCTAAGATTTACTTCTCGACATTAGTTACTTATGGTAGTGATTTTTATCATTAAACCTATATAATACTTTACCATCTGAAAAGGCTTATCTTCTTCATCATTATAAAACTATTTACATTTTCTAGAAAATAATATGTTTTAAAATTATACCATTTTCACGGGCACGGGCCTGTAATGTAACATTGTAATTTCAAACTGCGTATTTTATCATAATTGTATCGAACCGTTTTTCGAAGACAGTTAAAAATAACACAGCTACTTAGAAATCTCAAAGAACTCTCAAAATATTCTTATGGTTAAATAACGTACTTTATCGAACAACGTGAACATATTACTTGGCTGTCTCGTAAAGTTAGTAAAAAGAGAAAAGTTGTTGTATCCCGCGGCCATCCACTTTTGTACTACAGCTATTACCTACATCCTCTATTGTTATTATACTCACATTATAGAGGGGGAACTTTGTTTGATGAGGAGAAATGGTATTAAAGACGAGTGTTAAAGTTTGTAGTGAACAGTAGAAGCATACGACTTCGTAAGAAGTAGTTCTTACGACTCGAAAAATATATACATATAACGGGTGGATGCGACATAGCGACATTTATTGAAACCACAGCTTCTATACATGGTAAGTATCAATTTCCACCGGATAAAAATTCTCTGGCGAAAAAAAAAAAATCACGTTCTCCGAACAATTTGAACATTGCCATCGTGCAATTTGTTCGGAAGACGTGGATTTTTTTTTTCGCCAGAGAATTTTTTATCCGGTGGAAATGCATACTGGCCATGTATAGAAGCTGTGGTTTCAATAAATGTCGCTATGTCGCATCCACCCTGTATAGGTTCTGTAGATAATTTATAAATAATTATGTTTGACTATTTCTCGAGGTTACAAGCTTGTAGGTAGAATATCACTTACAGTAGATTAGCAACAGCAAGCTAGTTTTATTAGCCAAACACATATTGGTATATAGGCTAGTCGGATCTACGAGTATATTGTAAAGAATCTAATTCAAATGTTTTTTTTTTGTAAAAAAAATAGTAGTCTTGATAAGTCCTAGAGGAAAAGTTGTTAAGTATAGTGTTAAGTAGCCCCCCGGATGATGTTATTCGTAAATATTTTTAAAATCACCTAGCATATATTTCATTGCTTACCAAAATACCAGGTTCAAAAACATCCTGAAGCGAGGACTTCAGTACTATCATTATTTAATTACGAGCCGCGCTATCCATCTTCATTTATCAGTAAATTCGGGCTTCAAAGAATGTAGTGCAAACCTAAGCATTTGTAAAGTGTCCTCTCGTCGACCGGGAAGGCTTAGTGAACAGTAAGCCAGCCTGAAAATAGTTGAGTTTATGTTGGACTAAAAAGGCGTTGACCGGAAAGGATATAAAGGAAATAGTAAAGTGTGCTAAATGGAATATTATTTATTTAGAAAAATCATCAGGAAATTCTGCTAATATTATTGAACAAAATTGAACCATTGAATATGGATGCTGCGAAGTTTGCCTCACAGGATAAAAACTATATCGCGGGATATTGTATATCCCGCGATATAGTTACCGCGATAACCGGTTCGAACCAGCTCAAACTCACTCGAACCAATCCGAACTAGTATTAAAGTAAATGTCAAAAGTCTGCTTAAGGATGTCTGGCTCTCGACATTAGTCTACATGGGTAGATGATTCTCTTTCACAAAATTTAAATAACTTCTGCGTATATATTTTATTAAAATTTGGCACACAGGAAGCATGACCATTACATAATGAGCTTTTCATTATTAAAGTATTTTGCGCGTGGAGCTGTGGCCAAAATCGAATAAAATTCTCTATGCGATTGTCATGCCATATGTAAAACCTATATGATGTCATGTGTTCGATGGACTTTTCCACTAAAGCAATAAAGTTGAAGCACAAATTTAACCGAACAACAAATACAACCTACGATCGTTTTGTATTACTAAAGCTAACACCCACTACGAGTTCAACAATGATTAATTCCTTGGACAATCTTAACATTTTATGTCCTCGTTTTTTAATTTCGTTTACTTTGATTTGTGTAACATCGAGCCGTCACAATGGGAGCAATTGTCAAGAATGGAGATCCAAAGTTAAAGAAAACTTTTTGTGAAGTGAACTTTGCAGTGATTCGTTGTTCTGTGCTTGATACCAGGTGCTATGAGTCAAAGCCAACCTGTAGCAATCAACTATCATATCCCTATTAATATCTGTTCTCTTGTGGAATGCGCTACCTCTGGAAATCAGGATGGCATCTAGTCGTGATGTCTTTAAATTTAAAGTAAAACAATTATACTTGAGCTATTTGGCGGAATCTTCTCAGTAGTGTTCTTTGTTATTATGTTATGTATGTATGTTATTTTAAGTATAGTATGTCAGCCTCATTGATACTACTACCAATGAGGCTGAGCGTGCTCGTTTGCTGGCTGTGGGTGAATGGGAGTCAGGAGCGTGGCTTCATGCACTTCCATCACCTAACATAGGTACCATGTTGGATGACCGTACCTTCCGCATCGCCACCTGCCTTCGCTTGGGTGTTCCATGCGTTTCTCCGCATCAATGTCGGTGTGGTGAAGCTGTCGATCGCCTCGGGCACCATGGCCTTTCGTGCAGCAGGAGTGCTGGCCGCATGCCGCGGCACTCTTACCTTAACGACATTATCCGTCGTGCTTTGTCTACCGCCGGCGTGCCTGCCGTGCTCGAACCAAACGGCTTGTCACGGGACGATGGGAAGAGACCGGATGGTATGTCGTTACTGCCTTGGAAGATGGGTAGGCCCTTGGTGTGGGACGCAACCTGCGTCGACACCCTCGCGCCATCACATCTTCCAAATACAGCGGCCTGCGCCGGCACTGCTGCTGCCTCTGCAGAAACCCTCAAGCGGCGCAAGTATAGTAATCTTGTTGGAGATTACATATTTGAGCCGTTTGGGGTTGAGACGCTGGGGTCATGGGGCCCGAGTGCCCATTCTCTTTTTAAAGAGATATCAAAACGACTGATCGACACTTCACGTGATCAGAAGGCTGGTTTTTACTTTGCTCAAAGGTTGAGCATAGCAATTCAACGCGGCAATGCCGCCAGCCTTCTGGGCACGTCACCCGCATTTGACATTGATGCGGAAGTATTTTTTGACGCATAACTTTTAAAATTTTTTAGTTCTATTTTTTTTACAGCTGTACATAGTTAGGTATTTAATTTTGTTTTTTTGATTAAGTTTAATATTTAAATGTACATAATATGTTTGAAAATGAATAAAAATTTATTTATTTTAGTATAGTATGTTATGTTATATGTTATGTAATGTATGTTATTGTATTTGTGTATTATATAGTATTCGAATATTAGTATAGTATGTGTATTGTTTAGATTTATTATACAATAAAGTAATTACTCCTACTTTTATTATTATGCACCTACCAATTATCTCTGCACCACCCTAAGGGTCGACTGGTAGAAAATGCCTTCGGCATTAAGTCCGCCTTTGTCACAATTTTTGTGCAAGAAGTTTTTAAATAAATAAATAAATATTGGCTATTCAAGCTGCATTCGAGCACACGAATGTCAACTCAGGAGTTGAAGCAGCCAACGTGGCTGAAATCAGTCGATTATTAAGTATTATTAATAAAATTATTTTTAACAAAAAAAAAAACCGACTTCAAAAAGTAAGTAAACTAAAAAGCAAAAAATAAATTTACTTCGCACAAAATAATACGATTTTTCATTTAGTTAAATAGAAATTATTTTATAATTCTGAAGTCGGTGCCAAGTAAATCGGATAATTAAGAACTAATATTCAGTCAGAAAATAGTTGTTAGAAAGATTGATATTATCTATACAGAGTTATTGTTTACTTGGCACCGACTTCAGAATTATAAAATAATTTCTATTTAACTAAATGAAAAATCGTATTATTTTGTGAAAAGTAAATTTATTTTTTGCTTTTTAGTTTACTTACTTTTTGAAGTCGGTTTTTTTTTTGTTAAAAATAATTTTATTTTACGATTTTAAGTGATGGGTAGACCGAGCAAGAATGTTTCTCGAATGAGGAGACGACGGTTACTTGAGACGGAAAACTTATTAATAATAATCCCCGTACTCCTAACCGTTGAGGAGTTGTGCCTTCCAGCATCAGTTCAGCAACTTAAAATACAAATATCCAAGTAGTTTTAGGTAATATACGAAAAACAATAAAGAAGCCTTTGAAATTTGAGGGTTACCCATGATTTCTCTAGGATCCCATCATCAAATCATGACCTCATATTATGAATATATATAAGTAATATTCAACGTCTCGCCTCATCTGTGTAACTTGAAAGAATACAGTAAACGGCCTCAAGGAGCCTATATTTAAAGAATTATCCCCGTACTCCTAACCGTTGAGGAGTTGTACCTTCCAGCATCAGCTCAGCAACATAAAATGCTAACTACTAGATGCAAATATCCGAGTAGCTTTAGATAATATACAAAAAACAATATAGTAGCCTTTTAAATTTGAGGGTTGCCCTCGATTTCTCTAAGATCCCATCATCAGAACGTGACTTGAAAAAAATGGGACCACATGACAAGTATATCCTATCAAACAAAAAAAGAATTTCTCAAATCGGTCCAGGCGTCTTCGAGTAATCGGTGAACAAACATAAAAAAAAAAAAAAAAAAAAAAAAAAAACATACAACCGAATTGAGAACCTCCTCCTTTTTTTGAAGTCGGTTAAAAAGAAAGGCTTTTATATCGCAATTACAATTTTCACTTTTTTACTTATCATCAGGTGGGGATGAGGTGAGGGATTTTAAAGATAGTAATTATGGTAGCAAATGGCATCAAAATGTGATAACCGTCAATAAATTACTTACTATGCTAGAAATCAAGGATCCAATCAATAGATCTATGAAAAGTAACTGCCCGGAAGCTATAAATCAGACCTGTCCTTAGGAAACAGTACGAAAAATTATTCAGTTTTTATATCTCTTGAGAAGTTTCTAAAATTGTCATGTGGAGTCAGAACTTAAACAAGGATTTGGCAGTTAATGAACTTTGAAGCGCATGCAACCCAATTTCGCCCCAGCATAATAAAAAGGTCTGATAAGCCATTTAAAGGCAAACCGCGGCAAAGGGCGCAGCGTCTCGCAACAGGAATATCGGAGATGGTGAGAGCGCGACAACTTAGGAGGTTTAACGCTAAGTCTTCAGGAACAAAGCGTGGATCACGCAAGAATATCAGGTAAATGGGGATTAGTCTTGCAAATCTTGTTTCTCTTGCTAAGTTTCGTTGGTTTTTCCTCTGCCGAGGGTATCAACTGTTTAGTTAAGAAAATATGTATTTGGTTTGTATTAGCTTAATTAACGTGAGCCTTCCAAAACTATTTCAAAGAGAAAATTACTATTTATTATTTTAACGACACCTACACAAATATCCTTAAGAAAGTACCATTTTAATTGTATGAACATACTGCGTGTGTTTCTT
This sequence comes from Hypena proboscidalis, assembly GCA_905147285.1. NCBI lineage: Eukaryota > Metazoa > Arthropoda > Insecta > Lepidoptera > Erebidae > Hypena > Hypena proboscidalis. The sequence goes on along the minus strand of LR990132.1, from coordinate 21,388,525 downwards.
TCTTAGAATAATTTTAAATTAATATTGTTCTGAAACTTATGTCCCTGTTCGCATTATTAGTTGGGATACGCGCATTTAACTTTAGCAAGCGAATAGATCAAACTAGTGCACTATAGTGCAGTTTGATGATGTAGTTAGGATATAAGTTCTAACATTCAATTGCTTACTTAGGACCAAGCGTCGTACAAACTAATGCGTTTTGTAATTGCAGAATGTAAATTAAGAACAGCATTTTTATTAACATTACATAACATAACATCACGCCTATATTACCCAGAAGGGTATGGCAGTGGTGTGGCAACACTCAGACTTCACCAGTTATGTTTAGGTTTCATAGGTAAGCCTATCGCTATTCACCGGACACAATTCCAATCTGACGGAATATTCACAAATTGCAATTTTGTCCGACCCGGGAATCGAACCCAAGACCTCGAGGTGAGAGGCGCATACGCTGACCACTAGACTAACGAGGAATTTTTATTATGCTGTTTTTTTTATAATATATGATACGTGAATCGAACGGGTATGTAGTCTACAATTATGGTTAATGCAAATAATGCAGGTACGCCACTAAGTAATGACTTACGTTTTTATGTCGTAGTATTTAATATTATCCTACAACGCTAGAGATTTCCCATAAACAAACTACTAGCTTTGATACAGGACATTATTCAAAGAACTAGTTAAGCCTTAAACAAAGTAGATCCCCGCTCAGCTGCGATCCATTAAATAAGTGTCATAACAATCCAGATAGCTTCATTTTCCTTATTAACTGTGAAATATTAACTATCAAAAAAAGATAAAAGAATATTCAATTAAATTAAATAAGAGTATGGCTATTGAAACTAACGTGAGAAGACATCATTACTAGAGAAACACACGGGTTACTCACGTATTTTAAGTCGGAATTCTGCCGACCGGTTTCTATACTTCATTAAGGAAGTATTTATCTTCTTCTTATATTGAAGTATAGAAACCGGTCGGCAGAATTCCGACTTAAAATACGTGAGTAACCCGTGTGTTTCTCTAGTAAAGAGTATGGCTGTTTATGTCCTTTACTATAATCACTCAAACGAAAACCTTATTTTGTTATTACCACGGTTGTAAATGGTTTTAACGGAAGGTTTCGCAACACAAGGAAAAACGCCTCTGCGTATCTAATTCCAACCATTCATTATTTCGGTATCCACTGTCAAAGCAAAAAAAAACTTTTATAGACTGAGTCTTTTATCATTTTAATCAGATTGATATCCGATATGACGATGAACTAATTAAAATGTACTACCGAAGACCTTACAGTCTTAAGTGATAATGATGGCTATCGCCATCCACAGGGCACAATTTCAACTGCGAGCTGCTATTGGAAATTCCATGATGGGAAAACTCAAATGACACTTTTGCTCGACCCAGGAATCAAAGCCGAAGCCTCACTGCGAGAGGCGGTGTACGCCCAGAAAAGAGACGATAAAATTTTAAATGTAAAAGTGTGATAAAGAGTGTAAATACATAAAATATTAAAATCATCGATACACCAAAGATCGGGTACTTAAAACAACGATGTTTCACACAGTACTGTGATGAATATACAAATCAAATCAAATCAAAACTTTATTCGCATAAAACGCGGTTACAATATGTTGTTCTAATTATATCGGGTAGGTAAAGCATGTTTTGCCCTTTAATTTAGAGCGTGCAAATATTTAATATCACATTTACAATTATTATTTTTATATTCTTAAAAAAATTAAAATAAATTAAGTTATTAATGAATAGCAATTAATAAAAATAAGTGAAAGTTTTGAATTTAATTATTAATAAAGAAATTGCAAATGTCAATGTCAATAGGATTATTATAATAAATAAATTGTATAAGTCAATTGAAATAATTAATTTGTAAATTTGTTATTGAAATATTCATTAATACCATAAAAACATTTGTTCACCAACCAAGTAGTAGTAGTAATAGTAGTAGTACTGTATAAAAGAACTATTCTCCGTATAATGGATTAGGTATTTCAATCGGGTTTCTATTGATCTTGGTACAAAGTAAAAAGATCAAAGACCGAATAAGATTCTAGCGTTTGCGGCCAAATATTGTTTTAGGACACTTCCGACTTTTTCAGAGAACAGGCTGTATCTTTTGTATTTTAATGCGTTATTTATAATGTTCAATATTCACATGGTTCTTTGTTGGCAAGAACACAATATTATTATGTGTAGAAATATTTTTGAACGGTTTGTTGGTCTATGAGACGTTTCGGTTTACATTCTCAAGATGGAACTAAAAAATAAAACGGCATAAAATATTAATATTGTAAGTTTACTTATTAAGTTTAGATTTTTTTTTTTTTTTTTTTTTTTATTTAATACTTTATTGTAAACTAAATATCTACCTAACTATAAATACATAAAATAAAATATTAACATCAAACTCGGTCAAATTATAACACACACAAACACACACATACAATCAATAAATTAATTAATAAAATGAAATAAAATAATTAAATACATTATGCGTCATAAAATTCCTCCGCATCACTGTCCACAGCGGATACCGTGGCCAGAAGGCTGGCAGCATTGCCACGTTGAATGGCAATGCTTATTCGCTGGGCGAAGTAAAAACCAGCCCTCTGGTCGCGAGAAGCGTCGATTAGGCGCTTTGAAATATCTTTAAATAAAGCCCGAGCACTCGGACCCCATGGTCCTAAAGTTTCAACCCCAAACGGCTCAAATATATAACCACTGACGAGATTATTATTTAGATTAAGTTATTAGACCATTTTAATTTAAGATCCAATATGTAGATTTTCTGTAAATAAAGATATTTTTTTAGTTTACTTTTGTTTTCGAAATATTAATTACAGGAATTTATTGTAGTGCAAGTGACGTTATATTATTATATTAAGAAATACAGAAATCCTAATTTACTTAGGCTCATGTGTAAAAATCTTCAATTAACAGTGTGTCTTGAAAAAATACCTTTTTAACGTGCTCAATAATAATAATTGATTACAATCTTATTTTACTATCTTCGAATCATCGAATTTAAAGCTAGAATCCTCGTTTGGCACGAGAAAGGCTATTCAATATTAAAAAGAGGTCACATTTAAAAACCATATTTCACACTGTCGGGAAGGGATATTCAGATTGCGCTCTCATACGTTCGGTTCTGAACATTCAAATATAGGCCAATATTAGAATAGCACGACAAATTGGACACCTAAAGACAATACATTATGTATTGTCTTTAGGTGTCCGATAAGTCCATTTCGTCACGAAATGCACACTGGATCGCCCTGGTTATGGAACACATTTTAATTCCAAGTAAAGCTGGATGGGAATTAGAATCCGACGCAACACATACGTTTTACAACAAGAAAAGCGATGTTCATTCATTAAACACGAGGAATAAGCATAAATTGGTAGGCCAATATTATCGCTTAAATAAAGTCCACAACTCATTTGAGGGACTTGGAGTGCGTTTTTATAACAAAATTCCTGTCGAAATCTTGAACTTGCCCCTACTAAAGTTTAAGAGTATCGTTAAGAATCGTCTCATGGAAAGGAGCTATTATAAAATAAACGATTTCTTAACCGACACTACGCCTTGGAAATAATGTTAATTTATCTCATGTATTTATTACAGTAATGTATTTATTATTTACAATTATTATGGTTATTATATTTCAAATGAATTGCCAAGTTAGACATTGTTTTATCCTATTTATAATTATGATTGATTATGGTTATTTTGACATATTATATTCTATATTGAGATTGACATAATTTATTTTTGACATCATATTATTGACATAAGTTTCGAATTTTGACATTATAATGAATATCAATTGATACATTATTTTTATTATTTAATATGATGATTAATGAAAATTAATTCATAATTATATTATAGTTTCTTTATTAACTCATTAAATTTAATTTGTATAACCTCATTTCATGTTATTTCAAATATTGTTATGTAAAGGCAATCTGTGTGTACATTTTTGGAACGAAGTTCCTTATCGCGCGTTGCGAAAGGGGGCTAGACGGAAAAAATTGCTACGAAAAGTGTAACGACACATTTCGTAGCAATTATCGTAGCGGCGTAGTAATTACATGCTACGTTACAGCTACGGTGCTACTTCATCAGACACACAGAGTGAGTATTCGGTGAACCACATTGAGATTTTTTTTATAACTTAGAAAAATAAAAATTTCTTTACTAATTAATCGAAAGGAACTTCGTTCCATCCGGTTGTCCCTTGACACCTCAGTAGTTTTTTAATTTTTATATTTGGAGTAGGTATAAATAGTTTTTGTTATTAGTATATAATTTTTTTTTTTTGGTCTGTTCTGAAACCCTTATATATACAGTAGTATACACACATTGTTTACTCCTTTATTTTCTGCTTGAAGTGTAAGATATTGCAACCTTATATACTATGGATTTATTTATAAGTATTAATTTAATTGCATTTTTATATTTAAGTTTATTTTCTCTTTATAACCATCTTTAGCTATAATGTTGTTTTTGTTGCTATAACTTACACATAGAATTATTGTCAAAAAACAAACAAATATTGTATGAATTATTTGAAAAGATGGTGCACATGAGTTTCTCACCAGCTCTTCTCATGATGCAATACCCATCGGAGCTGGTACTTGGATTGATTTTAATTCAAATCTCTAAGTTGAATTAAAGTCAATCTAAGATCCGGTGTCAAATCATTTTATTACAATAAGTATTATAATTTAGTTAGTTAAGTGTTATTTTAATTTTCATTTTATATTTTTTGTGTTTTGATGTTTGTTTTGACGTGTTCAAGCGCCCCTTGGGGCCCATGGAAATAAATGATTTGATTTGATTACAACAAAGATTGAATAGTACTGAAATTAAGGGTAGAGAAACAGTTCAGTATTTTATCAATAGTTGATGGGTTCAGTATGATAGGTAGTAAGTAGGACCTGTATGAATAACCACCTTTGAATGGCATTGAGAAAATATTTATGTGTTTACTCATACCTTTTGCGATCATACTTACACGAAGTTCTGCACATCGGTACCTAACGACACTAATTAACAATAAGATGGATTTTTTAAATTCCACTCTCTTATTTTGTATGAAATAGCATAGTTATATTCCTCAATCCAAATTAAACAAAAATGAAGTTTCCCTTTCACTAAAACATGGTTGTTTATTCAATATCCTTAAAGTTTGACCTCAAACTTGAAAGATGATAATGAACTTTTGCTTGAAATCGCTAGTGTAAGACCCGGGCGCACATAGTCAGAAATTCAGATTATAATTCATAACTCTTAATCCAGAAGCACGGCATTGCATACAAATTAGGCTTTCTGCTCACACTATCTATTCTTTTTTTCAGATCGATTATTTGAAAAAAAATTCGTCAGGCAGTTTTTTGTTCTACAGAAATTGTCACAGTCGATAAGGTTGACATTTGTTGATAGACGAAATATCGAAAAAAAATTATGAATCATGAATCCGCCTTGTCGATAGTAATATAACTACTATTCAGGTATGTAACTCACATATCTGGTGTAGTCAGTTCACTAAAACGTTAAAGTTTTTCTGTACATTTCTATGAGCAAATACACACATTATAATTTTTTGCATCTAAAAGTGTCCTTACCTTAAGTCAGAGTAGGGTTATTTATCACTAGCACAGCCAAATAGAGTAATTTTAAACCGCAAACACTATTTAAGCCCGAACTTATCTACGATTAAGGATTATACTTGCTAACATTACTCTAGTAGTTAAAGCTATTTGTAAACATGTTCTGAAAAAGTTTAGTCTGATGGTAAGTGGTCAATACATCCCATAGACATCAACAATTGTCTTATCTACCTTTGCAATCAATTCATCAAACCCAACATAATTTAATTCGTTCCACCCAACATTTGAGTCCAATCATCGTTTCCATCAACGTTTCGCACACATTTGTTACCGTACAAAGAATTTTCTCTTAAAAATAAAAACATACTGATAACAATATGAAAAATCGAGTGCCAATTTGATTCTAAGCAATATATTGCCAACGATTGGTTATACTCACTTAAACTCTATTTACAAAACACAAAACTGGAAACCAAACGACTATTTCAACATTTACAAACTATTCACTGCTACCACTGCCGCCATTTAGGTCCGTGCCTCCAATAAGTACTGCATTCCATGTCTATTCAAAATCTCGCATATTTTCGGTATTCATACAGCACTATGAATACGGACAGTTGTGTTTCATCTGGCACACAAAATGGCGGCGCTTCGGCCGAGTGCCACAAATACGAACAATAGATGCATTAGCACTATATTTTTCTCGTTTCCTCGAAAATAATGGATCTTTCGATTGGTTCGGTTTGCTTACGCAATTCCTATAAATTCTGTTGTGTCATCTGTACCAATATTTATATGAAAAGCTGAAGAGTTGGTTGGTTGGAACTCTTTTGAGTTTAGGAAAGCTTAAACCAATAATAACATCATTCTAAGACCCACAGCAGCGGAGCAGTAACTTTTTACAAGTTTAAAAAACATTTGAGAATAGTGCTTGTGATTTTCGTTCTGCTTTAAAGAGTTTATTCGAATTGAACTATGAGATAGTTCAATTCGAATAAACTCTTTAACAACAATATATAAACATTTTACACCGCTAACCATAAGAAGAACAACCGTTTACGAACAAGCTTAATTAACGGGAAGTTTTTAAGGTAACATTACCGTACTGCATGTGGCACTGTGCCAGGTTTTAAAAGCGCAGACTACGTCGTAATCTTCCAGGATCTATGTGTCTGAGCTGAGGTTTATAACAGATTTTCATGGATTTTATTCAATGAAAAATTTCAGATGTATTTGTCTATGGGCAGTTAATACTTAGAACTAATATATTAGCGCTTTAGATTTAAACTAGCAGCTAAACAGATAAGACCATTTTTACCAAACTTCTTAACCCGCGGTTAACACTTTTGATCTCTCTCTGACTCATTTTAAGATTAAGACTGAGTGGTCAAAAACCGTGGCTCAGCGTTAAACTCGCTCGGTGAAATTGTCCTTTGTTTAATTCGATTTATCTGTGTAAAAGTTAAGTTAGGCGTATTTACTCTGAAACTGATTTAACTACAATATTTCAACGATATCTTCCAAAAGTAGAGGTAACAAAACATTGGTTTGTAAGGAGGCCATTGTTGTAACATCTTGACGTAAATGAGTACCGATGGCCGCCACTTCTTATAATGGCTTTGTCAGAACCAGAAATTAGACAAGAATACTGATGTAACTCGATTATTACTGAAAAGACGTAATAGACTCACAGACAGTTTGTAATGGACGTTAAGAAGTTACTTTAGAGACAAAGGTATTTTACTTAAATGTTGAGTCAGCGCCTGGATTATTTAATGCGGGTACTTTGGGCAAAATATTCCTATAATATATGTTTCTGCTAATAAGTTTATCTGTGACGGTAGAAGTAAGTTAAATGGATTTTTTTTTCGCATAATATACTCGTATCTATGCCTAATTTATTTTAGCATAATATTTATTTGACATAATATTCTTTTGAAATATTTCTTCACTTGGCATAACAATCATTTCGCAAAATGTTTTTTGACTAAATGTGTTTTTTGGCATAATGTATTTTTCGCATTATAGTTAATAGGTATAATGTTTTTCGCCTAATAAAGATCAAAATATATTTGAAATACATATTAGGTTAGGGTGCGGCGGTGGTAGCCCTTGGGACACCCCTTAGTCTCTACTTGTTTATTTTATATACTGAAAGTATTTTGATGATGCTTAACCTCATTAAATAGTATGCCAAAAACATTATGCCTAATTTAAATTAAATTATGCGTAAAGTATTTATGCAAAAAAATATCCGAAAAAAGTTATGCCTTATTAAAAAATAATATGTGTAACTATCATTACGCCAAATCAGGGTATGCGAAGTAAAATTAAACCAAGAAAAATGCGAAACAATAGGGATCCAGTTAAAATATGAATATAAACCCAAATCTATTAGGCAATCAAACATTCTGTAACATTTATTTTAGTAACCGAAATGTTTATTAACAATCTAAATCAGACAAACATTTCTTGAATCGTAATATGAATCTTTCAAAGCATTCAATTGTCTTCGCTAGTGACCTGCTCCTAAAATTGCTGATTCCAAGAACTATGTTCGCAAATTCGTCTTTAGAATCTCTAGTTAAAGATTCCAAAGCGTAATCTTATAAAATGCCAGACGGTTGTCGTTTTAATAATTCATTGCGTTATTTTGTTCTTTTATGTTGTAGCTTGTGAAAATGTAGAATTTCTTATTTGCTTATAATATCAAATCTGCATGTAAAGGAAAGGAGAATACTATCTTTTGTCTGAATAATGACCTTAATTTATAAAGGCTAAAAATTAGGTACCGCCCGAAAGTCATCAGATTTTTGGTCTGCAAAACATAATAACCTAATTTTTTTATCGATTTCGTTATGTGAAATAAAATAACACAGTCGTTTTTTAGTTTAATCCTAACATACGAACAAAAATCTTATCTTTTCTTTCTAAATATATAAGTTCAGATGTTCAGCCCTGAAATTACTGGCACATGAAGCATAACACCGTAGTCCTCAACTGCAGCGACGCATCTATAATCTGCTTTCGTGGATTGTTGATGTCCATGGGCTGTACTCCACTTACCATCAGGTGGACTACACGTTCGTTCGCTGTGGGCGTAGTATATAAAAAAAATAATGCTTAAGAAATAATAAGGCTAATGATTCTCTATAGTTAGTGAAGTCACCCAACCTTCCTACTTTGAGGTAAAACATTAGCGAATCTCCATCAACAATTCACCGCATTAATAATAGAAATAAATTCACACAAACTGTAAAAATGGTTATGATATTTGTTTTATAAAAATATGTGTGAATTAATCAAACGAGACCGACTGCCGAATGCTGAGGTTAACACATCAAAATACAGCCTCCATTTCAAAAATCTGATAATAAAATATACATTATTAATGAATGAGCAGAAATACAAACCACACGTATATTAAAACATGTTCAAACTTCCGTCTGTGGTTTGTTAATGCACGTGTGCAATGTTTGACTACAAAATATTTTGAATATACTTTTGAAACATTTGATACAACGGTTTATTTTTAACAGTGTTGTGTCAAAAAATATCCAATCTATTTTAGCATTGATCCTGACTCGGTATTGCTACTGAGAAATTTCTGACGGGAAAACTCAAATGATTATTTTTCCATAAAACAACGAAGCAGTGCCCATTTAAAATTGATTATAAAATTTTAAAGTACTAATCATGTCATAGAAAGAAGAAGGAATGGCGATTTAAGTAATGGTTATGATCTAAAATCTAACGGCACCTAACTCGTGTGAAAATAAACTATCTCAGTAACATTGGTATATCAAAATTCCAGAATTAACGTACAAGTTAACATGATAACTATTACTGTTTCGCGTAAAATGAAATGTTTGCGATTGATTAACAAATTGTAATCCGGTTAATTATCTACGAAATTTCTGATGAGCAGGAAATTCACGTATCATTGAACGCTAAAGCTTTGCATAGATCAGGCTTTTAACATCAATTTGTGCTGGTCAACATTTAATTTATGCGTGCGTAGTACTTAGTACTTGACGTGGATTAAATTATTTTGTGAAGTCAATTATGTTTTAAAAATCCTTGTATACATGTAGTCCGCGAAACGTCAAGATGACAATCGGGATCGATAAAGATTCTTAATTTTTTATGACAACGATAAAAATATTCATATATTTTTCGAATTTAACCTCTAACATATTACATTACCTTTAAATTTATTTAACTAAATCACTCTAATTATTTCGTGTATCTAAAAAAATAGCGCTATAGAATTTTATAAAAATGTCATTCGACCTTATGCATACAATAAAACCAGATTTTTTAAAATAATATTGCAGTGTCGTTTATAACTTTACAAAAACCTTTTTTTAATTAAATGTGCCTATAAATATAATGTCTTAACTGTACAAAATAATCGTCTTCATAAATATTTCCATTGGCAACAAGTCAAAGTTATTTGACAAAAAGGTAAAAAATCAACATACTTTTCGTAATTACCACGCACTGGTTACCAGAATATTCCCTTGAAAGAAACATTGCATGAGGCAAAGTAATCTTATAAAGTACACACGACTACTCATCAAGCTACGCGATTCCAGTATAAGCTGAACTCGAGAAATCCATACAATGGGATACCGTCTTATATTGGGAATGTATAGCTTGATTTGTTTGTGTACACATAAAATAATGATAACACGAACCTAGAACGTGTTGTTTTTATTTCAATTTGTGTATGCAGGCAACGTGATCTTGAAAATGTTGGATAAAATGCATTGACCAAGATAGATAAAAACCACGTATGCTTATCACGGTGTTTCTGGTACAAGGCTGTGCCAAGCAGTGGATCTCGAACTTTTTTGGACATCATTTGCCCACATTTTAGTTGAGTTTTAAGGGTAATCATATAAATAAAATTCTAAATTAAAACATTTTATTGTGCATTTGGCACCATGGGGCACTTGCACAATTAAAACGACTGATATAATACAAAACATAACATTACATCTTAGCAACAAAGAGTAGAAATTAATGGGGCCGGCACTGTGCTCCATATTTTTTTTATTTTATTTAAACTACTATGTTTCGAGATATTTGATCCTGATGGAGCGTTCAGACTCAGCACGAGTCGCGCTCACGAGGCGAACCCCGAGGAGCGGCCCGAAGCGCAAAAGTGTAATTAGAATCTCGCGAGTAAACTCGTGGCTCGTGCGGAAGCTCGCGTGTTTGCGTCTGGCAGGTGCGAGGTTTTTAAGGGTCTGTTTTATAGTTATTTGTTACTGAAAACTTATGATCATTATTATTTTAAAAATTAAGTCGTCTAGTTTGATATAAGAGTTATTTATTCACCTGATGGTAAGTGGAGTACAGCCCATGGACATTAACAATCCACAAAACTCTCTACAATGTTATGCCTCATATGACTTATTGTTCTGTTAATGCATTACTTTACTATTATATAAGTGTTTGTTGTTGTTTTTTCTTAGTTATGTAATGTTTCTCAAATTTGTGACACAAAGTGTTTTTGAGTAATGAGTTCTAGAGTTACCGCTGATAAAAAATTTACATCCTCTATATTTTGAAGAGAAACCAAACTGACTATATACGCGAATGTAAACAGACGCTCTTGCTCGCATAAGGAACTTACTTGGCACAAATAGTATACGAATTCCTCCAGATACAATTTACGATAGCGCAAAAGAATCACACATTGTGTCACCACTTCGAGTTGTATTAACTAAATTACACACCAACGCACTGGATTTCAATAAAATATTTTTAAATCTATATATATAAAAGGCTTTGTCCTGACTGACTTAGTATCAACGCACAGCCTAAACCATAGGTCGTAGCGATTTGAAATTTGGAGGGTGTATTCTTTACAAGATTTTATCGTGCAATAAGAAAGGATTTTTGAAAATTCGGCCTCTAACAGGGTGAAAAGTGGGACGAAAGTTTGTATGGAAAAGCGTTTGTAGTAATTATGAGGCTCGATCAATTTCAAAAATGGAACTTTGTTTAGCAATCGTGTGACAATGAGATGTTGACATGAAGTTTCATATAAAAAGGATTTTATGTCAGTGTAAACTTTTTAATTGTCATTTAGGCCTCTTTGTAATTGTTTTGTTTAGTAGAAACCAACTTTAATGTAATGGAAGATGTGTGATGTAAATTATAAAAAAATATTCAAATAGGGTTTAAACTATCATTTTGATGTGCTATAGTCAGGTGGCAAACATGCCCAAGGTTTAGCTGATGGTAAGTTAGAGCATCAACTGCGCAAATTATACAACATACACTTTTGACGGATGGACTATTTAATATTAAATATAATCTACAATAAAGCCCGACACGTGCGTTTATTTAAGTTTGACGATGCCGAAGGTCTAACTAGGCCTGAATCATCGGTATTCTCCATTAAAATAGTGCAGTGTTAACATAATAAGATGCGTTTTTGGGAAACAACGTGCGTTCACTCACATACTAAAATGGTCAGTCAATGAGATCGCAGAGGCAGGGTGTCCGGCGGCGGCTTATACCATATTATTTATTAGTAAAAAATGGTGACCCCATCGCAAATAAACGCCAAGCTGCAAGACGCATTATATCTATTTTTTATCCGTCAAGACAATTGACATGAGATTCGGACAGAATTCAATGACATCTTCGACCGAACTCTGTCCGAATCTCATGTGAATTGCTTCAATTATTATTAAATTATTAGGTACTTTAATTATAATAATTCTAAAAAGGAGAACGTCACAGTCATGTCATGTTATTTATTGTGTAAGTATAAACTTTTTGGTAGTCATTCGGTCTCCTTGAGTGTACGTACGTATTTAAAAAGTTAATACTACGTTCCAAATTATAAAAAAAAAGGTCATAATATAAAAAAAAATAGAATAAATACAAATCCGTGGTATAGTATAAGGGCCTTTCTACACGAGTGACTTTTTGCCACGGTCAATTCCAAAACATTTAGACATTCGTACCGACATTCAATTTTTAACCCCCTTTTTTTTTTTTTTTTTTTTTTTTTTCGCGGGGAAATGCATTTGCGCATACCACCGTACCCGTGGGGGGACGGGCAGAGTGGCTATGTGGGACTCCCGTGCCTACGATGTTAAACGGCACAGAATACCCACTAAAACCCCGCGGTGTGCCCTCGTCGCCGAAAGATGGTGGGTCGGCGAGCCCCGGATCGATCTTACATCCACAGGGCCTACATAACCCCCTACATAAAAACTACTAGGTGTTATTAGTTAGACGTGTCTGTATGTGTGTGTGAGTCTGCCTGTGACATCGTAACTCGCGAATGGATGAACCGTCGTGATATTTTTACTTAGAATTTATTCGTTCAGTGATAGATATTTGATATTATATTATATTGTATTTATTACTTTTTAAATGTTCGCTTTAATTTTTAGCAATAGGTTTTTTTATTAATTTTTTTATTATTTATGTAATAAAAATATGTATACATGTACTCTAATGATATTAATGATTTACGTTTTGCATTATTTATTTGATCTTTTTCTGATATTATTTATGTTCTTAATTTTTTACGATTTTTTTCGTTGGATATTTTTGTTTCTTTATGCATGTGTTTTATTTTATTATGTTAAGCATGTTTTTGATTTTATACAGTAACTTTTTTTAAATTTAATGTTAAATTCAATTTCACGTTTTCATGTATTTTTTGAAGATTTTCATAATATTTATAATGTGCAGTGTGGTCCGACCCTAAGGATGCCTGATTGTTTTGGAATTGACCGGCGCATTTTTCTGATCGACCAAAGTTTTAGTAGAGAGTAAGTTCGCCTCGAGATCTGGTTTTGTTGGCACCTGAAGGGAAGACTTCGAATATTGTTTACAAAGAAATACTTTAATTATTGGGTATTTATTTATAATGATAACTCAACTTACGACAACTTTTAATCGCGAGCAAAGCCGCGGGCAAAAGCTAGTTTACTATAAAAATGTAAAATTATATCACGAATTTCATCATTCCAACGAAACTTCTTGGCAAAGATTTTATCAACGCCATGACAGTTTGACATAATTTGTTTTGTTTTTAATAATCGAACGAAAGAACGATTAGGATTGGTTGAACAACTCATACTGGAATTTAAAACTTGTATGGTAAGAATTTATTTAAATAACGATGTCAAAAGTCTGCCACGCCCCTTTATTGCCAGGACTTAAAATATGATAGTACACATGAAAATCAATGACTTCTTACTATCCTTTCGGCGTTTAATGTCCACAATTGAAATAAACTACTTCTTAGAATGTCCACATCTAGAAATGACCACTTCTAGAAATGACCACTTCTAGAAATGACTACTTCTAGAAATGACCACTTCTTATATAAAAATTAACGGATCCAAAGAAATAAAGAGTATCTAATAACTTGAATAAATGTATACATTTATAATATAAAGTATACATATATATAAAGTCAAGGAAGAACACATTACTTAAATAAACTTAACTGTTATTCATTAATTTTTATTGCCATCCTACGATAATATTAATTGCAAAACATTTTATTTTTTTGTTATTAGAAAACTACCTACGGCTATCATATTAATTTATGTAAATATAAGATTTATACAATTTTATTCACTACCTTACTTTGTGAACCTTATTTTTATAGAAAGGTATTAAGATTACCTTAAGGTGCTCCTAGACCGAGCATTTGGCTGTAATGAAACATTTAATAAATAAAATAAAAAATAATAAAATAAAACTTTAGTACCAAGAGATACATTAGGTACATTATTTTTAGACAGTGGCTACCAATCAAGGTTTTCCTGTTTCTTGGTTAGCCAGATTTGCTATTTTACATAGTTTTGTACCTTTTTGTAGTGTACAATTATTAATCACTAAAGTAATGACAAAAATCTTGAAATTAAAATTTAAAGGATAAAAAACCAGAAAGTAATGATAAAATAATAATAAACAACAAAAGAAAGAAATCTAATAAAATTTGAATATTCAGTTCCAGATTGCACACTGTAAACGCTCGGTTCGTCTCACACGCCAGAGTTATTCAAATCTGTAAGGATACATTACAAGCGAATTCTTGCGGTCTGGCAGCACCCTAACTTAGAAACTCATAGCAATCAGCACAAAAAATGTTATACCTACAAACATTTAAATTAATTTCCTTAGTTTCTTTTATATCAAAGAGAATAAAGCAGACTATATTTTCCTCATTTCTCTGTTTCATATCATTAAGTATGATCAACGGGAAACAATACAAATAACATCAAACGAACCTACAAAATACTTTTTATTGTTTTTAATTTTAAACGAAATAATTGTTACATTCCTCATGACCTCATTTCGCATTTCTTTACATTTCTTAAATTACTTTACACCATTTCGCGTCGCAGTGAACGTCCATTTAATTTTACTCTAAGGAAAAATATATTAAAAATATTTTTATTTTAAGTCTCAGTTAGAATTGCCACAAATAAAGTTAGGAGCTCATACAGAGACTTTTTTGATAACTTAGTAAAGATTTTTTTTCCCACAGTTAATCTAACCTAGTCCTACTGAATATAATTATTGAATAAGGATCTGTAATCATCGAATTTTCTAATTTCTCAACACAGACATAATATTGAAATGCAAGCTACACGTTATTGATGACTCAGGTGCACATATAAATAAAACTGGTGTCCGTGCCCAATACATAATGTCTAGGGTATTTTCAAAGATCTAGAACGGGAGAATCGAACAAAAGTTACCTTGAACTCTTCGAATAAATCCCGAGTCGACGCTAAACACTGGAAGAGCAACTGAATCGTCGACACGGGTCACTCACCCTAATTTGTTTTATTGAGTACTTAACACGCATAACGAAGGATGTATTGCCAGAAATCTATGAGAACCTTTGAGGCTAATGAGCCAGAATTGTGTTTGGTATTATTTCTCTGATATCCAGTATAATAATGATCGACCTTATAGATATTAGCTAATATATATTGTAAGATTTCTATACCAAACATGAGGATGGTTATAACGTAAAGAAATATAAATGAAAAAAGATTATTAAAAATCTCTTGTCAAATTTAATTTTTGTAGGTGTTAGAATAGGTTATAAACTTTTTTTTATAGGTGATAAGGGTGGAATGTAGCAAGCTTGTAAACAGAATCGTTCCGTATTTCAATATTTTATTAAAAAAAGAAGTTGTCGTTATAAGCAGTGTTTTTAAATAATTTTGGTCATACTTAGTACCTTTAACAAGTCTTAACTTGAATTACTTCCGGATCTCATTAAACTTGACCTGGTTCACTTAAGTATGTAACAAATTAACTTAAAATAATGTTGTGTTCATCTAAATAGTTTTTAGTGGTAACTAAATCCATGTAGAAAACACATTAATATCTACAACTTTTCATATCACCTTTAAACAACATCTTAAAATGTAAAACCAAAAATGAAAGTCTTGTCAACAAGTCTACTTCGTACAAACTTCGACAGCGGCCGATGATATTAAACAACGGGATATATTATATTGCATATCAAATAAATAATCGCCTATCAATACATACTCATCATTTATATTCTTTTTTGCATCAAATAACTTACTTCACTACAGATAAACTAAATGTTTAACAAAACTCAAACTGCAGATAATTCGAAATTACACATCAATATGACATTCCTTTTTCCCTCATAATGCAATACAGTTAAATTTATTTTTGTACAAAAATACTACATGCATAGCATAAATACTGACTGCACATCAAATTTACCATATTTCATAGCAAAATAACTATCCCAGTCGCATATTAACCAGTAAGTACAACAAAATCTGTTCATCATATTTGTCTTAATTTTCAAGAAGCCATGCTCGGTAAATTTAATGATTATTATAACAAAAAAATCCTTTTACATTGCATTATTTCTAAAAGCAGAACAACTTAACTGAAAAACTTCGCGCGTTTTTTCGTCACTGGAGTAAATAATATAAAAATAAAAGCTATAGTTATGGCATAGGTCAATTATGGGTATAGTAGTAGGTTAGGTTAGGTTAGAACTGCGACCATAACATAGCGCGAGCCGAGCGAGCGAAGCGAGCGTGCCGCGGCAGCGGCCGGCGAGTGCTAGCTAATCTTTGTGATACTCCGACCCCTTTTTGAATCTACCCACTAAATAAAATAATATTATACTACCTACCAATTTCTTATTATCATAGATCGTAACAGACGACAGTACGTGGCGCCACTTGCATAAGCTTAAAATGTGCTTATTGGGCAAAAAAGGAAGCGTGGACGCCCCGCGAAAGCAAGACCCGCTTTAATAATTCAATAAATTACAATTTTGTATCTAATTTTATATTTTTTTTTGCTGATCTCATTATGTGATAGTTAATAAATAATAAGATGACTGTGACTAATAAAATGTTGTTTGATCTAGAAAAACTGCTGTAAATATTATAAAAATAGAAGCTATATTTAAAAGAAAAAGAGTTAACATGTATAATGTGCATTAAGATTATTAGTTGTGCATTGATAAAAAAGCTTTTACTTTAGGAAAAATTGCTGAACGCTGTGAAAATAAATTGTAGTGTGTTTAGTGATATTTTGAGTTGAATATTTTGTTGTGCAATCAGTAATTTTGATGGGAATTCGGTATTTAATTGCATAGAAAAAGGATATTTTATGATTTGCGTTTAAATACTACCCTTAAACAACTACCTACTTACTAACTTCACTACAATTGTAGACTAAGTAGGAGGAGGGTACGGGGTGCAATTCTGAATGAAGATGAGAGCTGGCACTCAAGGCTTAACTTCAAAGTTCCACAACACCAAGTTTCTTGTACTAGATATTCCAATTGGCAATGCGAGCGTACAATACAGACTTACAAATAAGATATGATGGTTGTTATTCAATAAGTAGAGCTCTACCATTCTGAAAGTGCATTTGTGCTAATCATTATTTCATTCGTGTCATAAGAAGCAGAGTTTAATCAAAAAGATAAAATTCTGGGTCTGCAGCTTCAGCCCGTGGCTTCGATCGCGTGGTACGTCACTAAAAGTAGCTTATGTCCTTCCTGAAATTTTGAACTATATCCATCCTAATGTTAGCCGTGAAAGCGTAACAGACAGACAGACAGTGTTACTTTTTTGTATCTATACTATATATACTATACATATATAATAAAATTTGCCATGTGTGTACATTGAAGATATTTAAAAAATAATAAAACGAGGGGTTTTTACAACAGCAAGTAGAAGTTTTTGTCTGTCTGTATGTTCATACGCGCATCGCGCAAAAACTACTGCATGGAAATGGATTTCCATGCAGTAGGTCTAACTTCCATATCTTTGTATTTTATCCTAAAGTGTGTAAGTTTATATCGGAAATTCGTCAATTTAATACAAAATGCATGAAGTTCTGGACATAGGTTCCTTCCTTGGCGTAAATGAACTGTAAGATAGTCATGTAGGATATATAACTCCGTAAAGGGGATAATTAGGGGATGTAAGTTTATATAGAAAGTAAGTTAATTTTAAAGATATTGCTAAATCCCAAAACGACTTACATTAACAATCAGATATTTTGGCAAATCCATTTTCCAAGAGGATAATTTTACAGTTGAAAGTGTAAAAGTTAAGTTTCTCAATTTTGTAGGCAATATTGGTATGGAAATATCGAATTCCACGCGGACGAAACTAGTTAGTAATATAGTATAGTAAGGATAAAGACTACATACTAGTAAGAAGGTACAATTTTATTAAGATTTGGAAATAATAATCATAAACCTAATACGAATATTTTGTGCAAATACTCAGTTCAATTGCAAACTGTGAAATAAAATAGACCAATCAATCATTCAATAAGCTTGCCGTCAATGAGTTTCACTATTCAAGTTTGAAATCAATTTCCGATTTATTATATCAATATGTGCGATATAGGGCATTGCCTAATGTTGATTGATTTTGCCTAATATTGTACAGGGTATCTCATAACTAATGGATAATTATTTACCTGTAGGGTTAGGCGTCTTGTACACGCACGGTTTACCGCCGTGAAAATCTACGGTTAATTCGCCGCGTGTAAGCACGGTCGTCAGTGTACTCAGTGTTGTATGGATTACTATGAGAGCTTGTAGACGCGCACGGTGGCGCCACGGCACGGCGCCGCAGCCGTGTGCGCCGTGCCTGCCCCTCGGCGCGCCGCGTCTACGCACGGCGCGATTTTCATCAGTGTTGTATGGCACTCTATGGGAGCGTGTCGACGACGCTGGACGTTTGCACGGTTCCGTGACGGTTTACATACGCTGATTCCCGATTTTGTAATAAAATGAGCATAAATCAAAAATAATTAATTAAATTGATTCAAGAAAGGCCTATTATATGGGATAAAACCGTCGATGATTGTAAAAATAAGAGGCTTAAATATGATTCCTGGAAAGATGTATTTATTCATTTACAGCCCACATTTAAAGATATAAGTGGTGATGAAAAAAAATTTCAGATCTTTCCCTTTTTTTCTATTTTCCGTTTCCTATAATGTAATAAGCAACGATAATCTTTTTTTTCATAAGAAAATTCATGACACAGCACGTATGACACTGCCCCAGATAAAAACGCTGCTAGCCCGTACCTGGCCAATGTCTCGCCCGGTGTTTTTGCCGTGCCATGTACAAGCTCGCATACACGGCGGTAAACCGTGCGTGTACAAGAGGCCTTAGAGGATCACGCCTGATTGGAAAATGTAAAATGTGAAGAAAAGTATTAATAAATTTGTACCCTACACTTTGTATCAATTAAAATACTTAATTTTAATTGATACAAAGTGTAGGGTACAAATTTTGAGAAATGATCAGCAATTATAAACATTATTATTGAGAATACGGGTTACTCACGTTATTTTAGTCGGGATATGCCGACTAGTTTCGAATCTAGTACGTAGATTCATCAACTGGGTGATTAATCGCGTGTCGTCGCTGTCGCGCGACTTCTCGCACTGCGCGTCGCACGACATATCCCGGCTAAAATAACGTGAGTAACCCGTATTCTCAATAATAATGTCTTCACCTCACGTTGGTTTTAATAATATTAATTATAAACAAGGTATTATGGTATTTCAATAAATTAGACACGACTATCTATTTTTTATAGACTAAGCTTTTGCGTGCGGTTCCGCCCACGTTATAAGTATATAATATATTGAAAAGAAGTCCTTCCTCAAGTTTTAAAATATCTCCATTCTTATTTGCAACATCGGTTTAGTAATGAAGCTGTGAAAGCGTAACTAACATACAAACAAGAGTTACACGATGATGGTTTACCAAAACATGTTATTATGTTATTACCTTGTTAAAAAATAGTTATATTATTATAAACAATGCACAAGTTGCCACATAATAGTCACTATTTTCATTAGACGCATCTTTAATATTCAAAGAAAAACTAAAAGCCCCACATAAATCCTCCACGAGGCACTCACATAAAATGAATAAGCCGATGTTTTTATTCATAAAATAAAAAGTAAAAATAAATGAAGGTACTTCCGCTTCCCTTAAAGGTACTAGCTGTGAGGTAGTTCATTCGATTTTCAATTTGAACCCAATCACAGCGCGGCGCTGAGCGAACCAACAAATTGGGTCCTATGAAGTCAAAGGCATACGTATGTCGTTTAAACTGGTGACAGACATTTGAAATGAAATTTTCGGGGTCACTGCACGTTGCGACCATAGATGTTGTTGTCGGAGTCTGAAAACGGGCTAATGGTTTCGAGAGATCTATGTAACTATTGTTTTTAGTTTGAATGCAACTGTGTCAGTTGGACATCATGAAGTTATCCAGGGCTACTGTCGGCTATTACAGTGAAACTTGGTTAAGTGGTTACATACGACGCATAAATAAAAAAAATCTTGACTAGAAAACAATTATTCTTTAAAACTACTAATCTAAATGTAGCTTCAACTGAAATATAAATCTGCCACAAATAAAAAGTTTAACTAGTTTAAGTGAGAATATCAGTCTTGTTTTTCTTTAGTAATTAAGACTTATTCGAATTACCAAGTGATAATGGCAGAAATAACTACATTGTGGCTTAACGCGAATCGCACACGCCAGACTCAAATTAAATAGTTAATGTTGGGTAAAAGAATTACATTTATGTGTCGAAATACAAGGTGTTACTTGAGAAAAGATTGTTTATTATTAAATTTTAGTCATGGAAATATCGTGGCTAGTGACATCTATTAAGTTTTTTCTCATTTTTTAGTCAAACATTTTAGAAAACCTTTGATAACAATGATGAAATATCAACAGAAAAAATATCGTTAA
The DNA here is from genome assembly GCA_905147285.1 of Hypena proboscidalis. NCBI lineage: Eukaryota > Metazoa > Arthropoda > Insecta > Lepidoptera > Erebidae > Hypena > Hypena proboscidalis. The sequence goes on along the minus strand of LR990132.1, from coordinate 21,367,568 downwards.
AGGTTTTTTTTAATTTCCTAAAAAAAAATGTTTTTCTACCTGCTACTTTTGAACACAACTTAAAACATTGAACAAACGTTCAAACTATTATAATCGTATTCCAATGTAACAAAAATTCAAGGCCAATATCTATTTTATTAACAATCACAAATAGGATCCGATAACGGATCAGGAATTGAATCTCTGGATCCGGATCGGGTCCAATAAAGAATAAAAAGTATGTTTCACTCTATCATCTACAATACTGAACCGATTTTCATTAAACAGGTGTCAATCGATTTCTTATAAATGTATGGGTATGTGGGACATAGGCTGCACATAATAAGAAAATAATAATATCAATATGGCAGATCTTACATCCAAAAAACAGGACATTTACAAAAAAAGGTAACTGTTGTATTACTCGTATGTTGAGATATCAAATGAAAGAGAAACATTCTAAACTCAATTAATCTGTTATTTACTTTTCAGAGCGCTTTTTATTATGTAGTCGTGTGCTATTTATTAACTTAATTTACTTAATGAACTTAAATTGTTCAATCAGAATATTTACCTTTTATTTGCTGAATTCAGAACGGAAATCTTAAGGTATCCGATTTGGCCGGATCCGGTCAAAAATGCTGCCGGATTACAATCCCTAGATACTAAACTAATAAACTACAAAACTGAACGGAGACCTCCGCCTTTCATATACAGTTATATGAAAGGCGGAGGTCTTCGTTCAGTTTCTCTTCAACGAAACATTTCTATGATAACTCCTTAACTTTCAAACAGTTCGCAAACACTCTGATAACACAATCAAATTGTGAAGGTACGATTTTCAGTACAATTGTTCTCAACATTTACCAACTTGATATGGCTGGGTATACTGAACTGTGGTGAAAGTCGGCCAGGTATTATATAAGTTTGCTTTGCAGTGCCAACACTAAGTTTCTAGTTTAATATAAAGCGCGAACGCCTAAAATATATAGTTATAGTATATTTCATAATTGAATCATCTATAAGTAGATCAACAAATGCAAATTGAACTCCTGCAATATTTTATGGCTGTAAAATGATTACCAGATCTTATTAAACCAACAAAAACAACCGCCGCGCCTTGTTATGTTAAAGAATACTCAGAAGAAAATATTTATAGCAATATTACCAGTAAATAGAAAAAGTTAGTTTAAATATGTAATAAAAAAAATGTTATTAATCTTACTTGGTATTTTACAATCTTTATTATTTTAATTTTGTTATTCTTGTGTAAATTGGTGATCATTTGGTAATAAATAGTTCCTAAACAAATGTATCTAAAAAGTGTAATAAGTACCTACAATACTACTTATAGATTTAAGTATGATCTAAATTGCACGCCTTAGGGTAAAATATAGTGGACTTTACTATTTTGTAACAACAATGTATTACCTATATTTGCAATAAAAATATTGAAGTTCGAAGTGTAATGCGACATCAATAACGATCATGCTGGTCGAAATGAATCAACCCTGTGTGTGAAGTCAACTCAACCATGAAAGATATCAGAACTTGAATTACTATTCCTTCATCAATTACTACCCAAATAGATAATATTTGAAATAAATTATTTGAGTTTGATTTTGAGTGAGTTCCATTAACATAATTCATCTCGGTAAGACATTAATACAATAAATAACACTTATAAATAAATATCTCACAATTTTCACACAACGCCATTTAGTTCCTAACTAAGCAGATCTTGTACTATGGGTACTAGAATAACTGATACTAATACATAATAATAATTATACAATTTTATTTTGTAAATACATACTTATTATACATTATACGGTAAACCTTTGAACTATAAACAAAAAAGTTGTTCTGCCACTCTCAAATTCATACTCGAAAGGGCTGGCCAAAGCTGCCATTATCAATCACTACATAGTATAAAACAAAGTCGCCTTTTCTGTCCCTATGTGCGCTTAAATCTTTAAAACTACGCAACGGATTTTGATGCGGTTTTTTTCAATAGATAGAGTGATTCAAGAGGAAGGTTTTTATGTATAATACATGCATAGAAAGGGGGAATTGTTTTACTCCAAATTTAACGCGTGCGGGCCACGGGCAGTAATGAATAAATCAAACTACTGGATCGATTTTAATCATTTTTTCAGTGAGTGACATAGGCTATATATTATATACCCGTGCGAATCCGGAGCGGGCCGCTGTGTTTTTATATACAACGTTCACAGTTTTTCTGTAGTGTATTTAGTATCAGCATTGTACCCGTGCGAAGCCGGGGCGGGTCGCTAGTAATCATATGAAGTGACCGGTCACAAACATCTATTGTTCATCCAGAACTACAAACAACAACAACAATCATTTGAATCGCTCCATTGCTCCTCAATCGATCTTCCTAAGACAAGGCATCCCTTTGGGCTCAAGGTCCGGCTCAGGAAAGCAAGTTCAAGGTTCTTGCTTATCCTTAGCTTACGCATGATATAACGAAACTTATTGAGCGGAAAATAGTGACTGGTATTGTTTTGTTGACATACAATGCTGATTAACACGATATTAATTTACCGATTGATATCTTTCTATGTTTTTATAACTTTTGTTTGAGCTGATGTGCTCAGAAAGTACCTAAAACAAAGTAAAATGGCGTGGCGAACAGTTTCGTCATTTTTCAAAAAGTTCTCATATCCTAAAACATTATTAAACTAAATAATAATTATGTAAAGTTACATGGATAGAAGTAGTGATAGCCGAATGGGAGACCGTAGGAAGTCGAAGTCCATAAATCGTTAAAATTCGTCTTTTCGAAGATATGACATGTGTCTATTTATCATATAAATTATCGCTCGCTAACGGAGAAGGAAAACATCGTGAGGAAACCTGCATGCCTGAGAGTACCTAAAAAGTGCTCAAAAGTGTGAAGTCTACCAATGCGCACTTGGCCAGCGTGGTGAATTAGGCGTAGTATCTCTTTTCATCATGAGAAGAGGCCCGAGCCCAGCAGTGGGGCATGTATCAGATACAGGGCTGCTATTATTATATAATCACATGGAAAACTGATTTGGCATTACTCTAAACATGACTTACGTTACCGTTGTAGTTGATAAATTTTGATCAATTTTTATTTAGAAGTCATCTCATGATTAAAAACGCCATCTGAGCCAGTAACAAAAAAGTCCATAAAGAAACTTTACTTAAGTCACCCTGTTTAATGACGTCAATAAAAGGCAAATTTATTCGTAGCTCTAAGTTAAAGCACTTATATCTGAGACTAGCAATAAAACCTGTCAGAACTAACTGTGGCTATAAAAGTCTTGATCGTAGCGTAAACGAAGCACAATGTAAGAGACGAAGAAACTTGGTATTTGATACTTTGATAAAGTGTCAAATGTTGGGGCTTTAGTGACCAAATTGTAACTATTTGGTAGACGTAATGCCTTTAGTGTTTGTCCTTTAATAGACAGCTATTTGAATTATAGATGATGTTTTGACAGTTATGTGGTTATTAAGGACACTAGAATAGAGTAATGTGAATACCTTACAGCTAGGCTAGAAATAGTTTTCTTATCATTGTTTCTATTAGGCCAATGATTATTTTTGCTGGATAGAAAATATCCTTTATCCATAAACAGGCCAAAATAGTTAACAAATAATATTTTATCTACACCCATGCTATAAATCCTCTATAAACGTTCTTGAAACAGTTAGCTAATTGCCAACATTAAAACAGCCAGTGTCATAATAACCATTATAACACCCAAACGGGTGTTATAATGTTGTACTGAAATTCATTATGCAACTCCTTTTTTACTCATCGAACAGCCACATTCTCATGGCATCTTTATGAATTTCAAAAAAAGAACATGTCATGCACGCGCGTTTCACTACCACAGCGCCGTAATTTAAATAAAAACTTATTCGAATTTTTGAATTGACGTCGTATCCCGCCATTTTTGTTCAATAATAGTATTGAAAAAATACTTTTTAATAATTGTACGATCCAAAATGTAAATAATTATTACAATAAATAATTATATTATTACCTATACATAGTTTTTTTTTGTATTAGATACTCACTAATTAAACTTTCCATGAATTTACATAGAGTTCTTACAACACTGTACCCTAATACCCTATGGTTTAAGAACATTTATAGAGGATTCATATCATGGGTGTAGATAAAGTCTTGTATGCAACTGTTATAATTAGGTATTAAAACACTCATGTGATACTATTATCATAAACCCACACTCGTGTTTTAATACCCCTCATTATAGAACAGTTGCATAAATAACTATTATACTAAAAAAAAAATATTTACATTAATTAATAAGGAAAAATTTGCAACTTTCTTTATGTATGTGGATGGAATAAAAATATGTAGGTACTGTTCTAAATGCCGTGTAGCATGCTTATATCGAATTACATACCCATATCGAATTACATAAAAGGCATTTATTTGATCCTCAGTATATGTAATTTAACTAAATAATTACACGACGTTCAGTCATCTGATTAAACGTTGCGGTGAATGATTTGGCTGACTGTTATTCAGCTATTTCATAGGATGCCGGCATTTAGTTAACGGCCTAAGCTGTTAGCTGAACTCCTGATAAAGCTAGTTGGCTGTGACATACATAATTATACACACCTGCAGTAGAGACAAGGGTCAACTAAAGTTCCTAGAAAATCATTTGAAATGTATGCACGTGCATTTAATTAAAACTCATGTTTAACCAGCTTCAAACTAATCTGTTGAAAGTTGATTACACTTTATACTTAGTGACATAATATCCAACTGATCGTAACTTCACTTAGTAAGTAATGCAACTTAGTTTGCAGCTGTACAAACGTAGCTACATACAAAGCGCCAGCAATCGAGAGAACTTGTTTCGTTAACTTTACACGAATACCGAGTGCGCTCCTGCACTTTTTATATCCGCGCCCCTGTAAAGACTCGTCCACAGTTGGTAAAGAAATATAAAAGTACCAACAATTGCTCTTAGTCCATCAATATAGTCTTTGTTTCCAGTATCATTCTCTAAGTTTAATAATGTTTGCAATAATTTAAGATGCAATAATTACATATAACACACTTGAATTTGTCTAATCGCGTAGTGACATAAAATCCATAAAGTTATTTGGCATAATATTCATTTTCAATAATGTCGTTTTCCATAACATTGATCTACCATGATATACATTTTCTCATACTAGCACAAAAATGCTAGTGCAGAACAAGCGTCTGTAGTTTTGATGTTATGATCATGTGATCAAGCGTGCAGAATGCTAACAAGTATGCAGCATGCAAACAAGCATGTAACATGCGATCAAGCATGCATGCAGCATGTGTTTCTAACACGGCTCCGGCGCTGCGGGGCTTGGGCGACCCGCGAGTTAAGGAGCAGCTCTGGTTTCAACTATGCGCCGGTAAGCGTTAAAACCATCTGAGACGATAGGCGCGCGTTGGTTCGCCTGCATAGCTTAAATTACACACTAGGGGTAGGGCAGATAGGACTGCGTAAAGTTGGTTTAACAGCATTTTCCACTGTCACCCAAAATACAAGCTTTCGCTTAGTTTGGGAGACAGTAGCAGTGCCTCAAGTACAAATACATCTACATGTGTCTTAAATTTAACTTATTTGTAAACCTATATGTATTATTTGTGTTAATAAAAACTTTTTATTTTATTTTTATTTTTATTTTATTCGTTTCTTTCACAATTTTTTGTAGCAAAACTTATTTATTGACTTTTTATTAATTTAGTTTAATTTGTTGCTGTAATAATCCTTTGATTACAGATCAAATACTTTAATCATATAATTTTCATACAAGGTTTCCAAATTATATTTAATGTTGCCCAACGATTATGACACATAGTCACCCATTGCACGGCTGACCGCGGTTCAATCGTTTCGATTCCATTGCACAAACGAAAGATTCTTTGTCATAACTCTATTTTCCTATGATAGTATCTAGGCGATGCACAATAGTTTGTTCGGTTTCAGACGAAAATAAAACTTCTTCCCTTGCAACAACATTCATTTGTATATAGCACGGAAAAAACAACCTTGTTTTTTTACATTTTCTTGAGTGTTGCTGAGACACGGATCCATTGTTTTGTATTGAATTTATACAGTCATGTTAGAGTCTCTTAAATAACGACGGGGTTTGATGACAACCTGCTTCCCTAGGGGCTTGCGATTTTCAATAGCTTTAGAGACGGCTCACGAATACTTAATATTATAAAACATTATGATTTTCAAATCATTTAACTAAACTGGTATCAATTACAATACTAGTATGACCAGCGGAGCCTTTGCAGTTAAAGTTACTTCACAGGATCAAAACTAAATTGAACCGATGAAAACGATTTATAGGTAACAGTCGATATAATATTTGTAATGTATTGACACTCGTTTGAAATAAATATACCCTGTAGCACGATAACATTTAATTTAGCTGTCTATACGTAACGCACGTCTGCACGTGTGGTGCAGGGGTTTAAGCGGTCGCCTCGCCGCTCTCCACTGCACTGGTGTTGTGGGTTCGATCCCCACATGGGACAAATCTTAACGTGATTCGCAATGATTTTTTCTGAGACTGGGTGTGCTAGTGTGAGTGGATGTGTGTATTGGACTTGTCATTGGGACCATTGGATAGTGTAATTGCTTCTGGCGTTCTATCTTATGTAAAAAATCAAAATTTTAAATTTATTTTAACTCGTCGGCTAGAACAAATAGTTATATGGCGCCATTGAAATTTTGTATCTACTAGTAATCTATTTAATTGCCTGACTGATGAAATACTGAAAATCTGCACGAGCCTTTACATCCGTGCCCCTAATATCCCCGTACCTCTTTTATTTCTGCACCCTATCTCTTTATTCAGCAAATAAAAGTGCTGTGATTGTACGTAAACTAATCTCGGAATATAGTGCAGTTTCAGGATGAAATGGAAATTGTCGGGACCCCGTACGGGTCGTAAAGGGAGGGTGACTTACTTGATTTACCTACTGCTTAAAGCTAGGTTTGCTAGAACCTTAGGTTACGTAACATCTGACAAAACATTTTTAAAAACCATTCAAGTCGTCAATTAACGGTAAGATCAGGCTCAGCTTATCATACAATAAAATCGAATGTTTTTTTCGGTTGACAATCGCCTGGCTTGCACCTTGCATTTGCATTGCATTTCAACTGACTTCGAAAAAGGAGGCAGTTTTTCTTACAGAATATTTTACTGCACCGTTTGTCAAGATAAGTTCTTTATCACTGTCCTACGGTATCCCACTACGTAAGTTCAAATTCTAACTATTTATTGTACTCACAGAATTTACAATAACATAATATACCCAAACAGTTAAAATATTAGGTACAAAGACGAATTTATATGTATATTTTCTACCAGCAAACCTTTGAGCCGTAGAGGAAAAGAAGAAAGAGAAGACTAGGCAAGAGTAAAGTTGAGTGTACAACAGGATTAATAGTATAAAGTAATAATACTAAAATAATGCTATAAGAATGCTTACATACCCCAGTATAATAATTTAGATAGGTTTATACTAACTAATTCTGCAATATAATATAAGTTATAATAAACATAATAAAAAATGTTCTAAGATCAACCAGTATCCATACCACGAATAATTTTGTGAAAGCTTTTGTATATCTTTCATCTTAATTTTTTGTAAAATTTGAAAAGAACTATAAAAAATATCTTTACAAAAATCTTTACAAATTCGCTTGTTCTAAGCAAAAGTGTAAAAATAATCAAGATAATGTAATCTTTAGAAGCAAAATGTTAAAAACTTTGTATTACCCCATAAACACTATAGAACCCTCGGGACATTCAACAACGGTTATCTTTTTTATCTTTTAATGTCTTTCGGTAAGAAAATGCACCTCAATTTTTACTTCGGAATAACTTGGTGTTTATTCTGTCTGCGACGTTCGATAAAAACTTTTTAGTTTGTTGGTTGCAAGACTTGCAAAAACTTCAAAGAATTTCACTTTAATGCAGTTTCAGCTGTAAAGTATGCTTGATAACTTCTATTTGTTTCAATGTACACACTAAAATGTGAACTTTACGAGGTAAAAAGTCGCTGAAAAATCCATAGGGTATCAAAAGATTAAATATATATTTGTTCTACTTGCTATCAAGACAAAGCAAAAGGATTTTCTACAAAAGCTATCTCGAAATATCATTTTTTTTGGCAAACCGAAGAACAAAATCGGTCATAGTTATATGAAAATAGATATTTAGTAGGTCCGGTACCTACTAAATATATAATTTCGTCGACCTTTATAAATCGCGTGTCACAGTGCAGCGGCCGTGGCGCAATGGATGAGGCGTCTTACGATCGAGCGGTCGTGGGTTCGAATGCTGGCCATTACACCATGGATGTGAACTTCCGCCTAACACAAGAAAATTAAGCTTAGCTGGAGAGGGTTGACAAGAATAATTTGTATTTGCAAATGAATAGTAAGCTTTTTTAAAAAAAAAAAAAAAAGACAAAATCGTTAGTTATCGAACTACTCCAAAATGACTTGACCGATTACTTTGATTCGTTTTATATATTTGGAAGCTGACCTATGAAATATCTACCTGAGAATAGGTTGTAGACTGTTTTTTACCGCTAGTTGAATGTCGACATACTACGCGGGCAGAGACGCGGGCGGAAGCTAGTAAACAAATAATGTTGATACTCTTAATTCTCACAAACATGAAGTTACACACAATACGCAACCCTAAAAAACAAAGCTAAAAACTCCACTTTTTTATTTTATTTTATTTGGTTCACTAAACTTTCCATAACACCTGTGTTCAAATTCAAATTAACAATAAATTGTGATAAAACTAAACACTTAGTGTATGACCTCTCGAAGTGAACACGGCATGCTTAATTAAGTAATTTACAAATAATAAGTAGGGAGGTAAGCTATAAAGTTGCCGTAACCTCTTCCACTAATTATGGAGAAATTATACAATATGAAATTAATTCTTTATAGACCGAATAGATGCACTAAATACGTCAATGCGATTGCAAATATTATTGTAAGAATAGCACATACGATAAATAGGCGAGTGTTGGCCTTAATTTGTGCGGCAAAAAGGTAGTCGTTTTAGTATATTTTAGTCAGCAAAAACATTTAAGTACTAACCTACCCATTTAAAAATCACACCACTGCATTACGGATATAACTGAACCAGTAACAACCGAAATCGTCGGCTTAATCGTGGGTTATAAAATTTTACGTTCTGCATATCGGTTCACAAATTCACACGTAGAGCTGTTAAATCGATTAATTCGTAATTCAGGAATGGACTGTTATTCGATTAGGAATTTCCGCTTTTGGCTGTATCGATAATGCTTTGATTGACTTCAATTAGAACGGTTAGGTAAAAGAGTATGTAATAAAAACAGATTTGCTTGATCTACCAGGGAGAACGCGTTAGTTGTCCTTAATTCTATTTTTTAAATTGTTTTAGAATCCACGACAAAACAATAGTACCAAACATTAAAAATAATGCTTTCATCGAAGTATTTAATTTAATTATATACTTGCACTATCCAAAAAGCATTTAAGAAGTTGCGAGACCTGATCTGTTAAAAATAAATGAGAGACAAAGATCTAGCGAGTATAGTTTGATTCCTGGTTGAGTTAGCATATTTTCAAATATCTATTAATGTAGTTCAAATTGTTTCAAAAATATAACTAAGTCTTCTTGTAGTAAAATCTCCTATCTAATCTCCTGGTATCAATATTTGTGAATTTGACATTTGGTTGCTCGATTTTTGTCTCTCTGATTTTTGGAACAGAGTTTAGTTCATTTGAAACTATGTGAGAAGTAGTAAGTAAAGTAACGACATCTTTTTATTCGTCTCAAAACCGCTTCCAGTATGGTCTTGGCATGCAACGCCATCTCTTCATTTTTTACTAAAACCTCCATACTAAATTAACTACAACTTGTAGTTAATTTATATGAGTATCACTAGATGGCGTTTACACAACCGTGTATCGATCGAACAAAAACTACTGTAGGGACACAATTAAATTGCAAATTATTTTTGTGTAAAAGGGGAAGTGGTGTAGGGACACAGTGCAACCGGCGCATTTTTGTATTAAGTGTATACTTAAGTTTAGTCGCCCGGTTCGCCAGTCGCGTTCCCGTATCGCTAGAGATAGGTCGTATTTAAGTTAGAATAATGTATTCAGTAGTCAATAAGTTTATTATACAATATGTCCGTGGTACCAGTAAATATAAACATTTAGTATAGTGACCTACCACCCACAATAATAAAAACAAAGATAACATAACATCATGGCCATATTATTCAGAAAGGTATGGCAGAGGTGTAATTTGGTCCCATGTGATATTATTTTTTATTTTGTTGATTGCAAGGCGGTTGCAAGACTTGCGAAAACTTGAAAACATTTCTTGACGCCAAATTTCGGGCGGCTCGGAGTCAGTTCGCGAGAGCGAGACGTGCAAGAAGCGTTAATTCTAAACAAGTAACTGAGACTGCGAATTTTCGCTGCTAGTTCTATATTTTTCTATGTATTTATTTTAGAAAAGGATTTCTCAATTCGATTGTATTATTTTTATGTTTTATTGCCAATTACTCGAAGACGCCTGAACCTGGTTCACCTCAAATTTCACGCTTTTTGTCCTATCACTGGTAATAATATAAGGAGCAAATAAATTCTAAAGGATTAGGATGTAAATCAATTTAAACAACAACATTTATAAAAATCACAGTCGTTTATTTAATAATAAATACTGGTAATTAGGATAGACATAGAGATTTACGAAAAAATCTTTAGCGTAATGAAGGGTACTTTAAAATACTAATTAAATACCTAAGAATGTTGAGTACATACAAGTTTATATCGCCTAGGCGTGATGTAAACGAACCGTAAACTAACTTATGAAAGTCACTAATTAAGAAACTTAAAACTTAAGTCATGGGCCCGATCTCCTATAAAACCTTAAACTATATCCCCTAAGGGTACGTATAAACAATCTATATTTTATCTGCGTACTAAAAAGCTAAAGTATTTCGAAAACTATTTTTATTAATTATTATTATAACTACGAACTTGCTATCAGAATCCGTGATGATCAAAGAGTTTTGATATAGAATCGGACTTGAGACCGTTGAGCTAACAGGGCGCACTCGCACCCCAATAAGTACATCCATAATATTAAAGCATAGCTAGCTGTGATAACACTATTAAATAAAATCGAACATCCTCACTCCACACCCGTCAGGCACACAAGCTTAATACAAAATCATTTGTCATTAGGAATGATTAAATAATATCCTCTAACACACGAACCCCTCGAATTACTCCGAACTAATCCGAACTCCGATTCCATCAAAATCACAAAATTGGAAAGAAAATCGCCGACGAAGCTGATCGTTTTGTGCATGCAAATCTACTGCATCATCTTCAACTTGAACCTTAGAACTAAGTAAGAGATTACCCTAATGAAGACGAAAAGAGCGCTGAGGGCGCCGACATCGATCCAGAAATTTGCTTTATCCATCGTCATTTCTTTGAGGAACAGATTAGGGTTCCTGAAATGGCAATAGGCTTCGGAACAATGAAGTTTTTCTCTTCCGAATCCGTAGACTGACAGCATGGCACCTTCGAAGCCATACCGAACGTAACTGAGATACGTTAACCATTGGAGATAGTTCGGTATCGCGTTGAAGTTCACGAAGAATCCTGAGAATAGTACGACAGGGATGGTCGTGACTGGTCCAAGGTAGACGCCCGTTTCGATTTTCATGGCGGCGCCGATGAGGAGGCCTAAGGACTGTGCCACGAGTGCTGTGAGTATGTTGATGGTTGTAAACATGAGCACCCGATCCGTCTGCATCGGCTGACCCGTCATGAAGTACACTATCATTACGTACACCCCGCTGAACACGATCTGTAAAGAATGAAATGGTTATTTGATAAATGTACTCAAGACAAAATTGTTCTAAACTCTACTAAGAAAAGCTTATGAATTGTTTTGGTAGGGCTAAGTTTATCTACTATCCTTTCTTCATAATCACGTCATATTTATACATTTATAATCATAATCTTTTGGAACATTTCTGTAAATTTTATCACAGTTTTAAGTTTAACAACTCGCCTTTCTTTTTAGGTCTCCATTTGTCGCATTTGAATCACCATATCTTCAAAGTCGTCATATAGTACGTAATCAATAGGTACAAAAAAAGAATTAAAGTGTCAGTTTTTAATGTCGCAATAACAATGTTTCTTTGTTGTTGATTAAGTTATTTGGAAGATGCCTAAAACACAGTTTTCTGTTTGTATTGGCTAATCTTCTAAAAGGCTGGATCGATTTTGGTAGAATGTTAGAAGTCGGACGTAATTTCAGCCGTCGAATTTAGGTTTTAGGTTTAGGTTTAAAGAATTTATTTCCAATAAGAACAAAAAAGTTCATTTAAAATGAGAATCTAATTACAATATGTTTTATAACTTAAAATTAACATCATCTTCCTCCAGCATAATCTAACCTGTTTACAATTTATTCCTTTATAAAAAAAAATACAGATAAGAAATTAAACAAAACTATCAGTTTTTCTATTCGATGCCGTCAAAGAAAAAAACAAACTTATAGACAAATATAACCGTAATATTACCGTACTTAAAAGTTTCAACCTCAATTGTATTACTAGAAAATTCAGTCATTCAACACAAACAAAATGCCTTAAGTTAATGGATCTGCAAAACAGCAACCTATCCTTATTTCATTTAGGTTGCTTATCGCAAAACACTGTTATTATGTCCTTATCTCGGACGTAGGAATCTAATAGGCAGGTACTAAGCTATAGCGGTCGTTCTGACCTATAATAGTTATATACTAGTTGTAAGATAATTATCTCGCACATACGCTTTAAGTTTATTTCTAAAACTATTTAAATTATTATTCATTTATTCAACCTATATTCATTAGGTAGCTTATTGTACAGCTGTGCTCCCTCAAACAATATATTCTTTTTTCCGAACTGTAAAGTACGTGGTTTGTTCAGTTGAAGTTTATGCCTACTTCTAAGTAAATGTTTTTGAGTTTTTGCACAAATGATTATATTTGTTATTTGTAATTTCACGTTTTGTCGGTGTAGTGAGTTGCTATGCTGAGGCCATGCTGTAAATAAAGTTACTCCGTCAAGAAGGTTTTAACTAAAAGTAAACTTTATTAATCCACCTTTGTTTTAACTAAGGCTTTTTCAGGTGATAATATGTTTTAATCTTTTTATTTATGTTAACAAAATAAAATCTAATAACTGGGATTGCATGTACATTTTTTATTTTATATGTCAATATCACATAGGATCAGATTTTTTTTTCAATACTTATAAAAAAAATCAAGTATAAATCTGACCAGTAGCTCCAGAGATATTAGTACGATCAAATCAACAAAAAAATATGTCTAGAGGTTTTATTTCTTAAGGATCTTGATTATTTTAGAATAAATTAAAAAATATCTTCCTTATTAAATTAGCTTGTGGTCGATGAAAAAAGTTCAGTATTTTTGGAGCCAATTCGATACAAACAACACGAAAAAATACTTCTAATATTGTAGATGAATCCGCCCCATCCACTTCGCTCTGCTCTGATCCGCTCTACCCCACTCCACTGGTCTCTGTACGCCTCACGGCATGCTCATTTGGATCGTACAAAAGTTCGCACAACCCTGCTCTGATCCGCTCCACATTGTTTTAAGCTCTGTGATGCTATATATACCCCGCTCCACTCCGCTTCAATGGAAACGGAGCCTGAGGGAATGCAATCTCGATCTTGCGGCCTTTTTAGCGAATTTGATTTCGGCCAAAATATAGGTGAGATTTTATTTATTTATTTGATTACAATGATCCAATTACATTAATCACATTTTGATAAGAATATATTAATGACATTCACAAAATTGTTGCAAGAACACCAATAATCGTATCGTATTCATTTGAAAATAAATCAATTTCGGAATTGGATTTCACGAGTTTGTTGAGAGTGATAAGTGCGCGTGGCATAAGAAAAGTGACGCGAGCAGCAGTACGACATGGTGGCACGAAAAAACAGCCGATCACTTCTGCTACAAAGGTCGAAAAGCCAAACTAGGTAATTCTGCAGATCTAATGGATCAATCTTTTTATATATTATTTTGAAAGTAGAAGTTCGAATTTTGACCCCCGAACTCGTAAAATTTGTTTTGTATTTAAATGCTTATCCTCAAGTGCAATCTTGTTAAACTCGCGATATTACGAAATTGGCAAGATCTCTTGGTATTCATAAACTCGCGAGATTTCGCCTGAATTAAAATCTTACGAGATTTAATGCTCTACTTGGTGGGCTTCATACACTGACCCAGTGACGAAAAAGGAGATCTCTAGCGAAATAACTAATAAATATTAACGTGAATAATATCAAAACCATGTCATCACAGCTGCTTATTTCCGTTCCTCATAAAATGTAACGTTATATTTATCTCCCATTGATGTCACTATGTTCATTACTCAATGATATAATTTAAACCCAAGCCAAGCATTGACGCTGTGACCCCGTTTCGAAAGTATTTAATGTGTTTGACAAACAAGTCAAAGTTCGTCACACAGAAAGCGATCGCGTCCCACAGCGATCTTGACGGCACACGAAATCGATAAATTTTAACAAAATGAGAGCAGCTAAAGACTGAGAACAAGATTCATGTGACAGTTAGACAGGTTTTCTACTAGATTAGTAGTGTAATCGTATTTTTTGGCGCATACAAGGTTTTGTCTGTTGAGTATTAGATACTGATAGTAAACTTATATTTGACCATACGAGGACAGTCCAAAATATAAGTAGCAAGGTCAATTGATATTAAATAATTAAGACAGCTTACAGTTATTATTTGCGTCTGGCAAATCAAGTTTCTTATTAGTAATAAAATGTGATTTTCAGGTATTTGGAGCAAAACTCTCAAGTTGATGATAAAATAAAAATTGATACATTACCTGGAACGGTAGATCCGCCATAGTTTTTGCAAAGTAGAAGGCTTTGAGAGAATACCAGTAGTTCAAATGTTCTCTCACAAACACGCTCATCTCGGTTGGGACTGAAATAATGAAAATATTAACATTAATATCTAATTCGGATTGATTGTGCGAAAGATGACATGGCTGGTTAGTGGTGGGTGACACTGAGATGACGTCTGATAGATAAATTTTACAAATATCAAACATACTGCGTCGCCCTCAAGTAATTTGCATAAGGGGCGATCGATGATGATGATTGTAATAACATAAATACAGTCGGCCCACATAAAAGTCAATCAAACAAATTGTTTCAATTATTATTTTTTACCCGACTGCGTCAGAAGGAGGGTTATGTTTTTCGAGCGTATGTATGTATGTATGTATGTATGTATGTATGTATGTCTATTTCTTTGGCACGCCCTACAGCCCAAACGGCTAGACGGATTTTGACAAATGAGGTGTCGTTGAATTTGTCGAAACAGTTATAGTGACATAGGCTATATAAATTTTCAAAATGGCGCCGGCAAATGAAAAAAAAAGGGGGGGGAGGTATGGATTTTCTTTTCATCATAGTAATATGGGTATCAAATAAAAGGCCATGAAAAGACCATTTCAAAAATATATACTTCTTATCACATTTATATTACTGATTAAACACAATTTACCAATTTATATATCGGCACGCTCGCGCGTCCGAAGTGGGTGGAAGTTAGTTTGTATGTTCGCTCACGCTAATCTTGGAAACTGCCGGTCGAATTTGAATAATTGTTTTTGAATTTGATAGTTTAACTCACGATTAAGGCTCATTGATCTCAAAGAGATTTGATTTCTACAAATTAATAGATATAAAAAAAACATGTCGGTTAAAAGAACTAAAAAGAGTGAAATAAAAAATAATTATTAAAAAAACAAAAAACCCGACTGCTTAAAAAAAAGAACTAAAAAGATAAAAACAAGTATAGCATTATCTACATTAAATTCATTAACAACAAATGAAATATGTCAAACTAAATTCTTTATGATGTTGCAGGCGGGGACAAACCATACTTTGTTACTACTATATAACTTCGTTTGTCACCGCCTGCAACATCATAAAGAATTTAGTTTGACATATTTCATTTGTTGTTAATGAATTTAATGTAGATAATGCTATACTTGTTTTTATCTTTTTAGTTCTTTTTTTTAAGCAGTCGGGTTTTTTGTTTTTTTAATAATTATTTTTTTAAATACGTATTTGTAAGTAAATTTCGAAATTGTTTTGAACATGATATCTTATTGGACTTCGTTTTAGCAGATACTACATTCCAATAGCCAGGACTAAATTTCAGCTAGAAGTCTTGCTCTGGGCAGAGTAAATAGGTAAAGATTAAAATTAGATGGGCTTAAATATATAGTAGTAACTAGATACTTACATGTAAGAATAGTAGGCATCATAGCAGTAAACATAGTGAACATCACAGTGAAGAATATACATCCAGCGTTACTCATAACCTTAGCAGCGTCCCTTCCAATATCATAGTACAAGAACCCGATCAGCAACCCAACTACTGTATGCGAACATAGCCTTAAGTGAGTCAGCATCTGATCTCGTAAAATGCTCCTAAACGTCCTCTTCAATAAGATCCAGAATTGCTTCCATCCAGATGTTGGGAAGCCTGTTTTGATAGGTTTCTTTGTGAAGCTTTCGCTGGAGTCCAATAGCGATGTGGTGCAGGTGACTGGAGCAAGGTTGGTGGCGTTTGGGAGTGCATTTTGTTTTTCTGGGTTGAGGACTGGTTCGGACATGTCTATCACAGTGCAAGTGGGTTTATCTGGAAATAAAAAATGTAACTGTTATTAGAGTCACTTTAACTGGTAGACCAGGAAACCTGTACACGCAGTTCTTGCGCAACTGTTAGCAATAAAGGATGTGTACGTTTCATCCACCTTGTGCGCGTTGTCCTTTCTAGATTGGTAGTTATAGTTGACGTTCTGTGGCATGGGTGACGATGAAGACTGGTCTCGGCCACAGTTGCTTTTGTAATTAGAAGTAATCCTCACCTATCACAATGGCGAGTGCTTCTGCCTTCTGCGCGTTATTCTTGCTTGTTTGGTTGTTGTAGTTGACGTTCTGTGGCACGGATGACGATGACGATGATGATGAGGACTGGCCTCGGCCACAATTGCCTTTGTTCACCGCCATCACCAGCTTGTGCACCCAATCGCCATGCTCACCCGTTGCTACTTCCATTACTGAAATGGAGAGAAATAAAACAATGTTAACCGTATCTGTATTAATACCTATGTACCCACAGCTGGGCTCAGGCATCTTCTCGTGATGAGAAGGCTATATGGCCAAGTGCTGGTTGATAGACTTCTCATACCCTCTAGGTATACCGGCTTCCTAATGTTTTTGTTCATATACATATTATGTTCGAAATGACAAACCTTAACAACTATTGCCCGAGGTTGACCTTAAGCTCTTTGATTTTCAGATCTACGTTCTTCCACGTGCCTTTGGCCCACAGCGATCAAGTTACATAAGTGAAGTGATCAAGCGATAATACATATTCATCGGCGGTAGATGTCAATTCAATACTATCAACTATAGACAAAACAATTGAAGACGCCAGTGGCGATGTGCATTATAATGGTTTGCTTGCCTTTGTACGTAATTATGTACTGAAAATGGCGAGCAAATAAATATAGTGAATTATTGTACAGTATTATAATAATATGTAGAATATTAAAGACAACCAGTTTACAACCTATCATTTTATTCGCGAATAACAACATGTAAATATTGAAAGGGTGCATTATATAGAAAATTCTCGATTCAAAAACTTCTAAATCATCGATTTATTTTTTCGGTTATTTTTACAGTTTGAACTGCAACACTCGCTTGAGTTTCAGGTCAGGCTATATTCGCACCAAATTAAATTGGCCTAGTTTCTTTTGGTTCCATGAACAATAAACATTCAATCATTTTATTTGTGACACCAATTTTAAATTATGGTATTTTAATGGAACCAATTGGATAATTATTCAATAGCTATTGCCTTCTGTGTTTGGTTTGAACATCGATGACGCTGAAAAATTAACAGCATCATCAATCATTAAACCAAACAAAGAACTGTGGTATTTTACCAACAAATCCTACAAACCACAAAGTTATCAAGAATTAAATATTAAATAATAAATGTATAACAATAAAGTGGTCTCAGAGTTTCAAAAGAACCTTTCATGTTGGGCGGCTATAATATTATTTCGGTAACTGATGTAATCAATTTTGCGGTAACACAAATAGACCAGAGTCGTAACTGCTTACTGGCAGTAACTGTAATGAGCACGATTTCTTGTGGAGTAATACAAACAATATTATTAGTAACGTAAATTAAGATTGCTGCTATCGTATATCGTAACAGAAAGTACTAGAGGCAAAGGCGAACATGTCTAGTGCTTACTAGTCATACCAAACAATCTTACAAACTGCCGCATTCATAATTCTAGTAGGATTGTATAAATAAACTCACCATAATCAGCAGGATTGTGGTAACTCGGGCAGTGAAGATTCATAGAAGACAGGAACGGCACTAAACCACTAACTCTTCCTTGATATATACACTGTCCATCAGCCAACGTGTACAAAAAGTCAAACATCTCGAACAGCCTCGCGGACGGTTGATGAATCGTGCAGATGATAGTTCTGCCACCCCTAGCCAAGGATTTCAATAGCGATATACATTGGAAACACGATGAGCTGTCTAGGCCAGAAGTCGGCTCATCGAAGAACATCACAGGTGGGTTGTTAACTAACTCTAAAGCTATGGACAGCCTTTTCTTTTGGCCGCCTGATAAGTTGTTCGTCCGTGTATCCCCCGCTTCTACAAGTCCCAACATTTCCAATATCTCATCTATGACAATCTTCTTGGCAGCAACGTTCATGTCTTTTCCTAGTTTTAGATTTGCTGATACGTGCATTGCTTCTTTGACTGTGAGGTGAGGGAGTAGGCAGTCGTCCTGCATTATATAACAGGAGAGTTTTCTGAATCGTCTCAGGTTTCTCTCCTTGCCGTTAATGAGGATTGAACCACTGACATTGGACGTTCTGAAAAGTGAGAAAAAGGTTTCGTTAAAAGCATTTCGGCTGTTTTGGCAAAGCGCCAACTATTTGCCTACTTATATTAAAAACTCTCAAACTTTCTAAGAAGTTTAATTAATGTTTAAACAATTTGAGATAAAGATAAAACGATGTTTTTTATTATTGTCAGCAAGTTTATTCATAATATATTTAGTGTAGTTATAAAAACAACTGACCTTTAGTTCATTACGCATTAATTAATACTCGTGCTGAACTGTAGGTCAATTCAATTCTTTATCTATTCGGGTAATAATTCCATAACACAAGGAAATGTTATGTAAAAATAATATTTCAACTGTGATTGCAAAAAATCTTCCAGAATATATACGTATATATATAATATGTATATTATTTTTAATGTTATCGAACATCATTTATTAATATCAGTAACTAGCTTTTGCCTGCGACTTCGTCCGCGTAGAATTCAATATTTCCAAGCACATTTTGCATATTACCTACATCATTGAGAAGTTACAAATACAATTCCATGCAGTTTCTTTTACGTGATGCCCGTACAAACATATACACATACAGATAGACATACAAACGGAAAGACAATAAATGTAAGAAAATATTTTTGTGCTTCTACTGCTGTTATAAGGTGGGTTGCACCTATATTTTTCTAAAATATCTTATATGTACAGACATGGCAATTTTTTTATTTTATTACATGTATAGATATAATATGGCATGTAAATTATCCAAAGTTTATAAAAACCAATAGCAAATTCAATTTCATTTTAAGAGAGATTTTTAGAAGAGAGCATTTTATTTAAAAAAATAATTTCTTTATTAAGTAACTGCTAAAAAGCTTTCTTAAATTGAGACATACGTAATGTTATCATTACTTACTTGTATCCCGCTAAAATGTTCATAAGAGTACTTTTTCCGGCGCCCGATGGCCCCATTATGGCCGTGAGTTCACCAGATCTAAATGTGCCATTTATGCATTTGAGCAGCGCTTTATAACCTCTCTTCCTTCCCTCACTAACTGAGTATGATAAGTCTGAGAACTCGATGTCTACGGGCGGACGTTTGGGGAGATGTGTGAGCGTGGCCATGGGCTTCTTCTGGTCGCCATAGCCGTTGGGGATCTTTGGGAGGCCTGTCATTGCTGCCGTGCCTGCGCCGCCGTTGCATAGATTCACTTGTGAGCCTCTGTAATCAAAGAAAATATTGAAATCAGAATTCGATTAACTTCTGTAATGAAATTGATCAAGTCAAGCTTAGTGGCAAGACCAGGACAAATGTGGCTAAGTAGTTTAGTTTCAGAGATTTTAATACTAAGAACAGTCAAAAAAATATTTGGATTTCAAGCGGGGCTTGAACCCCCGAGCTTAGAATTCCGACCTATCGCTCTTCCGCAGAGCTATTCAAGCCTCTACTCCAAGTCCACCATGAAATCTTTTGATAGTATTCATCGTCTTTCCGGACGCCTTCAAACAAAGGGTTCGAATCCCGCGTCAAATCCAAAAAAAAAATCGACTATTCTTAGAATTAGATTGCTAAACCTGGTTATATTCTATATAAAAATCAATTGGAAAATACAGAGGTTTTTTTAACACGCTTATATTAGCTTCACCTGTATGTATGTATGTATGTATGTAACTATGTATGTATGTATGTATGTATGTATGTAACCGACTCCTTTGGACTCGATTTTGACCCACTTTAAACGGACAGATTTCATTCAAATTTTGCACACCTGTCAAAAATCGATGACAATGCAATAATTCAATAAAAAAAATTAAAAAAATTAAAAGAAAAAACGCTCTTATAAATAAACCAAACTAAAAAGTAGAAAATAAATAATATTTAAAAAAAACTAAAAAACTCACTTTTTAGTTAGAAGTACTTTAAAAGCGTGTTTTTTAGTTTTTTTAAGCTATTATTTATTTTAACCATAAAGAAATGGCTGCTTGTCCGGGAAGTGTTTGTGGCTTCGAAGGAAAGCTTTACGATGCTTAACCTTTAGATTTTGTGGATTCTTGTGTTCTGAATTCAATTAGTGATGAGGTAAGAAGGTCAACTCTAAAAGAAATCCAAATATTTGTAATATCGTGTTTATACGTCAGATACAATATTTTTCTCCTACATTTTTAAATGTTATATCTAGCCCTACTGAGCTTAATTCAATTTAGGTACAAAGGTTGAACACATAAAGAGTTTTATTACATTTCGTATAGGACAAGAAAGAAACTTAATAAAAGACGATATGGATTAAATTTTCGTTCCCTTTGCGTCGCCTTACAGAGGCTTTTTTAACAGCTGTGACCAGCACTTTTTTCTATTGGAAAAACTAGTAGTTGTAGCTAGGTAATACTTAACATTGTCTATACATGTCCTTTTTACGTGTAGGTATAAAACAAATATTTTTTAGAAGCCATGTTTGTATGTGCCACCATAGTACCTAAACTACTGAACAGATTTAATAGTGTGAATAAAACAGTTGTCAATAGATTTGTAAGAATAGCCCGGGTTGCATAGACTATATAAAATTTATAAAAAAAAAACGTAATTTAAACGCCAGAACCTCAAAAACAAATTGAGATAATCAGTTCTATGCGAGCACATTACAACAATGTATATCATACGGTTAAAATCAAAATATACATTAAAAACGGAAAGTAATATACCTAAATAAAAAATAAACTATAACCAGACTACGTTAAAAGTGGAATGTAACAACATTAAACTAAATAATAATACACTGGCTGTATAAAACGAATCGTTGGATTTCAAAAGACAATTTCTCAATTTTAAACCATTCAAATCATGTACATTGCCTTAGAATTACTTATATCAATATCATTATAATAGAATTAGCTTTTTCAAAACGGTTTTTACAAAACATTTAGCATATTCCGTGGCCTGTCAGTTATTCTGTCATTTACAACATTCTGGCTAGCAGCCAACTGATGCTGCTGTTGTGAAACCACTCAGAATTCAATTGCATGATATGTTAACGAAATATGCGTTTTGTGCTGAATTAGTCAAACGAAATGGATGAATTAATTCATATAACATAACAAAACATCACGCCTACTTTACACAGAAGACTGAGACTTAGATGTATAACAGGGACAATTCACCTAGGTCCCATGTGATAGAATAAGAGCCTATTGTCATCTACCAGGCACAATTCCAACTCCGTGCTGCTATTGAATTTTTTTGGATGAAAACATCAAAGTTACACTTAATTCAAACCCGAGAGCTGTATTGAGGGAGAGGCGGCATACGCTACCACTATACCTAAACCAACGAGGTAGTACTAAACCTATTTAATTTTAAAGTTTTTATTTTAATTTTTATTTAGGTTTAAAGATGTTTATTCTCAAAAGAACTACATAAGAGTTCACTTAGATGAGATATATATTATAATGTTATACTAATATAATATTTTATTCTTGATTTGCCATGCATTATACAACAGAATATCATTGATGTAATTAACTATTATAAGATGAAACATGAATTTGTTAAATGTGGAGAGTGGATGAGCTTCTAATTAAATTATTATTAAAAAAATTGATGTAGTATTTATATTTAATTTATAACATATTATCTACACGTTCCAATATTTTAATATACGCCAGCCATTTAAATAAATTAACAATGCACCGTTGAATGTTGCAGAATTTATAATTAAAAAAAAAACGCCCGCACTAGGAATCACTCCTTTGTTCACAAAAAAACATTTCACACACACAAAGCACACCCAGAGTAAGAACAAATCCTTGCGGATCACACAAAGATTTGTCCCGTATCCACATACCAGCACAGTTGAAAGCGTCGAGGCAACCGCTTTAACCACTACGACAGCCGTGCACTCAATCAACTAGTCTTCTTCTTCTTCTTCGTCGTGTCGATGACTGAGTCAAATTTTATTTTGACTTGTCATCGTGGTGAAAGGATTAGCCAATTCGCTTTGAAGAACCTTATTTAATGTATGAATAAGACAGACCCTGATTGCAAAAGATTGGCTCTGAATCAATACGATATCATGCAGAAGTGAGCCAAAAACGAGAAATAATTTTCTTATCTACATAATATATTAAAAACTTATGTATTTACATCTCTCTTTCGATGAGTTGATAGATCAACATGACTGAAAATAACACTGTATCACTTTCTTATAAGCACTACAAAATAAGACAAGTAATAAATAGTAAGTCAAACTTCAACTGAGCAACGACCTACGCAGATGCAAAACTTAAACTCAATAATATACTCATAACAGTATTGACGATTGTTTTGATAAAAAATATACTGACGTTATAATGTTATGGCCCCGCAAACTGTTATCGTAAATAGGTCGCAAATGATATAATATATATTTGCGGCAAGTGTATCAAGGTTAGTGTAGCCATTGGATTAATGGATGAGCCCATTCATTTACACTTACAAGGACATCTTGTTAGCATCTATTCTGTTTTAGGAAATTGTCGGAATTACGATTTTGGATAATAAGTGTTGGCGTGTAATGTAGTCTTTTGTGCGTCGGCAATTTCTGGATAGTTGATAGGACACATGTAACACAACAACAAGAAAAAGTGACAGTTAGTGCTCAGCAATGAAAAGGTATAAAAGTGAGTAATAAATGCAATCTCACTTTTTAGTGCAATTAGTGCAGTGTGACAGGCTCTCAATATACTCTTTCCAGCTTGTTCAACGGCTCAACTTCTGGTTCAAACTCAGACTTTAATTGCTCACATTATTATCATAATATAACATCATGCCTATGTTACCCATAATGTTGTGGCAGAGGTGTACAACACCCACATTTCACCAGTTTTGTTTTTAGGTCCTATAGGATAGAGGTAAGCCTATTGCCATCCACTGAGCACAAACACAGTGCTGCTAGTGAGAATTTCCTGACGGCATACGCTAACCACTAGACCATCGAAGTAGTCCACTAGATTAGTATTTAGTTTGCTTAATATACTTTACCGTACGTTAAAGATATTTTGTTAATAAATAAGTTAATATCATATTGTTCTGTATTTATATAAGTACTATTTATTTATATACGTATTAGTACAGTATTACTTTATTTTATTAATTATGTGTATTTTATTATTAAGATATTAAACAGTTTAATTTTTAGTTTTTCACATCTTTATACACCGCGCGCTCCCCTAAATTCACACTTTTTAAATTTCTTTCCGTCCAATGGTTGCCTGGAAGAAATTGCCACAAGGCGATAAGGCCGCCACTTGTATGACCATACCTTTTTGTGTAAATATCTTATGTTATTATTTTTTATTGTTTTGTGTATGGTGTACAATAAAGAGTTTTTATTAATATTTTATTATTATTAATAATAAATAATCAGCAGAACTGACCGTATGCAAGATTTATTATCTGTATTTGTATTTAACGGTCAGTTCATAGATTCCATTGCATAGTAACTAGTTCAATTTGAATCAAACACTGCCGGTTTAATCACATAGCAACTATTATGGAACATTTTTATTGGCCTGAAAATAGTGGCTACAAAGGCACGATTACAGAATCGACCTCCAACGGTAATGGTTTTAACAAACGAGCTGGCCTGACCCTTAATGAGAGCGACGGTTATCATTTACCATCTGATAGGCCGCTCTTTTGTCTACTATTAATTATCAATTTATTTTTACTGATTTTTTTTTTTTTTTTATTGGTGGATAGGCAGGCGTTTGACCACGATCTCACCTGATGGTAAGTGATGATGCGGTCTACGGTGGAGCACGCTTACCTATAAGATACCTATTAACTATTGCTTTTAAGAGATCCATATGAAAAACAGTCGCTATGTCTTTCGACTGCGATATTATGCCTCATATGTTAGTAATTTTAGAGTCTAACTCACCATCATACCGGAAAACAGTGGCATCTTGGAGCTGTGGGTGGTGGAAGTGGAGGCACTACTGTTAGGGTGGGACGGCTCCTTACCATGAGCAAGCTCAATAATTCTTGTAAAAATATATGCGATAGCTTTATACCTAAATTTAGGCAAATAACTTATAAAATGCAGCAGCGACCTTTCGCAGGCTAAAAGACTTTGACATTGCAGGTATGTCACCAAAAAGTCGAACTGAGGTAGGTCCTAAACGTTTTATGCAAATTGAAGTCTCCTAGATATAGGTATAACTTCGTTTGAGACGGATTAAAATACCTACATCTGTATTCTGGGACGCGCTGACGAATGTGAAAACGATGATAGAGTCTTGGGTAAAGTTTCTGATTAAAACAAAACTATTAACACTTATTTTTTGTGCTAGCTAAAACCTAAATGAAACACGAAGTAAAAAATTCCTTGCCTAATTAATTTCACATTTTAGCCGTATGAAAATGTGTTAGATGTGTTAAAAAAAATAACAATTGGTTAATAACAAGATGTCAATTGCACGATTTCACGTTAACAGGTACATTTATTCGATATTTATACAGTAACGATTATACAGGACATCTGAAATTCACACTCCGTTAGACCATAAATTAATAATTTGAGACTTGATAACAGTGAAATTACCAATTGACGTATACATATCACCAACCGTGCAAGCGTACGAGCGCTAGATATATTATGTCGCGTTATAATCATGTTTCCCCGTATAAAACGTGGCAAAAACGGTACTAAATTTATCTCGCGCTCGTATACTTGTCCCCCAAAACACGCTTTAGCCTTTAGGCATATGATTTCATGATCATGGAAAAATAGTTATTCAAGAAATTTTAATAATAATTTCTAGTGTAGCCTTGTATTTCAAGTTGGCTATTAGCAACATCTAGGTATGACACAATACTAATATCATGGAAAATTACGTAATATCAGAAGGGTATGGCAGATGTATTTTAACCCATATACTCAATTAAGGATTTTATAACTGGCAATGACTAAAATATGATGCAGAACGATTACATTATTATTATTTTTATTTATTAAAAAGAATTATTAATTTATAATTATTTTGAAATGCTATTAATATTGTTATTTAAAATTGAACATAATAATATCCTAATTTATTGTTAGGTATAACTTGAAAGTGTATGGAGTAAATTAAAAAAAATCTTATAATTGTAATTGAATTAATTTCTTATTCATGTTTAAATGTTCGCATGCCCACAGACTGGCAAAATAGACGAACTGTATTAACTTATATTTTTTAAGAAAGGACCATTATAACTCTATTTTGTGTGAATAAAATGATCTTTATCTTTACCCTTTATTCACCTGTTATGTTTAAATCCCATGCGATAGGTCTAATTTAAATTCATCATCCAAATTCAACAAATCAAATGTTTTCCGTATCTTTAGATTCACCAGTTTTAAATAAATTAAACATCATTGATGAAATACAGTTTTCACGCGTCAATAAAACGTCTGGTGACGTCAAACGGGTCATATACAATTCATAAAAGCCATATAAATGCTGCATACGGCAAGAGACCCGTTGCAAATGTTAATGAACTTGGATCTTGTTACACGAAACATACGCAGGAGGCCCCATTCGTTCATTATGAATTTCAATTCAGGTTAGGCCTGAAATATGGCAGCAACTTCTACATAATGTTTGAAATTGCACGCACAAAGTTTCGCTTTGTACTGAGATTACAAAAAATACACCGGTAATATTATAGAGCACAGCACGATGAACGCGCTTAAAAAGGAAGAAAAATAGAGGAATAAGATAATAGAGGAAAAAAATTACAATTATAATTTTTATATTATTTTAATAATACAGCTTCTGATCAATGAAGTGGCGCAAAAAGTTAGCATTCTCTGCTGAAGGGGGTAGGCCTTCAGCTTTTGAAACTGCAAAGGATCATACAGTTTTAACGAGCTAAGTTAATGAAAGGGACAACATACCCTTTTGAATAGACCCCACCTTAAACAGGCTGGAAAACGTGCTCAATCGGAGCTATTCAACTAAGGTATATAGGCACGTGTGAGATGTTTACTTTATTTTTATGAAACGTGAGTTTCAATTTCAACTAACAGCAACCCTTGTACACCAACCTCCTAATGACGGCCACTAAACACTTATAAAAGAAACAGAAGAAAATTGTTCATAGAATTTGTTTGGGATCGCCGCACTCTAATTCTCATGTGGATCATAGACTTTTAATCGAGCGATAGTTCGTTCTAGCTTAAAATAAAGATGTAAGGAAATGCACATTACACCAATTTGTGTCGTTAAATGACTTAATTGCCTACAAACTAGTTAGGTCATTGTGTGCTTTTACAGCCCGTAGTGTAAAGTAGCGTAGTACCAGAAAAAATAAGAAGTAGATGAACGGCTTAGAAGTCTATTTTATATGAAAGTGTTTCCGCCCACACATATAAATACTGAAATTATGTAAGCATTTTTGCGGTAATAGATAAATTTTGACATTCATAGATGCAAAAATGTAAGTACCCTTTCTTGATATTTATGCCTTTTTAGTTGTAAAAGAGTTATTTTACAACCTCTTTGCTTAGTACCGACAAATAGTAATTGTAAGACTTTCGCACTTACATGTTGAAAGCACAGCTTTAATCAAACATACACGCCTCCACACTGTTAGCTTAGTAATGCTTACCCAGGCTTCATGAAAATCTAAACAAGATTGGAGTTGGGAATCGGAATATTTAAAGGCAACGGTATTAAACGTGCAAGAAACGTGAAATGGAGCATACTGTATTAACATACAACGAAGAGAATTTTGTAGTGTACTAAAGATTATGAAAACAGATAGTGGTGCCTTTTGGTGTTGTTCTTATAGCCTACAAATACTGGTAAGAAAACCATTTTCTTGCTTATAAAAGTATGCTTTAATATTTTAGGTTTTGTCAGTAAAATTATCTCTGTATAGTAAAATATTAATGAATTCATGGTTTAGTACAATAACATAAACAATAGAGGTGGATATTTAATGTGGGTCTTTTTCCACCGTACTTTTTTGACAACAGGCATGTGAAATATTCTGCTGTTTTTGCATTAGCTAAACTAAACTCTACAAGATTAAACTAAAGGCATGTAGCCCACGGATTTATTGACGTAAGTTAACGACGAAGCCCTTGAAGTGGTTGTCGAGAATCACTAATAACCACCTCAGCAGAGCTAGCAACTAGCGCGAGATAGCTCTAGTCGCTTTCTAGTCATGTTTCCCCATACAGAAATATGCGAAAAACACGACAAAAACTATCTCAAACTCGTAATGCTAGCTTAAAGACTTAAAGTATAAAGATTGGTACAAAAAGGTAATTTAATCGAGAAAGTATAAAATCACTTGACACTGAATACATTTTGGAACGAAAGTAATTTCCGTTTAATAGGATGCAATTTCAAATTATTTATTAATTATTTTTTTCGGTATACATATGCGTTTACTTTTGATTCAGGTTTTAAAACATACTATAAAAACTAGATTTTTATACACTGACTGTAAATTTAAGTAAATTTATTTAAAATAATTTTAGAACTAATGTTACATAAGGCAGTCGACCGTGGAAAAAAAAAATAATAGTTTAAAAAAACTAAAAAACACGCTTTTAAAGTACTTATAACTAAAAAGTGAAAAATAATTCCTAATATAAGCTGAAAAAAGCGTGGGTTGCTCGATAGACGAAAAATATGGCACAGAGCGCCCCACGCTTTTTTCAGCTTATATTAGGAATTATTTTTCACTTTTTAGTTAGAAGTACTTTAAAAGCGTGTTTTTTAGTTTTTTTAAACTATTATTTATTTTCTACTTTTTAGTTTGGTTTATTTATAAGAGCGTTCTTTAAAATTTTTTTTATTTTAATTTTTTTTTTTTTTTTATCGAATTATTGCAGTGTCATCGATCTTTGACAGGTGTGCAAAATTTTAATGAAATCTGTCCGTTTAAAGTGGGTCAAAATCGAGTCCAAAGGAGTCGGTTACATACATACATACATACATACATGCATACATACATACATACAGGTGAAGCTAATATAAGCGTGTTAAAATCAAAAAGAAAATATTATAAAATGTAAAATTTAAGAAATATCTGTGTAGTAGTAAAAGACACTAAAACAGTTTTGAGACAAAAAAAAGTACACGTGGAGAAGCAGGTGTTAGATATAATTATATTATCTAGCTAGATTATAACAATCATTGACCTAAACAGGTGGACAAGTTGGCAAGAGGTTAATGATCTAAAATAGATAGTAATCGTAATCGACCGTACTTCTTTATTCAATAGGTATCTACCTATTTATGTATATAATAAAATATTTTTAGAACTATACAGTACAAAAGCGAATTGTCTGATAACGTGATTGGAGCCCGTGGGCCTATGTTAGATGCAACCACAGGACTTGCAAGCTTTCAGTTGATAGGCGGTAAATTTATAAAATAATTAAGCTGGCCGCCTTTTAATTATAAACGGGCTCTTCGGTATAAATTTTAAAATATTTTAAAATTTAGCTTCTACGCGCGGCTTTGACAATGTGGTAGCTTGATAAAAAGTTACCTATATCCTTCCTCAGGTCTTTAACTTTCTTTATACCAAATACCATCAAGATCTGTACAGCAGGTTAGCTGTGAAAGCTTAACAGACAGAATTACTTTCTCATTTATTTTATTACATATAAATAACATCACGCCTATATTACCCAAAAGGATTTGGCAGAGGTGTACAACACCCACATTTCACCTGTTATGTTTAGCTCCCATGGGATATGGGCCTATCACCATCCACCGGGCCCAATACCAACTCCGTGCTGCTATTGCGAATTTCTTGACGGAAAGTTCACAAATAACACTTTACCCGACCCAGGAATAGAATCCGAGACCTTGCAGTGAGGGCGCATACGCTAACCAATAGACCATCGAGGAAGTTTATTTTTATTTTATTTGAAAGGGTTTAAAACCATTAAATTCTCATTTGGCACTTAAAACAGCTTTTCATACTGCATTCTGCTCATTGCCCATCACATATTTGTCTATGGCGCGATAATTAATGAATGAGAGTGGAAAGCCAAACAGCTATGTCCAACATAGCTGTAGTGTTTGGCTTTCATCCAAACGTAGACTAGCCAAGTCTGCGGATACACTCGTATGTGTCGTGGTCATGCGTAGTGATGCAACTAATACGAATATTTTCATTTGCCGTATAGCAAAATGATATTCAAAACAATATTTCAGGTGAATCTGGTTTTTAAACTCAATTTTGCTAACCGACTTCGAATGATCACTTGATGATGCTGTGCTGATGATGGAAGGTATATCTTCATAACGGTTAGGAGTAAAGATAAATATTTAAATATAGGCACGTTTTTGAAGTCCATTTTGTAATATAATTTTTCATATTCAAATTGAAATTGGTGGCATCAAATAATTATAGTTTCTATTTAACTAATATAGATAGATAGATAGATAACTCTTTATTGTACACAAATAAGAAAGTCAGTTTCAAAAAGCACATCATTTAGATAGTACAATGGGCGGCCTTATCTCTATAAAAGCAATTTCTTACAGGCAACCTTTGGATGGACAAGAGAGCATAAGAAATTATTAATAGGTAGTTTGGTGCACTAGAAATAATTGTGTAACGGATTTAATGGGTATATTAATACTTAAATATAATACTAATATAGTTACATATAAATAATATACTGTGCATACGATTAGCATTATAATTATACATTATACACACACACATATATATACATATATATATATATACAATAAACATAAATAGTTATTGATGTAAATAATACACTAGATTGATTTAAGGCAGCAGCAAAAATTAAAAGAGCAATAAGAAGGAAGATATATATATGGGAGACATAAAAGAGATGGAGAGTAGGAGATAAAGAGAAAGGAAGATCTATAAGGAAAGATAGTGAGCTTTTATAAGTTTTTTGAAAATATTCAGAGATTGAGCACGTCTGATAGGCTCAGGCAATGCATTCCACAACCGTGTAGCCTGTACTACAAAAGACTTATCGTAGAATTTGGTGGAATGCATTGGCATCTCCAGCCTCAGATTCACTGATGATCTTAAGGATAATGAATGTGCGTCATTGAGGAACTTGAAACGTTCTTTTAAATAAGAGGGAGTTGAAGGATTAAAGAGAATATTATAGAGTAGAATCAGTATATGAGTATTCCGTCGAAGGCGAATAGGGAGCCACTTGAGCATAGTGCGGTATTCAGACACGTGATCATATTTGCGTAGACCAAATATAAACCTTATACAAAAATTTTGAAGGCGCTCAAGCTTGTCTAGTTGCTCCTCAGTGAGATCAAGATAGCTGACATCGGCATAGTCGAGAATAGGAAGAAGAAGAGATTGTGCGAGCGCAATTTTGGTAGCAGTCGGAAGAAAATTCCGCAATCTTCGTAAAGCACCCGCCGACGCATACAGCTTGCGACTGACTTCACGAACCTGGGGCTGCCATGACAGATTTTTATCAATTTGAATGCCCAAAGTTTTCACAACATTACTTATAGGAATAACTGTACCATTAAACACTACTTGCGGTAATTGAGTCCAGTCGATTTTGACTAATGTTCTGGAACTGCCCACAACAATGACTTGCGTTTTAGTCGGATTAACTATTAGTCCATGTAATATCCTAATATTGCATTGAAACCTCTGTTAATCGTAACGTTATCACATTTTAGAAAACAAATAGCAATTTACTTTATTTACGACGAGTTACTTTTAAATTAGCACAACTCATTACTTAGTTAAAATTTTGTAACAAAAACTTGTTTATATGGACAAAAACATACTTAATTTATAATTTATAAAATATTAAAGTTGAAAAATTAAGAATCCAGCAGGACTCGAACCTGCACCCCCTGGGTATACGCCCCAAGTGCTTTGCCAATTCAGCTATGGATTCGTATGCTGCCGGACTCGAAATTTCTCAACTCTTTTTGTGCCAGCTTTTAGCTAGACAAACCTTATTTGGTTTTAGCGCCATCTATGTGATGTGATAAGTCACTATTCACATACTGTAAGTTTGAATTAAGATCAACACTGTTACTGTCAAGAGATGACGCATTTTTATTAAAATATTACAAGTATTTGATAAAAATTTCGAGTCCGGCAGCATACGAATCCATAGCTGAATTGGCAAAGCACTTGGGGCGTATACCCAGGGGGTGCAGGTTTGAGTCCTGCTGGATTCTTAATTTTTCAACTTTAATATTTTATAAATTACAAAAAAAGGCATAGCAAACTAAAATTTGCTTTAAAATATTACAAGTATTTGATAAAAATGCGTCATCTCTTGACAGTAACAGTGTTATGTAATATTAAAGTTGAAAAATTAAGAATCCAGCAGGACTCGAACCTGCACCTCTTGGGTATACGCCCCAAGTGCTTTGCCAATTCAGCTATGGATTCGTATGCTGCCGGACTCGAAATTTCTCAACTCTTTTTTGTGCCAGCTTTTAGCTAGACGAACCTTATTTGGTTTTAGCGCCATCTATGTGATGTAATAAGTACTATTCACATACTGTAAGTTTGAATTAAGATCAATACTGTTACAGTCAAGAGATGACGCATTTTTATCAAATACTTGTAATATTTTAAAGCAAATTTTAGCTTTGCTATGCATTTATTTTATGTAATATTAAAGTTGAAAAATTAAGAATCCAGCAGGACTCGAACCTGCACCTCTTGGGTATACGCCCCAAGTGCTTTGCCAATTCAGCTATGGATTCGTATGCTGCCGGACTCGAAATTTCTCAACTCTTTTTTGTGCCAGCTTTTAGCTAGACGAACCTTATTTGGTTTTAGCGCCATCTATGTGATGTAATAAGTACTATTCACATACTGTAAGTTTGAATTAAGATCAATACTGTTACAGTCAGTACAAAAAAAAAAAAAAGAGTTGAGAAATTTCGAGTCCGGCAGCATACCAATCCATAGCTGAATTGGCAAAGCACTTGGGGCGTATACCCAAGAGGTGCAGGTTCGAGTCCTGCTGGATTCTTAATTTTTCAACTTTAATATTACATAAAATAAATGCATAGCAAAGCTAAAATTTGCTTTAAAATATTACAAGTATTTGATAAAAATGCGTCATCTCTTGACTGTAACAGTATTGATCTTAATTCAAACTTACAGTATGTGAATAGTACTTATTACATCACATAGATGGCGCTAAAACCAAATAAGGTTCGTCTAGCTAAAAGCTGGCACAAAAAAGAGTTGAGAAATTTCGAGTCCGGCAGCATACGAATCCATAGCTGAATTGGCAAAGCACTTGGGGCGTATACCCAAGAGGTGCAGGTTCGAGTCCTGCTGGATTCTTAATTTTTCAACTTTAATATTACATAAAATAAATGCATAGCAAAGCTAAAATTTGCTTTAAAATAATACAAGTATTTGATAAAAATGCGTCATCTCTTGACTGTAACAGTATTGATCTTAATTCAAACTTACAGTATGTGAATAGTACTTATTACATCACATAGATGGCGCTAAAACCAAATAAGGTTCGTCTAGCTAAAAGCTGGCACAAAAAAGAGTTGAGAAATTTCGAGTCCGGCAGCATACGAATCCATAGCTGAATTGGCAAAGCACTTGGGGTGTATACCCAGGGGGTGCAGGTTCGAGTCCTGCTGGATTCTTAATTTTTCAACTTTAATATTTAATAAATTACAAAAAAAAGGCATAGCAAAGCTAAAATTTGCTTTAAAATATTACAAATACTTAATTTAGTTTATATACTTGATTATTTCCAAATATTCGTATTGTGAATCGTCAGAACTAAAATCCATTATTCGTATTCTAGAAGTGATTCGTAGCATCACTAGTCATAAGTGTCCTTCAACGTCCTTTTCACGCTCCCTTTCAAAAAGGATGGTGAAAAATTAGGCTTACAAACCCACGTCTCAAGTTTATATAATAATTTTTTCTTTTATAATTAAATTCAGTGTTTCAAAACGGCACACATAATACGTTTGTGGCAGTTCTTATATAACTTCACGAATGAAAATGAGAATTTCGTTTACATTAAAATGGGGCTTGCTACCTGTCATACGTAACATTTTATATTTTTAGCCACTGAAATAAGGTAAAGCATGACCTTGGCAAAGAATCTGAACTTATTAAAAAAAAATTGTTTGTGGAAGTAATTTCAGGATTCTTCACTCAAATTAAAACAATCCGTTCACTGATATTAATCGAATTATCTCTCATCAATGTATGACTGAGAGAGAGTGATCAAAAACGTAGGTTAACGTCGGATCCGTCAAATTTTTCCTCACAATTTTTCCGAATGACCGAAGGCTGCTTATGTATTACCCGAGCGAAACCACTGATGAAAGATAGTTATACTTATTGGAAATCCTATACAAAAAATAACGCCTGAATGAATAGGGAAATAATAAATATATTGAGAATACTGAATAATTTTGAACATTGTTCCGCCCAACTCGCCTTGAACTTACGCATGACCCAAAAAAACAGAGGAACATAACTATCAAATATTCAATTATTTATACTTGTAACCATGTTAATGCCATACCTTACGTATAGCCAAATGATGACTGAATAATGTAAAAAACGGTTAAGATTTCTCTGGTTTTTGTTAACAACAAAAAATGCCACGGGTTGAAAAAAGTAAAAAAGCTAATTAGGTGTCAGATTGAAGTGTACGAAGTTTTTATGGTCATAATACCTATTATTATTACCTACAATTACATTATTTGATTTGAAATTATGTATACGATGTATCCAAGAAAAAATACATGATAACCCACCGAATATTTATTTTTCTATCTTAGCAATGCCAATGTTTAAAACTTAAATGCTTTTACATTTTTCTGGTATAAAAGGATAGAATTTTATTAAGAGAGTTATTAACCAAAGCGCTATTTCCCGTCTCACAAAAAAGGAATAAAGCGCTGAATTCAGAGTCTAAGTGTGTTGAATACTAAGCTAGGTCTAGCAATTGTACGTGTATTTCCTCACGCCCAACCGAGTCGTGATCAAGAGCCAAGTGTCTGCAACTTTACTGTCTACGGACATTTCTCTAAAGAAATACGTATTCCTAAATCCGAAATGAAGAATCATTCAGTTTCGTCACTGTTTAATAAATCAGTCTCACTCTAAATATAAATAAAATTCCTGACATTGACACTAAAATGTGTTAAATCGGTTAAAAATCACTTCCAAATACCTTACTTTTTTTTTTGTGTCAATGGCTTTTGAATTGTAACTATTTTAAATGGCTTTCACGAAGTAGTTGGTCGAAGAAGGTTGAGAGATTTCCAAGTGGACAGTGATAGCTGCCTAGTGGTAGGCTTTCAGAAGAGCTTTCCATACTTAGAAACTTAATACAAGTTTTCTTCAAAATACTACAGGTATTATTATTCTTTTAGTTTAATATCCATAAGTTACAGTGTATTTTTTTCATCTTTAATATAACCTAACATACTCCGACTGTCCCGTTTACATTTTATCCAGCAACAAAGTTATTCGTAGCCCCAAATTGTTTTCGGTCCCATTTCCAGACTACTGGGATTAGCATTCTCCGGCCAAGAAAGCCGAAAGCCTTCTATACGGTTACTAAATTATAGCGCCTTACTTCAGCCTTCACAAAAATATGTAACTAAGAAATATAATAATTATTAAAACCGCAATAGGTACTTAATTTAGTCCGTCATTTAACCTGTGTCTAAAAATATAATAAAAAAATACCTTTTACGGTATGAGAAGCAAAAATTCGAACTAAAATTTTAACCTCTAGGTAAACTTAATACAAGTATTTTAATTAGATTCTCAGGTATGTTGATTAGTTTAACAATGGTAAATTCTATTAATAATTGAGTTTATTCTTTATGAGATATTTAGCTCGGCCTTGATGTATGATTGTACGATTAATAAAATAAAACCTAAGTGCTCGCTGTTTTAACGCGCTATCTCTAGAACCACGGGTCGTAATGAAATAATGATGTATTATTGTCATTTTCTTGGATATCTGATAGAATAATTAGCATCAGGCTATTTGTTGATGATGCTTACTACCCAGTAATGTTACTACCCAGTTACGTAGAATAGTGGCTCCCAACCTACCAACTATACTATATATCCCAAATCCGAATCCTAAATATTTTTTGCCTTTCCTAGAAAACTCTACCATCCAGATCTGCAATGTTGCCAAAGAATCAAATATCAAAATATTTACCCCAAAACCTGTCCATTATTGAGCTGTTCCGCGAAGGGTGGGGACTTGACTTGCGCGAAGGTGACCTTGTCATTGAGCTCCCCTCGACTGCCGCGCCCCATCAGCGGCAGGTGGATCTGGGTGCCTTTGGACTCCATCTTCAGGCCTGACGTCATCGCGGCATTGGCATCGTGTTGTATGGGACCCTGGAAAGATGAAAAGGTATAGGATTATTCAAAGGCTTTACGAACCCCGTAAAGAGTTAGTTTGTTAAAGGATTTTAGTTCATGAGGACTTTTTTAATTCGCTGAAAGATAAATATTTTTTAATCAATACCGCAATATTAAAATATGTTTTCGGTTTCGTATAATTTCTTAGTTTGTTACCGAGTACTTAAAAGGACAAAACTAGGATCTTTGGAGGGCAAATTACTGATCGGTTAGTGTAATGAATTTAAATACACAAATAGAATTTATGATCTCGTAACCATTAGATGTTTTTTCACATATCCTTAGCAAAAACTTCACTAACGACACAATGCAGTGTATTTTTCACCGTAGCAAAAACCTGCGTTGTTTTAAAGCTGGGATTCTCGCTTTTCAACTGAAAAGATTCAAGCTTTTGGAAAACACGTACCGAATGTCTGAAAACTCTTTTGTGCCAATTTTTTGGACTAGAAAAGAGTCTTTAAACTTTACATTTCTTTAGTGATCTAATTGTATCTGAATACGTGACTGAAGGCAATAAGAAGAATGACTAGACTCAGTACAATTCAGTAACTATACAACTTTGTGAAGTTGAACTAGCAAACTTATCTTAATATCGACGTGTTGACGCCGTTTAAAGTGTAACAAAAGACGATCTGCATATCAATGTCATATAATGTCACATTCAGATCCAGTTTTTTCAGAACATAATATATAAAGGTCAAGGTCAAACAGATCTCGAACTCAACAAACAGTGAAATGATCGTCACGAAGAAATGAAATGTTCGATGAGGCTTGTGTCGTGTAGTGGGTGGGCAAAGGCTTCTATGTGATGAAGATTGATTGAAAGACGTCAAACTATCTAGCTGAAAATGCCGTTTATGCAAAAAATGTGGACGGAAAATATATGTTGAAAGGATGAAGTCTTACTAATGGAAAAAGATTGTTGGCTGTTGATTGTAGATATTTATTAAGAGTTGTAGAATATTCCCACTGTTTGAAAATCTTTTTATCTTTTCAGTATTTCACAATGAGTAACTTCTGTTTTGGCGCTTAAGCTTGGCGCTAAATTAATTTGTGATTTTAACATCAATTTAAACCGGACGATATTATTGATATTCTATAAATGAACCGATAAAATAACTTTTTTACCTCTTGTGTAATCGACCAAAGGTAATTTTTTGTATTATTTCATGGTTGGTTGGTTAAAAAGAGGTAATTTATAGTTTTGTTAATAAATCTTTCAATTTTGTTAATAAAGAAAGTAAACACTATATATTTTTGGTATCGAAACCACTGATCGTTTACTTTGTACAGTCAGCAATAGAAGAAGCTTCACATGAACAAATTTTCGAAGTCACTTATTACTCAATAGTATTGTAATTAATTTGTATTTGTATGGCAGTTTAAAAATTTCGAAGTGCTCAGTAACTTTTGTAGCTGAATGTACTAGACATTCAAATCTTCTTTTTCCTAGTATAATTTCAATACCTAAAGCCTTTCAGCCAATATTCAAAATAGCATTACAGACGGAAATGTACCGTTAGAGACATAAGAATAAACATTGACCGTTACATGATCGTGCGATCGACTTTCAGGTGACGTCATAAGGGGAATAAACATGAACCTTGCCGTGTCGAGTAGATGGGTTGTTTGTGTGATATAATATCAAATATAGAATAAGTGATATTGTTGAGTGTTTGCAATGTAAAGGTCATGTCAAAAACTCGACGTTCCATAGGCTAGCTAGATAATATTATTGCATGTGTAAATCGCGCAATAATATTGATAATATTATCAGCATTGACTAGTAAAAGTGTCATTAAAACTGGTCAATACACGAAATAAAAATTGCGTGTGATCTAGCTATAGTTTATGTGTATAACTTTTAGATTTTAGTTACACAATGAGCCTTGGTCCAATACTTTATTTCTAAGCAAGGTTTAATTGCTTGAAAAACTTCTTAGTTCAAGAAGTTGTATTCAAATAAGCTCTAAATTATTCTAACATCCATCTATATTTAGTTAGCAAACATTGCGTTATCATTCCTTCTCCGGCAAAAAACATCATACTTGTTATAAAGTCGCTCCAACAACATCTGCTCTATATGGTTTCAATAAGCCTATAAAAGGTTGTTATTTTACTTATTTTTAATTCCATTGGTGTTCTTTTTAAAAGTAAATGTATTTTCGAGCCCAAACTTTCAGAAACCTCAAAATAAGCTAGGAAACAATCTAAGACCAAAATAACTCAACCAATTCAACTCTGGAGAGCTTTGCAAATCATATTAATACTGTTTTCGTTGTTATTTGCGGTTCATATTTAGCATTTTGCTTTGATCTAGTGAATTCCAAGTTAGCGTACAAAACTGCTGATAGGGATGAATTAGATTCGATGCCCAATTTTCGGCTTTTGCCGTTAGCATTCTCAGTCACAACACGGAGACTGAAAGTGCCCGTAGACGTAGCTTACCCCTTGGGAGCTAGGCTAATTGATGAAGTGTGGCTGTTAACACTCACGGCTGTTAACATCTCAGTCAATACCCTTTTAAGTAATACAAACATAATGTTACGTTCTATTTAGAAACTCCGATGGAATTGCAGTAGTATTTACTATATTAAACGCCAAGGTTGGACTAGCCCCTTTAGCGCGACACCTACGTTGACGAGTGCTATTTTAGTACTGGCAACGAAAGTATGGCACCGTACATTATTTACTAATACATATTTATGTGGGTATTCTTGTCTATAGAGTTGTTACGTCATGACATAATTGTTTTAGATTAGACCACGTGTTTTAGTCTGGGTAGTAGACATTAAATGAACTAGGGATTAGGAAAGGTATGCTTAGATGGTTTGGTCATGCTGAAGGAATGGATGAAAGTAGATTAGAGAATAAAATCAACCTAGATGTAGCTGGCAGTACTGAAAGAGGTCGTCCTTCTGAAAGGACAAGTGAATATTGAGAAAGCAAAAAGGTACATCATAATGTAAGGAGCGTTATGTAGCACATGGCGTTAGTCAGAAACGCTGACTAACTCCGTGGGATAAAGTTAAAATGAAAAGCGTACTTCGTAAAAATGTTTATATCCATACTGATACTTATACTGTGATAGAATTGGAAAGAATTTATTACGCTGAGTACGGTAGCTGCTGTAAATATTTTCGATCGATGACGCACCAATGAGACATTTATTATTTATTTATTTATTTATTTATTTACCACAGCTTAAACTATCATAACAGGAACTTAAACCTAATGCGATAGATAAGAATATATAAAATAATATAATAAATTTAAATTATTATATCTAGTACCTACTTAAATATCTAATTAACATTTTACATTTCAACTATCATTAAAAACATTCATACATTAAAAATTAAACTATTATCAAATCTATAACTTATCATAGCAAAGTACGACTTCATAAGCTGCCCTTGTGAAGTCGTCCAATGAACAGTGAAACAAATCAACCTGGCATTAAGCGTGCGCAGTGCTCGAGATATCGGCGCTTCTTGCTTCAAAAGGTTGGTGCGTGATGTTGGTACCACTAACATCTGCGGTCGCCGCCGCCGCCCCACATACTCATCTGGTACGCACAACCTCAGTTCACCCAGCATTGCTGGATTATGACCTTTCCCGCGTAGAAGTTTAAATAAATAGGTAGCAAGCTTCACGTCTCGCTTCCAATTTATAATAGCCCACCATACCAAGTAAAAACAATGTTGGATATAACAACGGATATCCCGGATACACCCTGTATTATTTTAAATAAATGAATCTAACGAATTTGTTCTGAATTCTTTCCAACATTATTTTGTACTTACATATTTTAAACGTCACTACTGGCCAATACGTACACAATAATATTCTATGACGTGCATCGGAGACGTCATACTAAACGAAAATAGCTTGGTGGTCAATGCGAGGAATGCCCAAAACTGTAGTCTACCTGATGATAAAAGTGGTAACCCATGAACAACTAAAAAGTCGATACAGCAGTGATGCATTATGTAATACAACTGGCAATCGTTATTATGGTACCCACAGGACAGGCTTGCCTAGTGTGAGACCAATGGATATTGGTGAATGTTTATTTTTTTGTAAATAAATCATTTTTATTTTTATTTATTTTTTATCTCCAAGACAAGACATTATGTCCTAGACATATAATTTTAGGGCAGCCATTACGAAGTGGCGCCTTCTTTGCCTGCTTCTGAGTCCTAGGCTCTTTGTGGGATACCACTGGGGTATTAAGTCTTTGAGATGTGACCCCCCAGGCTACGAGGGTATAATCTCTCAACATCAAACCTATGGGACGGAAATATTAAAGTTTTCTCAGGAACGCTTTGTCTTTAATAATAATAAGCAAATGTGATGTACGATATTATGACACTTCCAATTATTAGAGGGTAGGAGTTCAAATCGACAATATTGAAAATACGGCAATAAACTTTGGTCTCTCCAATACCGTGTGGGATCAAATTCCAGTACATGATAGTACTTACCCACACCCTCTTGTTAGTATATGACTACACTATCCAATGGCTTTCAGCGAATTCTGAATACAGGTGTCAATGACATCATGACGAAGCCGCTAACCATTGATCTACTGAACCCTGAACATGTGTTTTCACCTGGTTTGATCTCAAAAATCTACAAATAGGCAAAAAAACCATTGGAAACCGGAGAATTGCAAATGTATTGGGATAAACTGAGGTGGGCATTACTCTTCCATATACAGTTGGGAATTTTTTATTTTTCTCGGAAACAATCATGAATTTGCTGGCATTTTTTTTCAAATCATGTACTGAATAACTGGTAAGCGGCGTCGTTACTATGGCATTTACACCCCACCCCGTTAGATTGTTTTAGTCTTTAGTATCCGTTTTATTATCTAGTAATTCAATCAAGTTGCCTGCAGGCACGTCAGTACCTTTAATCAAATTTCTAAAGATTATGTATAAGTTGGATGACTAGCCTAACGACTTAATCGATTGCTACAAATTCTAAAAATATCCCACTACGCGAAATTTTCTTGGAAATTTATTACGTTTCAGAAAAACCTAATTTAAAGGGGATATAGAAACAGTTTATATAATACTTATTGGAAAATTTGGGGCTTTTGTTATCTATCTATTGATCGAATTTGGCTTAAAAGCTTAGCACGAATTCGCGGTATCTAATAGGCAAATCTGATAGTAATAAAACGTTATTGTTTAGCTAGTTTGTTATCCTAAATCAAATTATTCAGTACATGACTGATATTTAAGTTATATCGACAAGATTTGACGAATCGTTATATGGACAAGTTAATGTTGAATAACATAACATAACATAACAGAGGCAGGTAGAGGTGGACAACACCCACACCTCACCTGTTATGTTTAGGTTCTATGGGATAGAGGGTGAGCCTATCGCCATCCATTGGGTACAATTCCAACTCCGTGCAGCTATTGTGAGTATCCTGGCGGAAAGTTTACAAATAACACTTTTCCCGACCCGGGAAACGAACCCAAGATGACGCAGAGGGGGGGGGGGGGGGGAGAAGGCGCATTCCGTTAAATATCGCTTGAAACCACACCTCAGACAATATTGCCAAACTTTAGTGTACTGCTACTTGCCACTGCCCGAATTAATCCGCGGTAATAACATTATTGTTATATATAAAACTTACAACATTACTATGTATCCTAGTTCTCTAAATATAATAAATTACAATATTTAAACCAATTTCCATTGAAAACTGGCACTTTAACGATTAAACATAGTGTCACATACATCGTAAATCATTTTTCTAGTCGCCCTAACTAATATTCGTGTGTCAGCATGAATAACGAATAAATCTGGCTAAACGTTTGACGCATGCGTGTAATAGCGAATTTAGACTTTCGTGTTTAGAAATGTCTGTACAAAAATAGTATTAACTATCGTGACTACTTTGTTGATAGTACAAATAGTTGCTATGTTAAAGCCTAAAAAAGTTAAATAAAAACTAAAGAAAAATTACATAAAATTTTTCAGCCTTTATTTTAAAGTGTGTGTTTAGAGTTGGTAAATGTGGTATGTTGACCATCTAGCCATTATCCTTGACCTCGGCTTCAAGCCGTGAATTCCTAGCACCCACCTAAACGTAGATAACATCTAAAGCTTGAGGATAGACTCCCGAGCGCCGTGTTCTCATACTAACGTAATATGGGCTTAACTTTAATATCATTAAGTTTATATCTATTTTTATAGACAAATCACATCTTAAACTAAAAAATGCATGTCTGTTAGAAGCCATTTTGTCAAAATTGCTTTAATCATTAATTAAGTTGC
Source organism: Hypena proboscidalis (assembly GCA_905147285.1). Classification (NCBI taxonomy): domain Eukaryota; kingdom Metazoa; phylum Arthropoda; class Insecta; order Lepidoptera; family Erebidae; genus Hypena; species Hypena proboscidalis. The sequence continues at coordinate 21,324,777 of LR990132.1, read as the reverse complement.
ATACAAACTGAAAATTTTAAACAATAATTTTAAAAAAATGTCCACCAATTAACAGTTATTGTGTTTTAGATATGATTTGTCTATAATCCTTACTAATATTATAAAGGCGAAAGTTTGTAAGTATGGATGTATGGATGTATGGATGTTTGTTACTCTTTCACGCCAAAACTACCGGGTCGATTTCGATGAAATTTTGCACACATGTAGCTTATAGTCTGGATTAACATATAGGCTACTTTTAATTGACATACCACGCGGGCGGAGCCGCGGGCGGAAGCTAGTAATAGATAAAAACGTAATAATATTAAAGTTAAACCCATACGACTTTTTTATGGAAAAACAGGCAGTCAATTGTTCCCTCTTAAGTTTACTGCCTTTATAACTAAACCGATAGTAGTAGCTAGCCAGTTTTCAGACATAATTTTAACTCAAATTAGCGTTCTTAAATTACTTTCCGTGAAAATTAAATTGTACATATTGAAATGTTTCTTCTACCATAAGATATGTTATGTAATAAATTGGAAAGTAAAGTTTCAATTACTATTCGAAATTGGTTTGAGAAGCCTGCCTGAAACTTAGTTCCTAACTTTGATCGAGATATCTGGCACGTGACGACACGTCTCAATTTCTTACGTGATTGGCAAAGAAGTTATATGGTAAATTCACTTGCAGTAGGTATGATAAAACAATCCAAATAAATGAACGTGGGGAGGCTTTTGTGATTCGTGCTCTTCTAATAAGTACAATTTAATTTACTTGGTTTATCGTAGTAGATTTCAAATATCTTATGAATAAATTATGACTTGTGAGAGAAAATGTGATATTCTCATAATTATATTATATGTCACCTTGTAAGAGTTGAGGGCTCGGTTGGCGTAATGGTTAAAGCGGTCGGCTCGCCGCTTTCAACTGCGCTGGCGTTAAGGGTTCGATCCCCGCACGGGACAAATCTATTTGTGATTCACAAAGATTTGTGCTGACTATTCAGGGTGTGCTTTGTGTGTGTAAATGTATGTTTGTGAATACCCCCGCACACAGGAGTTATTCCTAGAGCGGGCGACGTTCTTTTTTGGAAAATATTCGAAGTAGCTACTTAAATTTATTTTGAATAAATTATTAGTTAAGAAAGAAAATGTTATATTCTCACCTTCACCTTGTAAGTTTATCAAGGCGCTAGTTTAGTGTCCTTGGCTGACTATATAGACCATGCCATTGACACCCCATAAATGCACATCACACTCCATAGAACATTATCATCGGTCATAGACAATCATTATTATTGGTATCACGTAACAAGGTGAGTGGTAACGATTTTTATTAGTAGGTACTAGTCAATCAACTGTAGCTATGGATGGAGAATAACCATGTTTGTGTTTTTCCCATGGATGCTGTGGGATTTCAGTTTTATTTTTAAGATATTTATGATCTGCTGCAACATAGTGTCGGGGTAATAAAATAAATTAGTTTTATAATAAGTTCTTTTTTATTTTAATTTATTTTATTCTGTAATTTTATGTTATTTTAATCTATGATTCTGCTAATCTCTTATCTTTTTAAGTTTTCATAACTTATTTTTTCTTTCAAGACAATCATGATTATAAATGTTATCTACATCGGAAATTGTGTTTTAAGTATAAATTGTACGGTGACGTTTGATGTTTGTGATGTTGCTGTACTTAATAAATAAATAAATAAGGACGCATTTTATGAACGTTCTGCAGCTGAGCTTCATTTAGGATGTTAATACACCGAAATTGATCAACGTCGATAAAAGTCCATTGATCGCTGTGGTGCGATCGATTGACGTCGATCGATTTTGGTGTAACAACACCTTTTATATTATTAAGTGTACTGAATACGGCTATAACGACGAACGATCGATATTATCTACCATAATTGTACAAAGTTTAAGTAATTTTTATAGTAAACCACCTCCGTTTGTTTACAATAAAACCGGTTTGTGGCAGAGACCGGTCCGGCAAGGTCACCATTGAATTGTGTTCCACTGGATGGACTTTGGCATTCAATCAGCTGTTTATTATGTGACCGTGTCGCATCTTTATTGATAGTAATTGTGTTTTATTTATCTTTAAAATAAAAAAAGTCTTTTCAAAATATAAATCAAAATTATTTGTCTATCGTTGAATATGTTATTATATTACAGTCCATTTAATTATGTCATTGTAATTTCAACATACTTTTTTGATATTTTTTGTTCTATCACAATGTTGATGTATATAATATTCTTATTTTATGTTTAAGTGCTGTGTATCTTTAATTCTGAATAAAAATGATGAATTCGTTTTTGCTTATACAAATTACCGTTCAGAGTAATTTAGGAATTATATTATAATGATGCCAACCTATTGCTATTACGTTATGTACAATAGAGATATGCAAAAACGATCACTTACGTCAGCAACACATGTTTTAGTATCTGTATTGATAAATGAATAAGCTCAAAACACTATTCAAATTTTATAGTCGCATTGATTAGAATTCGATATGTAATCATTTCCGCGAGTTTTTAGTCCAAATATATAACTTTCATTTTGTAAGAACTGTTTATATTTTTATACATGGTATTTTTGTAGTAACTGTTGTATAATAACGTATGCCATAGAATTAGGAGACCGAATTGAAGGGTCAATTTTAAATAATAGTTATACAAAAGTTAATAATAAATGATGATTATAATTATGATTATGATTGTGACTACCTCGATGTTCTAGTGGTTAGCGAATGCGCCTCTCACCGCGAGGTCTTGGGTTCCATGCCCGGGTCGGGCAAAGTGTTATTTGTGAATTTTCCGTCAGGATACTCACAAAAGCAGCACGGATTTGGAATTGACCCAAACATAGCAGGTGAAATGTGGATGTGGTACATCTTTGCTATGTTATGTATATATATATTATGTTATATGTAAGTATATCGATCGACCCGTAAAGAGCATCTACGCCACCGAATCATTATTGTAATTATCGAAAGGTTATAAATAATGGCTATTAATAGATGTTTTAACTTTAAATCGAGTAACTAATATTTCGTATTATAATCCCCTTACAAGAATGGCTCGGCAGTATGATTTAGTAAAAATTAACAAAAGCCTTGATATTTTCGAACAACACTTTAATAAGTGTATGTAATTTAAAAGACATTCTCCATGTAAGTATTGGTTTGGGTGCGTCAGTCTCTCCTGTAGAAGCATCTGAGGCATCCAAACAAAATAATAATCATGTTTAATTGGTAATTCATCTATTGTAACGGCGTTCCTTTTTATTTTTAGTAGTTAGAGCTTTTTGATCTTAAATACTGATTTTGCTGTGTGCACATAAATGTATAATGTTACGATCCAGATCTGAACTGTACATTATCTATTTTAAAGTTATCATGATTGCAATGTGTTTTGTGCGCCTAATAAATAAATAAATAAATAAAATAAAATAAAAACAAAGAGTAGGCCTAGTTAATCATATTATTATGTGAATTAATGTAATCAACCCAACATTATTTACGTTGAGAAAAAATAAAAAATAGATAAAAGGCAGATAGAGTGAACCGCACACGCAAGTGAAGCGACAAAACAAATAAAAAGCCAAGAAAACAACACGAAATACGGCTCAACGCTAAGATACTTGTTTACGTGTTTGGTGCACTCTAACTGCGTTTATGCCGTAATCAGACGAAAAATATTAATAAACGCTTTAAAAGTAGTGCAAATTCAAATTCAAATTCAAGTCATTTATTTTCATAGGCCGCAGGAGGCGCTTGAACACGTCAAAACATTACAAAAAATGATAAATAAATAATTTTGCTTCCAATTAGTTGTGACAAAAAGTTTTGGCAGTCTTGAACTTTTTGTCTCATCCTTTGTGATGTCAAGGAGCAGGACAAAAGAAAGCCTCGCATTCAGGCTCGTGTAATATTTCATACTACGTTTTAATTTCAGATTTAATGACAAAATTGTTAAAAATAATTACAATATGGAAATTAATCGAAGTTTTATGTCATATCTATTTTTAATCTTTGTAATTTTATTTTTATTGTTCTTTTTTAATGTATTCTAAACTTTGAATTATTTATGAGTGTTGTAATAGTCTGACATTTACAGTGTTGTCTTTAGATTAGCATTCAGCTGTATTACAATAAAATAAATTAAATATTATTATATCAAATAAGAAACTGCCTCGATAGTCTAGTCACTAGTGGATAGCGTATGCGCCTCTCACCACGAGGTCTCTGGTTCGATGCCCAGGTTGGACAAAGTGTTATTAGTGAATTTTCCGTTAGGGTATCACAATAGCAGCACGGAGTTGGAATGGTGCCCGGTAGATAGCGATAGGCTCACTCCCTATCTCATGGGAATTAAACATAACAGGTGGAATGTGGGTGTTGTACACCTCTGCCTCACCCTCCTGCGTAATTTAGGCGTGATGTTATGTAATGTAAATATTAAAACTTAAAATCAGTACAGAACTTTACTTTTAAACTAACAATGCGCATGTATGAGTTTAGAAATAGATTTACGTGGGCAATACTGCAGAATCTCATTAGATTAGAAACTAAGCCAATACAAAGCAAACTAGATATATTGCCCTAGAAATAGAATCTATATGAACAAATACAATTGAGCTAAATTAGTTCTAACTAGTGATTTAATTAATATTAACACGGATACTTGTATTTGCCGAATACCAGTAATTTATCGAATAGGAAAATAACACTCAAATTATTAGTAAGGGCCGAAGTTATTAGTTAGATTGCGATTAAAGGATTCATAATTTAATTTTGCTTTAAGTGTTAAACATTCATTTACACGTTGTTATGTGTCAATTCTCTTGTCATCTCTGTCTTTGTCACCGGAACGAAAAAACATGTATGAGAATTGCATTTAGTTATCGTAACGTTGTTGTTGTCACAGTGTGATCGTGACAACAAAATTGACCATCAAAATTGATAAAAAAAATCATAATGTAATTTATCTCTCATTAGATATTGTTCAGAGTTGAAGTCTTTTTTTTTCTCATTTGATGATTTATTTTGTTTATTTGTTGTTTTTGATAGTTTTTAGTAAGTTATGGTTGCTTTTGGTAAAATATTTGGTAGTTTTTGGTAAATTTTGGTTGGTTCTGTATTTTTTGGTAGATTAGTGGTAGGTTTGTGGTTTTTGGCAGTCTTCTTTTATTGTAGGTGTAGCATAAAGCACTATGTATTACTCGCGAGAAAGTTCGATTTCTTTCGGGTGTAAAGCCAAACTACACCCTCAATGAAATCGACGACCTTCATCCCTTGCCGTTCAATGTACTCAAACTGTGTAGTAAACTATTCGTTTAAGTAATTTTTATCAAAATAAAATACACTATTTGTATAAGTAAAAGTAGTCTCCTTCGCATCACCGGTTCTAGCACTATTATGATCGTAGCTCACTCTCTGTGCTCTAAATAAGTTGTACTGTTTTGTTTCACTTTCAAAACTGTTACGGACGGAAGCAAGCGAGCGTATTCAGGTTAATTTAATTAGCTTATTATTTACTTTTATTTTCATAGCTGTGCCACACGTTTATGAGCTGAAATTATAAATAGAACAAAATAAGTATATAAATAGTTCTTTAGACAACACAACGACACACGTAGATTTATATTTGGACTAAGGAAATATGATCATATCTCTGAATTTCGTAAAAAGCTCAAGTGGCTTCCAATTCGTCTTCGCCGGAATACTCATGTCCTTACGCTTCTCTATAGCGTTTTGTTTAATCCTACGACCCCAACTTATCTCAAAGACCGTTTCAAATACGTACATGACACACATTCCAAATTCTTAAGGTCATCCGAAAATTTGAGACTTGAGATGCCAATGCATTCCACAAATTTTTACGATCAGTCGTTTACGGTTGAAGCCGTTCGGTTGTGGAATGCATTACCTCTAAGTATCAGACGAGCACAATCCTTGAATATTTTCAAAAAATTGTTAAATGAGCATTATTTGTCATTATAATACTTTATTTTGTAGTGTATATTAAGTGTGTATAATTTATGATTTAATGTATGTTTTTTATTATTTTATGTTATGTTATTTTATTTTATCTATTGTATATAGTATGTATTTATGTATTGTATGTATTTTTATATTGCATAGTGTGTATTTAAGTGCCTATGCACCCAATATTTCATGTACTATTTAGTATTTTTAATTATTTATTTATTTTTATTTTAGTCTTTAATTTGACAAGCCTTGAGCAAAATAAAAAAGAAAAAGTAACAACAAATCCAATTCAATAAACTACCGCAAATATCCATTCTATTATGTCCATCCTAAGGTTCCCTGGAAGAGATCGCGTCAAGCGATAAGGCCGCCCTTTGTACATTTTAGTTTTAAGTAATAGGTACTCTTTGTATGTTTTTTTTTACAAATTTGATGTGCAAATAAAGTTTTCTCTATCTATCTATCTAACGATAAAAGAAAAATTAGCTTAAATGGTTTGGTTTTTATTTAAAATGAATATTAATTTAAAAACTTCTATAATTAATCGACTTTCCAAAAAGGAGGAGGTTCTCAATTCGGCCGGTATGTTTTTTTTCTATGTATGTACATCGATTACGTCGCGGTTAATGGACGCGAAATAGCTGCCAGGTGGTCCCATAAAAATTTCTTTCAGTTTGGTTTAGTAGTTTTTATTTTATAAGTATTATTAGTAATTGAAGTCGGTTTTTTTATTGGAAAATTATTTTTAGTATAGGACACAGAAAGTATCTAAGCCAGAGATTTCCAAAATTGTATGAGTGACTTGAAAAAAATAAACACTACAATGTATTATATTATAACATAAAATCACGCCTATATTACCTACATAAAGGTGTGGCAGAGGTGTACAATTCTCACATTTCACCTGTTATGTCTAGGTTCTTTAGGATAGAGGGTGAGCCTATCGCCATACAACGGGCACAATTTCAACTCCGTGCTGTGCATACGCTATCCACTAGACAATCGAGACAATGTATTAGTTTGTTAAGAACCTGAACTTACGCGTATCGAAAGAAATATCTTCTTGAATTGAATATATACTTCAATGAGCTCTTAAATAATCCACCAACATCAGATGGGCCACTAGAAACAGACTCAATGCTTTACATAGATCTGTATAAATTACCACACTAGTTTATTTAAAATCACTCAATTCTGCGCTTACTTTAATTAGCTACTATCACCTTCTAGTACCAAAGACAATTTAAATATTAATCTTAAAATCAAAACATGAATAATTCAAGTAAATTAAATATCAGATTAAACAGATTTACAGGTGCTATTAATTACTCGTATCAGCGATAAGGAACAATGACTGTGTCAGTAGAAGTAATGATAATGTTATCGAAACATTTTGGCAGATAAAAAAAAAATATTCTGATTAAAAAAAAAATTTAATTAAGCAGTTTAGTGAAACTTGTAAACGTGTGTAATATGAAAAAAGAACCAGTGAACCACAAATTTCTAAAAAGCTTTTTCTAACTAGTATATTACACAATCCTTTTTAGAGAAAGACTTTTATTCGTGGTATACCTAAACCCCAGAAAAGGGTCTGGATATACTTAATTGCGATCTTAATTTTAAATGTGGTTTTAGCAACGTTTAATGAGTGTGGGATCAACGCCCTACCTTCAGATAAAACGCAGGAAGGCACTTTAAAAAGGTTTATCAAAATTTAGCCCAACGAGCAAAAGTAAACATTTTAACAAAAGTAAACCAGAGCAGCGATAGCCGGGTAAAAAACCGTAGGACTACTTAGCCAAAGGTCTCGGATTCGAACCCACGGCACACACCTCTGTCAATAAATCGTTAAGATTCGTCTTTTCGAAGATATTTGTGTATTTATCATATAATTATCGCTCGCTTACGGTGAAGGAAAACATCGTGAGGAAAGCTGCATGCCTGAGAATGCCAAAAAGGTACTCGAGTCCGTGTGAAGTCTCCTCATTATAAGAAGACGCCCGAACCCAGCAGTGGGACATGAATTAGATACAGGGCTGCTATTATTACAAACCTTCAAATGCTAAGTTATAAACTTAAAGTTATTTTATAATTGTTAGTCTAAATATTCCAATCAAACTATTATCGAACAACCTAAACAATATGGCTGGAAACAATGTTGCTGAAATGGGATACCTTGAGGCATTGGGAAATGGTTTGGACGGAAATACAACAACCCAGGGGGAAACCGGACTCTCGACTTGTAATAGTTTCTAAATGTGTCTCTAAGTATTAAATAATCTCGAATCAGTTTTCGACTCTCCTATACCAGACACACAGCTGCAAAGACGGATCAAGCATCCTACAACGACATCTATATAATATTATAAATGCAAATGTTTGCGACTGTGGATGTATGGGTGTTTATTACTCTTTAACGCAAAAACTACTATCCTCATCATCATCATCATCAACTGCTGGTCATAGGCCTCTCCCAAGGTGCACCAAAGTTCACGGCCTTACGCATCCAATCGCTCCCAGCAATAAAGCTACTATACTCTGTACCAAAATCAGAGAGACGAAAATCGAGTTCCAAAATGTCAAATACAAAAAAATATTTGAGATTTAACTTTGGAACTCGATTTTCGTCTCTCTGATTTGGGTACAGAGTGTAGATCGATTTATGAAATTTTGCAGTGGTATAATAAGAAAGATTTTGCCCCAAATAGTTAAAACCTTCATTAATTTTTGTGTGCACGGTTGGCGTAGCGGTTAAAGCGGTCGCCTCGCCGCTTTCAACTACGCTGGTGTTGTGGGTTCGATCCCCACATGGGACAAATCTTTGTGTGATTTGTTCTGACTCTGGGTGTGCTTTGTGTGTGTGAAATGTATGTTTGTGAACACCCCCGCGACACAGAAGTTATTCCTAGTGCGGGCGTCGTTTTAAAAAAAAAAAAAAAAAAAAAAAAAAACTATACTTATAATGACAAACTTATATTAAGTAGCCAAGTGAAACAAAAGTTGATGCTGATATTAACGACGCACGGTTATACCAAATATAGAAGCTGTCCACAGTGATTCAAACATTGCAACAGTTGGCCATGAACGATTTTAAACAGAGACCATTGAACCCTTTATTAAAAGAGGATGTAGCTTTAAATGAAATAAAAACAAATCGTGTGATAAGTTTGACATAACAGACAAGACAATTATAAATGACGTAATGGACTAAGTGATAAACCGGTTGCGACGCTGCTTACAAGACTGGACCTAACAACTTAGAAGATTGATAGATTATAAAATATAAGTAAGTATCCTATCTTACTTTGTTTTTTAAAGTCAATCTATCAACGAAGCAAATTTGTAGCTGGGTTCTAAATTTAAATATTTGATGTAAACATTTTTTGAATCCAAATAAGCTGTGTTTGGATTCAAAAAATGTTTACAATCCAAATGTTTTGAGTTGATTTACCAAAACTGTTCCAATTTCAATGTAATGTTTTATTTATCTCTCGGCGTGTACTACAGTAACCCAAATTCTGAATTAATGTGAATTTTTCACATTAATTTTACATTCTTCTTTTATTTGTTTGTAGAGTACCTATATTACATAAACATGTAAACGTGAATCGGGGAAATAGTTATTATATTGAATATCTAGGTCGCAGATTTCGATCGTTATGGACACCTTGGATATTGGCCAATAAAATATGTTTTTATCATAACGTGACATAATTAAACTTGAAATGTAAGTTGTAGAAAAAAACTGAGATATTAATTGATTACAATAAAGAATAAGGAAAAAGTGCTGATATCCGAATAAATTATTTATTTAAAAATATTTTTTTCCCCTAAAGTCAATAGACAATTTATCATAACATAACATCACGCCTATATTACCCAGAAGGGTGAGGCAGAGGTTTACAACACCCATACTTCACCTGTGATGTTTAGGTCACATGGGATAAGGGGTGAGCCTATTGCTACACCAGGCACGATGCCAACTCCGTGCTGGTATTGTAAATTTTCTAATAACACTTTGCCCAACCCGGGAATTAAACCCGAGACCTGTCGGTGAGAAACGCAAACGCTTACTACTAGACCATCGACGCAGACAATTTAAAAATTTTGAAGTCTTTATTAGCAACGTGTGTTTTAAACTATACGTCTCTGCTAAATTGGAAAGAATCTTGACCTCAATGCCAGGATCCAAACTCTATACCAATACCGAAGATGCGTGTGTTTTCCCGTATAGTCAGGTACGGGAGATATATTTGTTACATCAGGTATATATTATAATAGGTTGTGCTTCTTTCATCGTCACGTTTCATTCCTCATGTGGTCGCGTAAAACTGGATTACCTATTTCGAACTGCACGTGTATGTTTATTGGATTAAAGTCATCGCCCACCAATTTGTTGGTTACGTATTATGTAACTTTGGGGTGTTCTTCTGGTAAAATTATACCCGTAAGATAGAAAAATTTAAATAAATAAAATTAAATTTTTATAAGCATCAATATTAAGATAATTCTGTACACGTTTTTTTCGACACGTATTGAAGGAAACATAATTTTTTCGTCCATTAAATAATACAGATGAATCTGAGAACTGCGATAATTATTAATTCTAATCCGCCAGTAATATTATTAGCTTTTTTTACCGCAATACTATAGTTCAAAAACGACTTTGACGGCAGGTAGGCCAGTAGCATTTCTTCCCCAGAACCAGTTTCTAAAACTTTGCGACTGCGGGCCACTGAAAAAGTCGTCTATAGATGAAGCATCATTCTGGATGAAGCATCACGCTATATCTTGGATCTGGATGATGTCAAGTCACTCCCGATCGGCCGACTGCTCCAATTTATGGAGGCTATTGGCGTAAAGGAGAGTTAATAATGAGGCTTTAATCACAATAGACCCACGGAGGTCTTGAACACCCAAAGCCTCGTCCCAACAATATAATAATAATAGTCTCCAAAAACTCTACCATCACAAAAATATAAATTTAATCTATAAACTATAAATTGTAACCGAATCGCGTGTCACAACTAAATAGGTTACTCGAATCCACCTGCAAACAGTCAGTTAGTTTTTTACGAAGTTTGCACCGACGCGCGACGGCTACTCTACCAGTTTAAGATGGTCTGGCATTGTATAAGCTTCCAGAGCAATTAGAGACTAGCTTATACTGGAAATTTACTACTTCATGTGTAGCCGTGTGTACAGTCGACGATGACAGTTTTGAAAACAATACAGAGAATGAAGTTTGTTATGTTAAGGTACTGACCGGCGTTACGGGGCGTAATGTAACGTGTTACACCGCGAGCATTCGTGCAGTCAGTACGTCGTGTTACGGGCTTACGGGGAAACCAGCGAGCAACGAGCCGCTCGTTGCTCGCTTTGAGTGCTCCACCCGGCTGTCGGTTTTTTGGCGAATCCTTTGAGTGTTACGCGGTCCGGTCAGTACGCTCTTGCAAGTCGTCCCGAGCATTTTTTATGTAATTAAGTAGAATCAAAGACACCAACGCGTCCTCGCTGTCGGCCATCTTGAGTGAACTAACGGTGAAAGCGAAGCACAGAGTTTTGACGAGCATGTTACGTATGTTATTTTAAAACACAGCTTAACATGCTCGATGCGTTCACGCTCGATGCGAATGTTACATTACACCTCGTAACGTTGGTCAGTACCCACCTTTATATCTCATATAACCTGTTGTATCGTAACAAACGGTTGCTTCCTTGCTGTTTATTTGATTGACTTATAACAATGATGATTAATCGATTTTTTTTTTCAGGACTTTTCTTATTTATACAGGACTTGATTTGTTGTCAAATGTTTATCTTACTATCAATATGTCGAATTGGAAATCTATACTATCTATACTAATATTATATATAGGAAAGATTATTGGTTTCTTTGTATGTTCTGGAACGATCTTAATGAGAACTGGTGTGGAGAACTTTTAAGACTTTAGCAATGACAGTAGTAGTAGTGCAGTACAGTTTTGGAATATAGCTATTAGGTACTTTATACTTAGATACAAATATATTAAAACACAGCAAACAAAGAAATACAAATAACATCAGATCTACATTCAAAAACGGCGACGACACTGTAAACCAAAACCAACAAAAAGTTCATAAAACTTAATTTCCGACTGCAACTGTAAAATAACTCCATTGTCTCGACCTTAAGTGTCATTGCTCTTAACAGAAAAATTACTGTAAGTCTGCTAAATAATTAAGTAAACAGAACAAACCAAAACACTTGAAATATAGAATTTTGGCTAACAGGCCAATTTGCCGTTAAGTTTCCAACACGAACAATGAAACACAAAGGGAAAGCAATTGTTTCCAACTTTGACGGAATTCAGGATTCGATGAGCTGAATTTGAATTCTGGCGATTGGAACTTGAGTTTAGACTTCAGATACTTTTAAACAAAATGAACTAGTTTAGCGTAACGGACAGACGTTTTAATGTTTTAATGCCAGACCCAAACAGACGTATTAAAGATAAATTGTAGGCATGGTAGTAAAACATTCGTTATCATTTATAAGTTAGTCCATAAATATTACTGATTAAGTTGAAACTAAATTTTTGTGGCGAAAATTATTGGTATAAGTATGGGCAAAAAATGCCAAAACGCCAAAAAATAAGATAGAAAATAAAATATTTCGTTGAACTAGTGTTGAACGAGGTCAAAGCTAAATTTACAATGCTGAAAGAATGTCGAACAGAGCCATTCGAGATAAAAGCTCAAAGTGTCGACCACGACCAGCATTCTAATCGGATCCAATATTCTATCTATGCGATGTCCCACTCTACTTTGACATTCTATTCACCTGCATTCTTTTTAAGTCACCACACCACAATAGAGGTTGAATAAAACCTTTAATAGACGAGTCATATCGAATTGAATGGCATTATTATATGTGCGCATAAAAAGATACGGCTTTTATTAAATATTTATATTTGCAATTATGAATTTAACTTAATTATATTTGAGTTAAACATTACAGACGTAATTTTGGGGTCGATGACAATTTCAATCAATCAAAAGTGGCAAAATTATTTCTTTGAAGTATTAAATCTAGCTACTCGAAGAGTCTTAAAATAACCAAAACAATAATATCTACACTACAATTTAAAGCAAATCATTTGAGGTAATTTCCATCAAGCAGTGAATGGACTATAATAAAAGCTTTACTCTAGCTTAATAGGCTTATATCCGTTAGAAATAAAAGGCAATTAGTGTCGGGAGACGTTGAACTTTATTTCACTAACGCGGCAAGAAATTGATTGGGTCGTGACGAGCTCCTGATTAAATAAAAGTACCCAACCGTATCAATAAGAAAAATGGCTCATAGATCGTAGTGGTTTGAGAATACGACTGCTGCAAAGAGGCTGAATAGATTCTTCTGCTGGTTGTGTAGTTTTGAAGGGTCTAGAATGGAGAAAGGTATAATACCATTTCGGGATTTCAAAATGTATCAAAACAATTTGTGAAGCATCACGGTGTTTGAATCTGTGTCCAGTAGATGTCGATAGGCATTGAGCCCATCATATGGGACCTAAACATAACTGAATGTTGTGTTTGTATATAGGTAAATCAAGATCTGGCGAGTCGTAAAATGCACTATCTCAGTCACTCGTGTAGGGTTCACGCTTTACGTATATTTCACTCTCGCTCCCACCAGCCACCAAGAAGTTTGACGTTTGGAATGTCATCTATTATACTGTGCTGGGTAATACGGCGTAGTGTTATGTATTTGGGAGCTATAGATACATCTTCATCTAACACACAAGGAACAAAACATCTCATATTTCACAAATATATTATCAAGGAGGTTTAATATTTTAAGTTAGTAGTATCTGTTTAATAATAACCTCTCAAGCTTGTGAAGTAGAGAGTTTCAGTTACGAATAGGAGTTGCTTTAGTTTCCTCAAGTTTGTTAGTAAGTTTTATCATTTGCCAGGATCGCTAAGTTATGACAAATGCTCTGACTTAGCTGAGAGGCAAAATGTCAGACGAGTAATATTCAACGTGGCACTTTCAATTTTTTTAAATTAAAAAAAAATACGAAGAGCCACGACCGTATTCAATCATTAATACTAAAATATAAAAATATATACATAGCAAAAGCAGTCATTTCGGTACAACCTTTAAGTATAAAACATTAAAAATACTTCTTGTTTTATCTCAAAAGGAGTTTGTAAAATCAATAAATATAAATATAATAGAAGTGTCTGTTTTTAATGTCAAAATAACAACTTTTTTTGTTTTGTTTGTTTGTTAGCGCTAATCTCGGGAGCTACGATTGGGTTTCAATAATTATATTTGTATGTGATAGTCTAAGATTTTTTATTTTTGACATTACGCTAAACTCCACGGGAGCAAAGCAGTAAGGCTCACTGCGGGTCAAAGCGTGGGAGCAGCTACTATTTAATATAATAAATTCTACGCGGACGAAGTCGCGGGCAATAGCTAGTTATTAATAAATGCCAAGTTTCTGATACATTTAAAAATTTCAAATCAAAGCATTATATGACAAGGCCATGCTGACGATATTATAATGTTATCTGATTTACGTGAACCCGAATACGTAGATTAATAACGCCAATACAATTTTTAGGCATAAAACTTCATTTGATTGTAATTGTTATGGCATTATGTCTTTGCACCTGTTTATTCAGGTTGTTTTATCTTTTATTTCCCGTGCACGTGTCTATGCGATATACGGTTGATTAAAAGGCAATGAATGAAATAATATTACTGAACGTGCAGAAAGAACTGTGCACTGATTTTATATATCTTATTTTAATAAGGAAAAAAATCATTCCTCTAATTATATTTACTTATCTTTAAAATGAACAAATACTTATTTTTAGAAAATGAATATTACTGAAAACTGTAATATTAATTATATTATTAACTTCACCATAAAATTACTTCTTATATCGTTCGTTCTATGACATTAAGTTATAAATACGGTGTAAAAAACCTACTGGCCTATTCGTGTAGCTATAAACGGCTTAAATGCACAGTAATATTGTCAGTAATAAAATCAAATATTTAATATCAGCTTGGTAAAGATAAATAGACCGCTACTTCACCGAAGCAAAACAAGATATTGGTGTAATATATTTACGTCGTAAATCGTAAACTAGAGCGCTTTAGGGCAAATGAGATTGCTCAAACTTACATCAAAAATAATAAATAAAATGTGGATACCGCACCGCATTACAGTCTGGGAAAAGCTTACATTACATAAAATATAATTAGAAGCGAGATTGTAATGTAATATTGTGGCAGAAATAATCTCTATCAATATTGTGATAGTCAAGTAGTTTAGTAACCAGCACAATGACCAATTTTGACTAAATATATTACAAGCATAAAAAACAGACAAACAGTAAGGTAAATTTAAATGTTACAAAATAAATTATTGCAATATTAAATAACGGGTATTATAAAACGGACACAATAATCAAAAGTGGGATATTATTTGTCACAGTCAACTCTATTAAAGTTGCATGTCTCCGCTGAAAATGATATTTAAATACACAAATTATCCTCTCGGACTGCTAAGATTATTGCAAACCCTCCAGGAGCTAAGAAATTATCTCTTAGCACCGGATTCAGTGCAAATAGTCTGTCTGGGAACGTAAAAGTTACCAAGTAATGTTTTAGAACGGGCGACGATTTAATTCGTAAACAAAAAATTACCTTGACTGTTTATTAATAAAATCATCGAGTCATTGACCGCGTCGATACTAAGCGAACCAAAGACGTAAATAACTCTTTTACACATAAATATCAAGAAAGCTTAGTAAAATTTTTGCACCTATGAATGTCAAAATTTACCTATTAATGTCAAAAATGCACTAATGAAAGTCAAGAATGCATACATAATTTCTGTATTTATATGTGTGGGTGGAGACACGCTGACGTTTCATATAAAATAGACAAATAAACCGTTTCATCTTCTTCTACTTTCTCTGAAGCACACAGTGACTTTTTATTTAACTTTCGGCAATAATTAGAAAGATAAAATATAATACTATTACAGTACCTGTACCCATGTTGCTCCGACATTTAATATCATTATAACAACACGTCTACACACACTGATATATAAGCACTAATTATGACATGTGGATCAATTAGCAATCGATGTATATCGATAATTGCCGCATGGTAACTTCCAAATCTGACAAATAAACTGACGATAAGATGACACGTCAAAGCTGCAAAAGTAATGCGTGGTGAGGATTAAGATTGTTGTAACAATCCTACATAATAGTTATTAAAAGATATAATTTGATTTGATTTATCATTACTAAATCGATTGAAGTCGATCAATCGTCGAACAGCACAGTGGCTTTTATTAGCCCTTTTCAACGTCAAATGCAACGATCGCTGTCGATCGATTTGGATGTAAAAACACCCTTAAAATCTTCCCCGTCAGCCATGACATTATAATTTCCCTTTATTTATTATTTAACTAATTTCATTTATTTTTAAAAATGATTTACAAAAATATATTTAAAAATATACCTAAAATACAGTGTGCCACCGATATCAGGTGCAGGGACCAAGCTGCAAGCGGTAAGGGCTCCAGAGAGAGGAACCTCCTCACAAAGCGTGTTGTTTAAAAGTACCGCCTTCTGCATCTAGCTCTTGGTCCAGCTGCCTAACGCGAGCCTCTTAAGGGGTCAAGACTCTGCGCTATCAGCCCATTGACTGAGAAGACTGTCGACTACCACTACATTATTATTATTATTATTACTTTTGATTTTTGTTAAAATCCTTGTTATTTTGTCTTTAATTCCGTCTATTGACTATGCGTAATCATCAGAATGGTGCTCTAAGCCATTCTTTTTATTTTACTGTATTAAATACCATGTTAACCCGTTTACTTCAGCCGATGAAATATTATATTACTTACTAGCTGACCCGGCGAACTTCGTACCGCCTAATTATTGGAGGCATATTTAGTAAGTCACAAATACACGACACAATACTTTTTTAATTTTATTGAAATTTGTTGCTATTAGATTTTTAGGAATATTAAAGAATTATAGTATAGATGCACAGCAAAGAGACGTTTACATTTCAAGTGACATTTTACCATAAGTAAAAAAGTACGTGGTCAATTTTTATATGGGAAAATGTAATTGTCGTCTTACTCTATCTTACTCGCAATTTTTCCTTATTTGCTCACCGTTTAGACCTACCCTGGACTACGACAAATATTTTAAAACCAAAATCAGCTCAATCGGCCCAGCCGTTCTCGAGTTTTAATCAGACTAACGAACAACAATTCATTTTTATTTATATAGATTGTTAACTTGTATTTATTTTATTGCGTTAAACTCTATGAATATTCATAGTTGCAAAGTTATATATTAATATCGTCGGTACGACTCTCACATTAATAAATAAAACTTAAATACCTTCCGTATTATGCCTGACATACGGAAGAAGCTAAGAATATCGGTAAAATCTACTTTCCAATATCTTGCCGCCCGCTCAGGATATTTACTACAGTTAACGTCATTAACTTAGCATATTACGACATGTATTTAAGTGTGTTTAGGTATATACATATCCCTTAATACTTGCTTAGCATATTATTTATTATTTCTTAGGGTTTCGTATCCAAAGGGTAAAAACGGAACCCGTTCGCTGTCCGTCTGTCCGTCTGTAACTAAACTGTATCTTATGAACCGTAATAGCTATACAGTTGAAATTTTCACAGATGATGTAAAAACTATTGCCGCTATAACAATAAATACAAAAAACCGAATAATATAAGTATTTATATTTGTTAGGTTAAGTTAGTTCATGCTTTTTTAAATATTTTGTTTCGTGATACTAAGGAATGCTATAGAAAAAGTACACATATTATTTCTTCACATATAATATGATGTCATAGGTTACACGAGTCGACACGAACTTGTACTGTAGTGTCAGCTAAGAATAGCCACCCCATGCGATGCCGTAATGGCAACAGCTTCCACTCTCGTGCTGAAGTCTGTCTGCTGACTATACATAATGGCCGTGTTTATTGTGTGTCTTGTGGTTGTAAGCTTGGGATATTTTGGGACACCATTTTTGAGTTTTCCCTACTGTGGATAGGTGGATAGATTAACTTTATTTTGCTTGTCGCCTTTTGTGATGATGTAGTCTTCAATGAACTAAGATCTGTTTTGAAATTTTAGCTATTTAACAGTTATTTACAATAACTTAGTTATATGAAGACGTTTTAAGACTAAATATGGCTATTTTCTTACTAAAAAATACATATAACGGAAAATTTACCATGAATATTTGTTATAGCGAGTTATTTCGATATTTCAGAGATGTTGCAATGAAAATATACCAAGAAAGGCTTGCAACCTATAACAATGCTATGCATTCAATTTGGAATTTCCCTGTCTTCCTGAGAATCGTTCTGCAACTGCATACATTCGCGTGGCCTCGTTTCGTGAAACGAACAATTCATCACGGACACTACCTGACTACGAGCTGCAATTTACGGTAACGTCTTACTATTGAAAACAGCTGGAATTCAAATAACTCTTCCTTTAAAAGCCCGAAGTTTCTGCACTTTATGTAAAGACGAAATTGATATAAGGTTACCTAGATTAGCAAACATAAAGATATTACAGTTGTAAAGACCAAAATAGCTATTTTTCAAGCAATACAGCTATCAAACAAAACCAGATAAACAACTGCAAAATACCGAAAATTGCAAGCTCCAAAGCTCAAAATTTCAGGATCTCATTTGGAGTTTATGAGAGATTGAATTCGAATATTGTAATCAGGGATTATTTAAGAAAGATTACTAGCCAAGACTTTGCCCAACTAAATAGCAGTCGGTTTTCAGTTAAGCCTGTTGCGGTTGAATAAGCGACTAAGCTTATAAAGGAAATACGACACAATCAACTATTTGGTTCATCGATGAAATGACAGGAAAAGAAATGATAAATAAATAAGAAACGCATAAAATCAACATGAATAAATCAAAACAACCTTAAGAAGAATACTAAAACAAAACAAAATAAGTCACAACAATATAATTACTGCTGTAGACAAATGTTGATAAACAGAAAACAACATGTTTGTGTGACTAAAAAAGCAAGCATCAAATATTGACCTTATTGAAATAATTGATGGCCTTGTCATATCACTTGTACATTTATTGGTCCAATTGTTCCTGCAGACGGAAAAAAACATTTTGTACTAATTATATTTTGACTGCCATAATATGTAAATTTAGGAATATTTTTTTATGCACGAAAAGAACGATATGATTCCAGAGAAGTGGGCCCAAAAAGCGAACAACTGGGTACCACGTGACGGTCAACGGCTTGGATGCATTTTAGAACGATTGGCCAGAAATAGCTAATAACAGAAAAAATGGAAGTCATGGGGAGAGGCCTTCGCCTAGCAGCCTAGCTGACACATCCGGTAAAAAAAAGAACGATATTTTTAAAGTGTCTCGTTTGACGCTCTTACTGTAAAAATGTCTAGGGCTAGCCTATAAAAAATCTATAACCTACTTATCTTTAATAGGTCTTTGAACAAAGACGATTAATCACTAAAACCTATATATTTTGGACGACTAAATTTCCACCCTTCGTAGAAAGCTGTGTCGATATTTTCTGTATCGCTATTTTTCAGCTAGGTTACGGCTAAAATTTATTATATAGTTATATATTTGCCAAGATTAATTTAAAATTTTATGAAACAACCTTTAAATAGAAATGTTGAAATTTTTGTCGGTCTGTCTGTCTGTTACATCTTCGGCTCATCCGATATTAGTATTCAGTATTCAGTCTTTATTGCACTCCATAATGTTACAAAGATCTTAAATATAGGTAAGTACAGCATCAATTATGGACCCTGACGGGCACGGCAAAAAGTAGGAGAGAGGAAGAGCTTTTTGTATTAAATAATTAGGTAAAATTTATAATAGTATAATATCAATTGTTTTATGTATAGGCGGTCTGGTAATAATCATTATTATATTTATTGTTGCTTATGGCATTTATATCTCATTTAAAAATTCATTAATATGGTAATAGCGTTTCTCCAATAGAAAATCTTTTAATTTATTATAAAAGGTGTTATCTTTATCTTCTTTTTTAATGGACTCGGGTAATTTATTATATATTTTGATGGACATAACATATGGACTGGATGAATGCATTTTTAAACGGGATGTTGGTAAGTTCAATCTTTCTCTATGTCTTAAAGTGTATTGTATATTTTTGTCCCCCCTTTTAGTGTAGAAGTCTTTATGTTTTCTTACAAACTTACAGGTTTCCAGAATATAGATGCAAGGTAGAGTTAATAGATTTAATTCCGCAAAATGCGGTTTACAGCTTTCTGTATCATCGATATTTACTAATATTCTGATTAACTTTTTTTGCATAGTGAATAATGTGTGGGCATCCGTACTATTTCCCCATAAAATTTTAGATGTTACAAGTATACATAACTGACTCTCACGTACGTATCATAGAGTTCTTTTTATTGATATACCTACCACGCAGACGAAACCGCGGGTAAAAGTTAGTACGTTTGTTTGACGCGAGTCAAAAGGTGGGAGAAGCTACTACTTACTATTACGAATTTCCCGCGGACGAATTCACGGGCAAAAGTTAGTAACTTTTACAAAATTCGTATCGATTCTTTTCAATTTCTTATTGATGAGTACAATTATTAATAATTTTATGAAGATCTTATGCTATTATGATTGTATAAATTGTATCAAGTTAAGAGTCTGTTATTTTCAATATAAATTGTGAAGCATGTGTAAGGAAGATTTACTAAAACGTAATATTCTTTTTTTTTTGCTAAAAGAATATCTCTCTTGTATTAGGTAAACATTGTCTGTTTCTAGGCTGTCGTGCCGAGTACAAGTAAGGTGATAATCATCATCATTCTTGTTGGTAAAGTTATCGACATTCTTCTGATTTCTACACCTTTTCTTTTACTCTCACTTTCTGTTTGACTTGTTATATTATGGATTATTAACAATTTTAATTACTTCATTCACTTAACACACTTTTCCATTTTATTTAGGGTCAGCGCAAAACGTTTTTTCCTTTATTCTACTCTGTCAGCTGTCTCGCCATCAGTCTCTCTTTCATATCTCCTTTTACTCAATCCATCCATCTCTTCTTCAGCCTGTATCTCCCTGTCATTCCATCGACTCATTTACCACTCTTTTAGTCACATACTTTTCATTCATTTTCATCACATGCCTATACCAAGATGAAAGATGCCGTTTTAGCTTTTCTGTAACTGGTGCAACTTTCAAGCGTCCTCTAATATATTCATTCTTAATTTTATCCCGTCCTTTTTTACACTCTACTGCTACTTACGTTAATTTAGAGTGTATTATAGTATCAAGGGAATTTTAGACGCCCTTAACAGGTTGCCTAAACAAAATTTAGCCTCAATGTTTTAAACACCTTTGTCGCTTTGTTTGATAAAGGAAGACGTTTATAGTTTATTGGGCAGGAAGTTTTCGCCTGCTTCAAGGCCAATACTATTATCTCTCGCATACAAAATACACTGAACATCTTATTTCCATTAACCGAACATAGTAGATACATAATGATAGTATAATTAATATTCTGTTTGGTTTATCCTTCATTTTGTGGCGAAACAACAACCGTTGTAATGCAAATATATGATTAGGAACACTTGACTTCCATTGATATTATTATAAAAAAGTGGCAGTTTTTGTTTTAAATTTTAATAGCAACCGTCAAAGAATAATCTAGAAACGACGCTTCACATTTTATGATACGCGACTGCCAAGAAAAAGTTAAGTTAGCATACAGTGTCTTGGGATCTGTAAGTTCTTGTATTATTCAAAGAATTCATTGATCTAAATACATAGTTAAATAAGTATACAAAATTGAACATTACTACGAAAAATAATGTGTATGGGGCAAAAAAAATTGGCAACGTGCCACTAAAACGTGGCTAATAAACGTACGATTTGTCAATGCCATAAAATATTAACATTTCACATAATAATATTGTTCGTGAAATGATAGCAAATGTTATAATAACGTCTGTATTACATTTCACCTTATTAACCTTAACTGGTATTATAAATTCGAGCATTTGTGAAAATTGATGTTTGTTACTGTCTCATGAAAATACGATTGCATTGATCCAAATAAATTGTGCTCACAAGTAATTTGGATTAACAAATGGGGTATTTTTGGTAACGTGTTTATATAACAAATAAATTATGTAACAAAATGGACTCACTTCTTTGTCCAATATCCCGGATGTTTTACACCGTGAGTTGTCTTTGGTCACCAAGTTGCTTATCTCCACCATATTTATTTATTTATTTAAAAATCTTCATATAAAAATGTTGTATACAAGGCGGACTTAATGCCATAGGCATTCTCTACAAGTGTACCTTTGGGTGATGCAGATCCATGCAGAGTGCCATCTTAGTAAATAGTTTATATTCACGCAAAATTAGCTCACAAATAATGACTTAGACACTTAGATACTTAATATTTCATAAACGAAAATTAATTGACAATTTAGTACATTTAAGTACACAAATGCACAGCGTATCTTTAATTCAACAAAAAAAATCATCAAAATCAGTTCATAAACGACGAAGCTATCCGTGAACAAACATAAAAAAGCAACATATATACGAATCGAATTTAGAACCTCCTCCTTTTTTGAAGTCGGTTAAAAAGAACTATCATTACCAAATATCTTGGTCGTAGGAAAGAACATAAAATTCGATTGTCTTATGAATTAATTTCATAATGATTAACTTCAACGTTTTTGTTAATCAATTATTATCTCCAATAAGTGTAATCATAGCTTTTATCTCCGACGACACCAATCAGCAAACGCGATTAAAATTTTAAATCTCTTTTAGTTATAGATTACCCCATAGCTTTCAGGTTGAATAATTAACAAAAATTAAATATTATGTTATAATTTTACTCCAATACAGTTCAGATAATGTGTGGTGATTTTCACGTGCGCATTTCACGTGATTTTATTGTGTGTTTTCCTCTCCTCTTTGTGGTTTGATAAATTACTACTACAATGGACACAATATTAAAATCAGTTTTTTGATACTTGATGACTTGATGATTACGATATTATCATAAACAAAACAAAAATACAGAAGGTAAAAGAAATAACAAAAAAGAAAAAGATAAAAATATCATTCACCCAGATCAATGACACGATAAGCGACAAGATAAAATCTTTGCAGTAATTTTATTTCATATGCAACACTGTATGCTCAGTGATAAGATTACGGAACAAGTGTACTGAACTTGGTGCAACACTGATAGTCGTGTTTACATTTGACACGTGGTAATGCAATGTAAACAAAGATGCACTGAATACGACACTACGACTATTGTAAGTTTTACGCGGTGGTGTGCTCTATTTTGCATGATCACCACATTGCATTGAGGTTCTAATTTTTACTGTGTGTTTTTAGTTGAATCCAAACGGAATTTCAACTGCACGAAAGTGAAATTTATTTGCAGCTTTTAAATAAGGCATGTCTTTATGTCACTCTTGAGACTAAGTGGAATCAAATGACATCAATATAAATCGAGCCTTATAGGCTGCGGAATTTGTCCAAAGCATACATCTTTTTGTGTGATTTGCAAAGATTTTTTCTGAGACTGGGTGTGCTTGTGTGAGTAAATGTGTGTATTTGGCCTTTTCATTGGGACTATTGGATAGTATAATTGCTTTCGGCGATCTATCTAATGTAAAAAAAACAAATTTATGCATTTTTTTTCTCTAAAGGCAACCATAATTTATTGAAAACAAATAAACGCTAAGTGAATGTCTTAGCGATTCATTTATCTAGATAGTACTATTTAAACCAATGAATGCCATGCAATGAACTTAAATAGATAACAAAACGCACAAAGGAAATCCTTATGCAAAATGGCATAGCAACGCTTTCAGCGCATTTTTAAAAAACCTCATGACCTACATGTACTTATCTTTTTAAACGACTTTTTGCACAAAAACCGGCGGGTTTTAGCACTCGGCGCGAATCATGTTACGTATTCATCAGAGTACACTACTTCACTTAGCTGAATCTGTTTAACATAGCAAATGAGGCACTCACTTGTGCTATTATTTTAATACACACGTCTACGAGTACGTCTACGGCTTCTAGTTATATAAGATTCTTATGACGTTTAATTGCCAACGTAACTACACACGTTTTGCTTACCCTTTTATTATTGTCCTACTTCATTCGTTTTAGCTAGATATTTATTGTCTGGTCAATTTTCAAATATATTCTGATGTCACACTTAATTCTTCGCCATTTTAACCGACTTCAAAAAAAGGAGGAGGTTCTCAATTCAATTGTATGATTCTTTTTATGTTTGTTCCGCTATTACTTGAAGACGCCTGGACCGATTAGAGAAATTCTTTTTTGGTCTGAAAGAGTATTAATTGTTATGTGGTCCCATTTTTATCAGGTCACGATCTGATGATAAGATTAGAGAAATTGAGGGTAACCCACAATTTATAAAGGCTTCTATATTGTTATTCGTATATTACGTAAAATATTTACTATGTACTCAAATATCAGCAGTCAGAATTTCATGTTGCTGAGCTGATGCTGGAAGGTACACTTTCTTACGGTTAGGAACACGGGATTATTCTTTAAATAAAGGCACCATAAGGCCGTTCTTTAGGTTATACATAGATGAGGCGAGACGTTGAATATTACTTAAGTATATTTAACGTCTCTACTTTTTAGTGAATGTTTTGTGTTTGGGGTGCATGAAAGGAGCCTCCTCGAGCGACGTACACAATCAACCCCTACTACGTCCGGCGCACCCTGGACAGTCTGCAAATTTCCACCCAGCAGAATGGCGAATCCTTTCACCACGATGGCAAGTCAACACCATGAGAATATGACTGCAGCCATCGACACAAAAGAAGAAGAAGTGAATGTTTTGTAATGGAAGTCGGTTTTCTTTTTGTAAAATTAAAATCCTAACGCTAAGCCATGTGTACCAGCATACTACATTTTAATGTTCAGTATTTTGAATAGCTGTAGAGATCCGATATTTGATCCATCTTAATTGACCCCGGGCTCTGACCCCTTTCAAAGGCTTTTGGGCTCTTGTTCAACTTGTCGGAATAGAGCTTTAGTAAATAAATAACCTTGAAATTACACTTGACAAGGGTATTTATTACAAAGTATAAAGTTACGTCTGTAGTGATCCTTAAAGTTTGAAAATGTTGGTCCATTCTGCGAAATTTTTAAGCGGATTATATTCTTGGTCGTATTTTATGTTTATGTTTTTCTATATTTAATTCAAATAATGTTGCATTATTATTTTATGTTTTGGGATTTATTATAATATATGATATTGTTATTAATTTGTCCATTTTTTACAAATAATTATTATTTCATTTTGATTTTAATATTACTTATTGACTTAGCAAATTTTATTATTTTTAATTTTTGTATCCTAAATTTAATTCAATTCCTGCTCAATATTATAATTATTTAATTTTATGTGTTTTGTGTGATATTGTAGTTTAATTACGCCGTTACAGAAAAAACATAAAATTTAAGAAAAATGTATTTCCCAAAATGGAAACTTTAACACCGTTTTGTAGTTCCTCAACACAATACTCATTTACTAACAATATACAACATAGTTCATATTAATATTATTATGTATATGAAACTCAATGCTAATTTGTTTAATACCAACTACACAATACATAATCACCATGAACCAAATGACGACAAATTAAATATAGCCTATTATAATAGATCCAAAATAAACGAAACATTCACTACACCCGTATTACCTGTAACACAATAATCTCATATAGAGGGAAACAAAACGAAATGAAATTCAGAGCATAAACGGGAATGAGGCAAAATAAAAATCGATACACACTTAAATTTAATACCTTATGTGAGTGCAAAACAAAGAATTCCTACTCCCTAGATAATGTAGTCCACGTGGAACTTTTTTGAAATTTTTAAAATTCATATTTGGATCGATCAGAAAAAAATCTGGTCGTTCTTGAAATTTTGCTGTCTATTCTATAGAAGGACTAGCGTTCTCCAATGCGAAAGTGATACATTTCAATAACATGGCTACTACAAAGACGAATTAGACTCTTCTTTACGAAAACAGGCATAGACATGAAAGAAAGAAAATAATGGCGCTCTATCGCATAATTCAAAACGGAAAAAGATCATTTCATTGGAAACTACTTAGGCTTAGATTGTATGCTTTAAACTTCGAATGCACTAGTAATTATTCCATCTAGCAGCAATTATGTATGAAACTTGGCTAACCAATGCGTATCTTTGCCAAATTGGATCGTTCGGTACCTTTGTATTTTTTGCAAACATTCGCTCCTCTGGATCCACTGAATGGAACGATCCTGATCTCTTTCACATAACAAAGATCATAATTTGTTTCGTCAGAAAATAAACTGCATCAGACAACACGTCAATTATTTGTGATACAATGTGGTGATAAGATGCTAAAGAAAAAATGTTATTCCGGTAAATGATTTTCGTATAGCCAATTATATAACTAGGTCTTTAATAAGGAAGGTTAGTTCAGCCAATTCAGTGCCATGATGTTTCATTCAGTCGTTATAGCAACAATATCAACTGAATTATAGATAGACATCATAAATCATGAGGAAGGCAATGAAAGGCCGGAGTTATGTAAGGTTAGTGTAGATATACTCGTAGATAAAGATACATCTTTAGTAGGTAAAGTATTTGACTTCTATTAAAGGGCAAATAAATTACTTACAGATTTTTTACAATTTGTAATACTAGCAAAAATTGTGAAGCTTATTTATTTATACTTTTCTATCAGACATTTGATCAAAGAAACTAAAATAGTATAAAGATGGTAGGATGGTAAAACAGGTAAAAGATTGTTACGCTATCGTTATAATCTTCTACCTGTTTTAGTTAATTTAGTGATAATCTAGGTTACGAGTGTCTAAGCACTCATACCTAGATTATCGCCTCATTATAGTAAATTATCCTAAGCTTAAACCACTTGAGATATTGTGCCATTTATATCTTATATCTGTCCAATTGCCCAATCTAAACAGAAATTATTTCCTGACACACTTTCACAAACATTAAATATAGCAATAAAGTTCTTTTTATAGATTCTTTTGCAGTTTGTAGTTTTCCGCTGGGATTTGGAACACTTTTTAGGCTCCGAACGCTTAATAGATTTTTATATTTTTAAAGTCTGGGCTGAATCCTACAAGACCTTTCACTTTCTCTGAAAAAGGCTGAACAAACTAAACAGTTAATGTAGAATTTCAATGTACAGTGACGTAAGTCTCAGTACATTTGTTCTCTCGGTGCTAGACCGTAACGATGCGATCAATACACTTTTGGTACACGCGATTGCCACACGCAAATTCTGATATAAAAATGTTGACCTTCCTACAAGTTCGAATAGCTTTAATTTTACTGCGGATTGAAGTAAATCCCTTAGAAATAAACCTGGATTATGTTCACGCGAAGCTTATCGAGTGGCATTTCGAATGCCAAGCGATATAAATCTCATTCATGGAGTATAATACTACTGGTCTTATTGGAGCTTATGTATAATAATTACTGTTTCATTTTCTTCAATACTGTTGCCTTGGTCCTTGGTTAGCATACACGTCAGAAAAAAACACCTTCACTACTTTATCGAATTCCTATCGATACCCCAAATATAAACCGACTTCTTTGGTTTTCTTGAACATGCATTGCGTTCGTGCCAATCAGTTTCCTTTAATACATTTGCTTAATAGGTAGGTAGAACGCGCAATTGTGCTCATTGTCGCTAAAGCATGACAGTCAATTGGAGTTGAGAATTGACGAGTTCAACTGCTTTGAGTGTACGAGCGACGCGTTCCACTTGATTTCAATATTCGTTCCGGTAATGGAAACCAAGCTGTTTAAAGTCACACATTTGACTTCAATGTTTGTCTAAACCTCTAATAGTTTGGTTAGTCTATATCGTTTTCATTTTATTTAAATACGGTACAATCCAACAAAAAGTGGCCAAAACGGTTGAGAATCAGGTTATCTTCATTCGATTATGCGCAAGAAAAGCCTCTAATCTTGTATTCCGTGGCATAATTCCAAGCATTCTATTGTAAGTTGGGCTAATACCCGTCTAAGCACTTCAAAACTTGCCATAACATGTCCATCTTCAATTAACCCACAAAGTTATAGTGCTTATGTAACATTTCCAACTAAAGCAGCTAGTTCCCCAAGTACTACATTATCTTCCATCCGGTAATTGCAAATACCACCCTCCTCAAAATGGTTTGAAACTAGCCTAGTTTTCGTGATTGATTGCTTTACCAACTTGCTTTGTACTCTGTACCCTACTTACGGCAACTTGGGTAACGGTCTCATTCACAATATGTAATACATTATCTCCTTCCTTAACTTTCCTATTGTTATAAGTAATGCTTCCACTTCCTGACCTTGTAAGGCAACCCTTATTAATAATATTTAGTATTCCCATATTACGCGGAGGATTCATAATGACTTGCAGGTTCTGCGTTTATATTAAGGGACATAATGATATATGAGGCAACTTGCTCCTACTTCTGTGTGTGTTCTTTTTTAATTTTTATGAGCGTTTTATTATGTTCTAGAAAGAGTTTTTTTCAATCTTCTTCTTTTAAACCTATTTGAACACTCTGTTTTAGATTACCACCCATCTAACTGTCATATTTTGAGTTTTATGATAGCATATTGCTAGATAAATCATAACTCTTCTTGATTTTGATCAGTAATATTTGTTTTCGCCATTTAGGAGACCACAGAAATTTATTTTTCTTGTAAAATGCTTCCATTAAATTAACTTGAAGCTTTATACGTAACAATTCCCCGAATCCACGTGAAGTATGCTATACAAAAAGCCAAATATCTTTCCTCGTTAACGTAGCATGGCAGAGTGCCCAAAACCTTAGCAACGTCGTGTCGC
Organism: Hypena proboscidalis; assembly: GCA_905147285.1. NCBI lineage: Eukaryota > Metazoa > Arthropoda > Insecta > Lepidoptera > Erebidae > Hypena > Hypena proboscidalis. The sequence goes on along the minus strand of LR990132.1, from coordinate 21,295,752 downwards.
CTCACATTGGGGCCTCTTAGGCTTTATTCTGCTCAACAAATGAGGGATGTACGTCTATATGTATTATGTTTTCACATAACATCTCGTCCTGAATAACAGGTTTTGTGTTTCAGAGAATAATGTTATGAATAATGTGCCTGAAACTTCATCGAAACCAAAATATGTGCTATTATATTTTAGGATGTTTACCGTCTTATGTACTTTGAGGTAGTTATTCATAATTCAACGTAAATGAGGGGTAAAGTAGTACTATCGAGGATTTGATGATATACGATAGTATATTTGCCTTATTTTTGGACACGATAAGTACTATTCTGAGCTTATCAACAAAGCTATTAATTTCCTTTGATTTTGATACGGTTCACCAACTAATTTTCTTAGCAATCCAAAAAAAGAGGCCAAAACGGTAAATAATAATCAAACCACACTTTTTTAAAAAAAAAATGCAATATTGATTACTAGTATTCTTGTTAACTCCCTCCAGCTAAGCTTATGTTAGGAGGAAGTCAGGATTCAAAGCCAAGATCTCTCGATCGTAAGACCAATGCCTCATCAATTGCGCCACGGCCGCTTCGATTCTTCTTTATTTGATTACTTAAAAAATCTTGAAGTTTTTTATAGATTGTAAAATATAGGATACCTTATCAAAATATAGGTAAACTTAAATCAAATGCAAGATTTTTTTTGTTTCAAACTATAAATTTAACTCATTTTATGATGGGCGAGTCCATCTTTACAGTACGAAATTATGGCACGAAGCACATAGCAGACTTAATTTCTTCGATAACAACATCCACCCTATTAAAACTGAAAATCGATCCATCGATATAACCTTAATCTATATTGTAATGTAATAATACTGAAGTCCTCTCGAAGCAAACAAATCTTGATTTGAGGTCAAGGGCGAAGAAGGGAGTGAAGGGTCCTCAAGTCCGAGATCCCTTTTGAAATGGATACAAAACTACATATGACTATATTTTTTTACTTTTAATATGTATCTGCAGCTATATATTTGGACCCACGTACCTTTTGGATTTGTTCTTTATTCATATATTTGAATTTTGCTGTCCTAAAATTCCTTTTTTTGGTATTCATATTTGGTTTTAATATTGCATCACATATTTCAATGCAATTTGTGTAACTGTGTGCCATTTAATGTGTTTTAAGATTATTCGTGTCAAGCATTTTTTTCGCAATTAGTATTATTTTAGCCTTATCTTTCAAAATTTCTGTAAGATTTAGTTTCTTTCTAGTAAAAAGTACTATTATGTTTTCAGTGTTTTAGCTGCATGGTAAATAAAGGCTCTTTTTTTCATGTTATATTTGTTTTTGATTAACCAGTGCCTGGATTTAATCCAAAATTAAATGTTGATATATAATAAGTCATTTTTACTGCTAGTTAAGAACTGCTAAGAAGTTGCGATGATATTTAAATGTTATAAATACTAGTCATATAAATTTTAATAATAATTAAATAAATGGTAATATTATTACAATAATTGCCTTGCGGTAGTTCATATTTACTTTGCACGGGTTGCCAACGTCATTATATCAGGTCTAAGAAATATCTTACGTGTTTACATATCGTAGAAGAAATTTTATCTTGTCTACCTTATTAATTTTATTTATGATGTTATTCACTAACTTAATGTTACTACAGTTTGTAACATTAACATAATAAAATAGGTCCATAACAACAGTTCGTCTTGTAATATCATTGAATTTCATTTGTATTTTCAAATATATATAGTTTTTAATATTCTTTACATGCTCAATTTCTAAGCCTTCATCACTTCTTTCTCTTTTCTCTTTATTTTTACTTCTTCAAAAGTATAGTAAGAAATTGTAGTACGACAACATCAAGTAGCCCATATTTATATTAATCCAGGCTACAAGCCTGTAAAATTTCCTTAAAATCGACCGGCATACGTATTCTGTAAATGGAACCAAAATACATTTAAATGTTTGTCAAGCAATTATTGACCGTATTTAAATTGAAGAAGTACATATTCGGAAGCGACCTTTCAATTTTGATGCGAAAACAAAACATGTTTGGCGAGAAAATAGCATTGATATCATTGAATTGGTTCGGCAAACGTGTTTTTTTCACATAATATTTTTTACCGGTGGAAATGACTCTGACCACGTCAAGAATCTATAGTTTTAATACATTTTTCTATGACGCATCTACCCTGTGTAATAATATATCATTATTTAGCTATGACTACTTGATTTAGAACCATCAGAATAAATAGGTTAAACTTCTTAACTAAATGTACGAAGGGATATTTATTATTCTCTAACTACAGTAAAAGCTAACTGTACAGTGGTTTGGGTATTATGTTCAATGCACTATAAAGCCAGCTATTACTAAAACAAGGCACATTGCACAACAATGTTGGTTTTAGAGGTATTAAACACTAAGCAACATGCAAGACGTAGATGAAATTTAATGCAATTCAGAACAATTCATTTAAATGGAACCCTGAATATTTATGGTGTTTAGACAAGACTTTATTTAATTAGAGGCCATTGTTTAAGAACCGCTCGTTATCTAAATAGAGCTTAATTAATTAACTAAAGAAAATGCGAAATATATAGAAGCAGGGAATTTTCAAAGTTATTTGGTTAAATGATCTGATAAAAAAGTAAGAGACTATAGAGAGTAATAACGTGTAATTGTTATGTTAAACACAAAATTTTACACAAAAACCGACTTCAATAAAAAAATATGGACTAAAAAGTAACTTAAGTCTTATTGAACGTCTCGCCTAATCTCTGTGTGAACATCTTGAAAAAATATATATATAAATAAAACGGCCTTAAGGTGCCTGTATTTAAATAATAATCCCCGTACTCTTAAACGTTGAGGAGTTGTCCCTTCCAGCATCAGCTCAGCATCATGAAATGCTGACTGCTGGATGCAAATATCCGAGCAACTTTAGATAATATACAAAAAACAACGAATTGCGCTAATTTTCGACAGAATCTACTATAATGATTGGTTGGTCAAAATGTTTGGTTAGTTCACGTCACACGGCTTTAGACTGAAGACTAACGTATAAATTCTTTTATATTTATTAAAAGTATAAAAAAATTTTATAACATTTTCCTTAAATAATAACAGAGAAGCTAATGAGATATTTAAGTTGAAATATTTTATACTTACTTTTAATTTATTTCCAAGAAGTCAGCTCCTTTACAAGCACTCTGTAGTTGATATAAAAAAGAAGAAAATGAGCTTCAGGCGGTTAAAATGAGTAAAAAAATAAAGTATACATAAACCAGTCTACGAATTTGTTGATACGTGGCCAGACTTGATGAATATCTATTGTGTTATGTTAGGTAATAAAACTAATGGGATGCGTTTTTTGTGTCCAAATTCCAATCAGATCGATCGATGTTAATGACTGGTATAATCATATTTTAAAATCGAGGTTTTAAGATTGTTGAATTTATGACTTTGCACAATTGTGAATATTCAACCTTTTTTCATGTTTATTTTCATTAACAAATTTTAAGCCAAAAAAGGCCCATTTAAATTTAGTTTTTGGATTAAGTTGTTGTAAAGTTTGACTTTATTTTCTTGTCCTCAACAAGAAAATTGAGACAAACTTTATTATTTTATTAGAAACCAAATGACTACCTGCTATTTTAGTTATTCTTCTCTCTCTCGCTCTCTCTCTCTATCTCTTTACTTCTGATTCTCCGTTTATTTTTTCTATATTCTTCTCCCATTTTATTTTGGATCAACGCAAAACGCATTTTCTTCTCCATTCACCTATCATTCACTGTTTTTCTCTCATACCTTCTCTCCAACTATCTTTTCTTCGGTGAGCCTCTACTTTTTTATTCATCTTAATTTAATCTTAGCACTCTTTTAGTCACGTGGGTATTATTCTTCTCATCATATTGGTCCAAACTATCACGATATCCACAAAACGAACCTAATTACATCCTTTTACTGACACAGCACGTGTCTCTTCTCACAATGAAATTATTATGATGGGTGGTCTAGCGAACAATGCATCAAATGAGTAAGTACCCGCATCTTATGCATTAGCTAAGATGCTTTTACGGCGATAAAACACATCGTACTGTTTTGGCTTTACATTAATAAATATATCAACATATTGAAGGAATGGAATGAAGAGTTGAAGGAATACAACAGTTATGTTTCCTTTAACTCTGCTTATTCCTCATCCTCAGGTCAAGAGTCAGCTGCACAGAAGTCGCACTCCCCTAACGCACTTTTATACACTTCAGTTGTCTTAGGGGTGAGTTTACTCTCGACTTTGACTGTACTTAAAAGTAATGCAGTCTGTATTTATTTGTTACACTTTAACAGTGGAACGACTCGGCTAATCTTAATAAAACTTGGTATTATAATGACTACCAACCCAGAATAAGACATCTAGTTTTATTGACATAACATACGAGTTATAATAGAGGGTAAAGGATAATAAAAACATAAATCTTCCAAATATCAATTTAGTATAATCTTAATTAAAATTGGAAGCAAAGCAAGACTGATTTGTATAATTTAAACCGACACATGCATAGTGATTTATTACGCTGGTTTGAGTAGTTATTTTACGTAATCAGCTGTTTTATAATGGACATGGCATGTGTAGATTTTATTATAAATGACTTAGTTTTTGTAAACTTAGTATGCATAATGCTGGATTCCGACTGCAGCTTCATTCGTGAGGTAGGTCAATAAGAAGTAGCCCTCGTTCTTCTCCGGGACTTGAACTATCTCCATACAAATTTTCATCAGTGGTTTAGTTGTGGAAGCGTAACAAACAAACAGATAGATAGAATTACTGTGGCTTTTATAACATTAGTAAGGATAGTAGAGTTTATATTCGTCTTCGTAATGTTATATCACTTGATATTCAGCGCTCGTTTGTAAGCTAATCAAAATATGGCACGCGTTGGGACATCCCGTACGTATGATAATATAATATGTACTATTGAGTTTGTATGAGTTAGGTAGTATTTGGCATTGGTTTCTACGAAAATTGTTGGCAATTCGTCGAGAAAGTCTACCTCTTGTCTGATACGTACGTTCTTCTAACTTTATAACATGTGATTATGACTAATTTTTCTGTGTGAAATATTTTATAATAGAGCTAGATTTTTTTAATTTATGTGTTATGTGGAATTGACCCACTATGTTAGTGTAACTTTGACATGAATAATAATGTGTGGAAATTAAGTGAAGGTAATTAGGTGTAGAAATCAAAGTCAGGCAAAAACATTTGAGATTTTTTCTGTAACCTATTTCACCTTTACTTGTTATTTTATCTTCACTGTCAGACAGTTGGTAAACTTGTTTTCAAATTTTTATGTTCACTGTAAATTCCGAAAAGAGTATGTGCTTATATTTTTGTACGACCTTTTAACGATATAGACAATATAAAAAAGTGTTATTTTATTTTCACTGTCAGACAGTCGGAAAACTTGTTTTCAAATTTTTATGTTCACTGTAAATTCCGAAAAGAGTATGTGCTTATATTTTTGTACGGCCTTTTAACGATATAGACAATATAAAAAAGTGCTAATAAATGAAGCTTTCGGTAATTTGAACGCTTTATTACATAAAAAAAATAATTAATCAGGTCAAAAATAATTGCTCTTGTCACCCACCCAACTCGGTTCGTTATAACACGATTAATTCATTTGTGGCACGCTATATTTCGATAAAAAATATAGCATATAAATAATTAAACAAAAAAAATCTTTATAACATCTGGATTCTTTTATTAAAAGGGCATTTTATGGTGACAATAAAACGCAAAACTGAAAAACAAAACAAAACATCGGCATCAAATATTTTATTGCAATGGCGTCGAAATTAAATTGATATCATCGCCATAATTACCACATAAATTCATAAAGACAATTAGCATGCATGCACCATTGTTTAACATGGAGCGGACATTTTACCATTCAACATCTCTATTCTCCCAAATATTGGTGAAAATAAATAAACATTTACCTGAATTTTGTGCGGCTATCCAAATCCAGGGGTCATGAACAATTTTCTGTCACAATTGGCACAGGACTGTCACACACATAAAATAAATCGTAATTCGTACACACTACAAAGGAATTGGTTAATATTTTATTGTTGTGTGCGTAAACGGCGTCGATGCGCCCTCTCGCAGCGAATACTCATGTGCTACTGAGGGACTTAGTACTGATTCATCACGACAACGAACTCAACGGAGCGGTGCGGCCGATCGTACTCGATGTACTTGTGTGTCCCCGGCCGAACAAAGGCGATGGTGCCCGAAGCTCTACAGCTGTTTAATGTTTGTGAACCCGACACATTGCCAATCGATTGTCAATTCTAATACCGTGACGTAACTTATATTGTTTTATTCATGGTTTCTTTTTCCATGTCGGATATTAATGCTATGATTAGAATTATTTAATGCTATCTTTATTTTTGGCAGTTTTTTTTATTACTTTGCTGCATTCATATCTACGTTGACTTCAACCGTCAACAAAACCAAAATAGAAGAAAGAAAAATGAAGTCAACGAAGGCGTTGATTCCAGTGTATTATCGCTTTCCGCCGCTGTTACATCAGAACGGCAAACGAGTGCGACTTGAGTACACCACGCACTGTCGATCGGGGTGTCAGTGCATTCTTAGTACAACCGCACCGGCGAAGAGAGAGACAGGTATACTCCTGACTTTCTCTAACATCGATTTCGGTCATTGTGCCTGTCCTTTTCTGGCGCAATGTGCCCTCTTTCTGGCGGAGTCGCCGCGCACTGCGGATGTAGCGGCTCGGGAAATAACTGCCCTATTTTGGGATAAAGTTCTGAGTGCATTCACGAACCACGTTTGTAGGGTTAAAAATAATATCATATTGTCTACATATTCCATTGAGAACGAAACTCCAAAGAGTTCTATTTTAAATAAATCGATACTTGCGGTTTCAATTTATTCATTACTTCCCATTAATGGCTGTATTGAAGTCATTTTTAAATTGGAACTTAGCTATTTACTTTTGCATTTATCCCCGCAAATTTCTTTAGTGTAGCATGATTTTTCAATTTTGTATAGAAAAATTATTAAAAGTTTACTGCAATATAATGCACTGAATACTAGTCATTCATTACTACGGCGAACTAAAATCGTTTATTTTTTTTAATTAGACGACATGATAAGCGCTTTTCAAGATTTTCGTGTTGATAAATTTATTATTATATGGAGTCGACAATACACATATATTTAATGGATTAAAAAGGTGATTACATAAATGAAAGCAAAAGTTCGGGTCAAATTATTTAATTAGTAGATACATTTTATAGTCTAACACTCTTCGGCTTCACTCACGTAATCTAAATCAGACTCAGCATTCGTTTCTGAGTCGGTATCACATTCACTGTCGATTTCTGTTTGGATGGTAAGCAACTCGTCTACTAACCTATCCCTTTGCCAATATTCCTCTTCGAGCCTTTTCACATGATTCACTTGCATTTTCCAATGTCCAGGACTAATGGACTCCAAAGTCTGCAACATTAATGATTCCATTTCACTCTCCAATTGTTCTACGTTATTATCAGCGATTTTTTCTTTGATCAAGCTCCATATATACTCCATTGGGTTGAGATCGCAGTTATGCGGTGGTAGTCTTAGTACTTCATGACCATGGTCAGCCAATATTCTATCGACAATGTATTTTTTTGGCACTTTCATGTCTCTTATTAATAGATAGAGTTCTGGTCGAGTATAATGCTCGGGAAATTTAATACGCCGAGCTTGGAGCCACTCAACTATCTCTTGTTTTGTTGAACTCACATTAGGGGGTATATCTTCCTCTTTAGCTTGGTAGGGGGCGCTGTCCATCACAATAATGCAATGGGGCGGTAAGTTAGGTATCAGTTTTTGTTGTAACCATTGTGTAAAAGTTTCAGAGTTCATTTGCTTGCGATTACCGGTTTTCGGATCTGCTTTAAATATAAAAAATGCGTTATTCACAAAGCCTGACTCACCTCCAGCATGCACCATAATCCAGCGTGAACCACGGCTAGTATTTTTTCTCTCTCCAACGTCTGCAACAGATTGCCGGCTCATTTTTACCGTGCAGTGAGTCTGGGCTTCAATCCAGGTCTCACCTATGAAAATAACTGCTTTCTGTAAATCGCCAAGCAAATAGTTTTCTTTCATGCGGTATAAATACTTAGCCCTGCACGCTTGAAAATTAGGTCTTTCTATTAAAATTGATTTATTTTGGTATTTTTTGAATCGATAACCTAATTGGTTTTTAATTATTGATCGTAATGTCGTCTCACTTCCTTTGTAATCCAAATCTTGTTGAGCAGCGGCCATAATTTGACGCATATTGGGAATTTCTTTGCGGACTGTGTACACTGAATAAATAATATTTCTTACAGCTGATAATTCAAATCCATCCAAAAATTCCTTTTTGCCCCTTTTTCTTTTAATTGGTGTTTTTATTTTACTGCCGCTAGCTGTAGCAATTTCTTTTTCCCGCCTTAATTTTGTCACCGTATTCTTTGTTATCCCTGTAGCGCTCACTACACGCTCTGTGACTTTGCTTGCATTTTGTAAGTGTTTCAAAATATCTTCTGCGTTTTGCTTTAAAATAATAACGTTCTCTACCTCACTTGAGTAATTAATAAATGCATTTTGCAAGGCCTCATTCATATTCCTAACTAGTACTTTTGTTTCCTCCTTCTCTTTCACAAAATATTCGTCCACCTTGATAACAATTTCACGAGCACGGCCATCAATTATCTTCCTACTCATTTTAACAAAAATATACAACAAAATTTAACAACAGGACACAAAATAACAAGAAATATTACGATAAAGAAAAAACGTGTTCGCAACTCGATACGCGTACTTGCTGACCGACGTCGCTAACGGTACTAAGCGCCCAATGCAACGAGATCTCCAAAATGGCCGCTAAGCCCATTATCAATTTAAGGAGCTACGCTGGGATATTTTATTTGTCCTTTTCTCTCTTATAACATGAACGCTGATGAGAGAATGAGGTAGAAATATAAATATGGTCGTTCATGTATAATGCCCACGAATTGCTAGTGGGATGAAACCTATCCGCTACCTATTAACTTTTTGACTGCTATTGTGCGGTGTTGCTGTTCTGCTATACAATTAAATACAACAGAATTGTGAGAAGGTACAATGCCATTAGTAATTTCAGCCAATTTAAAAATGCACAATTTTATCTTTGACTTGAAATTTGAGCGAGTTGCTGTTAATAAATCTGTATTAATGTTCCAAAATAAAAGTGTAAGAACGCACTATCATTAATATAGTAAACCGAACCTGCTGTGCAGAGGACGTCAATGAAGTCTCCATCTTGCACTACAGTCTTTACCTGCGCTTAAGTAACATGATATTGTCATAACATCTCGCCTATACACACCTACACTTCACCTGTTATGTTTTTTTATGGTCTAGCGCCATCCATCGGGCACAAATCCAACTCCGTGCTGCTGACGGAAAGTTCACAAATAACACTTTGAGAGACGTATACGCTAACTACTAGATCATCGAGTGAAATAAAGAACTCTAAAAATAAGCTGAACTTCTAATGACGAGGAAAGAAGAGGCTTTTACCATTATCTTTGTAGTTATAACTGACTCGTGTAAAATCTAGGTATTTGATTGCTATCGTCGCATCACGGAAACGTCTATGATTGGCGGTATAAATTACCTCTGTTCTTCGAGGTCGTGGCTATGTCACTTTTAATTGGCAAACACCATAATTACACCGCTATTATATAACAGTTCTAGTTTCTTTCCATCATTCTGTAGTCGACTGTGTTGTAAATCTGGTACGTTGTATTAAAGCCATGAACATCTCTAAATGTTATGTGTTATGTTCTTTATCTCAAGAGTGAAAAAACGGAATCTTACAGGACCATTCAGTTGCCCGTTCCTCTGTCTGACAGACTGCTTTTTTGGATAAATACATTTTATGTAGCTATAGCTGCTACAATTTACTGATCTTTAATCCCAATTGCTGACCAAGAACATTATTATATCCAAAACAGTAATGCCTCTCATCATCATCTTCATTTCAGCCTAACGACGTCCACTGTTGGACGCGCGGTTTTGGGCCGCCTGAAGCCAACAGCTCCTCGCGATCTGAACCAGATCATCCGTCTATCCGGCTGGGGGGCGACCCACACTGCGCCTGCTGGTTCGTGGCCGCCACTCAAGAACTTTTCTGCCCCAACGGCCATCTGCTTTGCGAGCTATGTGCCCTGTCTATTGCCATATATAATGTTTGTACAATGTAAGAACCTTCTGCAATGCAACGTGTTTAGAAAACAGATCAGATAACTATAATGAAAAAAAATGTTGCCTTAGTTCATAAGACAAAGAAATCTGCAACGCAAATGTAGTGAGAACTTAATTCCTATGTTATTTTATCTTAATACACACACAGCATCCGATCTCTGTGTAAATATTTATTAATTTTACAATGTTTTTGCTAAGGTAAAAATAAATATCTTGATACTCAAGAGTTATGACGACATTTAGGTGCCTATTCAAGTAGATATTATTTTGTAAAAGATGGTGCACATGAGTTTCTCACCAGCTCTTCTCATAATACATGCCCATCGGACCTCGTACTTGGATTGATTTTAATTTGATTCTAAGCAGTTTGATTAAAATTTATCTAAGCCCCGGTTATTCAAATCATTGCAATTAGATTAATTTAGACTTATGATTTATTTTTATGTAATTTTTTGTAATGTTTGACGTGTTCAAGTGCCTTTGAAAATAAGTGATTTGAATTTGATTATGAGGCACAAATTCAAAGAGCTAAAATGAAAATTTGATAGCAGTGGAAATTAAATTTTAAATAAAATCTGGACTATTCATTCTAATAGCTCATTTCCAAAGAACTTAACTTAAACTTCTTTTAATTTTGAGCGTCTCATGCTGTCTTTATTCCTATAGACTCACCTACTTTCACAGGACACAATCTATAGCGTATTTTCAGTACATCCGTAATCGGCTTGTAACATCAACATTATTAAGTCTTTATCTTTCCACATCGCCAAAAGATCAACCAATTTACCTTGAATTTTAAAAAGCATCACTACAAACTATCGATTTCAAATAAATCCCCTGACAATACTACCCTGAAAGCTGGAACTGAAACCAATAAATTGATGCATATTTACATCAATCGTGTATTCAAGGTCAGGGCACCGGTAGTACCATAATCGCCAAAGCTAGTTATGTGATGAACTCACGACAAGCTCAGCGATTGCGACCTAGTTGTACAACTTTAAGAGGGAAACATTTTATTGCTTGGTTGTTTTACATACAAAAATAATATAACATATCACAAGCATAACATAACATCACGCCTGTATTACCCAGAAGCGTGTGTCAGAGGTGTACAACACCCACACTTCTCCTGTTATGTTTAGGTCCCATGGGATAGGGATTGAGCCTATCACCCTCCACCGGGCACGATTCCAACTCCGTGCTGCTGATGTGTGAATTTCATGACGTTAAGTTCACAAATAACAACCCGGGAGTCGAACCCGAGACCTCGCGGTCAGAGGTATATACGCTAATCACTAGACCATCGTGGCAGTAAAATATCACATCCTAAGGGAGTGAATTGGGGTTCTATGTTTATATGGAAAGTTAGATTATATTGAAGGATTTTGCACGAAATTCTGCACATAGGTTCCCTAAACGACATTAATTAACAATAAGTTAGATTAATAGATACATTTGGGTTTGAAAGTGTAAGAAAAAAGTTCTTTATCCTATTTTGTAGGAAATAGAAGGAAATATTGATTTCCACACGGACGAAGTCGCGGGCAACAGCTGGTTATTAATAAACACGACTGTACATAAGAATTACTTTTGCTGTAACAAATTTGGACGGCTGAGGTGTTCAAACTATTATTATATGTGCCTGTAGGGTGGGAAGGAGCTCCTCGAGAGTGAAAATGTTGATTGTGAAGATGTATAAAAAACCGGCCAAGTGCGTGTCGGGTCACGCGCAATAGGGTTCCGTAGCTAGTTGTTCCAACATATTTGGACTTCAAGCGGGTTTATTGGTATCTGTATTAAATAAGTAACAACTTCATACAAATCATTATTTTATAAAGTATCTGCATTTACCCCCCGCGAGTTTATTACATATACTTCATCCATGATTTTATTCAGATTCTTCGAGATAACGGTTTAGCTTTTAGAGGGTAGGTTATTCGGCGCCCTATTCGAGCAAAAAATTATGGTAAAATTTCTCAGAGTTTTTAAAAGACCTATCTAACGAAACCAAACGCGTAAGCTAATGAAAAAACAAAACCCTAACTTCACATGTCAAGAAAAAAAAATCATAATTTTATTCTACCACTTTTTTATCATTGTTTCACATGTTCATGCATCACCCAGCTTTCTAGCACTTACAGTTACGACGCTATACATCGGACAGACGGACAGGCAGACATCGGGACACTATAAGTGTTCTAAATAAGTACTACGAAACCCTAAAAAGCTCATCCGCCACAGGTCCCGTTGGGGCGCCATCGCTCGTGCGGAAGAGATGATTGCCAAGTGGTTTCCGGTCCTATCTCGTTGAAAATAAACAATGAAAGTAACATACATAACACCTAACTTAGCTCCCCTACCTTCAAACTAAAAAGATTTATATTTCAAATAGAAAACTTTGACTTTAAACATAGCAATTTTTAATCGACATCGAAATAAAAGAGGATATTCGAAATAAATTAGTTTTTTTATCTCCAATTAGAAAACAAAAAATCAAAGAAACAACGAGTGGGAAGTTGAGCGAAGAACACAGCTGACGGTAACCGGCCTGTACGGTACCTCAATAACCTATAGCCTATGTTTCTCAGAAATAATCTAGAATCGTGATGGTGAAGAAATTTTTCAAATATATCTAGTAGTTTCTGAGTTACATCGTAACAAATTATTCCGTTTTATAATATTAGCACTGCCTATTTTTACATTGTGATATTAGTTAAAATGAACCAAAACATCTTAGCTACCTCAATACAGTCATCTCACATTTCTAAAAGCCTCATTAGCTGCCACATAATAGTAAAAGTGAGTCTTTATAAACGGTATTAGGTGAAGCGTTCAGACTTGAGTTTGTTAGCGACCTAGATCTGTGCGGCTAAGGGTAGACTTCCAAGCGCCATGTTTATACTTACGTAATATGGGTTTTACTTTAATATTATTAAGGTTTTATCTATATTGAAAGACCGATTATATCTATAACATTTTGTCAAAATTGTTTCAATCATTAATTGACTGACATTCAAACTGAAAAATTAAAATAATAATTTTGTGAAAATGGGAGCCAACAAACATGCATTTAAGTATTTTAGATATGATTATATAATAATAGATAAATAATAATATTATAGTAAAACCCAAAATACTTTTGTATGGAAAACAACTTAGCAATAGTTCCCACTTAAGCTGCGATTACAAAATGTAATTATTACTGCTGTTGAACAACACTAAATACGGTTACGATGTCCGGCTTTTGCTGTAATAAGAGATTTGAGATACCTAATAACATAACATAATATCACGCCTATATACCCAGAAGGGTATGGCAGAGGTGCGCAACACCCACACTTCACCTGTTATGTTTAAGTCCCTTGGGTCGAGCCTATCACCAAACACCAGGCAAAATTGCAACTCCGTGCTGCTATTGTTAATTTCCTGACGAAAAGTTTACAAATAACACTTTGCCTGATCCGGGATTGGAACCCGAGACCTCGCGGTGAGAGGCGCACACGCTTACCACTGGACCATCGGGGCAAATTATATACCTAATAATTATGCGATTTATAAGATACTTCTGGTACAACAGCTTATTTGTGAACACTGAAAATAAATATAGTTAATCTTAATAATATAGAAAAAAAAAATGCGCTCTATAAAATTGGAGTCAGAAATTTTGCTCAGGTGAAAAATTTTAGAGTGCATAGTGGACGGTAATAGATTTTTGCCTTTATTCAAAAACGTTCAAGAAGACGCAAGATTAATCTAGCTATAGTAAAGCATAGATTTTAGGCTCATGTTATTATACTACGGGCCTGTAATCTTTAAAAACAATCCAACACTACTCACACTACACTACAATACACTAAACAAACCCCACTAATTTGTAGATAAGTAAACAAGCAAATATTATACTTATTTATTTAACTAGTAAATTTTCATTCAACCTTAGGTAAATAGAAATAAGAAATAGAAAGCATTTATTCCGATCACAAGCACAGGACAACAAAAAATAAAAAACAGAGAGAGAAGTACACAATGCTAGAATACTTATAGTAAACCAATCCTTTGGCCACCAAACGCAGACCAGTCTTAAGTAATATTAAATGATATTTATTTACTGAAATTCACGAGCACGTATCATTTTTATACGAAAAGGGTGCGAAAGAATCTTTAAAGCCGTGCGTCCACAGCGACTTTTAAAGCGATTCTGTAGTAAATGTTGATGATGTCGCAGTTTGTGTACATACCTCTATCCATATCCTGAATCGCTTCTATCGAGATGCTGTCAAACTTCAGTTGCGAAGAGTAAAGCCGTTCGTATCGCAAAGTCGCGAGTTGACATCGCTGTCGCACATTGCGAACGCAACTAACGCGCGATAGTAGTTTCGCAGTCGCACGTTTGCGCCCGTAGCACATGTCCGCTGTAATACGTTATAGTTATTTTTTTAATCCCAGAGACTTATTTGACAGCAAGAAGCCAGCTGTCATTAATCTATTGTTATTGCTTTCAAATTATTTATTTAAAACTTCATATACAGAATTTGTATACAAGGCGGACTTAATGCCGTAGGCATTCTCTGCCAGTCTACCTTTGGGTGATGCAGAGATTAACAAGGCAGGTGAAGTTATAAAATATAGCGTTTTGATAAGAAATGAAATAAAAATCAATACAATTAATAAATACATAATGAAAATAAGTGCGTATATATATATATGTATATATATGCATAATACCTACATAATAAAATACTTAAATATAAGTAAATATTTAATAAATAAAATATATATAAATATATGAACGAATAATAAATATTATTTTAAGTTAGTTTGTAATAAACCAAGTTGCAAACAATCCTTCTTTCATTTATGTCGAATTGCCGCGACAAAAATTAGTGATCGTGATTAAACAAAGAGCTATAGAATAGACAGATTCGTTTCTTTTCCGATTCTCTTACATACGGACAAGACATGGCGAGATAACTGCGATTCCGCTGCTAAGGTTTGCTACGGGCGTTAAAACATGCGCAACAGTATCGCTACAAAACATCGCCGTGGACGCGCTTCCTTACTTCGGTATAAAATAAAATGTACGTATAAAATCCTGTCTGTATTTCTCCAGAAATGAAATAGTGCTATTTCATGTCATAATGTACGTCTCGATGCTCTTTAAAGGCTTATGAGGAAATCGACTCGCTTATAGACAGACGGGGTAATGACCCGTGTCTATATGCTTTCTTTTTCTACTGAAGAAGAGAAAATTATGGCAATATAAATTCTGCACGATTTCCACGAAGTTATGATAATATTATGTATAGATTTTGTGCAACATTTGTATTTAAAATTATATTATAAGCAATTTTTATTAAAACTCACTGGACTTTAGATGTATACCTCATGTGCGAGTAATTTCAGGGAATGACCACCAAACCCCCAAACTGATGTACGGTAATGCAGGCATTTGACGGTAAGTTTATGATAAAAAGAATATGCTGCCGCCCTTGAGCTCATTTTTTCGTTATTCAGAATAAAAAAAAACAATATACTAATAGGTTTTATTTTGTGTAGCATAAAATCATTGTCTTTTAATGATGAAAATACCAACACAAGATGAAATATCTATGAGCTCATCAAATTAAATCTACTTTGTCTCGTCATCGATATTCAGAATGCACTTAAAGGCTTATGAGGAAATTGACTTGCTTTCGATAGACTGGGTAATAACCCCGTGCTAGCATAGCTATGCATTTAAATTGAAAGGTTCAATAATGTCTATTTGTTTCATTCTCCCCGTATAATTCCGAAAGAGACGCTTTCTTTAGATATGAAACAATGCTAAGTTATGTTAGTGCTTTTGGGAAGAGTTTGAATGTAGGAAAATCAACGTCTCACTTTATTATTATAACGTGCAAACAGTTCTGTGTTCCGGTGTGGTAATAAAATAAACCCCTGAACGTATACGCATGTCAAAACAATGCTAGAATATACATTCATGCCATCAAGATATCTGAATGACTGTTTCCACAATAAGTAGGAAAAAAACATTAGCGGTCAATGCCCTCATTCGTTTTGCATTCAAACATCCACTTATTGTGCGGTTACAACTATCAAACTATGTTTATGCCTGTCAACAACACTTCACTTGAAGGGTCTAGGTTCTGAGTACTGGTGCAACCACTACAGGGAAAGCGATTTGAGTAAATCGCTTTTCGCGAGAGGCGATACTTATAATAGGCGGTGGCCAACAGTTCATCTGTGAACTGTTTGGGTTCCAACTACATGCTGCTATTGATATGTGTATGTGCTGTATTGTATTTGTGTCTGTATGTATTTGTATTTGTGTCTCAGTGTTATGTGAGGTCTAATTGTATTTAAATGTAGTGTTATGTGTTTAAATAATGTATATGGATTTTAAATTATCTGAAATAAATATATATTCATTCATTCATTCATTGAGAATTTCCAGACGGAAAAAGAAACAACAGTTTTGCCCGACCCGGTAATTGAACCCGAGACCTCACGATGATTAACCACTAGAGAAGTACCACCAACGAAGAATTTAACTATTGTGTGTTAACACACACGTGTTACGCAAACATAGTGCTTGAAGGTGAACAATCACCTAGAGAAGGAAATTAATGATAGCGAGACGCTATACAGAGGAGAATAAAGGAGAAAGATGTTTATGTTCTTCAAATACAATGGGTTAAGGGCAGGAAGAGAAAGGAGAAGCATTTTGAATAATAATGCCTGCTAATACGCTCGCAGTATGACCAGTATCACAGTCATCACAGACCTGCAGTCACCACAGACTTCTATTTATATTACTGACAGCTAGCTAAGTGCGTCAAAAGCCTGTTATGAACGCGAGACATTATTTGTTAATTGTATAATACACCATTTTATAAATACTGTGTACTTGTGTAAATACTAATACTATGAATAAAATAAATAATGTTACCCGCTAACACGCTCGCAGTATGACCAATCTTAAAAATCTATGCGTTGACTGCAGTCTGCTATAACGTAGGAAATAACTGACAGCTAACAAGGGGCGCGGCGTCTGAAGGTGGTTGTGTCGGCGAGACACTATTTGTACATTGTATAAGTATATACTTATATAAGTAGACGGATGAGTGAGGGATCGTTTTTGAGGCTATCGGACAGCACGCAGACTGAAATGGATGGGATCGACATTATCTACGGCAGAATCTAACTTAAATGCAAATTGTAATTAAAGCTTGCTGGTCGAAGTATTTTATTTATATTTATATTATCCAATTAGTTTACTGGGAGTATCATTTCACCTGGTTATAGGTTGTGGAATTCTGATGATCGTTCTACGTATCTAAAATACTGATTCACAACTGGAACTGTCATATTAAAAGCCCAATAGCCTAATGGACTTGGGGAAAAGGCTTGGAAGATAATTATGATTTAACTAAAATATTTCAGATCTCTTGTTTAATTAACAGGACAATTTAATTAATTAAATTGGGTCATTATGGGCACAAATTAAATTAACCTAGATCCCAGTGATAGAATTAATGAAGTTACCCTAATAATTATCACCAATTCAGAAATTAGGAGCTTTTCTTAAGTTTGTTAGCCAGGTTTTTTTTTTGTTCTATATTATGAAGCACGTAAATTTTACCTCGATGGTCCAGTGGTAAACGTATGTGCCTCACACCGCGAGATCTCGGGTACGATTCCGGGCAAAGTGTTATTACCGTCAGGAAATTGACAATTGCAGCATGGAGGTGGAATTGTGCCCTGTGGATGGCGATAGGTTCACCCCCATCCCATGGGACCTTAATAATAACAGGTAAAATGTGGATGTTGTACACCTCTGCCACTCCCTTCTGGGTAATAGGCGTAATGTTATCTTATGTAATGTATTTTTTTTCTTAAAAAGTTGTAAGAATGTTTATTATTCAATTACGCTCTAACCCCTAAACGGATTTTGATAATAGATAGATAGATAGATAGAGTAATCTTTATTGTACACCAATATTAACAAAGAAGTTTATGATGTAAACAAATGTACTTAAAAATCATGTTGCACAATGGGCGGCCTTATCGATATAAGCATTTTTTTACAGGCAACCTTAGGATGGACAAGTAAGTAATGAGCAAAGTTATGGGCAGTTGTTGGTGCGTTAATTAAAGAAAAAAAAGAAAATACAGTTAAAAGAAACGTAATAACGATAATATTCGGAACAATGTTAGCTGATGACCAAGCAGAGCCGCAGGCGGAAACTAGTTACTAAATTCAATGATTATGTTACACCAGAGACCATTTTACCCTTTCTACTCTAATAAAAGTAAGTCTTTCTCTTAATTAACTAATGTACGAGACTACTGCGCAGTTCTAATTCCTTTGTACATGAATGATTCATGCTGCACTTGGTATCATTAAGGGTAGATGCCCGAGATCCGTGTTTTCATGCTAACGTAATGTGGGTTTGATTTTAATATTATTAAGTTTTTATCTATTTTTATAGACAAATCATTATCATTAAGTACCTAATACACTAAAATGCATATTTGTTTGTGGCCATTATGTCAAAATTGTGTACTTTAATAACTGAGGTACATAATAATATACTTATTCTAGTAACCATAGTACAAGCTCTGCATAATTTGAGACAAGATGGCGTTGTGTTTATGTAGTGTAAGATTTGTTTATTAGGTTATATAAACTGAAAAAAATATTTTTTGAATGGGCGCCAACGAACTTGTATTTCAGATATTATTTGTTAATAAAAATAGATAAAAATGTAATAATATTTAGGTTAACCTCATATTACTTTTGTATAGAAAACAGCCAACCAATTGTTTCTTCTGAAGCGAAATTCCCTCTACATTGTAATCAAGGAACATACTCGATGGCAATCTGTTGTAGAAATATCGATGCAATAAAAGAATATTAGCTTATTCTAGCTTGCATCATAATCTTAACTGATATTACTAGCCGAATGTAAATACCTTCGTTTTTAAGTCGGTTAACAGATTCTCTCTTTATCGTATCGTCCCCGTATCGTATGTTCTAAGGACACCGCCTTTTATACGCTGCTAGTGCAACAACCCCTTCAGTTTAATTTACTTGGCGTTTACCGGACGCTGGGAACGCAATATCGATCAATCAGCAAAGGTTTTTGCGTCTGTAGTTGCCAGTTTTGCACAAGCTGGCAAGTACCAGAGACCTCATGATCCAGTTAGTCATATTCTAGCCACAAGCCCAACTTAATTAAATAAATTGAAAAGTTTTTTAAACATCGTACATATCGTTTTCATATCGTGTGGCCTAAGCGTAGCGCATTTTTACACATGAATATCAACCACAAAAGGAAAATTAGGCATAACGATTTTCTTTTATTTTTGCATGTAAATAAAACACCTCTATAAGAAATATCATTAAAAGAATTACTTTGATATCACTAAAGTTTCCTGAGATAATACTATTCTAAATTTACATTAATAATAGACTCGCCCAAACGCTCCAAACAAACGGCTACAATAGCGTGACGTCACGCTTAAGTATTTGACGTTATGAATTTTTGTTTGATAGCTATATGAAATATTGCGTTTATAAAAATGGTTTTATAACGAAAGTTGCTCAAAAATGGTGTGGGTATTCAATTACAAAAAAATATATTTAATAATTTCGTACTTTAAAAATGGACTTGCATATGAAACTTTAAATGATCATAAAATGAGTTAGACTTAAAGTTTGGAACTAAAATTCTTGCATTTGGTTTTTGTTTACCTATATTTTGATAAGGTATTCATATTTAGGTAGTATCAGTCGTCATCCCTATTATTTATTCCAATTCTCTCTTTATCATGTCGTATCCGTCTCGTATACCCTAAACGCGCCGCCTTTCAGACACCGAAGCAAGTGCAACGACCCCTTCAGTTCAATTTACATGGCGTTTACCGGACGCTGGGAACGCAATATCGATCTACCTGCGAAGGCTTTTGCGCCTATAGTTATAACTATACGCTAGTGAATCGAAGTGTGTGAATGGAATAAAGCAGTTCCGTCTAGACTAGACGTATACGGTAAATGTATTTATTGTACGTTCGTGCAGAAGAGACAAGTCGTCATATTTGTTGCTTAAATAAAGCTGTTGAAACAATCGACGACAGAAATTACGTTTATTGGAAATGTCTACTTTAGCATTCCATCCTCACCTTATGCCAGAGTACCTAACTCATTCTGTCTGTTGTTAAACTTTCACGTGTAAACTACTGAATCGATCTTGATACAAATTGGTGCGTTTGGGTAATGGATTTCTATCTTTTTAAATTGTCGATTGCCTTCCCAATGTCCGATTCCGATTGTCGATTAGAGTAATTGAGAATTCCTCAAAACGTAATCGATGATTCGTTTATATAATTATTCGCCGAGCATTTTCCTGATTACATTAAGGTCAGCTTCGAGTCTGATTAATTTGTCTGAATATTAGAATTGTACGTAGAACAACTGTCTCTTGATCACTAAAATCCAGTACGAGGCAATACAGTCTGACTTTCTGACCTCTGTCTATACATAACGTATGCCATAGAACACTCATAACTAGGTCTGAAAATCTCCGCATTTTCGTAGAGCCGCGAAGCTCGCATCAAAGGTTGCAAAGGTCTCTTATGCGTGGAATGGACTTGTTTGCTCACGGGATAGCTTGACCTCTTTACCTGCCGTGTTGCATGATGCTGACTTACTCCATATTTAATATGGCCTGATATTTTGTGGAGCTGTAGCTATTAGCTAGCTAATAATATCCTATTCTCAAACTATTTCGTCAGTAGAGATATTTTTAGAAGATACAATAAATTTTGTAATTTTGTATAAAGAACGACTACTATTATTTTTTAACTTAGCAGCTTCAAAGGTCGTTCTTTATTATATGAAAAGAAGAAAGCAAAACTCGATTTTGCTTCGAGTTTTGCTCACTGCTCGTTAGCTCGAGCTGATGAGGAGAAAAGTTCGTTCAATCTCGTGATTTTGAATCCTTCATAAAGTCAAGATTCTAACCAAGAATACTATACTATAGAATCTTTCACTAATTTGGGACTCAAAATTAACACTCGAAAAAATACGCATATTTGCTCTCTTGTTGTACAAATAACTATTTTTAACTTGATATAGATTACAAAACAGTTATGTTAGGTATGTTGTGAATTCCTTTTGCATAATTAACAAAACTTTAACTTTAATTTCTAACTATATTATTTAGTTCGAAAGTTATAAACTTATAACTTAGAATTTAACAAAATATGCTAAATAATATTTTACATCGCAGCCGCAACTCCAATTTATGAGCCTAATGACATTTTGCAGTCAGAATAAACGTGACATGAATATTCATATTTGGGCTCTACTTAAATTGCTGTTTTCTAGAATATCTACATCAAACTGTGCTTTATTTAACAAATAATATAACCTGGAGGCTGTTGACATTGAAAGATTGCAGTAGTAAGACCAAACTATTACAATATGAGTGACTTCACTAACTTACATCCAGCCCTAAGCATGGCTTGCAATTCTTGACATTTCGATTTGACTATGATGTACTCGTAGTTATCAACATAGAAACGTCAATTTCTTTTGTCTTTTGACGTTTCTATCTTAGTCAAATTAAAACGTCAAGCTCAGCAAACCGTGCTAGGGGAGCTGGTCTCCGCCCGTGTGCAAGTTACGTCATAAACTTTAATAATTGTTTTAAATATCAGAATTGTTTAGTAATTTTGGCTTGAGAGTGTAACAAACATTCCCATAGGCTTTCGTATCTACTATTTTAGTAGGAAGTATTAGATCCACCAAATCAAACAGTATCGCGAGTAGTTTCTTCGATTAAAGGATATGAGCATTCTGTAGACTTTACTAAATCAACCCTGTATAGAACGAATACAAAACATGTTTGTGATGTTATTTAGTGAACCACCACTGTTAATCCAGCATGGTGTTTCCTCGGGTAATCTCCTACACTTAAAACAATAAATAGATATAAACTAAGCAAGGCTATTTGATAAAAAAATTAGCTCGCACTTAAATGTAAATATTTTTGCCAAAATGCTTATCGTACGCAAATAGTTAACACCATAGAAATCTTAATAACTAGTCAATAGAAATGCTATCGACTATCTTTTAACACTGGGACGCATGTCGCCGGTTTTCAAATACCACTTTTTGTATTCCTACAAACAAAATTATTCTTTTTGGCGATGACATTAAGACGACAATTCCTCAACTCGCACTTATGTTCGATTAGACAAATGCGCTTGTATTCCTGCAAACAAAATTATTCTTTTTGCGATGACATTAAGACGACAATTCCTCAACTCGCACTTGTGTTTGACTTGACAGATGCGCGGCGACAAGGTCACGCGTCTTTGACATTTCTATTGCCTTATTATTAAGATTTCTATGGTTAACACTTTTATAGATCGTTCAGATGCTCTGTTGTTGAGTTTTATAAAACGTGCTCGAATGGATGAAATAGTAATATGGATAGGATAACTCAGTGACCCTGATTTGACTTATCTCTATACTCTCTACTTGAATTTTCTCACTTTTTATTTATTTATTTATAATACTTCATATAATACAACAGTTTATATTGGCGGACTTAATGCCTAAGGCATTCTCTACCAGTCTACCTCCAGGTGGTGCAGAGATAACAAAGTAGGCGAAGTCAAGTACTCGATAGTGCAAAGAGAGTAAATAAATAAATATAATTAAAAACATAAAATATAAATACTAACCATAAATAGATATAATGTATAATATACATTCATAAATATACACAGAAACATACTTATACTTAAAACGATACATAAATACAAATTATATCACAGTCTGTGTTAATAATTCTGCCGTATTCTTAAGGAATAGTTCGCGAACTTTCATTTTGAATTTTATTCATCCAGTTATTGATGGTGGTAGAGCTCTTGTGAACAAGTTCGCGGGTGGCAACACCACCTTCTTAACTTTACACTGCCGCCAAATAGTAGTGCTTGCAGTACTGTGTTCCGGTTTGATGGTGAGATCAGGCCCTGAAATCATTCGCACATGAGGCATAACACCATAGTCCTCAGATGAAGCGACGCATCTTCAATCTTCTTTTGTGGAATGTTGAAGTCTATAGGCTACTGTACCACTTACCATCAGGTGGCCTATACTTCCGTTCGGTACAAATGTAGTATAAAAAAACATGTATTGTAGACTTATGAGCTATTTCTTCAGTAATTTATGTATTTGCCACTTAGTTTTTCTAGTCACTCTCCCAATAGTTTGAACAATCTACGGGATGGTTAAAATTTGAAAACTGATTCGACCTCTGACTGATAGGTATCTCTTAGGTAAGCGTGCTCCAGTAGACTGCATTATCACCATAATCAGGTGAGTGCGAGGTCAAAGGCATGTCTAACCACCATAAAAAAACCTGAAAAGGGCTTGGAAAATACTGAAACTAGATAAAGCATAAGATGCTTAACTATGACAATAATAATCAATTACACTAATGACTAATGAATGAGTACAAGAGTATTTAATCAATCAACCATATTTGGGAAGTAAGACCAAGAAGACATATTTAATTACATACTACAAGCTGAGTCAGCACGTTACTATCTGGGTATCTAGTGCAATATATCTGGTCACATAACATTCTACACGAGTCTAACATAACATACTATACAAGTGTATGTTGTTTAAATTCACTGTGATTGAGTAATATGTAGTCGCACGTGTGACCCATTTACTATACAGGGTGTAAATTATATTGTGACTAAGCCAGTGATTCAATACATTGTTCAGAGACACTGAGTGCATACATTTTACACCGGATTTTATTTTATATTTTTTAACCTTTTTTTCGACTGATTTTATTATTTAATAGCCATGTTAACCTAGCCTATGCCAATACTCAATACATTTGCAATTTGCCAGTTTGCTTGCCCTTTGGAATTCTCCGGTCATACGATTTCGCATATAGAGCTTCAAAATCAATTCCTCAATCTCTGTGTTCTCAATCGCATGCTTTTTGCCATATATTTGTGATTTTCTTGTAACCGAAAGACTGATATTCCAAATCTTTTTATTTTCTGTGAATCATGTACTGAATCACTGGTAAGTGGCTTTGTTACGATGTAATTAACACCCTGCATTATTTCATTGCAATATTATCTGTACGTTGGTTAACTATCTAAGCATTGTTGTTTCATGATTTTAATTTTTAAATGATAAGAATGCTATAAAATGGTAGAGAGATCTTACCGCTTATGTCTCTACATTGACTATCTATTTAGTTATCTATCATTTCTGTTCGTGTTCCCTATTTTTTACTATTAATTGTTGTCAAATTGAGCGGTACCCCACCGATACATTATACTACAATTTTAACTTATCTATCTATTTATTTAATTATTAAAATGCATAAAAGGTGTTACTCGATTCAATTTGATGGTATTCAAAGAGAGGAAGGTATTATTTATTTATTTTTAAATATTTGCTTGACACTTTAAGCAAGTAACCGGGTTTTTTTAGGTAGAGCTGGTAGCCTTGGTTCTTGTCCTAAAGACTTTCGTCTCTTTCGACTTACGTAGTTGAAAACAATACCCGAATGGCTTTCAGCTTTTGCAAACCCAAAGCATTGCTTTAGTACTTTAACTACGGTCAATACTAGATATATATACTACATGTATTAATGTTTCGGTTCGCTATTCAGAAGTTAAGTTTAATACAATGAATAGCTTAAACAATAACTGTGCATAATTACGTCAATTATATTGCAATAACGATAAATTGAATAGCAATGAACAAAATAATAACATTCATGTTATGTTTACATTGTTAGCTGATAAGAAAATTATTATCGTTTTGTATACTATTTGATTGCCTCAGTGGGACACAGATTGTTATGTTATTTATATTATGCCCGTATTTGACTATTTATTGTCTACGTATTTTTGTATATCAGCCGATTTTTTTAACTCAGATGCCATTTCACAACAAAGGTAAATTTTAATATTTTAGCAAGACTTCCAATGAATTCATTGATATTCTTCGAGTAAAGATCATGTTTAATCTAACCATTAGCTTATAATATTTAAGTGAATGCACTTTTTTAAGTTATTGCTATCTATCAAGTAAACTTTAGTATGATCTCTTTATTTTTAACTAATTGTTATTTAAAAACTATAAATGAAACATGTTTTTAAAACCGCCGCTAATCCATCTGGACTTTGTGTTTGGTTGATCATAAACAATGTTAAACACGTGTTCACACACAGGTACACATCTAACTATACATTTCCAGTTTAAATGGTCTCACATGTTATAGACTTTCCGTGTTGCGAGAGCAGCTTATATTGGGAAATGTAAAGCTTGATTTGTAGCCGTGTACACACAAGTGCTCAAAACCAGTTGGATAGGTGCATGTGCACTTATCAAGAACATTAGTTAAAAGATCAGGACCTTTGACTTCCAACTTGAAAACAGGTGGTATGCACTTAAAAGGACAAATCTATCCATTTGAATAGATTGTCTCATTGGAGACAATTATTTATTAATTGTTTGTCTTCAACTAATTTAAATTTTAGTTTCTAGAATATTTTGATAGACTTACAGACAAAATAAATATTATTTCGTTTTGATCTAAGTAAAGCCAACAAAAAAAATATTAATTCAATGTTTGATTTCTTTACAAAAACACAAACTAAGCTAAAAATAAATCTGCTGATCCTTTATGCACTTTAACTTTCTTGCCATTTTAACGAAAGCCTTCACAATTAATTTTTACCTCAGCAAATGTGGGTGTATTGTATGTCAAATCTATGAACATATAAGCTACAATCAGCACAAAAGTGGAGTGAAAGTATAATCTAGCCGATTGATGATACACAAATAATGTTCAACACTACTGACATTCTAAATACAAAATTACAACGTCATTTATACTTTATCGGACAAATGAAAGAAGTTTGTTTAGAATCAGTAATAAAAGAATCCACACCAAATTTGTTTCGTAAATATACGAATAAAACCTACGTTTTTCGTACTAATTTATCATTTACAAACAGTCAGTTTGTTCGATAAAAATGTAATACAGATTCTGAACAAATAACTGTAAGGTTCTCGAAAAGTAAAAATAAACATTGTACAACGTAAATATATTTCCAAAAGTTCGAGTCTCATTGCTGTTAAATCGGCACAGTTCACTGAATAAAATAATTAAATATTCTGTTATTTTATTAAAAAAGATACCTACCCATTATTTCGTTATCATCTTTTTGCAAGTACCCACCATAATGTACTCGGATTATATTTGATCACTCATGAGCGTGACTAATATTTCCTTTGTTTTGTTCGTCAGTTGATATATCTGTATGCCGGCAATGTTTTGTCTTCAAATTATGCCA
The DNA here is from genome assembly GCA_905147285.1 of Hypena proboscidalis. NCBI lineage: Eukaryota > Metazoa > Arthropoda > Insecta > Lepidoptera > Erebidae > Hypena > Hypena proboscidalis. The sequence continues at coordinate 21,269,020 of LR990132.1, read as the reverse complement.
TTATATTCATATCATATTGGACTTTGAACCTAGCTAAATATTTATAAATTGCTTAAAATAAACGATATTGAATATTGTTTTAACGGACTCTACCGCCATATACCATTATAGGTACTAATAGGAAAGTTTACGCATACCAACTTAAAGACGTTACTATTACTAATTTTAATTTATTTTAATGGACAAATCATATCTAAAACACTAAAATGCATGTTTGTTAGTGGCCATTTTGTCAAATAGGTTTTAATTATTTATTGAATTACAAACCAGAAAAATTAAAATTATAATTTAAAAAAAATGAGCTGCAACAAACATGCGTTTTAGTGTTTTAGATATGATTTGTCTATAGAATAGATAAAAACTTAATAATATTAAAGTTAAACTAAAATTACTTTTGTATGGGAAACAGCCTATCAATTTCAAGTTCTCCCTTAAGGTGATAATTGCGTAGCACCGCTCTAATAGCGCGGTGCAAAATGTTTCTTGTTGCACAAATAAGCTTCACTTCACGAGAATATTTTTAAAAGTAAGCATTTGAATCTTTTCTGATTGTAATTTAGGGTTAATAATATAGGTAATTGTCCATAGGCTGTAGTTTCCCATGTCTGTGTCTCCTGTGTCGTCTGGATAAACAGACAATAACTACCATCACAAACACTGCAAAAAATAAAGACGTCATTACTAAATTAAAAGTCAGTTGTCAGACAATCAACACATTAATACACTAAAAAGTTTGATGAGATCTTCATAATTATTCTTTATTAGTACAATTAGAGACAATAAGTACTTCATCAATGAACCAAACCGCTGTTCAAAGTATAATTATGAACCAGTATTAGTTAGATTTATGCTATGTTTAAGGTTGATACCCACTACGAAGATTTAATGAAAAGTTTTACAAGCAAACTTTGTTGTATTCCTAAAACAGCTTTATTAGCAAAGCTCAGGAGCTACGCATGTTTCTCAAAGTGCGGATTGGTAGACTTCACATTTTTTAGAGTACTTTTTGGCACTTTCAGGCATGCAGGTTTGCTTACGATGTTTTCCTTCACAGTTAGCAGTTAGCGAGCGATAATTTATATGATAAGTACACACTTATTTCTGAAAAGACGAATCTTAACGAATTTAACTACGATTAATTGACAGAGATGACTATCGCTACTTTTTTTGAAGTAATAATTCCAGGAGAAAGGCAAAATGCAATACTATAATTTATCTTTAACAAGTTCGCGACCATAAGGAAGCCAAAATAATGTTTTTGTGGCCAGTTAAATCAGGTTACAGAACACAAAATATTGCTTGTCCTTTTGCGTTCTATTGTATAAACATGTTCTCATCTCCCTTGTATAGTGACTCAAAATAATGTGATGAGACTTCGAGTTCACTTACCTCATTTTTTCCTCAAAACAAAGCACTATAGTGTGTACATTCGTTTATATTGTTGTATGAGCAGCTGTTGGTCCACAATTCTCTGATTGCCGCTAAACGATGCTGAACTTGTGTTAACTAATCGTAATGGGCGCAATTGCTGCTAACCAATTGCTGATCGCTCCTCGAGCCACTCAATAATTTTGTTCCTAAGGTCTTTGTTATATTTACAGTTTTAAGATTAACGTGCGTAAACTGTTGACTGAGAAATTGGCAGAATCATCATAATATATCTTATTTATCTTATATAATTATCAACTCCTCCTGTAAGGCTGTTTAATTATGTATATATTGTTATTATATTTTATTTATGTATTTATAGTATGTATTTATTATGTTATAATATAAATTATTATATATTTATATTTTATATATCTCTATTACGTATTTTATATGTACTTCTTCTATTTACATATCAATAATTATTTCTGTCTAATCTGCACCTACCTATGCTTATCTCTGCACCACCCTAGGTTGACTGTTAGAGAATGCCATAAGGCATTAAGTCCGCCTATGTACTATTTTTATGTGCAAAAAGTTAAATAAATAAATATAAATAAAATATTTATATGTCAATTATTATAAGTCGGTTCTTTAGCGGGTTTTTATTTTGATACTAGATTATCATACTGAATCAATCGTCCGAGCCAATAACATTGGGGTCGGCTTCTAGTCTAAGGGTTGAGCTAAATATCAGTATTTTACTTTGAGCGACTGCCATCAGAGCTCCAACCAATACGTGGTGGTACGATACTCCTTGTTAAACTATAGGTCACACTTTCTGGTTTCTGACTACCCGTAACGACTGCCATAGCTCTTCAAACGGCCACCACGACGACTTATCTTGGTCTACGAAGCACGTAAGGAAAACTCGTTATGTTAAGATGGTCACCCATCCACGGCCGACCGCTTCTTGCAGACTGCTTAATCTGCAAGAACCACGAGATCTTCAGGACAATATACAATAACATTGCAGCCATTGTATTAATAGATGTCCTACTGCTGGGCACGGACCACTTCTCATGATGAGAAAGTTAAGACCATAGTCCACCACGCTGGCCTAGTGTGAGTTTTTCTATCACACGCCTTCGAGCACACAGAATATTCATAATTATGAACTCTCTAGTATGCAGGAACTCCCACGATATTTTCTTTTAAAATTAGCGGTTATTTAAAAATACATAATAATATCTTCGAAAAGGCGAGGTGGCTGCCGTAGGTTCATATTTGACATCCTCGTCTTGACAGTCATATATTAGAGTCTTCCATCACTGTTATTTTTACGTCACGGCTGCAGCCTACCTTTTATTATACAGGAGGTACAAGAAACGTTAATTATATGCACCATACTTGCTAGAGGCTTACTCATTAAACTACACTGTATATTGGACAACGGCCATCTGGCACAGATGGAAACTTGCATAAGTTACGGAGTTACTAGCGCACCAGATGTTATTCGTATATGGATATTATGGAGTATAAACTAAACCATTTGAAGTCTGCCAAATGAGACGCATATGCCTAAAATATACGAGCCTATGCCCTTAATCTTAGTAACATTTCAAAATAATAAACATCATGGAAAGATTGCAAGGTCCAGAGTCCTTACCAAGAGTTTCTGTATCTAATTTCTAAGATTGTTTTATAATGCACAACACTATCTTGCTTGCAACACAAACTATCTTCTTATCCATCCAAAGGTTACCTGTAAGGAATTGCTCTTTAGCGATAAGGCCGCCCATTGTGCATTTGAAATTATTTATGTTTGTTTTTGCACAAAATGTCAAACTGTAAATTTGGTGTTCAATAAAGAATATTCTATTCTAATCTCACCATGGGCGAAGTAAGAGGGAAATAAGCCTGCCGCAAAGTCTACTAGTCTGCACTAAGCCTATGTAGGCTTAGTGCAGACTTTTAATTAGTTCTTAGAATAGGCCTGTTGCTATCAAGGAGATTAATATATTATAATCATAACTTACATGGCAGAAATTATAATAGTAGTCGTTTTTTTTTTTAGATAATAATTGATCATAAATATTTATTTCAATCTTATTAAACGAACATTGACAAAATCTTTTAATTTCACCTTGGGATTAAAACTGATTGATGACTCGTCCTTATTCCAACAATACGGAAATGGGAACAGCAGATATGTATGTATATGTAGATGTATGATTTATGTAGCTACATACACGATACAACGGTTTAATTTCCGCCAAAACAAGTATCGTTGTTCACAATTTTACTGGGAAACAATGCTATATGACTGTTGTTTGTTCAAACAAACAATAAGTATACAGTTCTTCAATCTTTGAATGGCAATTATTTTTTGTTGATAACTGTATGGTAGAGGTGGTTTATCAAGGTATTAAAAGTTGAGTTTGTACTAAACAAAAAAGTCTTGCTTCATAAAGTCGTTGTCAGATCTCAAATTACAGATATAAAGAGTTACCTATGTAATTTGCATCGACTCAGTTTCTAGCTGCAATATCAATGTTAGCAGCTGTTTTAACATATTTAGCCTTTACTGGATAGCAACTTATTGAATTGTTCCATATTACTGTTAGTGAGCAGCAGCGATAGCCGAGTGGGAGACCGTAGGACTGCGAAGTCAAAGGTCTCGGCTTCGGACCCACAGCACACACCTCTGTCAATGAATCGTTAATATTCGTCTTTTCGAAGATATGTATTTATCATATACATTATCGTGAGCTAACAGTGAAAGAAAACATTGTGAGGAAACCTGCATGCCTGAGAGTGCCAAAAAAGTACTCGAGGTCGTGTGAAGTCTACCAATCCGCACTTGCCAAGCGTGGTGGACTACGGCCTAACCCTTCTCTTCGTGAGAAGAGGCCCGAGCCCAGCAGTGGGACATGTATTAGATACAGGTTGCTATTAATATACTGTTAGTTATTGTTGCTATTATTTATTTATACATCTAGACTATTTATACTTTAACTTTATTTTTATTTATATCTGGAACCTAAATATTCAGCCTAATCGTGCTTTAATTACAGACTAACGACAGTCAGTAACTACTACAATTCAAAACCAAACACTATTTAATTGTCTCTCTCCAACCGATTTCAACTCCGAGCCATTTGCTTGAATTCAGTGACTGGTATCCAATAATTGCTTGTTCTGTCTTTTTCTAATGTACGCGGTAGAGAGAGGCAAAAAATGGAAATCCCAACCACAACAAAGAAATAAACTTTAAACTATTACATAACTTCATTTGCGATAGTACACGTTTTTTTTTTGTTGTTTATATATTTGAGGTCAGAGTTTGTAGTTACTATGGAGGATTTATTTAAATTTTTTATGAGGCTATTCATTGATTAGGTACTCGAGTTAAAAATAAGAAGATGTATTTTCTACTGTGTGTTCCAAAAAAATCTAGATTTTGGAAACATTAAGTCGTAACTTTGTAAGTATCGTAGCAAATAAGTTGTTTTATTTTGGACTTATGGTCAAAATGGCAGAAATGTGCTACTCATTTCCCGAGCAAAGAACAAATGTATAAACCGGATAAAAATATCAATGAAGCATTTACCTCTGTAGCTTGGTTAGTCATAAAATTCAATATTTACGAATGTTCGTGCTGAATCTGCTATAATAATGAGATGGAACAAAATCAGATATCGACAAATTCGGAAATCCTGTCTAAAATATAGTATATCACTGATAGACTTGGGGTGCGAGTACTCCTCGCATTTTCATAGCATAACATCACGCCTATAGTACCCAGAAGGGTGTGGCAGAGGTGTACAACAACCACATTTCACCTGTTATGTGTAGGTCTAGGTTGGTCCTATGGGATAGGGGGTAAGCCTATCGCCATCCATCTGGTACAATTCCAACTCCGTGCTACTATTGAGAACTTCATGACAGAAAGATCACAACTAACACTTTGCCCGACCTGGGAATCGAACCCGAGACCTCGCAGTGAGAGGCGAATACACTAACCACTAAACCAACGAGGCAGTTGCATTTTCATAGAAGAGTAAAACCGGCGTTTTGTGATACTATTCCTTATAAAGCCACTATTATCTGCAATAGCAAGAAAACACAATCACTGATTCTCTGAATTCCACACATCATCATTCATTAACCATAGATTTTTCCGTTGACTCGGAAAAATAACAAAAAATCTTATAATAAGTGTCATCAGGATGACTAAGTAGTTTATGCTAAGAATTCTGCCTGGCTGGCAAATAACAATGTGCTGTGTACTCCGTAATCTAGAAATAATGACCATTTGCAGCCTAGAGTGGTTTCACCATGGTTGCATTATAATCTCGGGACTTTGCCGAGATTTATTATGGTAAAACTGTTGCTGGTCTAATAAGAAAAATTGAAAATTATGATTTATGATTCAAAAAAATTATAAAAAAAAGAATTGAACTGTCTTCTTAAACTCAAAAGTATTTGAATATCGCCGTTTTGGTGTCGGTGCTAATCCATTATTGTTTCCGAGAATATCGCGAATATATAAAAGTTATATTATACACAAAAATACAGAACCTCCTTTTTTTAAGTCAGTTGACCAAATACGTTTGGTGTTTTAAATATGTGTTTTTAAACTTTCGCGATTTGGGAACAGTTTTTCAAAAATTAGACAACGGGTCTAAATCGCGTAATTTATTATAAAGGTAAGGTAAAGCATAGGTATTTATTTACCTTTATAATAATTATGCGATTAAGACCCGTTGTCTAATTTTTGAAAAATGTTTCAAATATATGGTTAAAAATTGTCCTATTTGTAAAATTAGATTTAACGAGTATTATTTACATGTTTTAGCTACTTTGACATACACGCCCAAAGTAATTTACTAAACATAATATAATCAAATCAACATATTGCCATGCCTGATTGCCTTTTTAGGGTTCCGTAGCTGAATGGCAAATAACGGAACCCTTATGGATTCGTCATGTCTGTCCGTACGTATTTCACAGCCACTTTTTTCCGTAACTATAAGAGCTATACTGTGGAAACTTGGTAAGTAGATGTATTTGGTGAACCGCATTAAGATTTTCATGCAAAAAATAGAAATAAAAACAATAAATTTTTAGGGTTTACTTAGAACTGAAA